>JAGPOW010000304.1:65902645-65922742 GCA_030014935.1 Caiman crocodilus | reverse complement strand
GATAACAAGGAATAATGGCCACAAGTTGTTGGAGAGTAGGTTTAGATTAGACATCCATAGGAACTACTTCACAGTTAGGGCGGCTAGGATCTGGAACCATTTTCCAAGGGACGTGGTGCTGGCTTCTACCCTGGGGGTCTATAAGAAGCGGCTTGGTGCCTACCTGGCTGGGGTCACTTGAGCTCAGTTTCCCTCCTGCCCAGGCAGGGGGTTGGACTTGAAGATCTACAAGGTCCCTTCCAACCCTACTTCTATGATTCTATGATCTTCACTGGAGAGTAAAGGGTTAGATTTTCAAAGGCGTCCACAGGAAGTAGCCACTCAGATCCCTTTGTAAGTCAAAGAGATTGGGGTATCTGGTTCTTTTATAATCTAGTCTAAATTAACAAGTGCTTCTAAAGCATGTTGTGAACCTGGGATGGGAGATAAATCTATCAGGTTATATTATTATCATCTTCTATTTGTATTTTGAGTGTAATTGCGTAATGTTCACAAGTCTCTCAAATACCCACTTGCCAGTAGAGCACAAACAGCTTTCTCTTGTTGTGTGGAAGATGTATGCTCAACTCAACCATAACAAGTGGGTGTGCCAGGGCCAATCTCATAGAAGGCCCACCCACTTGTTTCTGGGCTAGTCACCTGTCTGTTTTACCTGCCATGCCTTGATGCTCCTGATTGTCTGATGTTAATCAGGTGGGAGGCTACCCTGCTGACAAGGGCCTCTGTACGTGCTCCAACCTTCCCTTGATGAGTCCCATGCCTTATAAATGTTTCATATGGCCTAATAGTTGGCCTCATCATCACATGGCTTAACAACCAGCTTCATCATATACTGAGCTCCCAGCCCCTTCCATAGCCTCTAGGACCTGCCCTCAGGCTCCAGGCTCTGTCCACAGGACACAAGCCTCTCTTGACTCTCAGCCCTGTCCTCGGACTCCTAGCCCAAACCTGGGCATCAAACCTGCCCTGTGCTCGGGCTCCCAAGTCCCATCTCTGGGCTTCCAAGCCCTGTCCCTGGGAATCCTATCACTCTTGGGCCCCAGGACCCTCAATGGGTTCCAGGCCCCTCCCTGCCAGAGTAGGGCTCCAAGTCCTGTCCCCCCTGGAGCTTCACACCTGGTTTCCAGATCTCTGCTATCGATAAACCCACCAGGAATGTGGGGGCTGGAGTTATTAGGTGCCCCTACCTGCCTTTCACCAGGGAGGTAACTGGCCTGGTATTTCTTGGGAGCTACCCTACCACAGGTAGTTCCACCAGGCCACCCCTCCAGTGCAGTTCTCTGTCATGCCCAGGACAAGGAACTTCATATACCGTCCCCATAGTTCCTCCAGATTGAGCAGCAGCTCAGCCAATGTTTACCTTTGTAGCTCTTGGCAGCAGACTGATGCTCACTCTGCAGTTCATGGCTAAGCTCTTATAGCCCCGTTGGGCACTGTTTCCCCAATCAGGCAACCCTGCGTGATTAGGGCTTGCAACCAGCTGCAGCTGCTTGCCTGCTGCCTATGCTCCTATAGGTAACAGAATCCAAAAATTAACTTAATTATATTTTTTTCCTGTAACTGTGCTTTTGCTGTTTATATGCATCTAGAAGGAAATTGTAGGCAGTGCTTGCCAAGTATATCCCCCCAAATATTTTTGAAACTGTCATCTAAAGGCATTGAACACCAGTGGCTGTTTGATCTTTCTCTCACACCCCCATCTCCAACTTCCTGGCTTGCATTTTATATAAAGGAGGTTAACATTAATAGAGTGTAGAGTATTAGGCAATTGAATTTGAGACCAAAATGGAATTCATCTGGCATTTCAGTTTGAGTCCCTTGAGATGTTGCCACTTCTTGCTAATGCAGCATCAGCCTAAGATGATGATTAGATTTTAATAAGTTAAAGTAGGAGCATTCTAGAAACAGTCATGAGGCTTGGAAAGCCCCTAGTTGCTATGAAAGTTGGCCGGTGCCTCTTTCCTTCATCAGCAGTGATGGGCCACAGCTGGAATCAGCTCCTCTGGAAGTGGCACAAGGCAGAGATTACCTTTCCTTCTGCATGTGCCCATATAGGCAATAGTCACAGTATGTCCTTTCCCTAGTTAAATGAGTAGATAAGTATCTATTGTTTATATTGAGATGCATGTAATTAAATGGACAGTACATGTAAGATGTCAAGAAAGAGTAACATCTGAGAGTGGTTGATTGCTTCCCCAGGTGATAGAACTCTTTCACTGCCAGTGAAAGTGAGATAGTGGGACAAGCATAGCCAAGGACATAATTTCACATGTACCATATTTATGACTGTGTTAGTAAATGATATCATGAGAGAAAGGAAGAAACCAGCTTGATTATTGGAGCCCAGCTTTACCGCAAAGAGGAAAGACACATTTTTTATTATGAAAAGATGGTATGGCATCACTGAGGCATAGCCAACATGAAACTCTATGGGATAATTTTGCTAGTCACTTTTTAGTTTAGATCCATTTTTACTGTTGTTGTTTTTTTTAAATGTGATACAAAAATGAGATAAACACAAATAGAGCAGCTATATATAAACTATAAACATATCTGTCATAAGTAAATAATAAAGAGGAAAAGAAAAGAAGAGAGAAGAGTGAGGGACAGAATGCAGTAATATTATCCTGTGTGTCACTAACAAGGCCTGGTGCAACCTGGGAAGGATTGTGTTTGAATTTCTTAGGGAAATGCCCAGGGACACACATTTGCCAAAGGTATCAGTGCTATGTTCAAAACACCTTAACTCTACTTATAATATCTTTTTTTTTAAGGGACAAAAACCAAAATATGTGACCAAGCATTGGTTATAATGCATCATATCTCCAACATGTATCTACTGGCATTATATTTACTTTTTCTTAATTTAGAGATCCCAGAGCAGACAAAAAAATGGTCTTCTGTTGTGTAAGATGAAGTCTAGATCAACTGTCATCATTCAAATATTGTGACTTGCTGGATACCAAGGGTATCTATTGAATATCTGGGTACCTAGTTCTTTATTCCACAAATAGTCTGTTTCAGAACTGTTATGTGACATTATATATCTATAAAGTGATGGCACAGAATGGGCAAGAGAAGCAGGTTTCAAGGCAAAAATAATACCTGTTGTATTTGCTACACCTAAAGCCTCAGGTCCAAATCAATTTTCTTCGTGATGCAATTGCCTATATTACCATTCAGCTGTTTCTGGAAGGTTAAATTAATCACATAACTCAGAAAAGCATATGATACCATTTCCTATTAGAAGCTATTCAACATGCAAAATACCATTACCCATTTACTTTCTTTACATCAGTTTGTGGAACCTGAATTTCAAAAAGGGATTGCCCCAAATAGAGGTCTTTTGATGTAATGAAGGATGAAACGTTAGTAAATCTTCCAGTTTTGTCCAAGTTTGTTAGATGGCAAGAACTGAGGGAATTAGAGAGTTAGAAAGATGGTGATAAATAGAGTTTATGATGGTTGATAATGAAAATGGAAACATAAGTGCCTGTTTTATTTTCTTCCATAAGGAAAGTTATCAGATATGTTAGTTATTCTAGTACATAGGCTAACTTACTAAGAAGACATTGTGATATCATCAAGGGTTTGGAAGATGAAAGTTGACAATTTTAACTGGTAGATAACAGGGTTTTTTATATGAAAGTCAAGCCTGCTTATTCTCTCCCTACATAAACCTGTTGAATATTCAGCTGATTTTAACAAAAAAGGATTGGGGGATCTATAACTGATAGATCATGTAATAGGCAAATTTGATGAGGTAAGATTTTCAGTTTTAAAATACAGGTGACTCTCTCCATTTGCGAGGTATACGTTCTCAGATCCCCTGCAAATGGTGAAATCTGTGAATAAGGCACTGCATTCATGAACACTGTCTGCATTCATGAACACACTGTCCCCTGGTGCCTGGGGAGGGAGGGTGTGGCTCCAGTGGTAGTGGGGGGAGTGCGGTGGCAGGATCCCAGTGGTAGCAAGTGCGGAGCTCCTGAGGAGCTCCTGTAAGTGTATAAAGTGTATTTAAAATGTGGGTTCGGCATTCACGAATATTTGAAACCGCAAATGCCAAACCCACAAATAATGAGAGTTTCCTGTATTAACATGCCCCTATAAGGATATTGCCAAATTGCTCCATTTGTTCAGAACCTGTAATATAATATATGGAATCTTGTGAAAGTTTTGGCACACAATAACAATGCTGTTCTTGGATATTTTAATATTCAAATAAGTTATGTGTTCTGATTGTCATTGCAACTGCCTTTTAATAATATATCCTACGTGGTATTCTTATTTAGTTCAAGTAACTCAGATTTAATCTAATTAATTTTATAAATGTATAGCTTGCTTAAATTGTTGATTAAAGATAAGAGGGAAGGAACTGATCTCTCAGGCTGGGACAGCAGTGTTAGCATATCATCTGCATACAACAGGATTTATGTTCTCTGTTTCTTCTCTTATTACATTTTATATCAAACTTA
This sequence comes from Caiman crocodilus, assembly GCA_030014935.1. Classification (NCBI taxonomy): domain Eukaryota; kingdom Metazoa; phylum Chordata; order Crocodylia; family Alligatoridae; genus Caiman; species Caiman crocodilus. Next base: position 65,918,264 of record JAGPOW010000304.1, on the reverse strand, counting down.
TTTATTTTTTATAGCTGTAGCAATGATTCAGAAGCTAACTCAAATACAAGGGGGGGATAATGGGCTTTCTTATTGAGTCCCCCTGCAAAAGGGGAATGGATCAAATAACATAATATTAGTCACAACTCTTCAATTTGCAAATAGCAACTGTATTCACTTCATGAATTCTTTACCAAAACCCATTTTTTGTAATACATAAAAAAGTACCTCCCAAAAAACAGTCAAAGACCTGCAGAGGCACTACTGCAGAACTAATTATTTAAGTGCATGTGTAGATGCACCCACAGAATAATAGCTTCATGTAAAAGTGGCTGTTAGCATACCTTGGTTTTTATAATCATTATATAGATCCAGTAATTGAGGTAACTATATCTTTAGATTGTTTATAAAATACCACAGGAAAGGCATCATTTCCTGGAGATTTATTATTGTATGTGTCCTCTAAGGCCAAAGTTATTTCATTTAATGATAAAAGAGCCTCCCCAATTTCTTCCTTTGGCTCTAAAATTTATTGTATGGATATAAACCAGGAACATATCTGTTTCCTCACTAGTAACATTCAGATTCTCTGTGTACAAACTAGAATAGAATTGATTGAACCGTTGGCTGATTTGTATCTTTATCATAGGTGTATTCCCCAGAAAATTTCTTATAACTGCTGTTTTGTAATAATTGGATCTACTTTTAGTCTATACGCTTGAAACCGTCCTTCATATTTCTCTGATTACACCAAGATAACTGGGAATCTATATAAAGCATGTACCGCCTTCTGGAACAGTAATTCATTCAATTAATATCTCATATTGGTAAAAATGCATAGTTTATCAAGCAGAGGATTTATGGCATAATCTTCATTTAAGAACTTAATTTTTGTTGTTGAAGTGTCTATGTCTATACCCCTCCCCCTTCTGCCCCCCCCCCCTTTTTCAGATGCGTATGATATTATACACTCTTGTAAGAAGACTTTGGTAGTTTCCTATAATATTGGAGGAAGCTGTAGGTTGATTAAGCTTCAAATAAATTTGAAGCATTCGTTCTAAAGGAGATCAAAAATTATAATCATTCAAAAGGGAGGTGTTGAGTTGTCAGTAATTATTTACAGCTGGTCTATCTGAGATGAAGAGCTGTAGCTCCACCTCACCATGGTCCAAAACAGCTGTACAGCCAATAGAAGCATTGACCACAGAGTAATTATGCTTTGAAAAAGGAAAACATCATTCTAGAATATACAGAATGAGGTATTTAAAAAACAATAAGCCCTGAGTCTATATACATGCTCTGGGGTGGCAGAGTACTTTAATTAGACTTGCTCTGAGTGTCCCATGCTTAAAAATGTGTATATAGTGTCCCGTGCTACCATATGAAACACAGGGATGCATTTGATATGTCAGAGCACATGTTGGAGCAGAGGTCCTTGAAATAGATTTCAAAGATAGAGAGGCATGAGACCTATCAGTGATAGAATCCAAATATTCATTCAATCTCCCCCTTCCCACAAAGATTATTTCCAAAATTCAAAGAGATTTAAAAAAACCCATAAAACATTGCATTGTCTGCATTAGGACCATAGACAGATCCCAAATGAAAAATGGAATCCAAAGTTTTAACATTTGCAGGAAAGTAAAGATAAACCTGGTTGAATGAAGTATCAGACTTAACTGATTTGGGTCAAACTGGTTTATGCAATGTCTGTCCCAGACCCCTTTCTGGTTTAACTTAAACCGAAGTCCCCCAGCATCCCAGATGCTTTGTACCCCTGGCTAGGGCTCTCTGCTCCAGAGAAGGACTGTTCCCATCCTTCTGCTCCCTGGCTGGAGCTCCAGCAGAGACTGCAGGCACAGTGACATCTGCCTGGCTTCCTCCTGTCCCCCACCCCCTCACCACACCCTTCTCAAGCAGGGATTCTCCTCTCCTGTCGCACAGAACAGACTGTAGCCGGCATGTGGTATGCTAGCTAATGCTGAGTGGTCTGTGTAAGGCAGACAGGACAGTGTCCTCTTAGGGCTTGTTGAAGCTAATTAACAGGTCACTTGGTAATGTCCTTCTGCTCCTTCCTTGAAAAAAGATGCTTAAGAAGAGCTTGAACTAATGAGAGAGGCTTCTGTTTTGTTTTGATGAGCTGATAAATGCTGTGTAACTCCTTCTTGGCTTCCTTGCTGGTCAGGAACAGCAAGCGGGAAGGGGAATCCCTCACTAATCAGAGCCTCCTCCTGGGGCCTGGCCATACACCCCCTCAGCTCAGTACTGTAGAAGGGAAGGGGAAGGCTGCTCAAGTGCCCCCCCAGCTTCTAGCCTGAGCCACTACAATCATGTGCCTGCATTTCTTCAATCCAGAGGGGCTGTCTATTCAGTTACAAACTGGTTCAGCCTAGCCAGATTAGATTAACCTGCAAAGATCGAATACATTCTGGCTCAAGCTTTTTGAATGTCTTTCCCTAGCCCAGGAGGCAAAGGCAGGCCCCAAGGCTGAAGCTGCTCCATTAGGGTGTCACATGCTGGTGACCACCCTTGCAACCCTTCTCATTTGGTTTGGTTTGACTACTCCTGATCTAATAGAGGCAGAGCTTAGATTTATATTTGACTTATAATAAAAATAAAATAAAATTCATGATCCCCCTGAGGCATACCTGGCTTAATGTGCTCTCTTAAGTTGGTGTGTGCAAATATTAACTATCTTATGCCAAAAGGCTTTACCTTTTAAAACCAAGCTGAGAGATGTGGACAATATCTTTTCTTCCTTTTTTCAATGAGGTTAAGAATGCTCACTGCAGGACTCAAGCATTTGGTATTCTACACTTGCTTTTCCTCCTCATGCAAATCCTGTTTTTGAGTTGACATAATGCTGACCTGTTTACCTCTTTTTTGAGAGGAAAATAATCTGACAGTGCTTTGTCATTATCTTCCCAGGAGTATTTTTAAAATGACAGCAGCAAATCCACTCCTCATGTAACAGTTCAGCTCTGATTTTAAAGATACGCTCTAATATTAATATTTATATTAGTAATGTGTATTAATAATTTAATATTTGTGTTTCCATATGCACCCAGGATCACCATATGGGTTGGGCACATGCATTCCTAAATCAGTGCTGTGTAATCCTAATGGTGATGTAGTTGGCATTTGAAGAGTTGCATGCAACATTTTCTTAAAGCTAACTCATCAGGATATAGAAGCACTTTCAACAGTGATATTTAATCTACATTTCTCGATACTATGCAAGTTTTGAAGATAAGATTCAGAGTTGTTCAATATCATTTCCAATAAAGCAGTTTTATTACTATTATTAATTATTTACTGAGTGCTGTCATTATAACCAATACAGCCAAAATGGAGGAAGACACTGTCCTTACCACCACAGACTTCTGAGTTAGATAACATAGTATTTTAGTTTGCTCCAGTTTTATCTTTTCTTCAGTATTCTAAACCCTAACATTTCAAGAGGGTGTGAAGTTTCCTAAGGATTAATGTAGTATGTAAGTTAAGGAAGATCCACCACAGTTAATTGTTATTAGTATAGTAACAGTAATGTACTTAGCATTGTATAAAGCAAAAATATAACTCTTCCCCCCGCTTCACCTTTTCCTCAATGATCTTATAGTCTAAAATAGGGCTGTTAATTTGTGGCCTGCAAGAGGTTAACACAGCAGCTGCTCCAGCTATTGTTCCTTGTTCTGCTGCCAAGGTCTCTGGGCCCTCTCTTTTTCCTCTGGCTTCTGTTTCCACTTCTGCCCCTGGGGTGGAATGGTGCCCAGGGGGAGTCCACACAACTTGAGTGGTGGGGGAAGAGGGACTTGCAATGGGGAGAGGGAGAGGGAAGAGAACCTGGGGAGTCTGTATTGCCCATGCTGTGGGGTGACCCATTCAATGTGCAATCATAGGAAAATAGAGTTGGAAGGGATCTTGCAAATTTAACTAGTCCAGCCCTCTGCTCAAATTTGTCACCAGATTCGCCCGTCACTTTAGGGTGCGCTCATTTTTTAGGGGTAGGTTTCTGGAGTCTCTAATTCTATTAATGTGCTGCTTGTGTTACTTGTGTTTCTATATGGATCTGTATCTCTCCCTTCTGCAAGTCCTTACCCCCAGTGGAGCTATCTTGCAGGATTTAGTTTCAATGTGGCTGGGTTCCTCCAACCACTGAATCAGTCAGACACATATATGCACATACACACACAGATTAACAGGACACACCTGACCCAGGCCAGGTTATTCAGCATTGACAGGCTGACACCCTCATGTGCCTTGAACTCAGTTCATCCCTTATTTCAGCAGGACAATTAATAAATGCAGTTAGACACACATACACACACCCAGCAGAGTATGTCTGAGCAGGCTGGGTCCAATCAGCACTTTCAGCTGATACCCTCTTGTGCCTCAAAGCTCAGCACATCACAATGGTCCTAGTAATAACTCCCTTGATGAGGAGACCCCACTGTAGTATTGGGCATTACAGGGATCTTTGGGTTAAGTAAAAGAAGTGTTGCTACAGAGCAAATGGGGTGGTCAAGGGGAAGGAAGAGTAAGTGAGATTCAGAGACTGAGTGTAGCAACCATCTTGAACATAAAAGTTATTTATTGCCAAGTATATGAACTTACGATGATACCAGTAGTAATAGCCAGACAAGAGAGAGAAATAAAACAGTTACAATATTACATAGTTTCAGTTAGGTATTTGGGGAAGTCTAGCTCAATTTTGATTAGCAAAAGTCTGGTTTAGAAAGCTGTGCCTGGAGCAAGAGAGTAAAAGTCAGGTTCCTGGAGTCAGAAAGAGAGAGAGTTAGGGTCCCACCATTCAGTGAAGCTTGAACCAGTCAAGGTTCCCAGGTGCTGTCGGAGCCAGCAGACAGGCAGATTCTCAGCACAACCAGTGAAGGGATTCCATTAAGAAAAGGATTGGAGCTGGTGCAGCTTTTGGCTCCAACCACCAAGACAGACACTTGACGTTGGGTAGGGGGTTTTGTAGAGAACTAACAATGGCTCAAGGAAGAACACTAGGTTTGTTTATGGGTAAACAATGGCTCATATGCTGAATCTTCTCTGGTCCCATAATTCAGTGTAGTGCTTGCCTTTGGAATCTGTGTTCTCCATCCTGAATGCTAATGAAGGTGCATTCTTGTCCCATCTCCCATTTAAATTAGTTGTCATCTGGTTCCATCTAGGATGCAAATGAAACCAGGGAGTTGCTTCACTCTTATCACCCTTGTCTGGAGGGCTTTAGATGCATCTCCCACTGTATCTTCATTGTCTTTTGTAAGTCCTTCCTCTAATCAGTTCTTTTTCAGGAAGAGGTGGGGAGAAGGTGAGTCCTTTGTGAGTCAGACAGGCTGCCTACTGTGCCAGGGTTCTCCAAGAACACAAAGCTGAGAGGTAACAAGTTAGGACCACCCCTGGCTAAGTTTAAGTTAAGCCAGCGTCTCCTAGCATCCTAGATACTTTGCAGCCCTGGGCTGGACTGGTCTGGGCTATACTCTCTGCTCCAAAGAACAGGGCTGGCCCAACCCCTCTACTCCCTGGCTGGAGCTCCAGTAGAGATTACAGGAAGAGCAGGGTCTGCCTGGCTTCCCCCTGCCAGCCCCCCTTACTCCTACTTCTTGCTGCTCACTGCTCAAGCAGGAATTTCCTGCTCCCTCCCATCTCCCACAGCATGGACCCCAACCCCACGGACCCTAGGCATGTAGTATGCTAGCTAATGCTGAGAGGTGTCTGTATCTGTGTATGTGTGTCCATTTTCACTGGGACAGGCAGACAGAACAGTAGAGGCAGCTACTCATTGAAAGTCCACTTAGGGCTTTTGGAGTAATGAACCAGGTTACCTGGTGATGTCCCTCCATTCCCTCCTTGGAAAAAGCTGTTCAAGCTCTTCTTAAACTAATGAAAGAGGCTTTTGTTTTATTGATGGTCTGATAAACATGGTGTTATCAGCTCCCTGCTGACTCCCTTGCCTGTCACATTTGCGGATAGTATGAAGAAGCAGGGAGAGGGAGATTGAAAAACTTAGTATCATCAACAGATGCTTGCGCTCCACACACCACCTTTGCCTCAGAGTGCTAGCTGGGGGCTGGAGTTTGGCAACACTCCTGCCCCTTGAGCAGCGATCAGGGAAAAGCCTGGGACTGTGTAGGCAGGGTGGGGATTTAAATCCCTCCCTAATCAGAGGTCCTTCCAGGACCTGGCCATGTCCTTCCCCTCAGCTCAGCACTGTGGAAGGGATGGGAGAGCTGCTCTAGTGCCCCCCCCCCCCAGCTTCTAGCCTAAGCCACTGCAGGCATGTGCCTACCTTTCCTCAGTCCAGAGAGACTGTTTGTGCAGTTGCAAACTTATTCAATTTAGGTAGGTTAGACTAACTTGCAAAGATTGAATCAATTCTGGCTCTGGCTTTTTGAATGTCTATCCCTAGCTTTTGTCACTCTTTGCTGGACTCTTTCCGAATTGTGCACATCCTTCCTGAAGTGCGGGGCCCATAACTGGACACAGTATTCCAGGTGAGGCCTCACTATTGCTGAATAGAGCAGAAGAAATACTTCCTCTGATTTGGAAGTGATGCTCCTGTTACAAGAACCCAGTGTGATGCTTGCAACAAGCGCACATTTGGCTCATACTCAGCTTATGATTTACTGTAATACTATAATGCCCAGGTCCTTCTCTACAGTACTGCAGCCTAGCCAATCATTCCCCAGGCTATATTTGTGCATGCAATTATTTTGTCTTAAGGGCAGGATTTGCACTTGTCCTTGCTGAATTTCATTTAACTGATTGTGGACCATTTCTTCAGTCTATCCAGGCCATTCTAAATCCTTGCCCTACCCTCCAGAGTACCTCCAATTCTATCCAACTTGGTGTCATTTGCTAATCACGCACCCATTCCCATCATCCAAATCATTAATTAAGTTGTTATACAATACTGGATCCAGGACAGACCCCTGAGGAACCCCACTTAATACCTCCATACAACTGTCATAATGACCATAGCAGAAGTGCTCATTTCACAGCACTGTCAGATTCTAACAAATCTGCAAATTCTGCTAAATACCTATCATCAACAATCTCAGACAGGGAGAAGAAGAAGAAGATCTGATGGTCCAACTAATTATGCATCCACCTTTTGTCTAAGCTGTATTTCCTTAGACTGTTAATGCAAATGATGTGGGAAACAGTGTAAACATCCTTTTTAAAGTCAGTTTATTTTACATCCACTGTTATTTCCCCATCCAAAGAGCCTTTCACCTCATCCAAGAGGGATATGAGGTTGGTCAGGCATGACATGTTTTTAGTGAATCCATGCTGGCTGTTTTTGATTACCTTGTTGTCCTCTAGGTGCTTCACCGTAGATTTCTTGAGGACCTGCTCCATGATTTTTCCAGGTATTGAGGTAAGGCTGGCTGGTATGTAATTTTCTGGTTTCTCCTTCTTTTTGTTCTTAAAAAGTTTGGCACTATATTTGCCCTTTTCCAAATCCCAGGACTCACCTGACCTCCACATGTTCTCAAAGAGGCAAGTCAATGACTATGAAATTAGCTCAGCCCATTCCTTTGGTACCCATCCCATGCATCCCATCTAGTCCTGCTCACTCGAAGGGATCTAGCTTCATTAAATAATCTCTAACCTGTTTTCTACTTCTCTAAGCTGTTTCTCTTTCCCTGTCTTTGCTGCCAACCATGCTCACCAATGAGTAGCTGCCCCTATTTCTGAAGACTAAAGTAAAAAAAGCATTAAATACTTCATACTTCTCTGTATCACCCGTAACTAGTTTGCCTTTTACATTCTGTAAGGGACATGATTTCTCTGGTTTTCCTCTTTTGACATGCTTATTGAATCCTTTTTTATTGACTTTTAATGTCCCTTGCTAGTTGCAGTTAAATAATGCCTAGGGCTTCCTTATTTTTTCTTTGTTTGTACCTGTGATATTCTTATACTCTTCCCTAGTTATATGACCAAGTTTCCATTTTTTTTGTAGGATTCCTCTTTTGTGATTCATCTTATTGAAGAGATTGCTGTCTAGGCAGACTAGTCTTTTGTTGTACTCTTCATTTTTCCATCACAACAGGACATCTTGCTCTGGTACTCTTAGAAAAGCCTTCTTAAAACAGGCCAGATCTCCTGAACTCTTTCCCCACTCAGACTTGCCTCCCAGAAGATTGTGCCCACCAGTTAACTGAGTTTCTTGGGGTAGGGCCAAAAATCCAGAGCCAGAATTGATTCAATCTTTGCAGATTACTCTAACCTGTCTAGGCTGAAGTCCATTCCCTCTGGACAGAAAAAATTCAGGCACGTGCCTGTAGTGGCTCAGGCTAGAAACTGGGGGGTTCTAGGGAATCCCTCCCTTCCCTTCCCTTCCAGTGCTGAGCTGAGGTGGGTGTGGCCAGGCTCTGGCAGGATGCTCTGATGCCTTTCCAGAGCAGCCCAGCAGGGAATGCTTATCACCCCATAGTCAGTGTTTATCAACCCATTAAGAAAACAAAGCCTCTCTCCATTAGTTCAAGGTCTTCTTAAACAGCTTTTCCAAGGAAGGACATTACACATTACCTGTTGATTAGCTCCAGAAAGCCTGTCTGCCCTTGTCATCTCCCACAGCACAAACTGCAACCAGCATGTGGTCTGCTAGCTAATGCTGAGAGGTGTAAGGCAAAAGGGCAGGGGGAATAATCCCTGCTTAGCAGGGAGAAGACAGGCAGATGGCTGCACTCTTTGCTGGAGCTCTAGTGAGGGAGCAGAGGGGAGGGGGGAATTCCTACTTAGCAGGAAGTGGCAAGGGGGAGGGGGGAAAGCCACCTGCAGTCTCTGCCGGAGCTGCAGCCAGAGAGCAGAGGGGAAGGGCCAGCTTTGCTGTGCAGCAGAGAGCCCTGCCCAGCCCAGAGAGCATGCTAGAATGTTCGGGGAGTCTGGTTTATCTTAAACCAGCAAGGGGTCTTGGACAGACATTGCATAAACTGGTTTGAGCCAAATGAGTTATGTCTGATACTACATTCAACAGGTTTATCTCAAACCAGTTTCATCCATTTTCAAACTGGTTTATGTGCACTGAACATCTCTTCTGTTACAGGCTTAAACCAGTTTTTGATAACTTAAACCGGTTTATATGTAACATCTGTCCCTAGCCTCAATGTCTGAATTTCTGAAGGCAAGTGTCATTATTCTGCTGCTCTCCTTCCTCCTCTTAGGAGAAGTTGGACAGCCCTGGTCTAAAAGATAATACACCAAAGAAAGCACACTTAAATAAAATGTGGGGGGGAGGTCCAGGAGTAATTTATTAATGACATGTATCTCATCTCAGAATTTCTCTAGGGTTTAGACAAAATTTTAATAACTTTTAAAACATTTAGAATTGCTTTAGATGATTGTATTGTCCAGTCTAATTTACCCCATGTGAACATACCTGTGCCATTTTGAGGAGTGATTTTGGGTGTTAAAATTAAGAAATTTTTATAATGATATTTAGTAAGCAAACATATAATTTTAGTCTGTGTATCCTAAATTGTTGCCAGATCTAGGAGGTGTGCTGATTCTAATATTGCAAAAGGCTTTATCACAGGTCTAACATAATTTGCTAGATTCATGCAAGATGGGAGAGAGGTTTTTTTTCTAGACTCCTAGTTTTTCCCCTTTGCTTCTATAAATTATCTTGCAGTCTTGTGGGGCCTACTGGTTTCTGGGAGGCTCCATTTCATGGAACATGGTGGTAGAATGAACAGGACCATACGTACATTAGACAATGCTCTAAACTATTTTTAGCTCCTCCCAAGGAGTGAAAGAAAAAAATCCTCAGAGAAATGATCATTACATATCTAATATAAGTTATGTTTCATTAATTTCTAAATGAATCCAGAGAAAAGCTACCTGGGTTTTCCCCTGCAAGTAAAATGGAGAGATTAGTAGATGGATCACTATTTTTAAATGATTTAGTACGGCTGTATGAAGCTTTGGTCATTGATTTGATTTGGTGGAGATTTGGCCCAGTTCAGCAGCCGAATTTCCAAATCAAACTGAACCCTCTGAATCTATTCAGAGAGATTTGGAGAGATTTGATGATTTTGACATAGATACAGCTTTAAATGTTTTTTTCTACACACCTCAAGGTACCAGGCAGCTCATGAATGCTATGATGTTGGAGAGCATGGGGGAGTCCCCAACGCATTCTATGTAAGACTTGGAAGAAGCACTTCTGGTCCACTTCCAGGTTCACCATGGAGTGCCCAGGGGGACCCTTCCCCCACCCTCTAGCTCAGCAACTGGTGCCTCTTGGGCTGGGGGGAGGGGAGCACCTGGGGTTGCTCTGCAGCTGATTGCTGAGCTGGAGGGGTGCAGTGGAGGGGACCCGGAAATGGACTGGAACTACTTCTAATCCTCTTCCAGGTCCATTGCTGAGACTGCGGGGGCTCCTCCCAAGCTCCTGTGGGATGCTCCATCTGCCCCACCATCTCAGCATTCACAAGCCACGCTGGTACCTTGAGGTATGTAGAAAAAATATTTGAAGCTGTGTCTATGGCTGAATCACTGATTCTCTGAATCAGCATTGAATCTTCAGATTTGGATTCAGCCGAATTTAATTGGGACAGCGATCTGAATCAATGAATTGAATCACTGTCTCCCAATTTGGGCTGAATCCAAATTTAAATTGAATACAGCCCATTTTGCACACCCCTATGATTTTGACAGAATTTACCTGTCTCATTTATTGCTCATTTATTATTTCAAACTATGCAACAACCTTGTTTTTTGAGTCACTGAAGAGCTAAAATAATATTTGTGTCCATTATGGAACAATCAGAAATAAATTTGAAAAGACTTTTTTTTTTTTTTTTCAAACAATGTGCAGTTTACTAACACTTCCTTGTTCGCTAAAGATACTTGCATTTACTCACTTGCAACACCCCAGAATATAATACAGATCTTGTTTTTGAAAAACAGAATGAAGGAAAAAAGAAAACTTTTTTCTGTATTTATAGGTGCATAATGCTGGGACGGAATCTAATATTCAGTAGATTCACCCTCTGTTTCTTGCCTTACTAAGACCAAAATCTTATATGCTCCTGAAAACTGGTCTTTATGGATGGATTTATGAGTTTGAAAACCATCCACCCCAGTTTTCAGGGGGCTGAGTTTGACAAAGAAAGGTGCATCTTGTATACAAGAAAATTCAATATGTACAGATATATCAGATACTGCTCTGTGACAGTACAAGCCAGAAGTCTCATAATAGTGTTACAGAATTAAGAATTATTTTTCTATGAAAATCTTGGATGGAAATTATTGATTAATTAAAACTTTTCTTGTCTGAACAGTCATTTCTGCCTGGTCAGTGGGAGCAATCAATAGGAACATTTTCTGGGCTTAATGTGGGTGATCATATAAAACCTTCCATTTGCTCTGGCGGGCAGGGGGAGAGGATGGGGAGACGGACCGATATGTGTGGCAGACCTTGGGTCACTCCAGATTACCCTGCCTTGTGGTTAGATCTCAGAAGGTTAGCACAGAAAAATGCACGGTGCTATCTGGCAGGAATAGCTGTGAAACTCCTCCCAAAGCCAAGATGTAGATGCTGGGACTTGTGAGGTGACAGGAAATTATATTCTAAAAGTGTTTAAAAATAAAGTAGGTGAGCTGTGGTTTTGATCAGGCAAACATTCTTGGCCACTGTCCAAGTAGAAATGAGAGGCAGCAAATGTTGCAGATATTGTTAAAAATGCTTTGTTTGCTTTCAGGATACAGTATTCAGTTCTGGTTACCACATCTATACAAATGTAGTAGAAATAGATGTGTATCCAGCAATGGGCAATAAAAATGATTTAGGGAACTGAAAGATTACCATAGACAGGGATCAGCAACCTATTGCTGCAGTGGGCTAGAGCTTGTGACCCTGCCAAGGGTGATGAATCTCTGCTCCACTCCTGAGTATCCAAGCTGCTGCACTTACCCTCTTTGCTTATATGTAGCCCCTTTGCAATAAGGATAAGCACAGGCATCAGAGACCAGCAGAAGGCTGCAAAGGGGATGGGTGGCTCAGAGCAGCTGAATGCCCCAGTCACCTGGGTTGGACCTTTATGGGCTGGATCCAATTCTTTTGTGGGCCAAATCTGGCCCATGGTCCATAGATTGCTGATTCTTGCATAGGAGGATAGAAAAGATTAAGACTATGGTTTTCCAAGGAGACCAGTAACAGTGGGTGTAATATAGAGAGAGATGCACTTAACACTAATTGATAAAGAAAAAAATTAAACTCTTTCAGTACGACCATGAGAATATTTAAATAAAATGAAAGGCAACACACTTAAAGTATGTTCATTTGATAAAGATGATAACATACCATAATTAGTCCCTGGGCTCTGTCACAAGTTTGAAGCACAAAGCTTTCTAGGATTCATAAAGAAGCAGACACTTATACAGATAATAGAACAGACATTTATTTTAGATCAGATATTTACATACCTTCATAACCAAAAAACTTTCCATGATGCTTATGGTGATATCAGGATCTGTTCTTAAATGGCTTGAAGAGTATAATAACAAAGTGCTAGGTGATGAGAAGATGGCAAAAATGTATGCAGCCAATACACTTTTCCCCTTAACTTGTTATTTCTGGCCTTCTTAGGGGTTGGGTGGCTAGAATGGATTTTGATTCAACCTAAACCGATTGTTAATTTCCTGTTTTTGTGTGCAGGGTTTGTGTACTTCAGTAATTTCCGTGATTACAGAAGAGCGAGGAGTAACTGAATTACTGAATCTGCTCCTGACTGAGCCCACTGGCCTGCAGGAGAAAACTGCCTGAGGAAAGCTGAGCGATTGTGACATTCCTTCAGAGGGTCTTTGCCTCCCTACCATTTTATCATTGTTGGAAAACTATTGAAAGGCTGCATCTATACATGCACTTAACTGCAGAGTAGACTACTTAGCTGTAGAGTAAAGCATTACTGTCCAGATGTTTGGCAGTATTAGGTCACAGTAAACTAATTAATGCCACAGTAAAATAATACTGTCAGAGTCAGTACTATGTTGAGCCAGGGTAATTTACTGTGATGAAATGCTTGTGTAGATGCTGACTGCAGGTGTAAATTGCATCCAGTCAGCCCAGCCAGCTGGGTGCCAGACTCCTGCCTGTCGCCTGTACGTGTGGCTCCACACTTTCACCACCCTTGTGCCCCAGGCAGCCCCTCCACTGCCCAATGCCACCACTCAGAGCCTGGGGTTGAGTGGCCTTGGTGTAAACTGCTCTGTCCCAGCTCAAATTGCTGATGTCCTGGGTGCACATGTAGATGCTATAGCTATAGGGCTGATGAAATAATATAGGTAACAGCAACATGTGGTGCATGGAGCATTATATAACTTTAACTCTAGTAAAATATATATATACTTTAAATATATAATTAATCTTATATTTACAAACCGCATAAAACGAGTTCTCAGCAGTAGTGCTTTGACCTGTTTTGATGCCTAAGTTCTGACAAATTTCATTTATGTTGATGCTCAATTAATGTAGGTAATAGCCAGAGTTAGCAGCTTTTCTGGGACTGAGCTAAGCTTGCTCGTTTTGATCAGACAGAACAGAAACCTTGACCTCACGGAAGGTTTTGTGAAGAAAATTGTGGGCTGTTCAAGATCACTGAAAAGTCTGAGAAGTGACTGAAAATGTGGGTATTTCTTGCAGAAGGGCAAAATCCAAAGTTATTTGGATATAGATTCCATTTTTATTAAATGTCTTACCTTTAAGGAGTTTTGATTAAATACCATGTCAAGTGCTGAGGGGAGCATGACAAGAGTACCATGTTGCCGTATGTCTGGGTTCCAGGTGAAGTTACTGAGCTTGGTTTTAGGAAGGAAAAATGGAAATAATCTCTTTTAAATTGTGAAAAGTAGTCAAAGCACTGAGGTGATGGGGGAAGAGAAGACAGTAATATCTAATGCTGCCAAGAATATTATAGCAATAGTGATAAATAAGTGGTGTCCTCAAACTTAAGTTCTAGCTAAGGAAATAAATCATGTGCAGACTTATCTGCTTTCCAAAAATAAAAGGTAAGAAGAAATTTATTGCAGACTGCCTTGCTCTTGCTTCCCAAGTTAATGAGAGAGCAAAAGAGATAAATAGGAATCCTAATGGAACATAAAATTAGACATGGTCTGTATTGCCTGAAACTGTTTCAAGTAATCAAAGTAAACACAGCAGCTTACATGCAACAGCATCACCAGTTCCATCAAGATGTAGCCTAAGCCTGCTACTAAGTAATGAAGTAAAGCATTTCCTACAAAGGGCATATCAGTGAATTATTTTTCGCATTGGCATAAGTAGGTTGTGCTTCTTTACTTACAGCATGATACAGGTGAACAAAAGCCAATATAGATTTCCATGCCCCATGGGAATTATTTAAGCCAAGGCTTTGGCATTGAATGAAAGGTAAATGAAGAGACTGACTCATGTTCTGCGGTATTATGGGGCCTTTCTGTGGAAAGGGGCAATGTTTATATATTATGGTAACAAAAACTTCTGACAATAAAGATTTTATATCTGTTCTGTTTTGCTAACTCCGGGTATAGTATGGTGGTTTGCCTCAGAAATGTCCCATGTCTAAACAAAGTTGAGGCCAAAGGTAGTGCATAGTTTAAGACTGTAGAACATTCCCATGGCCTCTACAGCCCCAAAATAGCATTTGTTCCCTGCCTGAGGCTACTTGAAGCTTTATTTTGAACCTGACCAAAATGTTTCGTACATGGAAGCAGGCCCAGCTGTCATATTAAAAATAGATAATATTTCAACTGTCTACCCTCTGATGAGCTAGTGTATTGGTTTTTTGCCAGAGTAGCTGTATTTAAATTATACTGGCTTAAATCTTTCGTATTTTATAAAACTCACTCTGTAGCTTCAGATTCTCAGATGTTTTATGTGTATGATTCACTAGCTGGGCACTGGGTAGTGTAGAATGGCAGGTCCTCTAGGGCCCTGGCAGAGATGGTGAATGTATCCAGAGCTGGCTAAATTAATATGTTGGTAGGATGAATTGGTTCCATTAGGGCAACTAGCAGGAGGAAGGGTCTAAAGGATATAAGTATGAGAGAAGGAGGAAAGGAGAACTGGTGTCTAGCATAGTATCACTTTTGTCTGCAACTCTGGCTCTATTTCTCTCCCTTCTGTTCTCTTGTATCATTTTCTTGTTTTGGGGTCTCCTGACAATTCAACAGCTCCAGGGAGGCAGGGCTGCATTCAGGTGCTGAAAATTTGTACATGTAAGATAAGCTACAGAGGAAAATTGGTCAACACTATTGATGATCCAAGTCTGTATCTCTCTGCAGCTACTCTATATGTAAAAGTACTTCTGATGATGATTCTGGTTGTTCTGTTTTTACATTGGTAGTAATTTGCACCTGCTACAAATGGCAATTTTTATGCTTTAACATAGTAGGGCATTTGTAAAGTGGTTTCATTTTATTATAGGTCATATGGCATGGGATTTTCTGGGACCTCTACAATAAAACTAGTGTAATGTTGCAATACTGAGTTATTCTTGCATTTTTATTCCTTTAAAATAAGAACTAGCATTTGATGAAGTGGAAGTAAATATTTACCAGAATTGTATGAACTATGGTCCATTCTTTTCCCTTTTATTTTATTTTATTTTATTTTATTTTATTTTATTTT
>JAGPOW010000304.1:65857224-65868384 GCA_030014935.1 Caiman crocodilus | reverse complement strand
TCAAACGACCCTGGCAAGGTGTTCATCCAGCCTCCTCTTAAAGACCCCCAGGGTAGGAGCCAGCACCACTTCTCTTGGAAGTTGGTTCCAGATCCTAGCTGCCCTGATATAGTAGTGCCTCCTGACATCTAACCTGAATCTACCCTCTGCCAGCTTGTGACCCTTATTTCTAGTCATTCCTGGGAGTGCTTGGGGGAACAGGGACTCCCCCAATGTCTGCTGGTCCCCTGCGACTAGTTTGTAAATGGCCACTAGATCCCCCCTCAGCCTTCTCTTGTGGAGGCTGAACAGGTTCATGTCCCTTAACCTCTCCTCGTAGGGCCTGCTGTGCTACCCCCTGATCATGCAGGTGGCTCTCCTCTGGACCCTCTCCATGTTGTCCAGATCCCTCCTGAAGTGCGGCGCCCAGAACTGGACACAGTACTCCAACTACATACAGCCTGACCAATGCTGCATAGAAGGGGAGGATCACCTCCCTGGACCTGCTTGAAATGCATCTGTGGATGCATGACAAGATACGATTGGCCTTCCTGACTGCATCCCCACACTGTTGGCCCATGTTCATTTTGGCATCAGTAATGACTCCAAGATCCTTTTCTGCCTCTGCACTGATGAGAATGGAGTTCCCCAACCTGTAGGTATGCTGCTGGTTCTTCCTCCCAATTTTTTAATGAGAATGGGGTGAGAGACAGTGTTGAAACCCTTCCTAAAATCCAGAAATACTATGTCCACTGCTACACCTGTGTCTAAGTAATAGTTGCATAGCACAGGAAGCCTGAAAGAAAGAGAAGTAATGTAACTACATTATTAAATGAAGGCAGGGTATAGATGCACTTGATAGATGAACTGAATTGGATACATAAGCTGTTTCGAAGAAGATTTTATTGTCCTTTTACCCCTTGGAATATTCATTGAAACCCAAGACTAAAAAAAATAATTAGCATGTTTTTCCTCCAGATACAGAGATCAAACATACAATTTCCATCTCTGTATCTAGATGGCCGGGCAAAGTGCTTATCTCCTTGGGGTGTGCTCCCAAACAGAATAAAATATATTGTTAAAAGATTGTTTTCTTGCTCCAAAGTGAATTTTGATCTTCTGTGATAACACCATAGCCTCTGCAAAGTTGGGTGTGATTACTCAAGGAAAGCATAACTTGTAATTTCTCAAATGTGTATAAATAAGATACATTTGGCTTACATAGGAAACACATAAACTAAACCTTTCCTAACATGTACAGAACAAAGATTGGTTAACTAAAACAAGGTTCATAGTATGAAAATAGGCAGGTATTAGTTGAATAAATAATTGAAGAATACTTTATGATCTAAAAAGAAAATATTGATGTATTTGGAAATATTTTAATTATTTTTGCCTATTGCTATTGTAAATAGTTTTGAAAAGTCATAATAATATCCTAAACCTTTTAAACAAAATAGGGTAGAACTGGGATCATTTGTGTGTGGCTAGTTTGCAATGCACTCTAATTAAGAGCAGGTTGCCAAATAAGGACAGCTGTTGGCTGTGGCTGTCTCTGATCCCCTCCATCCCTACCCCACCTGGTTCACAAACCCTCATCTTTGCAAGAGTTATGGAATGTAACCCTATAAACTAACTCTGTACTACTGTTTAATAGTATTTGACAGACCCTGTATCATTGCATAGTTCCAGGCATGTTAAAAAAATTGTAGTTAAAGTGTATTTTATTTACCACAAAATGTTTGTTTCTCCTCCTTTCTCCATGCACAATAAACCACTGGAGCCCTTGGGATTCTTTCCCCCCCCCACTTTGTGCTGATCTGCTTCTCAGTTCTACTCCAAAATCTTCCAGAGGGCTCAGAGTGACACAATGCACTTGAGCTGTGTGCATTAAGCGTAAGGGAAGTGAGATTTCAGACATGCAAACCGAACTGAGCCTAATCTCTAACATGCTTGTAGAGCAGAGAGCCAAGCAAAAGACCAACAGCTGCTTAGGTTGCTTTTAACTTGTACAGTAGAGGCCTATGTCAACAAAGCATAAATGGAACAGGAGTTAATAGGAACCTAGCACAGTCATACTTTTCCGCAGCACTGAATATACTTTCACTATTTTCTCCATTTATTCCTTCATGCTTCAATGGAAAAACTAAATGACTCAAGAAATAAACTGTTTTTAGCTAAGTGCATGAACTGAAGTAAAGGAACAAAAGTCTGCAGATGCACTTGGTGCTGTTCAGCAGTGCTGTGTCTGAATTTACTCTGTCACCTTTCATTTCTGTAGGTTAAATAAGACTTCCTTATTTCTCTTCATTTCTTTTGTAATTGGACTATACAACACTCTATAGAACAAACTGTATGGAATAACCATAAACTGGTAGAAGGAAGTACTAGGTAAGATTTATAGGTACATTCTACCAATAACACTTGCTTCTGTTTGTATTTCAGGAACGTTTTTTTCAGGTGTACCTACTACCATTACATCAGTCTCGTAAAATAATATAAGGCAGTCAAAACCTGGAATTATGGCAATGTAAAGATGAAACCAAAATGAGGCACAGCTAAATATCAGTTTAGGAGAATTTTGACTAGATATTGTAAATATCCCCTTCAATTTAAACATAAACCCAAAAAACCTTGCTTCTTTTCAGAGGACAGCTATGATGTATTCATCAGTCTGGTTGTGAAGGCACACTAGCTGCATTCTTAACTCTACTTTGACCTGCGGGGCCTTTAGAAAGTCTCTTATCCTCTCTGCCTTTAATTTCCTAAGACTGTAGTCTTTTTTTTATAAAGCACTCACAAATCTGTGGATGAGAAGTGCTGTAAAAGGGCATATTGGCACCTTGGGTAATTCACACTGAAAGAATTTTAAAACTTAGGTATTTTTCAAACTTCATCTTGTTTTAAATCATTTTGCATTTAATCATACTCGTTAGAAAAACTAATCAATTACCCTTTTTTACTCCTATGCCCTTGCACAGCATTGCAGTGATTTGTGTTTCCAACAATAGCTAGAAATTGATAACAAAAAATATTTTAATTGGAATTAAAACAATGGACAAAATGTTTCTGTTGATCTTAGAAATTATAGTTTTAGATTATGCAAACACTATTGCAAATTTTGTATCCAAATGATCTAGGCATCATTTCAATTGAACATTTTCATATTTTCAGGTTTAAGATAGAACCTGAACATGTCAAAGAACTTTTACTGTTGTGTAGAAAATTTCCATAGCAAGAATTTTAAGGAAACATTTCATTTGGTTTGTCAATTCAGGACAAAAATACTTCATGTTGGGTCAGTGTGGGAGTGTTGTTGTAGCCATGATTTGTGACTGAAAGCTTGTCCAATATTTCTCCCAACTAATAGCAGTTGGAAGTGGTTTATGTACAGATTTTGCTAAAACACTTCAATAAAATGAGTAATGTATATGTATATGTATACACACACACAACTACATGGCCTCTCATTGTTTGTAGTTTTGTACCACAGATAGATAGGTTTCTGGGCTACAGGAGTTCTTTATTAATCTCCAAAGAGGGGAGGTTAGAGAGAATCTCACTATCAGCATATCTGTGTGTATGCTGATATATCCCTATTATACTGTTGCTCCTATAAAAGATATTACCAAAAAAAAAAAGAAAAAAAAAAGGGGATGAGGCAAAACCCCTTGGTTCATGTTTGGTCAGAATTCATCTCTGTGTCTGCCTAAATTGCCATGGTGCCTCACAAGAACTGTAGCTGTAGTTGTCTCATGTCATGCCTGATACGTCACCCAGAAGGAGCATGACTAACCTGGAAGTATAGCTTCCACAAGACATTGTGAAAGTTTGGGCAGAGGCAGAAATTAATGTTGACCCTTTAATTATATATATATTTCAACATTTTCCAGTTGAATTTTTAAAACTTTTTATTCTCTGGAAAATGTCAGGGTTTTTTAAATCATTTTTTGATCCCACATCACTATAAAAAAAATGTGTTGGAATATTGGAATTTCCCATGCAACATTATGATTTTTAATTTGAAGTGCCCTCCATCAGTTATGTTCTACTTTTTTGACTGGTCTGTTTGAATCAGCAAGTCTCATTATAGGGAACACTACGGGGACCATCTTTCTAGTTGTTTGTTCTGTAGTCTGGGTGTGAGCTGGGAGCACTGAGCTGCTTCCTGTCCTTGCTGTTTAGCAACTCCCTCTTTGTGCTCTTCTCCTCCTTGTGATACAACTGTATTGTTTATTATTTACAGGCAGTCCTCAGACTTATGACACAATTGGCTCCTGAAAACTGCGTCTTAAGTGGAAACATTGTAACTCAGAACCGGGGGATTGATTCCTGAACCAAGGCCTGATACCCTCTTTTCATGAAAAATACCTCAGAATTTTGTACTTGATCAATTATAGATGAGTAATATAGCTACATTAATGTATTTATATTGGAAATAGCAATCATATTGATTTGGAAGGACTTCTTTGAGGTGACCTTGCTGGACTTTTTGAAGGGCTCTTGGTTGGACTTTTTGAAGGTTTCTTAGCTGGAGTCTTCTCAGGAGTCTTAGCTGCAGGTTTTCTGGAATCTTGTCTGTTTTCTTAAAGAAAGTGTCCAAGGAAGTTTGGACAGTTGTTCTCCAGGGAGATGAGTGATGCAGCAAACTTGTTTGCTGGTATGTAATCACATTGGATCAAGCACTGTAAAGTCGAAACTGACATCATAAATTTGAAACAAGGTGTCAATTTATAAATGTTGTAAGTGCTTGTGGCAGGGCACTGTTTGCGCCTGCCACTTTAAGGGCCTGGAGCTGGCAGCTGCCAGGTGCCTGATGAGGGCAGCCATTTTGAGCCTTGGGCTGCCATGTAAACAGGGCAGTTTGGCTTTTGGAGGCAGGCAACAACACCGCCTGGCCAGAGGGCTGCTGTTATCAACTGGAGGCAAGGGAGGAGCTGTAGAGGACGGTCATGAGGCTCCTGGTCCTAAGTACGACCTAAAACTGCACCCTGCTGGGAATGGGTGGCCTGGTGGGGCTCTCAGTGGCGCGGGAGCCCCCAGGAAATGCCAGGCCAGTTACCACCCTGGTGAAAGGTGGGTCAGGGTACCTTAACCCCTAGCCCCCACAACTGGGTGGGTTACCCCTTCATAGGGTCTGGAGGGTGGACCGCTGGAGAGAGAACATGTATGTCTGAACTTCCCCTGACTGGTCAATTCTGGGGCCAGGACTGGAAGGGTCCAAAGGCCGGGGGCCCACTGAGAGGGACACCCAAGAACTGTGCACCTGGGGTCCCAACTGGCCTGGAGGTGGGCCAGGGCTAGTAGCCAAAGGTCCCAGGGGGACCATACCCGAAAGGGAAGTAGTTCAGGGAACTATGCTGCCCAGTATGAAGGCGGATGAGACTGCCCGAGGAGAGGAATCCAGGCGGGGTTCAATTAGGAGGATTCTGGGGCCCGGTGTGGGGGCCAGTGATGATGATAATATCTAGATGCTATCTTGGGCTGTGGTGTAAGGGAGGAACAGAGCCACAGATAGCACCCCCTGGCATCGGGCTGAGAAATGGGCAGCCTCCTGGTTAATTACATCATTACTTATCAACAAGGTGTGGCAGGCGAGAAGGTGAGTGGTTAGCCCAGAAACAGGTGGGCAGGCCACAGTGAGCTTGGCCCAGAGCAGGCCCCCTGTTATGGTGTGAAATGTTGTAACTTGAAACATTGTAAGTCGAGGACTGCCTGTACTTTGTTTCCTTGCTGGGCTGTTGTAGTCGCAGGCAGGGCAACAAAGGAGATTAGGCTCAGGAAGAGTGAGCTACAACTGCTTAGCAAAGCATAGCGCCCTTCCCCAAGAAAGCCAGGTACGGCAGCCCAGGAATGGAGAGCAGGAAAAACCTAAAGCCAACAATTGGTTACATTTGCTTGCTGCCTGCCTCAGCTCAGCTTAGAGCAGCCTAGAGGCTTCTGGAAGTTGCACCTGGTGACACTAGTCATCCCTCAGCTGGGATGGAGCAAAGCACACTCCTTACTCTACCCTGATGCACACAGCCGACTCAAAGGCAACAGAGATGTAGTTGTAAGAATTTGCTCTCTCCTCTATCTGCTGGGGTCTCCCTGCATGCCAGGGGATTACCTGACAAGACCTGAAGATAGCTTCTGTTTCCTTCGGGTTGCCCCAGAATTTTCCCCAAACTACTGACTGTGACTCTCTGACCTTTCTGGTATAAAATATCTTGCTTCTGGATTGACAAATTTGAATTTGCTGATCACAGGCACATGCAGAGCTCCAGTCACTATGTTGTCTAGGCAGTATCTAATTTTTTTGTATGCTTGGGAACTGAATGTACAATATTTATAGCTAGTTCATAGGAGAATGGTGCCAGGATAAGTTTAAACAAATTCAGAACCTCCTTGCTTTGCCAAAGCTATGATAATAGTAATGCCGTTAAGAAACCGTTAAGAAACAGTCTCTGCCAAGAAAAGTTTTCTATCTGGGAATGACACCAGTGAATTTAAAATTTCAGTTTTGATTATCTATCAAAATTAAAGAGAAGAAATTATAAATGTCATAAAATGTTAGGGTACAAAATGACATGTAGGAATGAAAAGTTCAGGGTCTAATTATTCTCTGGTGAGAATTTTTTAAAATACACATTAAAGACCAAATCCAATGTCTGTTGAAGTCAGTGGAAAGATTAACCATTATTAAATGCAGACCATTAGAGAATGTGGTTTTCAGTCTGCTGAATAGGGCCAGGGATCATGATCATGACTGTCCTCACCTTCCTCCTTCCTTGTGGCTGAGTGGGGATATCTCCTTAAACAATTTACCCGTGTAATGTGGAATCTTAATGTTTTCTAGAGCTAATGTAAATGAAAGGCACTAGATTTACTCACTAAAAGCAATGAGGCTTAAGCCAATCTCTTGCCAACGTGTATTTCAGGCATAGACAGCAGATGGAAAAAAGGGGAAAGTATGTAAGAAGGTACTAGTTCAGTAGTGGGCAAAATACGGCCTGTGGGCCAGATCTGGCCCACCAAGCACTTTCATCCGGCCTGTGGGCCCCACAGCAAATTGTGCCTTGCCAAGCCCTTCTGCTCAAGAAATTGGGAGTGAGGCACCCACATGTACACCCAGCCCCCAAAACATACCCTATTGCCTGGCTCCCACCCTTATGAGTGGAAGGGCCTGGCAAGCCAGCATGCAGCTTTCATGCAGGGCTGCTGCTGCTGCACCCTCTGAGACCTGCTCACTTTCCTGGTCTCCTGTTGGCTCCAGGCAGCAAGTAGGGAAGCTAGAAAGGAGCCTGGAGTGTGGGGCTGGTACTAGTGGCAGCGTGGAGCCTGCACTCAGGGGAACAGGGGTGGTTACAGCACAGAGCTGGGGTGAGCAGTGTGTGGGTATGAGGGAGAGTGGGGGATGTGGGGATCCCCTGCAAGCCCCCCATGGTGCACAGCCCTGGAAGGCAGTGGTGGTGACAGCTGCAGGCAGGGTGCTCAGGGCACAGGTGCCCAGCAGGGTACCACTGCACATCAGCTGCACATCAGACTGAGGGGTGCAGCATCTGTGTGGCTGTCTGTATCACCAGCACTCCCTGCTACTCATGCACAGCCCCTGCACTTACAAAGACCCATGTGCTGGAGCCAGGCATTTTCACTGCTGGGGTTGTGCACACACGTACTACATACCATACCACATATACCATGCACATACCACACACCCCGCACACAACATGCACACACCCACCCCCACAATATACAAAATTAAGAATTTATTTTTAAGTTACCATGCAATCACCTCTATATACACTATGCAAACACAAATCATGACAAAATATTTTTTGTTATACTATTAAAGTATGTTGTAGTAGATGTTTGACTTTTAGTGTATGCTTTGTTTTTTTTCTGGCTCCAAGATGGCAATCCTCCTTCCCAAAAGAAGTATTTATGGGGGCAAGGGGAAAGACTTCTGATGGCAAAAGTCAAGGGTTACAAGTGGGACTTTCAGTCCCAAGATGGTGACAAGGGGGCGGGGCAACTGTCAAGGGGTGGGACTAGCCATGCAGCCCTTGATAGCTCACAAAAACACGTTAAGTGGCCCTCCACCCAAAATAATTGCCCGCCCCTGCGTTAGTTAATAGGGTTGGTGTGCTTATCATGAGGATAAGAAGTTTTGTGCACAGCTCTTATCTGCTTATTGGAAAGGGGCTTAAAACATCATGCTGGAAATAGGGAAAGAATGCTTTTTTTCTGAAGACAGTTGCTTGTGACTACTTATTTGCTCTATGAGTAGTGTACTTTATATTAGTCAGATCAAAACATCTCTCTGTCTTACATATCTGAGGTATTCTGCATGTGCATTCACATATGTGTCTTGAACCTGTGCAAGAATAAAACCAGAGTGAAGTTTCTTTTCCCCCTTCTTTCCTGTGCATCTGTCTTTGAATTTGGAATGTATCCTTATCATACTTCTGTGTTACTTGGTATTTAACAGAATTCTATTCTTGTCTTTGCAGTCTGAGTGACAATTCTTCATCATGGCTCAAGGATCCAGTGATCAGAGTAACGTGGAAATGTCTGACCCAGAGGAGAGCTCTCCAAATATGATTGTCTACAGAAAGGTAATGCATTTGGGTTTGTTCATTTAAAAAAAAAGTGCTTTGTTGTTGTTGGCTAGAGATAGGAGGACACTTTTGCCACACTATCTTTTTCTGGTAGAGAAGTGTGTTGTTAATGTTTTTAGGACAGCAAGTGTTCTATAAGATTTGACAGGTGTTGGTTTCTCTATGCTTGGAAGTATTTTGTTGGGGTTTTTTTGCAGTGTCATATATAAAATTATTTTGTATGAAATGTAATGCCTATTCTGATTCTAATATTAATTGCTGTTTGTATGCATGTGTTGTTAGCTGTGAAGTAACACTTCGTTATTTCATTTACCTTTTTAATGTCCTAAAAATAAGTTTCTGAAATTGTATATACTTCACAGTCCTTATCAAACATACATTTTTTTAAAAAACACAACAAAAACTCTGTTCAAGTACATAATCTCTTCTTCCATATGGTGGTTGCCATTACAAAATTTGCAGTTGCTTTTGCATATTATTAAATGTTGTCACTTGTCTTTGCCTTATTAATTATTAACCACAGAAAACACTGTATATGCTAGAATAAAATAAATCAGGCCAAAGGTAAAATTATGTATTTTATTTGCTGGACACCGTACACAGTACCATTAGTAATTATGACATATTAACTGTATACAGATTTCTGTAGAATATTAGCCCAGGGAGGGGAAGTGGGAGGGAAGTGTCCCTTCCCTGAAGTGTACGCATTTGCAATTGTGTTTTTGGACATGTGTGTATTGTGCTGACATTTGAATCTTGATTAAAGTTTAAATCCTGAAGTCATCCACCTAATTATTGCAACATATATCTTAGACCCATGAATATTTGGATCTGCAATGCAATGAGAGTACTGACTTTGATTTCTCTTCCAAGTTAAAACATTGAAGAGGTTTGCATCTTTATTTTTGTCATTTATTTTCAAAAATGTCTCTGAGTTTTTAAAAAAATACATTTTTCAGAGGATGAAGAATGCTCTGGCTTGAGATAACTGACACATCTATTTAAGACCTACTTAGTGTTTTAAAGTGGAGGTGTAAATCACTTGAAATCCTGAGTGATGACGTAGCTCAGCTGGCAGTATCAAATTTAGTTTATAGAAATTATAGTGAACCCCACTTCCTGAAGTACTTTGGGAAGCTTGTTAAAGCTGAAGGGAAAAGCAACCTTTTTTAAAAATCTAGTTATAAGAGCATTGTTTTATTTTAATATTTATATATCCATGGACCATACAATTAGGTCTTTTTATAAGAAATAGCAAAATATTGTAAATGCATCCAGTATTGTGTGGGGAAAGTATTGTGCAGTTCTGCTGAAAATGAAATTTCTTGCATTAATCAGATTTTCCACAATTGTGTTCAGTTGTACTCTGAGAAGTTTGCAACGTTCTACTACATCATATTGTTGTTCAGCACATATTAAGTCTGAATAAGTAGTACAATCCTGGATTACTGGTAAATTATTTTTACCCAGCTCTTCACCTAATACAGGAGCTATAGATATGCTCTATGTCATAGTCTGTGATTTGTGATTATTATTCAGATAATTTCGACTGAATCCAGAACATCAGTTTTAAAGCTTTCTCCTCAGATAACAATGATTTGTGTTTGGTTGTTGCATGCAAGCTTTAGCAAAAAAGCTGTGGACCTGTTACTGTACTTTTGTTAATGTGCAAGATTTTGTTTGCTTGCTTGCTTTTTAAAAATGTGGTATAAAGTCAGTTTACCTGCTAATTTAAAAGTAGTTGTAGTGGTTACAGTCTGATATGACTGTCCAAGCCCTGCTAGAGGTCCCAACACCAGCAGTGTCAAGTTGATTTGGAGCCTGTGCTTTGAAGAACGCCTCCATGTTTTCTGGTCTCAGTACCCAGAATTGGGGTCCCAACTTTGGGTTTGTACCTGAGAACCTTTTGTCCAGTTCTGAAAATGTTAATCAGCATTATTGCATTTGATCTTGAAACCTAATCCCATGACATTTACCTTAGAAACCTGTTTAGTTTCTGTGGCTGCTGCTATTTCATTATCATCACTGGAAAATAATCTTTGTGTTCTGCACCTATTAACAGAAAAACATGCTCCTACCATTTGATTGATTTTTCTTCACTTGTGTATATCAAGTGTCAACACTATCAGTATTCCATGCACACACTCCTTCAAAAAGTACAGGTATCTGTAGATTAGTGTGTCCTGCACATCATCCAGTATCATTCTGTTCTGTATGTTACATTAATATTGCTCTGATGTTGTTGTTCCTGTTGTGTGACTTTTTTGAAGATCATACTTTTCTTTTTAGGGGCGATAAGTGCTATTTCTTAATAAAAGCACATTCAAATTGCTGACTGACTTTAAAAACCTTAGTGACAATAAGTAACAAGTATATTAATTATATATATATAAGACTGCTGTTGGGAAAAAGCTAAACACATGATCAATATTCTTTTCCAGAGCTAAAACCCCATGGAAAAGTCTAAGCCTGTCGTGTTCTTTTAGCAACGTCCTCTCTCTCCCAGATATTGCTTGTCTCTTTGTCTCCTCTCATTCCTTTTCAAATGGTCTAATCATGAGTGCTCAATGAAAAACACTTT
>JAGPOW010000304.1:65844423-65856833 GCA_030014935.1 Caiman crocodilus | reverse complement strand
ACACTTTAGTAAAAACGTTTTTCAAATTTGGAAGGTAAGAGCTGTCAGCACATCAACATCTTTTGCAGCTTTAGCCACACATAATTATTTAATATTCATGTTAGCTAATACATGTTAACCGAGAAGGTTTTAATTTTACTTTCTTTAGATGTAACTCATCAGTGCAGATAATATATGTAATTCTTGAATGTGGAAAGGTCAATCTCTAGTACTTTGTTCCAGGATCTGCAAGCCTATTTCCTTGTCTTCCCATTACCACAAAAGAACTCTGAAGTCTGATGGTGCTTCTCAACCCAGTCACTAAAATGGACTTCCAGTCTGCTAAAGCACTTGCCACTCTCTAGGGGTACACTGATAATGATTTATTTTGGCAGATTATTAACCAGTCATGTCAGCTGATACCTATCTGCTAGCCGATATGCAGCCTGGCAGCATGGAGAGCAGCATCCAGGCAGTAAATCTGTGGGGGAAGGGGCATGGGTAAAGGAAGAGGTGTTTGGAGGGGCAGATCAACGACCCCATGGTGAGGGAGGGAGTGGGGCAGGGGCAGGCACTGCCCAGCCCAGGTAGGGCATGGGACGGAACCACAGGTGGCTCATCCGGTGGGGCCTGGGATGTGGAGCTCCTGGCCACTTTGTGCATCCCCAGGGGAGGAATGGGGGGAATGTTACCCCCTGGATTTGTGCGCAGGCTGCCTGCTGCAGGCTCTGGGTCAGGGGCTGCACTAGCCTCTTCCTATCAGGGGAGCTGGGCTCGGGGCTGGTAGGGGTGAGCCAGGAGGCAGTGGTGCTGGGAGGGGGTTTATGGAGGGCTATGGGGAATTTTGAGGTCTAAAAAAAGCTGATTGCCTACAATACCAATTTTCCTTTTTTTCAGTGCTGATCCAATATACACCAATATATTGATGCACCTCTACCATTTTCTTATCTTCCCATATACCTCAAGCTATATCTCATAAGAGAGAATGTACCCAGGAGATATGGACATTGTAACAAGTGCCTTCTGCAGTTGTTTTTTTTTTATTGAGTACTTGGACAACTGAAGAATTTTAATTATGCTCTGGAAGCCATGTTGGATTTCTGCCACTAATGTACTTAGCTGTGAATAAAAAGTAGCAATCGCATTTCTTATAGTTCTGGCAATGCATGGCAAAGATGTGGGGTTTTATTTTTATTTTTGATATAGTTACTAGGGATTTGCGAAATGGCACTGTTCCATTTTGCCTTGAGTTTCGACAATTTTACGGAACAGCGTTCCATTTTGAATTTCATTTTGATTCGAAACAGCCATTCCATTCCATTCCATTCCATCAAAACAGAAAGGCTGTTTTGATGCTCTTTTGACGTTTCGCTGGGGATGGGAAGTCAGCCTTGCTACCTCATCCTCAGCACTAGATCACATGCGGGAGGCCGCCCAGCTGGACTATGATCTAGCGTGGGGGTTGGAGAAGCAGCCCAACTGGGCTGCCTCCCGCCCCACAACCAATCTAGTGCCAGGGATGGGGAACTAGTGCAGGGAATGGGAAGTCAAGCTAGCTGGGCTGACTCCCAGTACCCTGCCAGATATTGCGCTGGGGCTAGGAAGTCAGCCCAGGTGGACTGACTTCCCATCCCTAGCCTATGATCGAAATGTTTCGACTAGCCTCATTTTGTTTTGAGGCTATTTCAACAGCCTTTGCTGTATACCAGTTTTGCTGTTTCGACCCTGAAATTGGTTGAAACAATGTCAAAATGAAATGGCTGGAGAAATTTCATACAGCTCTAATAGTTGCATCTGATGTTAAAAGACAGTTTTAAAAATTGTATGTAACGCCCAGTCTTTTGTACCCTGGACAAAATTTTGTCCAATTTTCATGGGAATAGGTGTTGTCTATACAAAAGGGTTTTCCTGGAAGTTAGTAGGATCTTGCTTTGTATTTATTAGTGTTTCTTTGGTCACTATAGCAAGAGGGACAGATGCTAGGAATAGAGAAAACGCATTCTTTAACAAACAGTAACATAACATATCCAATTGATTTTACATGGCTGTCACTTTTTCTTGAAATCTAAGCTCTGCTGATTGCACTGCTTGCTTATAAGTGCAATTTCATACAGCTCAGTTCCCCATTTCTCCAATAATCTCGCCCTTAAAAGTTCAAGCTCTGTGGACCATATCAAAAGAGGAAGTGTTGGCTGACACCATCTGGTATCAGTAAATAAACAAAATGAATCTGTGTGAGTCATTATCAGTAAAAAAAAAATATTGGCAAACAATGATCTGAGCTCTAGAGGGAAAGATGTGAGGAAGGATTAAAAGTTAAATTTGTAGGGCTTGGTTAAATAAGGGCACAGTGCTTTCAACATTCTGAAGCAGTGAAAACCAACAAGGAAGAGGACTTGTTTAGAGCACTGTACAGGAACCATGACAAGAGTAATAATGAAATAAAAAAAATGAAAATCTAGACTGAATAGCAGTTAGATTCGTAATTGGGTTCTCTTAAGATGGGGAAATAGCCTAATTGATGTATGAAAACTTCATTATTTGAGATATTTGAAATTAAACTGAGGAAAGCACCAGCTAATATATCACAGGGGACAATCTTGCTTAGCTACAAGATATTTGCGGTAACTGAATTGGATCTTTCCATTGCTGTAGCTGAACTTGGCGAGATGTAGCTGGTATTTGGGGCAGCATTGGAAGGGTTAAAATGTGAATTTTTGGGAACAAATGGCAAATGTGAACTTTTGTGTCAGTCTTCTAAGGAAGGAATAAAACTGTATTCATAATACTAATTTATTTTTATAGTTAATTTTGTATGAATTTGAAGTTAGCACAGTATTAAAAAAACAAAACCAAACTAGTTGTTTGTTTGCTACAGTAATTAATTACTTTTTTAAAACATGCTTTTCCAGGCAGGGTTAATGAGAACTGTTTTGGTTTTTTTTAAGTGAATTTTTTTGTTAGCATTTGTCACACACAATCTGAGGAAATGTGTGACCGGCTGGTATTTTAGTTGGAAATATGTAGCTGTGATAGGGAGAGAGCTAGGAGAAGAGGAGATGGAGGATGAGAGAAAGAAGCAAAGCAACATTGTACCTCATTCAGAAAAAGTGATATTGGTCAGGCTAAACGGAGAAAGTGAGCTGAGCAATGAGCAGTTACTAAAAAGTCCATTCATAGAATCTGAGGAAGTGAGCTGTAGCCAATGAAAGCTCATGTCTTGCTGAATGAGTTAGTCTGTAAGGTGCCACCCTGCTGTGCCTTTTGCCTAAAGTGATACTGACGAGAGAAAACTGTTCAACTCTCATCTTGTGCGGTACTACTACGATATGGTTTTATTTGCCAGGGGGTTTTTGTGTGCGTTTCTGAGAGAACAGAGCTGGCATTCCCAGTTATGATTGACTTAAAATTTATTGAGAGAGATTTTAACATTGTGTTATTTAATTTGCTTTCTTGCTTTTGAGGCTTTACATGTTGCACTTAGGTTGCACTTCCAGCAATTACTCTGCAGTTTACTTGCTTTTTAAAGAAATCTGGGATTCTCACAGAATTGCTTATCTTCAGCAGCTGGGGATTTAATTAAAATGTCAGCTACCACAAACTTGTAATGATTGGAAGAACTGGCAACACTGCAGACCTACAGTGAAGAAATTTTCCCTCATCTTGAATGAGCTTTGCGCTAGTCTGTGTTTTATTACAAACAGCAGTCTTAAAAAAATACAATACATATAATTCGTTTAAGGCTAAAAGACCTTGTATGGATATTATCTCTCAAATAATAATTTAAGTCTGAATTATCATATTTCATGAATTTAACATAAATGTGAACATGTCAAAAGACATGGACATGCACAGGTAGGGCATGTAGACAACCTTAACTCTGCTTGGTCATAGTGCCATATGAAAAAAATATATTGAAAATATCTTCCATTAAAAAATTGAATGTCATTTGGGACCACAAACCCTAAAACATCTTTGTCCTAATCAAATGGTTGTGGTGTGGCAAGAGCCAGAAGCCGGAGTGCATAAGTGTTGTAAAATAAGTACACCTCTTCCCTGGGGGAGTTCGGGGTCATCGTCACA
Organism: Caiman crocodilus; assembly: GCA_030014935.1. Taxonomy (NCBI): domain Eukaryota; kingdom Metazoa; phylum Chordata; order Crocodylia; family Alligatoridae; genus Caiman; species Caiman crocodilus. The sequence goes on along the minus strand of JAGPOW010000304.1, from coordinate 65,852,771 downwards.
ACTGGAAATATACCCCGTATATAGTGTGTTATAGTATCATTCATGGATGGCTGATGTTATAATTACATCGTGTTATAATTTGTATGTGCCAGACTGTCATACTTTCTGAAAGGAGGTGTCTGGCCCATATGTTTACATAGTAGCAAAGAATCAAGTGTAATTATATACCTTTTCACTTACTGATTTGTCCAGTTACTTGTAGGTCTAATAACATTTGTAGCTAGTAACAGTATCTTTGTACTTCAATCAAAGTAGTTCATGAATGCAGCCTATATGATCTAAGAGCAAATAAATCCAGTCCAACTAATATGAGTAATGCTATATTAGCTATTGTTGGAGTGATAACATCTAAAGCAGAGGGGTCAATGCCTCCTTATCTGGCCCCTGTGCTGACCTGGGATCTCAGAGTTGACTTACATGCCACATGAGGCACATACTGGAGTGGTCACATATGGAAGGCCTGGGACACCCTGTGCCAAGCTTGACTGATCTGGAACTCATGCCATCTGTATGTGGTGACTGCTCTAGCCAGTCTGGGGCCCACCTTGCATGGGGTGCCATGTGGTGCATGTGTCCTGGACTGACTGAAATGAGTGCCCAAGTACTAGATCTGACATGAAGCAGGGGAGGAAAGGGCAGAGGAGTTTGACACCCCTGATCTAAACAAAGCCTTGGGAATACATTTGAATTTCACTTTTAGCAAGCTGTTTAGCAACTTTAACTGCTGACGATGACCAGACCATGACATTTTTTTTCTAGAAGGTAGCAGCATCTGGATTGTTTTAGAACAGGACTTATGATGAGGGACTTTCCTTGGCCCTTTCAGCTGCTGTGGCTTGCACTGAGTAGTAAATTAATCGGTAAGTCATTCTGTTGCTAACAAAGGGCCTGTTTTTTAAATGAGATATTGCTCAACATGAGCAAGGCTGGCAGAATCTGAAAAATGCTTCTAACAAAATTGCTTTGCTAATTTTAAACTTCTTTATAAGCTGAAATACAAAAATAATGGATAATCAAGAATTTGTGGGGGGGGAGTTTTGAGGGAGGTAACCAAGTAGATTTTGAAAAGGAGTGTTATGAAATAAGCAATGAAAAGAGAGCAAATGTTTGTTGATTAAGAGTTTTTCAGAAGAGCAGAAAGGACAAAGATGTAACAGAATAAATTCATACAGAGATGTTATTGCATGTAGGTATGGGGTAGAGAGGGAAGATGGAAACTAGAATGTGACAAGGCCTAAGGAAGTTTACCTGAGACTGGAGAGGACAAGAGACAGCTGATAGTGTACAAATCTGGAGACAGACTAGAGCACAGAGGAGGACAGTCCTGAAGAAGTGGGAATGCCTCATGGAAACGTACAGCATTCCCGATGGAAGGGAAAAGCAAAGGCAAAAAGGTGTCTGTTTTCAAATAGTTATGAAGGTAGAACTGACAAGCTCTGACAACAGATGAGATGCAATAACCAAGAAGTACTGAGTTCAGAAAGAATTGTAAGTTTGGACAAAAATATTAGAGTGAAGGGCTGCATCCACATGTGCGTGGTATTTGGTTCCTCAGGGACAACCAGCAGTGGGGCACCCTGTACTGCCACCAGTTGATCCCTGGAAACGCGTGTGCCACTCATCCTCTGATGTGCAGGAGGTTATACCAGGTGGGATAGGGGACGCTGGGTCCAGCACTGGGTTGGCCCCTGCAGCCTTACCTGGGGTCCTGGGGGCCTCCTGGGGCTGCAGCAGCAGTGACTCTGCTACATGGAGCCTGGCTGGCAGCTGCAGTAGGGCTCTGGCTGGCCAGGCTCTGGTTTTGACAGGCACACACTGCCCCCATGCATGCCACTGTTGTTGTTTTTCTGCAGGTTTTTTTGGCCCCCAGATATCAAGGAGTCAACCCCACACCCCGTTGCTGCCTTGTAGTGTGGAGAACAACTGAACTTGTGGTATGTGACATGTCTGTGGAGTCACATGCCACACAGCTGTGCTCGTCTGGACGTGGCCAAGGAGTAGTTTCTGCAGTTATTGGCAGCAAGCATGGCATGAGAGAGTAAGGGAGAAAAATAAAGAAGGAAGAGTTTTATCCAGGTTAAATTTAGATACTGTTTCATAATTGGTGGAAATTAAGGGATAGTAATAAATAGTGAATGAAGGTGTATGAGGTGAAAAAAAAATCTTGATTCACTGGTACTTCAGCAGAAAAAAAGAGTAAGTACATAAGAGAGTTTGTCAGGACAGCACCTCTGGTCTAAACATTCAGAGGGATAAGGTGGGAACTGTGAGAAAACAGAATCCCATGTGCCCCTAAGAAAGATTAGATGTGAAGTGCCTCTAGTCAATAATATTAAAAGCAACCCAATGATCAAAGAGAAAGAGAGGGAGAGAGAGAACCTTTAACAAGTAGGATTAAGCAGAAGAAAATGTTAAGTAAATAGTTCAGAAAAAAAGTGTTACAGCAGAGGATCAAGTGGATAATAGTACTAACATTGTGAATGAACAATGCTCTCTAAAACTTGGTAAGAAAGAGAGAGAGAGAGATTGGGTGATAGTTACTTTGAAATCTAGATCTAGTACTTTGGAAATTTGAGATTGGTGAGGTCTTGTTTTGCCTTAATGAGATAGGAGAAAGACCAGGAAAAACAATGAGTTAAAGAAAAGATACAGAAAGTTGTAAGAATTTTTAGAATGATGAAAAAGTCATGGTTTTATTTGGGGATGGAAAAAGTTTGAATGTCACAATGAGAGAGGACAGCACTTGTAGCATGAAGCAGTGGAAGGAGTCAACAAGGAGGTACAGGATGGAGGAAATGTAGGAGGAGAAAATGAACCATGAAGTGAGATGAATGGATAGATAGATAGATAGATTTTTTTTCAAGCTAAGAAGGCAAGTTCTCTTCAGAAAAGACAGGGGAGAGAGGTAAAGGAAAATGAAGGAATGAATTAAGAATATAAGAAACTTTGAATTAGAGCTATTGGAGTTCACATGACTGCTATAACAGAATTGTTTAGTAGGGAAGGGGAAATTCTGTTGTAACACACTAAGAGAGATTTATAGTATAGGAAACCAGAGGGAAACTTTTATTCAGTGTAAATTCCTACTTGTGTTTCAAATATTAAAAAACTTTTCCCACTTGTCAGTAAAATTGTCGACATTGCGGACTGGGTAGGTAATATGATATGTTGAATACTGATCATAGCAGTGGCTCTCAACCAGGGGCCAAGCTGTGCTTTAATGCTTTCATGTTTGGCTCATGCATTCAGATGTGCTAGCAGTGCTGCTGCTCCTTCTCAGTTGGGCTCCACGTGCTTCCTGAAAATGAAGGTGTGTGGGGCAATTTCACCCCACAGTGCCTGCAGCATGGAGATTGATGTTACTGACACCAGGTAGGACTGCCCCGTGTGCTTCCATGTTCAGGAGGCATGTTGGGGCAGAACTGGGAAGAGGTGCAGCAGAAGCAGCATGCCTACCTGCATAATGTAATGCAGGCAGCGTGCTTTTCTGTTGTAGCCATTTCTCAGTTTGGCTCTAATGTGCCTCCTGAAACTAGAGGGGTTTGGATGGGGGATGTGTGTGTGCAGCATAGGCGACTGGTAGAGGGTGCACAGGGGTGCACATGCCCCCCCTGATGGGGCCGGTGCCCCTCTGAAAGCCAACACTGATGCTGTCAGTAGGGCTGGTGCCAGTAGGGCTTCTGCAGGTGCCACCCCAGACTCAGGAGGCACCAGTCACTCATGGTGTGCAGGACAGTTCCATCTGTCCCATGTGTGTTGTTTCTGGGAGACACCTTGCAGGGTCAGACTGGGAAGGGCTGCAACAAGAGCACCTGCTCCTGCTGCAGCTGCTTCCTGACCTGGGTTGGCAGGAGGTGAGGTACATGGTACAGATCCATCTGTTCTCAGTCAGGGTACCAGTGCAAGAAGTATAATTATAAGCATCCAATCAATTAATAATGAATTAAGATATACTGGTGCAGTTATGTTTATATTATAATATTTGTCCTATATTTATATTCATTTTATTAAATGGGGTGCTGTGAAATTTTGAAAAGTTGTGGAGGGGTGCCTTGGGTCAAAAAATGTTGAGAACCACTGTATTAGTGGTTAAAAGGCCTGGTGCTTATGACTTGGACCTAGGTAGACAAAGCCTGGCCAGCTAACCCTGGAGAACCTCTGTTTTTATTCTGCCTTAAATTGTTGTGGTCACTATTAAACAGCTATGCTCTTTTACCTTGGAGGTGGTGCACTTAAGTGGAGTAGTTAGTGACATTGTATGGTACACATGCAGGTTATAAAACCAGTGCTGTTCATAACTATAGTGTTAGGAACTGCTCAGAGACAGATGTGTAGTAATAGAACTCCAGTGGTTTTCAAAATTTTAGATTCCAGACATGCCTTGGAAATTGCCAGCTCTTACCTTTCACTCTTTTTTTTTTTTTTTGATAAAGGAAAAATAATAGAGCAATTCTTCTGTTGCAAACAATTCAGCAGGAAACACCAGAAGTCAGAATGTTTTTGACCCTATGGGTTCCTATTTGAAATCTCTGGGTTTATCTTGTGAATCACATGTAGGTGTTTGCAAACAGAACGCTGCTAATATTGCGCGGCAGCCCACATTATTACCCTTAAAAGGATTTCACAGTAGCCTGACTTAATTGATGGTCACTGACTTAATTGACGATCACCACTTAATTCTTAGAAAGTAACCACAATTCTTATTTCAAGCTACACATGAAGAGTCAGTAAGAATGACTTGACAACAAAAGAAAGGGGAAAATATCTGCACCCCAGACCTCAGCAAGGCCATGTGCTCCTCAGTGGATGCAGACACCACTGGCCTAGGTTGCTACTGGTGAAAATCCTGAACGTGCATTTAAATATGTATTTAAAACCCACACACAAGGCATACAGTAACATGATATTAAAACCTAAGCCTTGGAATTAGAAAAAAAAATTTACAGTAAGAATTTCAGTAATTTGTCTCCTCTATAAAGAATTTTACATCCTCAGCCAACAGAGATTTTTCAAGTGATTCAGAAAAAGTAACAGCATTTTCACAATAAAGCTGAAGACCAAAGACAGATCAAAATTCCAAGACCTAATAATAGCACTGGAGAGGGAGATGAAAGCAAAGACATGGTTGATTATAAATCCAATCTGATTACTTAGGCAATGGGAGGGAGGATTAAGGGGATGGGAACTGTCTTCACACACAAATTGAAAGCGGACAGAACAAGGCACAGATCACATACTGTGATAATGAAACCATGAAGATTTCAGGACAAGGAAGATGTTTTAGCACAAATTAGAAAACATGGAGAATTCACTAGCGAGTAGCATTTCTACTGTGTATCTCAAGAAATGAGTTTTGTGACGGAGGAGGAAAATGGTACAGGGTGAAACCTACTGTTATGCAAACAGAGCCAGTTCCAAGCCTATGGACCACTTGGCCAAAAAGCTGAGCAAATAATTGATTATTTTAGTTTGGCTACCATATCACAGGAAAAAAAATCAGATAAAGCCATAATAGATTGACTTGTTCTCCCCCCTCTATGTAAATGAGAAAAAAGTAATCACTGCAGGTTGAACATAAGATTTTCTTCCACCCCAAACAGAATACTTTTTGGGAGGTGCTCTTAGAAAACTAGTGGTTATATTCATTTTTGCTAAGTGTCCAGTATCCTGTTTTTTAGAGAACTCTCCTCAGAGGTGGGTGACTTGGTTCAGATTTCTGCTCTGAACTAGGGAGGGATTAAATCTGAACCAAGGTCTTTTACCCTCACAGGATACATCTACATGAGACTTTTACTGTGATATAGACTAAGTAGCTCTGCAGTGGTAGAGTTTCAGCCTCTACACATGAAGCTCTATTCGGCTGCAGTAATCTAATAAACACTGCCGTAGGTTAGTATTTGTCAATACAAGTACTGTCCTACCTACAGCAGTGTTATTTAGTGCACTGCAGCTCACATGTAGACGCTGATGAGTCTGGCTGGGGCATGAGGGTGCTTTAGTATAGGGGCTGCCTGCCAGCTAGCTCCACACTAGAGCACCCTCAGGCCCCAGCCAGTCCCTCTGCAGCATGTTGAGTCAGGTCAGAGCAGCTCCAGGCTGGCAGGCTGACCGTGCACAGTCCCCCTACCATCTGGGGCTGCTCCAACCTGGCTCAACATGCTGCAGTCCTGGGTGTGTGTATAAATGTGGCGCCTGGCAGGAGTAAACTCTAGCTCGAACTGCATTGGATTTTTTTCAGTCGCAATAAATGCACATGTAGGCGTGCCCACTGGGTGCTGTTCATTGGACCTAACCCCCTAGCTTAGCAGTTAGGGCAATTTCATGAGAGCTTGGAGGTGTGAATTTATATCAGCTCAGGCAGAAGAGGGAATAGTACCTGGATCACTGACACCCCATCTGAATGCCCTAACAGTTGGGCTAATAATGGGTAAAAAGTTTATTACTGCTGCTTCCCTTCCCTTTTTCTTTCCTTACAAGTGCCTGAAAATGCTACATTCTGGCAACGTTGACATTTGACACTTCTGGCATTTTTCTTTGTTGTTGAAACTACACGGGCAATTCACTAACAGTTTTTCAGCTGTCTTGAAATTGCTTTGTTCTGTATGACCAGCCCTAGTTGAGCTCTCTTTCTGAATTCTAAGTGGGATTTAAATAGTATGTAGTGAAATATTTAAAGTAAAACTTCTCTTCCATCATAAGACCAATTCTGTTCCCTTGATTTGTCAGGCATTTAAGTTTTCCCTGTAACAGATCTACACAAGAGTCAGTTTTTTTCAGTTCTTCCAGTTAGACCAAACTGTTCCCACTCTGCTCCATACCTTACTAGAGTTCTCATCTTTTACTTGGCAATTTCTCTGTAGCAGCTGTCCATGTTGGATATTCCTGTATTCACTGATGCACTGTGTTCAATGTCGGGCTCATTTTCCTTAAAAAGGGACATGGCAGCTTCCAAATGTTGAAGTGCCTTAGCCAACACTTTTGTTGTCAAGACTTTACAAGGAGGAGTCTCTTCAACGGTGTGTGCATCTTCTTCCTCTGCCACATTTTGATGTTCATCATAAAGGCTCCTAGCCTTTTCCTGACTGCCTAAACTCACAGGAGCACAGGGTTTATCTTGATTCTCCAGCCAAATGATTAACAGCCCAAAGTCCCTCGAGCAAAGCCATGGCTCAACCAACTTCTCCCCTGCTGGTCCCCCCACAGGGATGCCAGGAGTGCCAGGCTACTCTCCGGCAGTGCTGGAAGCAGAGGCTGCGGGCAGCCACTGGAGAATTTGCAGTTTGTCCAGCTGATTCCCTGCTGCTCCCCCTGTGGCAAGGCAAAAGGTGCTGGGAGTGAGGGCTGTACCCTGCTGCCGCTTTCCCAACTGAGGGGAGGTGGGGTGCAAGGGGCAGAGGCAGTGCACTGCCTTGGACAAGTGGCGCACAGCAGTGGAGCCGCTCCAGCCTCCCTGCACCTCCTGAATGAACCACGGTTTAGGTCTACCCCAGCAAGCAGTGGCAGAGCATGGCAGGGGTGTGTGCTCCAGATCTCCTTGGGGCAGCCTGGACCAGGGCTGCTCTGGTGGGTGGCAGGGGCTATGGGGAATTTTAGGGTGGCTGCAGCCCCCCACAGCCCCTACTCTGCCGCTTACCCCATGCAGATCTGGGACACATCACCCCCCACCCTCATGTCCCAGACCTGTGGTGCAACAGAGGTGGGAGCCACCCCACCCTCTTCACCTCCCATACCCTGGCTTGGTAGTGCTTGCCCCAGCCCCAGTCCCAGCCCCTTCTGTAATCCCTCCCACTCCTCTTTCTTCCCCTGTCCCCCACACCACAATGGACTTACCAGCTGGATACAGCTGTAAAGGCAAAATTCATGTCCAGCCTTGTAAAGGCAAAATCCATGTCAGAATATCAAAACAAAATATAAATGTACAAATGTTGTAAGTGCCGTTTGATGTAACTTGAAACATCATAAGTTGAGGACCACCTGTATACCATTTTGGCTACCACAGTATACAGTTTTGAGTAAACATAGTTTACTGTGGCCAAGTATCAGAGTACCACCTGCCATTTTTCCCATAAGCCTTTTGTTGCCAGCCATGTTTTTGCCATGGAAACTTTTAGGAATCTAACCACAGTGATTGGCGAGGGAAACCTGTAGATATCTGTCTATACAGATGTAGTGATGAGCAGGGATCCTGGTTTTCTCTGCTTAGAAATCTCAAATTCTCCCTGATTTAAAAAAAATCCAGAATTCTCTGACTAAAAACCCTTAAAAATCTGCATTTTTCTGTTTTTAAAAATGAAACTGTAATATATACATCTGTATGGAGGTATATGTGTGTGTGTGTGTGTGTGTGT
>JAGPOW010000304.1:65814882-65844323 GCA_030014935.1 Caiman crocodilus | reverse complement strand
TATCAGTGCCTCAATCATTATAATAAAATAAATTCTAAATACCTGTATATTTTGGCATTTAGTTTTGTTTTTTTTATCATAGAAAATCAGAGCTACACCTGCCCCATTCTCTCAGATGGGTCCAGCTGTGGCTATCTCCCCCTGCTCTTTGTGGTGCTGAGTAGCTCTGATACGCCAGTACCCTGCCCCTACCCATGCCCCTCACACCCAGTCCAGGCCCCCCTGACCCTGCCAGTGCCCCTCACCCCTGGCCTGAAGCCCCCTGTCCTCCAGTCCTTCCAGAGGGGGCCTCAAGCTGCCAGGGCTACAGGATCATTCTGTCTGCTCCTTACTGTATGGGCAGCAGCTGCAGCTGGCCAACACCGCTTGAGCCCCAGCTGCCATGTGCAGGAGGTGTAGGTTGCTGTGGCCAGAGCAGAGTACAAAGCCAACCCCTCCCCTCCTCCTACAGGCAGAACAGCTGGAGTGAAGCCAGATGAGGCCTGTGGGGGTGGGGGTAGGGGATGATATGGGCTGCCTGCTGCTTGGCTCTCCCTGTCCTGCTCCCCTTCCTCCTGGGGTCTCTGTGGGCCAGCGGGCAGGACTCAGTGCAGGAGGGCAGTGGGCAGGACCTAGCAGTCAGGGCTCGGTGGGTGGGGGTATCTTGCCATGGGGCCACAGTTGACACAGGGCTCCTGGTGGTGGTGGCAGCAGCAGCAGCAGCAGCAGCAGCAGCACTAAGCCTTCCCCATCATCATGGGGAGTTGTGTGCCTCCTGCTGCTCCTGGGCAGGCAGGAGGGCACCTTACCATAGCAGTGCGGCTGGTGCAGAGTTCCTAGCAGCAGTGGCACCAAGTCTTCCTAGCCAGCTCTGCCCTCCTGCGTCGGGTTCTGCCTGCTGGACTGTGGAGGCCTCCGGGGGGGAAAGGGGGAAGCTACAGGGTGAAGGGCCTCAAGCCCCATAGGGGAAAGCTTGCATCTACCCCTGCCCCATGCACAAATCTGTCAAGACACATGCCCCCCACTCCCCATGCTGCTTATGCCCCCACCTCTAGACTTGCCTGCAGGCAGCTGAGGGAGCTGCTTGCCACCCTTGTCTGGCTATATTGTTGGCTGTGTACATATGTGCTCACCCCCTGCATCCTGCTCTCCCCAGCCCCAAGCAGCCCTCTGCAGGCTGGAACTCTGCCAACCTGGAAGGGGAAACCCAGTGTCCTGTGTTTTTTCTCCTATAAAGGAGAAAATCTGTGAATTTCTGCAATGAACAGAAAACCCAGATCTCCTGTTGTGTACTTGAACAAGTGTGCAGTGCATTTGTTTTTTAATGCTATGATTTATTCTCAGACATGTCACAAATATTTCACTATCCAGGGTGTACGTTCCATGTTAGTCTCTTCCTTTACCGAGAAATAAGTTTGAATTCTCTATAAAGTGTATAGAAATAGGGCACAAAGACACTCTCATGGACCTAGAGGGACAGACTTCCATCTTCAGCTTCCTTTGTGCAAAAATGAAGTTTATTTCCGACCAATAGGGACATTTACCATCTTGTACCATCTACACTTTTCCCAGAGCCTAACAAAGGGACTTTGATTTCCGAAAGCTTGCAGAAAAGGACAATTTTCTTGCCAATTTCCAGTTTGTCTAATAAAAGGTATAATATTGGAACCAGGAGTTCTAGTTTTTTGTATGTCTTAGAAATAGGGCATTGTGCTTAGTTTTTTGTTTGTTAGTCTGTTTGTTTTAGACTACTAGTATAAAGATACCAAAGTGCAATTCTCCAGCCGAGTGCAAAATTAGCAAGCTAGCTATAGCACAGGATTTTAATTCCAGGATTTTAATTTTAACTTTTCCTGATGTAATTTATGAAGGTAGAGTAGTTGCTGAAATGTAATGTGAAACACCTCATCTAGGGAGAAGCTTTCTGGAAAGTATGAGGGGAAAGTAGCAAAAAAGGAGGTTTTAATGTTTTCGTTTTAGGAAAGCTCTCCAAGAGTAAGCAGCTGAAATCTGCGAACATACAGAAGTAAACCCTTGTTCCATTCCTTGACCTTTTCTACAGACTTCATGTCCCACCATTTTCCCAAAGCTATATAGGAGTCTTGCTAAGTTGCAATGAATTTCACAGTCCAGTAGTGCAGTATAAAGGAGGAAAAATCCGTTTCTCAGAATATACCACCTTTCCATTTCACTGTCTTTTTATTTTTTTTATTATGGAAAAAAAATATCCTGTGATTCTTTTAGTGTCTCCTCTCTAAGGTAAACAATCCAAATCATTCCCATCTTTTACGTGCAAAGTCTTTTTCTATGCCCCATTCTTATCAAACAAGTTATTGAAGAGTAGATCTGTATAGAATTCAAGAAATAGGCATCAAACCAGCTATTTGGTTATGCATCTCAGTGACATATACATTCATGTAAAATATAATAGTGAACAAGTAGAGTGTCTGTAGGATGTTTTTGCTTGTTTTTATACATATTGGATATGTCTATTTGTTTTCAAATATTGGCTCTAACACCTGAGTAAAGCTCCTGTGCTTGAAGCCATACTTTTCACTTGGTAGTAGTTCAACCTGTGCTTTGCTATGAAACTTTATTTTTTTATTTTTTTTATAATCTTTTGTCATAATCGTCATCTTCACTTTATGATTTATGCCTCATTGCCTTTTCCAGCTTCAAAAGCTTTCAGACCATTGTTTCCATCTGCTTTTTCCCTTGTAGACTGTAGTTCAAATTTTTGACATGGGGGAGCTACCAACCCACATGATCTGGCCTTCGGATCTGGTCTCCAGAATAAGAGATTTAATTTATAATAGATTGATAACCTGAGATGTTTAGCCATACCTTTTTGCAATTCTTCTCCATTTCAATCACTTCTTTCTTGTGTACCCATGTATTATAATATACTTTGTTTAACTCTCCTCCTAGACCATCTTATCTTTAGTTCTTTTTTGGATTATAATAACCTCTCTTCTGGAATCATCAGAGCCTACTCGCAGTAATCCACAGTGATTGTGGTTCACAAAGGCTAACCCAAGAACGGCAGATATGACAAGTCCAAAATATATTTATAGCAGCTAGTGTATTTTAGAGGAGAGAGGTGGGGGACAATTGAGCTAAAGTCAGACATTAGCATCTCTAAAAATAGCACCCCCCACAAAACAAAACCAAACCCAACCCCATAACAAAACAAACCTTTACATTATTGAGTAGGAGTCCTTTTCTCTCTCATAATTTTTCCCCATATCATTTCCTCGGTATTTGTTGCTGCCAGTGTTTTTCCGTACTTGTAGTTAGGGAATCTTTTCATTATGTTTACTGTTTTACTGTTATATTATTCACAGCAAGTAGCTAAACTTGCTTTTCTTTCTGTCTCAAGCATCTCTTTAACCATGAAATTATTTGGGTCTTGTTTTGCTTTATTATTTTCACCAAAATGTTTCAGAGCTCAACAATGAAAGTTAAAACTGTATGCTATCATGCTTTTCATCAGCAATTTCTAGAAAAAAAGTTTTTCTGCTCAACTATATTTTTCTCTCATTAGTATTAGGTTTTACATGGATGACTTCAGACTTGGTTCCCATCACATGTTTAACCTTTGGGTCTTAATCCTGTGGGTGCAGTTTACTGAAACCTTAATCAGCATAGGTGACTGAGTCTGGGGAGTTACCAGATCACTGATGGGGAAGAATCCCTCAGTGGCCAATCACCAACTGGGGATGGGGGGTGGTCCCTCAGTGGCTGATCACTGAGCCAGCAGTAAAACTGGAAGTGCATTTCTGGCTTCACAGCTGGCTCTTCCAAAGGGTGCACGGCTGATCTCAAGGAGTGCACCCCCTATGCATCTCCAGTGTTAATCAAAAACAGGGCTGCTTGGTGATAATTGTCAAGTTTTTTCTGAGCTTGACAAAGGGTCCTCTGATTTGATTTGGATTCAGAGATTCATCCACCGAATTGGGCCAAATCTCCACTGAATCAAATCAGGGACTGAAGCTTCACGCAGCCCTACTATCCTACTAAAGGCTTAGAGAAGTCTTTTCCCAGTTTTTGTCTGTAAGATGGAAACACAGATTTAGCTCTTAAGTGGACCACTAATTTGAAGAACCTATGTCTGGTTGGACTGCTCTGGGGTTCTGCACTACAGATAGACTGTCTGGTCATTTTGCACACAGAGGACTGTGGGGGAAAGAACTCAGAAAAAGGACTGAAGAATGGAAAACGAAGGCAGTGGGAGACAATAACATCAGAGATGAAAAATGCAGGGAATTTTTGTAATAAGTCTGTGACATGCTTTATGAAATGGTTACAGCTATCATAATCCAGAGCATTGAAGCTGTAGCATGTAATCAACTCAAATAGGGGTAAACCAGGATGGCTCATCCACGGCTCTCAAACTGCAAAATTATCCTTGCATCCTTGTACTGCGCAATGACATGAGCAGCTGTCCTATAGCCTGAGTTGTGAGTGCAGAACACTGTAGCTTCTTTATGGATCATGTAATTTAGGCTACCCTCCTCCTTAAAAACCTGAGAATCCAAGGAGAGATGAGCTAAGTGAACTATAAAAACACAGGTAGATGTTCCCATTTGTATATCAGACTGAAAAACTTAAAAGCTCAGAAAAAGCTTTGTGGATTTCCAGTCCACTTCTGGGTTCATCGCTGAGCATGTGGAGGGCCCCCTTGTATTCCTGTGTCATGCTTCATGTGCCCCAGCATCACAGTGATCATGAGCCACATTCTACCTCAAAGTATGTAGAAAAAACTTTTAAAGCTACGCCGATGTCTGAATTGCTGATTCAGATTCAGCTGAGTCAAATCAGGGACTGTGATCTGAACCAATGAATTGAATCACTGTCCCTGATTCAGGCCGAATCGAATAGGGCCCACTTCGCACACCCCTAATGGATAGGGTAGAATATATATCTAAAAAATAAAAATAAGATATGAGTAGCAGAATGAAAAATGCCCCAAAGCCCATTCATTATGCTGCACTGAATAATATTTCCCTTCAGGAATCACTTATTTCTGCCCTTCACCAAATAATGAATTAAATACTAGTGCCATCTTTGTTTTTTCTACTGTCCTGGACTCAAGGTGGCCTCTAGCCTCAGCTGTGTTTTGTTCACTCTTCCTTCTCCCCCTGTGGAAAGCAGTTAGCCGTGCCTGCACAGAGCTGTTCCCTGCTTCTCCCTTCCCAGTGTATGCTGTAAACAATCTTTTATTGAGGGAAGGAAGTGAAAAACATTTTCAAGATTGTAATAATGTTTTCAGGATATGACATAGAACTTTGGGACTGTTCCTTCAGACTATATGTTCCCATTCAGTCAGGCCCTATGGTCCCCTTAATTACAGCCTACCTCTTTCGACATCATGTTTTTATGGTTCTTGTGCATATTCTCAATTTTGTTCCATTCTTAAATATGTGCAGTAGCCCTGCATGCATTATGAATTCCACACATTCCATAGGAGCTTTAATTTTTCTGTGTAATAAATATGAAATAGCCAATATTTATTATAGAACAGTTTTTGGATAACTTGAATAGACAACAGTGCTGATTTAACTCTCTTACACTCTTCTGAGACACTATTAATCATTCCCTTTATTTCAATGTCCCATCATCATGATGCATACAAAAGTGGGATAGAATATAAAATAGCTTCTAATCATCTGATGAAATGTAAATCGTGACTTTAGTCACTGTTCATTATTAACTTAAAACTCTTTATACAAAACTCTTCAGACTTTAAGAGGAGGCTTGACAATTACCTAGCAGGGGTCATTTGAGCCCAGTTTTCTCTCCTGCCCAGGGCAGGGGTTTGGACTAGAAGATCTGCAAGGTCCCTTCCAACCCTACATCTATGAATCTATGAAAATTAATTGTGAAATAATAGAGCAGGACATTTGTTAGCTTGACATACATCAAGGTAGGTGGAGTAAAGTTCCAGCAGGAAACTTGCACAGCTATTTTTTAAATGTAAGTTGCATATGTTTTGGATGGCTTTCAATTATATATATGCCATGCATTCATACAATTGTTACCTAAAATAAGCTTTCATAGAGGTTCATAATCTTCCTCCTTTCTCCATTGTCTCTACTTGCAGCTTTCCTTATTTTGTTTGGATAAATACCTAACGACCTTAATTTCTTGTGAACTTTTCTTTAAAAAGGCAGGTCCATTCCCTTCCCCAAATCTTTGGAATTGCTTGGCTCCCCAATAAGTATACCCTGTGATTAAGTGATTTCTTTTCTATAGTCCTTTAACACAATAGTAAAATCACTGCACTTATCTTCAAGTATCTGTGTTACCAACTCACAAAATTCTATTGAGAGTTTCACAATATTTAGTATTTCTCTAAACACTTGAATGGAAACATTGTGACCCTTCCCTTATCTTTTGTAAACAGGCAGGTTTTTCTCTCTATTTTGGAGGAAAGCTTGAGAAAAAGAAGTGTACACACCTTAAAAGCTTGGAAACCAGAGACAAATAAAAAGTAATCAACACTTATTATTATACCTCCCCTAACCTAAACACTCCCTGCAAAAAAAAATCTTATTTTAAAAGTAACAGTCTTTTTAGACATTTTCTTGTCTTTAGTTTCCAGATTCATGTTTTGAATGATTGCAGTTGACAATACCTATCTCAGAGAGATAATGTTACAGCAACATTCAAACTGGTATGAAAAATGTGAAAGAACTCATTAAAGGGTATTCTTGTTCCTCTGGATTGCAGCCAGAAAACAGGATCAGGCCCCAAGTACAGCAGATTAATCCTCAGCTATATTCTGCAGCTGGAGGGGGAATGATATGCTTCTAGAACAGGATTTTTCTCACCTCTCAGTTCTGTAGGTCCTAAATTTTGCAACATAGACCTGAATCAGAGAAGCACAGCACATGGAATGGGGTTAAAATGAGGGGTGCATTGATATCTTGGTCCATATTGCATCAGTAGCAATAAAAGGAAAACTGACATTATCAGCAATCAGCTTTTTTTTTGGCTGGTGTAGGTGATAGTGTCACTGAGAAATACTTGATGCATGTGCACAGCTGCAACATGCATGTGGCCAGGAATGTAGCCTGGCAGCTTGGAGAGCAGCGTCCGGCTAGTAAGTCTGTGGGGTGGAAGGGGCATAGTAGGAGGCAGATTAAGGCCCCCACAGTGAGGGAGGAAATTGGGCAGAGGCAGGGGTAGATGCTGCCTAGTCAGGGTGGGGAGGGCATGGGATGGAGATGTGGGCAGCTCCTGGCTGCTACACACACCTCTTCGGGAGGTACGGAGGGCATGTGCCCCCAGATTTGTGTGTAGGTGAGGGTGAGCTACCCAGTGAGGGCTCAGGGCCAGAGGCTGTGTTGGCCTCTTCTTGACAGGAGGCTGGGCCAGGCTGTGCTTGGAGCAGGCAGGGGATGAGTGGGGCTATGGGGTAGGCTGTAGCCACTCTAAAATTTGCCATAGCCTCTTCTTCCAGCACTGCCACTTGCCCTGTGCACAGCCCCGGCTCAGCCCCCCTGCTGGGAAGAAGGTGGTGCAGCCCCCGAGCCTGCAGTGGGAAACCTGCCCTTGCCCCATGTACAAATCTAGGGGGCTGCCCCTAGATGTACATGCCCCCCATTCTTCCCTTGGGTTTGCACATAGCAGCTGGGAGCTGCCCACCCACCACACCTCCCACGCCCCTGGGATGAGCCACCCATGGCTCTGTCCTACACCTTATCCCATCCTGCCTCTGCCTCTGCCCTAGTCCCAGCCCTGCTTTCTCCCTCACCATCAGAACCTCAGTCTGGCCCCCCCACAGACTTACTGGTTAGACATTGCTCTCCAAGCTGCCAGGCTGCATATTGGCAATCGGATCAGTATCGGCCAAAATGGCTGGTTAATAATCAGCCATCAGTAGCAGCCAAAAATAAACCTTTATTCATGCACCATTAAGTTAAAATAAAGTAGCAATGAATTTTGCCATGAGTTTAAACCTGATGCATGGGTAACTAATGTGTAAATATCAGCATTTTCCAACTATTTAGTTGGTCTAATAAAAGATTACACATTTACGCAAAGAACCTTTTCTGCCTATGTCCTTAGACCAACACAGCTACAAGCAGCAGCCCTAAAGCATTTTATGCAATATTTAATTCTTTTTGTTTATATTTTTTTCTCATGATATAGTAAAACCATAATACCTTGTTAAAAAATGGGGGTCTAGTACCTCTGCATGTGTGTTTAAATACTGGGTTTTATATCTGTGGTTTACAGTATTCCAGTGTTGAAAAGTCTTTTCATGGATGACTGGTGGCTCTTGATGCCACTGACTGGGGAGGTTAGAAAGGGGCGGGGTGTCCCCCAGTGGCCAATCACACTCACCAAAAAGCAGTCATGCGGCTTCCAGAAGTCCTGCAGCCACTTCCAGAAGTGATGCAGTTGCTTTTGCTGGCTGCCCTGCTCCTCGGCTGATGCTCACAGGGGAAGCACAGATGCTCCTGCCTGCCCCCCTGCCTGCCAGCTGAATAGGGAGCAGAGCCTGACAGGGGGTGCACAGGCACTCTCAGGGGGTACATGTGCAGTCCCTATGTGTCACCACTGAGTCTTTTTTCCATTGCTCAGCTATATAGTACATCAGTCGCTATATATTCAATAATTAAGTTTTTTTTTTCCTTTTCAGGGATCCTGGTTTTTTCTTTTTTTTTTCTGCTGGTGTTCTGGAAGGCCCATGTGGAGGTATGGGGCTAGATGGCTTGGCCTGATGGCACGTGGACTGGGAGCCATATTCCATCAGGCTAGGCAGGCTCTATGCCTCCACATGGACCTTTCAGTACTCCAGCTGTAAGCCACATGTGGAGGCAAGCAGGAGGCCACCTGACTCAATGATGTACAACTCCATGCCTCCATGTTCAGTTTCCCATCCAAGCTGATGGCACGTGGCTCCAAATCCATGTGCCTTTGGGCCAGGCTGGCCATCCACTTAGGGTTTCCAGTCTTCCAGTGGGAAGCTGCACATGGAAGCCCAGAGCCTGGTGGACTCTTGCTTGCCTCCACATGCAGCTTCCTGCTGGAGTGCTGGAAGCCCCATGTGGTGGCATGGAGCTGGCCGGCCCAGCCAAATGGTGCTTGGGTGGAAGCAGCAGGTCAGCATCCACCCTGGCCTCTGCATCCCCTGAGCTGCAGTTCTGTGCTGTGGCTACTGTCTCTTCCTCATTGGGGTGGGCAGCAAGGCATGTGCCCTGGCTGCTCAACATGGCTGGGCACCTGTCTGCCTATCCCCACCCTCAGCAGGGCATGGGGATGCTGCTTGGGTTCTCTCATACTGGCTTGTGGACATCTCTCTGCTACCAGAGCCCCCAACCCCACTAGTCCTGATAGTCACTTGCATCTGCCCCACAGGGCCCCCCCAGCTCCGGCAGTGCCCCCCATCCCTGACCCACAGCCTGCCACCCTCCACAGCCCAACTGGAGGAGGCCTCCAGCTGGCCCCTGCAAAACCACACTTACCTCAAAGGCTCCAGGAGGGGAAGTGAGCGTCTGCCAAGCCCTGGCTGACTCCTGTCTCCTTCTCCCTGGGACAGGGCTTAGGGTTCCACCCTTTTTGCACTCAGCTTTTTCAGGCTGGAACTCTGCCAGCCTGCAGAGAGCTCTTTGCAAAAGTGGAAAATATGCATGTTTCTCTGTTAAAATGAAAAGTCTGTTTTTTTCCTCTGTTAAAAGGGAAATCCACGGGTTGTTTTTTAAAATTTTTCCATGGAAAATGGAAAACCTGGATCCCTGGTGATAATACACTTGAAACAACATCCACAGCAATTGATTAGGTTTCCAAAATGGACTTTAGGATTTAATTAATGGTAGAAGTGATTCTTTGCTGTTTATAAAAATAAATGTTGGTTCTATCTAATTATGGTCTAGATTACGAATTAACAATTTGCTTTGAGCAAGGGATAGTGTGGTGTATTGAGCTGTCCACGGGTTATACCAAATGAAAAATTGCCATCTATCTCATCACAATCTATTGTTTAGTCTTCCTGTGGTAGTGGGAAGGAATAAATTGTTCTCAGTCTGTATGCTGCAGCATATGAGTGTTGGTGAGCTGCATCCCCTTTTGCTTTGTCCTGAACAGACAGTAGAAATATCCCTTAATGAAACACCAACTGGGAACTTTCTGATACAGTTTATTCCATATTAGCCAGAAGCGAGTGACCATCACCATTTGTCCCACCAATGATTTTAGCCCTTTTTGTGGTTATCTTGAATATTAAAATTAGCATATCAGAGAAAAAGTTTAAAATGAAAGTAAAATATATACCAACTTTAAAATGCAAACTGCAGCTAAACTCTTGTTCTCAGGGTATTAAAATATCACTTTGGGAGATTAGGAACTTCCTTCAAGAGCTTCCTGATTTAAACTTTGAATGGGAATATACATTGCAAGACGTGGAATTACGTGTGCAGGACCATGAAGAGATGCAAATGAGTTTCCATTTAAAAAGCCATGTTTTGCATCCCAAGACATTTTTGAAGTGCTTTTTCTCTTTTTCATGAGACGCTGTCACACCATGTTCAAGGGGAAGCAATTACATCCTTTTGTTGTTGTTGTCTCATATCTCCCGTCTCCTTTTCTCTCTCAGTTAAATGAGCTGAAGAGGGTGGAAAATAACCAATTAACTCAACCAGACACAGAAGTGTGCAGTTATTTTTCACAAATAAATCTATTCTTCTTCTTGGGCATTTTGGATAATTTGGCTTAGGGGCTTATTGTGCACTTCATCAAGAAAGACTGGCACACAGCAGGTTGTTTCTCCACTTGTCTCTTAACTGATGTTAACTATATTTATTACTGTCATCTCAAAATGAAGAGTCTGAAAATTGTCGGGCCACTAATTCTTTGCAGCAGAAAGTAATGGATTAACTTTTCTGAAATGTATACCAAAAAAAATGGAACTTATTTTTATAAAGTTTCAAATGAGACTGGTATTAATGGAAGAGATGGAGTAGTGCAGGGATCAGCAACTTTTTTGGACAGAGTGCCAAAAATATCTGCAACCTCAAATTGTAAGATATTGGTGTGCAAGGGCCAGATGGTGGGGGAGCCACGAGCGGTTCAATTCCTGTTGCAATAGTGCAGCCCTGGTCCCTTCCCTGCTGCCTGTCTTGAGGTGTGTGTGAAGCAAAATGCCCTCAAGTGCCATGCTCTGGCACCCATGCTAGGGGTTGCCAACCCTTGGGATAGAGCATTTGCCAAGGAACATAAAGGGAAGTGAAGTATGAAAACATCAGTTATTTAATTCTTCAGACCAGGAATATGTGTCTGGAGTATATAAAGAAGCTGTCAACTCAAACTGCCATTCAATATAAGCCCCCCACATAATTCAAACTTGAATTCAATATAAGCTCCCCACCCCCTGCATTTAACACTGTGAGAAATGGTGGGGGAAGCCCATCTTGTCTCCCTACTTTCTGCCCTGCAGCCTGGGGCCAGAGCTGCCATGCTGTTGCTGCTGCTGCTGCTGTCTGGTTGGCTGGGATGGGGCCAGAGCAAGCAAGAGCTGCATACCTCAAGCTGGAGGAGGCCCAAAGATAGAACAAGGGTAAGCAGCAGGCAGGGTTAAGGAGCCAGATGGGTGGCAAAAACTGCAGGCAGATGGGGGTAAAGGGAGAGGTAGGGGGCCCAAGGCTTGGGGAGGAAAGAGGCTGCAGGAGGGAGCTAGTGGTGGGAGGGCAGGTGGAAGGGGATAAGGGTCAAACTGTTTGACCCTCCTTTTCTGCCTTCTTCACTGCCTGCCCCTTACCATTGACTCCTCTGCCACTGCTTTCTCTGCTGCATCAGTAGTGGTAGTGGTATGGGGCGGGGGGACACAGATATAAGACAACCCTTCAATACTGCAATTCTATACTTGGAAAATTATAACATTTGTAAGTTTTCCATGTATAGAATTAAATTACTGAAGGGTCATCTTAAATTTAGTATTGTCTTGAATTCAGGTAAATGTGGTAGTTTTCAGATTTCACAAAATTACCACCATGCCTTATGATAATGAGCAAATCCAGCAAAAGGGCTAAGCACTGCAGGGCCTTAGAAGCTAAAAGTACACCTGAAACTAACTGCAAGGGGAAGTTTCCTTTGCCTGTGGCAGGGATGGGACTGTGTGAAACTTGCTTTGTTGCTACTTTTGTGTATAGATGGAATATTTCATTCACCAGGACTATAAATTGGATGTCTTTCCCACTATTAAATCTTTACAGTTTGAACTGAGAGTAGACATCTGCAAATGAACCTATTAAGTAAATTGCACAAAATGTCACACAAAACTTGGCAGCTGTGGATTCTTGTCAACTTCACTGTTCCCAACAGGGCTCTGAATAGTAAAATTAACTGGAATCTTGTTAATTAATATTTCCCCTACTGCATGGGAAAACTGAGCTGTAGCAGAGAGGCATGTATAATCTGTTTGTAGACTAAGGATGCTACAGCTTGTGCTGTATTCATACTCAGAGGGTCATTTTCACACAAGTAAGAGCTAGAAACATACTTTAAAATACTAACACACAAATTCCAGAGAAGTTAATGACTTAAGTCCTTTTTTTCCTACAACCAGGAAAAGTTAGTTACTTGCCAGAAGCAAGTAGAGAAGTGGATTTTTTTTGTTAAGCTCAGCATCAACTTTTTATATTTTGACTGAAAGTACTTAAAATGTTAGGTATGAAGGAAAACCCTAATACCTCTTTCTTATCATACTTGATTTATTGTTTAAATATATATCTTGAGGCCAGAGCCATGACATTTCCCTTCTGCTTAAAAATGAAGGTGAGAGCATGGTGTGGGGGAAGGAAGGCTTTGACTTGAGCCTACATGAACTTGAGGATTGGTTCTTTCTGAGGTGGAGTCAAAAGTTGTTTGATACTGATCAGCACTCCACAATCACAAGGGGCTTACTGAACTCAAGGTGGCGACCAGCTGATTTCATGAGCAGATGCCTAGGATGGCAGCCATTTTCACAAGCTGAATGAGGCAGGCCCCCCACTCCCATGTGTCTGATTGTCCAAGGGGCCCTAATGGCCCTGTCTCTTGCTGCTGATTGGCTGTGAGGGCTGTCCACTATGTGGCCTCACCCCCCCCACTAATTGGTTGCGAGGGCTGTCTGTCATATAGCCTCCTCTTGTCACTGATTAGAAAGGGGTGGGGTCATATGACAGACAGCCCTTGTAGCCAATCAGTAGCAAGGGGCAGTGGCATACATCTTGCCATGCTGACAGGCCCCCCTCCCCTCTTTTCCCCAGAAGGCTATGTGGCTGGACTGCAGCAGCCATGAGTTTTTCAGTTGTTATTCGTATCATCTCCATATTCTCACATTGTCACTTGCAATTCATCCTGACAGTTATCTCTGTTTACTCCGAATATTTTGTATCAGTCTGTCTAATACCTGTTGTAATCATCCAACTATCAGTCATATACCCACAGCATGCATACATGCACACCTCCTTATTGGTTCTTTTTCTATAAAATGGAAGTAAATTTAAATTGGCAGCTTAGTGTAAGCACAATTATAGCATAGATATAATATATTCTAACATATTCCCCCCTTGATATTAGGGTATCACCTTAAAGCATGTGTCACCACTTTTTAGCCTCTGCAATTTTCACTTTCAAGTTAAACATTGCACACATTATCTTGCCATATAAAATTAAGGTTATTACAAACAACACATCTATTAACAAATATAATGTTGCATCCACACAACTATTGGATGCAACATTATATTTAACACTCCATTTTCTTATGGTGACCATCCTAGCAAGGTTTCCACCAACTATGATAGGCCGTATTTTCAACTTCAGTTAAAACCTTAGTTATGCTTTTAGAATTGGTCTGCACGGTAATGTATGTCTTCTTGGCGTTTTCTTTTAAATTTTCTACTGCTGAAATCCTTATTTCAACGTGTAGTGTATTTGAGTTCAACAGAAAATCCAGAAGTTGATTATAAGGGTGTAGCCATTCTGGCTGTTTAGTATGGTCATATAGCAATTTGAGTATTTCAATTGTAATTTGCCCTTCTATGCCTTGTGTTATGATTCCTTTGACTATATCTAGATACCAGAGTTGAGCCTGTATACACATAAGAACGGTGGAGGCACTATCTTGGATGGTCAAGATAGCCTCCGCGAGATCACTTTCAGTTTTTCATGAAGTCTTAGTGACAAGTTTAAGAATATTCAATATAGAGACACTTAATTTGATGGAGATCTCAAAGTTTTCCTTAGCTGGCCTATCCAGTTGGTATAACAATTTACCCAGTGTAGATACTTTATTTTGTATTACTTTCAGATCCATTAAATTAAGCACTGCAGCCCCAGTACCCACTGCACCTAAAATTGTATCAGTAGACCAAGTTTTCCAAGTCTTCTGTTTAAAGGAATCCATTATATTATTGTATAAAGTTTGCTGTATCCAACGTTCCCATCCTTTAACTAGAGGCTCTAAAAAACCACTACATTGCGGATATTGAACAGCTGGATTTCCTGGGGATAAATCAATTATTACCTTCCAATTATATTGTGACACTTCAGTCAATAATACTGCGGGAGTATCTGTTTTAGACCACAAAGGGACCTGCCTCAAAAACATACTCACAATCATGAACTAAAACATGCTACTAGGGCTACCTTCATACTATTCCAAGTTGCTATCCAGTCTTCTGATGATGCCAATGAAAATTGAAATTTAAAGCCCCTACAGTGACTTAACAAACACCTGGAGTCCACACAGGTAGTATAGTTAAATATGTTTGTCTAGGCATCTCCAAACACATTTTTCCAATTAACCCTTAAATTTATTTAAACTTACCTCTGCTTGTCCCACAGGTGAATCTACCATTACCTTTGTTACATTTTCCATCTCATCTTCATTATTTACAACAAAACAAAGGGTTATAGTTTTACTTTGCTCATTGAGAGTGTTGAGCAAATTCCAGGCTAGACAACCAGACTAGATGGCCTGCTCTAGGCCCCTTCTGACCCTAGATACTATGAAACAACTATGAAACCACGTTCTATAGATGGAGGGGTGGGAGTTGGAGTTGGGACGAATGACGGATAACCCATTAAAAAATGAGATCCTGTTCCTCACAATTATTTCTAGTCACCATCCAGCCTGTGGCTCCTGCTAACAGATTACTGCCAACGTTCTAAACTTGTGGATGGCTAGTGTAATTTAGAAGGATAAGACCTGAGCTGGTTACGTTTCAGAGCAAAAGTATAACCATAGAACACTCACTTAGATATACATAACATCTAGATCTTAGGTGCATAAGCCCTGTTAAATTGGAGCTTCTATATTTGTACCAGGTCATACCCTGATCCACTACCCATACTTGCAGGGTAAGCTGTGAACATCCTTTTTGCAGTAACTGTAGGGGAATGGTCTCACCATGATGGTTGCATAAAATTATTTGTACATAACATCTCAATCCAACATTGACACGCTATGAAATTGCAACTCCTTGCTTGAATTACAATTGTTAATATCTTCACATTCCGTTATTTAAATAAGTGTCCATATTAATACTAACAAAATCTTTAACATTTTCATTTTCTTTCTTTGCTCGAGCAAGTTGACCTAAAAAGAAATTAAAACTTAACCTATCTTGCTCATAATAACAAACAGCAAGCAAAAGCAAGCCAGCAAAGCAAATTGCAAATAAAAGTCCTTCAGCTTCTTCAGTTAGAATCCACAGCAAAGTTTCTGCTCCTGCTGCAGGGTCAGTCATTTCAGGGACAGCTTCTCATCCCAATCAGTTCCTGACCTGTTTACCACTTTTCAAAATGACTCCTTGATAGTACGATTCATTCATTCTACTTGCCCTGATGCTTGTGGATGATAAGGTATGGGTAGTTGTTACTTTATCCCTAGAGTTTGCAACAATTGTTTAACTACTAATCCTGTAAAGTGGGAACCCTGATCTGAATCAGTTATTCCTGGGGTTCCAAATCTATAGATCACCTCTGTCCACAATTTTTTGGCAGTAGCTTTGGCTGTATGTGTTTTCATTGGAAAAGCTTCTACCCATCTGCTAAAGGAGCCAATAATCACTAATAGGTACTGATTTCCTGTGGCTGTTCATGGCAATTTATCAATGTAGTCCATTTGAATTCTTTGCCATGCTCCTACTACTCTCTGGTGCATAAGGAGTCCTCCATTCCAGGCCAACATGCTAATTCTTGAACCCTTGAGAGAGTGCCCTCTGTGACCTCATGCTGCAAATTATGACAGACATTTATGACTTCTTTTCTACATTCTGTAGGTGGATAACACTTGACTTCCCTGGTACCTTGATGAACTACATATTCTCCTTGTACTTCCCGTGTCCGTTTACTTTGGTTACATGTTTGGACTACAGCCACCCCTCTTTCTGCCCCTTCCTTAGCTGTGGCATCAGCTAACTCATTCATCTGGGCTTTTAAGGATTGAGCGTGCTGATGCACCTTCACGTGCCTAATTGTCAACTGACCAGGATGTTTATGTATCCATTCCCAAATAGCTTGCCAGTCTTCCTTTTGGGCAATTTCTTTTCTTTCTGCTGTATGCCATGCTGCTTTACTTCAGTTCTTAGTCCAATATATTAGTGCCTTAGCACAAAAATCAGAATCTGAGTATATCTAAATTTTGCTTTGCCCATTAGAATACTTTTGAGTTAACAAATCTTTTATGGCTCTAACTTCTGTTGCCTGTGCTGAGTACTGTGGGGGTAGAGCTCCCCCTATCTTTTTACTTGACAAACTTATAGCTCCATTCTCAGTATATCTTTTCCCCTTTTCATAGCTAGAGCTCCCATCAGTAAACCAGACAGCCTAAGGAGTTTTAGACACTGCTAGATTGTCTTCTAGTGGTGGAGCGTGTTCCACTCCTGTTTGTTCTAGTGGAGGGTCTATGTTTAGGCACACATGCATGCTACCCTCAATCATCAGGGCATATGGGAGCATATCTGTTTTTTATTTGGTTTCATGTTGAACTCCTCGTCCTTTCAGAAACAAAGCCCACTGGGCTATTCAGGTGTTAGAGATTTTTGAACCTGCCAATTTTCCTGACAATTCATACTTCAAAGGAGAGTGATGGGTTTGAATGATAGTTGGTGCCATTGAAGTTAAACGTCCAAACTTTTGCACTCCCTAAACAGCAGTCAAACAGTCTTTTTCACACTGATTAAAATGTTTTTCCGGACCTATCAACTTGCGTGACTCATAAACCACAGGCAAAAATACGTTTGCATTAAAATTGCTGAAATTGTTTTTTCAGTGGCCGCCAATTTTATATAGAACAGCTTATCCAGGTCTGAGTACTTCAAGGTAGGTGGTGCGACTAACGTTGTTTTCATTTTTTCCAAATCTTGCTGTTCATTAGACCCCCATTCCCACTGAGTCTTTTTCTTCAAAAGTCTCCACAGAGACTAATCTCAGAAAACTGAAATATATGTAACCTCAGGAAATTAAATTCTGCCAACAGCACTTTCAAGGAATAAGGATCCTTTGGGGCTGGTAGATCTAATAAAGCCTTTACAAGTCCACCTTTTTTCCTTCAGCCCCTAAACCTTACTCCTAAGTATGTTACTTCTTGGGTTATTAACCAATTCAATGGGACACTGATTCAATTCAGTGATTTGAGTCACTGTCCTGATTCAATTTGGCTGAATCAGATTTGGAGATTTGGTGCTGATTTGGAGATTTAGCCATAAACTATAATGGAGAGTCACTAAAATACCTTTGTCATTTTTTTTCAGATTCAGATGAAAACAGCAGGGATGGTATCCCCTTCTGAGGGAAGGAAGCCTGCCATGTATCAAGGAGATAGGTATAGGTGTTTCTGTGAAAGTATACCTCAAACTGTTGAAAGAAAAACTCATATCACTTGTGTGTGTTATAAGCAGTGTAGATTGTAGCTATGTTTCATATTTTATAGACATTCAGGCTGGAAGGGACCACAGAAGATCATCAAGTCCAGCCTCCTGCCCCAGTGGCAGGAAGTCACCAGGGGTCATAGGATCCCAGCAAGATAAACAACAAAGTGTGTCTTGAAGGGCTGTCCTTTTCCAGGCTGAAGAGTCCCATGGCTTTCAGCCTTTCATCATAAGGTCTGCTTTCTTGACCTCTGATCATTCACATGGCTCTCCTCTGCACTCTCTCAGGCTTCTCCACATCCTTTTTGAATTATGGAGCCCAAAACTGGATGCAGTACTCCAACTATGGTCTCACCAAGGCCAAGTACAACGGGAGATTGATGTCCCAGGATTTTCTTGAGAAGCATCTATAGATGCAAACCAGTGTTTTGCTCACTTTACTAGCTGCAGCATCACAATGAAGGCTCATGTTCATCTTGTAGTCAATCATGACCTCCAAGTCCCTTTCATTTGTAGCACTAACCAGTGTAACACTGCTGAAACTATAAGCATGCTGCAGGTTTTTCCTTCCAAGGTGGAGAACCTTGTGTTTTTTGGTGTTAAACACCAATCAGGTTCTCATCCACCCATTTCATGAGCCTGTCAAGATCTGCCTGGATTACCCTCCTGTCCTCAGGTGTTGATGCTTTACCCCAGGGTTTGATGTCATCGGTGAAATTGGCCAGCCCACTTCTGGCATCAATGTCTACATCACTGATGAAGATGTTAAAAGTATAGGCCCTAGGACAGAGCCTTGAGGGACCCCACTGGACATAGCACACCACGATGATTGACTTCCGTCAACCACCACCCTCTGGGTCCTACCACAGAGCTAGGCAGACAAGGTTCTTTGGGTCAATCTGATATCTTTTATTAGGCCAACTGAATAGTTGGAGAAATACATCTCAGCAAGTTTTGGGGTTTTAAAACCCTTTGTCAGGCTGATGAAGCATCCGCAGGTGGTATATGTGCTATTCCTGGATGGAATGAATAGTAAAGAAGCCAAAGGCTGGTATGCATGCAAGAAAGTCAGTCAGTAAAAATGTAAATTGAAGCATCGGGGGTGAGAGACAGGCTAGGAGGAGGGAGGTGGAAGGGGGATGTAGCAGGTAAAAGTGCAGCAGTACCTGGGGAGTTAGATGTCAGGCAGGTTATAGTGTCATAAATCCAATGTCTATATTGAGCCCATGAGTTTTTGGATCTAGGAGGCTGATGAAGTAAAGTTCATAGGCTCATCTGTAAAAAAAAAAAAAAGTGTTTTGTAAATTCAAACAAGCACCCAACCTTGCTAACCTCATCACCAGAAGCAAATTTCATACAGCCCAAAAAACACTGAATGGATCCAGACCATTCCATGACAATAAATCCCTCCAGTATACCTCCAGTACCCCCACAATTACTACACCCCACAACAAGACCATCAATATTCCTGGATGTTACAACTGTGCCTCCAGAAACATATATCTCATCCAGTGCATCAAATGCCCTGGTGGAAAATAAATAGGAGACACCAAACAACAACTGTGCACCAGAATGAATGCACATGGGAAATCTATTAAAGACAAGAACACCCAATTACCAGTGAGGGCACATTTCTCCCAAGAAAACCACTCTCTCGCTAATCTCTCAGTCCTGATCCTCAATGGGAATTTACAAAACACTTTCCACAGAAGAGCCTATGAACTTCACTTCATCAGCTTCCTAGCTAGAACCTCCTGAACTGTCAAAGCATATGCTCTTGGTCATTTGGGGCCAAGAGGTCAGCCACCATGTCTGCCCTCCAGCTGGGTCCCCAGTGCTGGCTCTGGACAGACCCCTCTGCACAGGTCTTACTACTTATCTCACCAGCAGATATCCTGGTGTTCCCTGTTTATGAATTGCAAATACTTTGATAGGAAACCCAAATTCTCTCATTAAAATACCTGAAATAGTGTTTTTCCACTGTTAAAATGAAATGCCACTATATAGAGAGAAATCAGTTGGGCAAAGTTTTATTGATACATTTACAAGGACAAAGCAATTTGAAAGAGGTTTGGTGGAGTTTGTGGGTGGGTGTAAGGTTTGCGGGGCATGAGGTTTGGGGGGCTATGGGGTTTGTGCCGGGGTTCGGGGTTTCTGGCTGGGTATGTGGCTGAGAGATTTATAGGGGTAGCTTGAGGATGTGGGTATTGTTGGTAGATTATGGGGAACCTGTGTGTGGGGGGCTGCTCAGGAGGGGTGGGTCCCTTGACTTCCCACAGGTTGTATCCTCCTAGACAGCAAACAGACTGCCCTCCCCACAGGGCCCACATGATCCCCCCCCCATGACCCCTGCAGGGCCCACATACCCCCCACCCCACAGGGCCCACAGCTCACCCTTGCAGCAGCAGCAGTGCATAGTAGTATGGCACAATGAGGCATGGCCCTGATTGCCTCAGAACTGATGCTACGTGTGCCACCTGTTGTCGGGCTGGCCTGGCTTCAGGCAGCACCAGGGTTGCTTGAGCTATCACCCAGGGGCCAGCAATGCTCATGGGGACCGCATGTCATGTTGGGTTGGGTTCTGTCTCCATGGGCCCTGTGCACTGTTGGGCCAGGCTGGTTCCATAGAGGCAGGACCCAACCTGGGATGACACATGGTCTCTGTGACCAGCGCCAGCCCTAGGTGACAGTCCAAGTGGCCCTAGTGCTTCCTGAAGCTGCACAGCCCCATGCCACACCACACTGAGCCAGACCAGCCCTGTGACAGGCGGCACAGGCAGTTCCAAGTTCTGAGACAATCAGGGCCATGCTATGCCACTGGGGGCTCTGGCCACAGCAGGCCCTGAGCACCCCACAGCCACTGGTGCTGTGGGAAGGGAAGGGCTGTGGGCCTGCAGGGGACCCATGCCCCCTGACCAGCCCCCCCCCCTCCACAACCTGTACACATGCACAGACCCACTGCCGCCCAATCCCTCACACCTCCCAGTTCCTATTTACCAGGGACAGCGCCTAAATCACAGCCTTGCCCCTCTTCAGCTTGCCCCAGCACATGAGCACAGCGTGCTAGGGTATCAGGGGGCACCATAGAGATTCTTTGGCCAAATGCCAGAGCATGTCTGAAGGTCTGAGCCCTGGCTTGCCTCAGGGCATGGTGGGTAACTGTACTCTGTGCTGCTTTTTCCCAGGGTGTTTTTATTTGATATCTGGAAATCCAGGTATAACATTTTGAGCCTGCACTACAAATATGGGAAACATGGGGAACATTTTTTTCATTCTCAGCATGCCTCCTGTGATGTCTCAACCTGGTTTGAGATGCTGCATGGGCATATGTGTGCTCGTCTGGATGTGCCCTCTGTGGCTATAGCCATGACAGCATAATAGACTACGCTGGCAGAGACTTATAGCTTAGGTGCAGCACATACCAACAGAAAGGGTTTTTTTTTCTCTTGTAGCTACCACCTCCCTGAACTTCATAAGGAAAGCTGACATGCAATCCTCTGTCAGCATAGCTGTACCCATACCGGGAATTATCCTAGCATAGCCAAGGGGAGCAAACTCATCATGTAACCTAGCCAACACAGCAATACTGGCACTGCTTGGTGGTATAGACTGAGCCTTGATTGTCTTGTGGCCTTTTTAGGCAAGGTAGAGCTGTGCTGTTTTGGTGACCATGCATGGAATGCCTACTCAGTTTTATGGAGGTAAGATATTTTACTCTGCTGTTAGCACCCAGCTTCCACAATTGCCTAGCAGGAGTAAGCTGACAGAGGTTCCACATTACTGGCTTTTTTTGAGTGAACAGGTGAAATGACATTTTATATTTTGTGTGTGGTAACCCTTTAAATTGAATTGGCCCTTTGAATATTTATTGCTGGTTTGAAGAAAAAAATTCTATCTCAGACTTTAAATATTCTTAATGAATGTTGGGATCTGATCCAAGAAACTGCTTTTCCTTTGCTGTAACACCTAGCGTATAAATCTCAAATTACTGTTGACAAAATGCATTCAAAATGTAAATTGATTAAACATTTTGTTCTTGAATTCTTCAAGATGAGCTCTTTAAAAGAAATTTTTGCAATATTTGATAAGAGGTGTTTGTCATTTGTTCAGTAAACTGCAAATTGCTGAGCAAATTAAATTATAAAAGGGCCCTATAAAGGTAGTTGAGATTTTTTTTTTTGGCTGAAACACTTTATTACTGAAGAATGTCTGTTTGTAAGAACTAAAACTTTTTGCTGAAACATTCCTTGAGAAGATTTCTCAGTCCCAGCTCGGTATTTTTGGTCAGAAGCGGAAAATCAGCTTCATAGAGACAGCTGTGCTGGAATGAATGTGGAAGTTCTGGGATGAAGTTCCTGTGCAGATTTACATTGGTCCCCCCCACAGCGGAGATGAGTGCCCCAACCACATTTTCATAAAAAAGAAAAATAATAAATAAAAACCCTTCACTTTTGTTTCATATTGGAATAAAAACAAATGTTAAAACTTAGCTATTTTGGGGAAAATGGATTACTTATTTTCACCACTAGTGTGCAATGCCTTACAGGATATTGTAGAGCTAGGTTGTTAAACTCATCAGACCCCATGGGTCAGATGAGTGGCATTGGGCTGTTCCTTGTCCAGATTTGGCCCACAAAACCACTCCCTGCCCCCCAGCATATTCTGGTCTGGTACTTGCTCCAGTCTGGGCCCTGTGCTGCATAAGGTGCAAATCTTGGAGCAGCCAGAGATAGGTGCCATGTGTGATGTAGTCTGGCTGGGGGTGTGTAGTGTGGATTTCAGGCCATCTGGAAGAAATGCCATGCTACACGCAATGCCTGTCCTGGCTGGACTACATCATGCGCTGCCCACTTCATGAACTGTGCCACATGTGGTGTGCACTCCAGGGCAATCCTGGAGCTGTGGAGCAAGTGCTGCATGCAGCACAGTCCTGGAGCTGTAAGGTGGGGGCTGTGTGCAGTGTGTCCTGGAGTGAGGGTTATGCATGGCACAGTATGCCCACCAAGGAAGGCACTGCATGTAGCCTGGCACCTGTTCTGGTTGCTCCAGGATCTGTGCTGTATGCACCTGCCTGAACAGTATACAGGCCCTGGCCCTGCTTACAGGATTGGGCCAGCACATGCCATGCTTCATGTAGGCTTGTTCAGAAACAAAGGCAGCACTGGGGGCTGGATGGTAGGGCTCCTCTCACCATATGTTTGACACCTCTGTTGTAGACACCTCATATGGGTATGGAGAGGCACTGTTTGCCAGTTTAATGTCTTGTTATTTAGACAACAGATTGATTAAACATCAGCATTCTTAGAATTCAGACTCAGTTCAAATGCCTTCTTGAATTAGTAAAGTTATTCTGGAAACATCACAACAAGTAGTTGTATTGTCAGGCTCCTTGCACGTCTATTAGGCCTATGCGAGTAGGCAGCTATTTGATCCAGCTTCAGATCTGGCCACTTCAGATGCCAACGATCTGATCCAGAGCTCTGGATCGGGTTGCCACTTTGATCTGGCTGAAGCGGCTCCAAGGGATCTGACCATAAGGCATAATTGGGAATCAATAAAATATCTATAATTTTGTTGTATTTTGTCTGATTTCTATGAAACCTGCTGTGTCGGTAGCCTCTGCTGAAAACGTGAAGCCTGCCAAGTTTCAAGAAGATTAGTGCAGGAGTTCGGGGGGAACTGCACCCCAATTTCTTGACAGCAAAACTTGTATCATGTGTATGTGTCACACCACAGGGGGCTGAAAACTGCAGAAGTAGTGGCCCCTGCCACAAAGCCTGCCAAGTTTCAAGAAGATCAGTGCATTGGTTCAGGGGAACTGCACCCCAAATCTCTGAAAGCAAAACTCATCTCCATGTGTATGTTACACCACAGGGGGATGAAAACTACAGGGGTGGTAGCCCTTGGTGAGGGCCACGAAGCCTGCCAAGTTTTAAGAAGATCGATGCAGGGGTTTGGGGGGAACTGCACCTCAAGCTGCTGACAGGCTAAACTCCTGACAGATGACCCTGTGTGTGTTAAGGTGCAGTGGGCTGAAAACAGCAGAGGTAGTGGCCCCTGCTGAGGCCACAAATCCTGCTAAGTTTCAAGGAGTTAAATGCAGACAAGCAAAACACATGGCATGTGTGACTCTGTGGGTGTTAAGGTGCAGCAGGGTGAAAGCTCCAGGGATGGTAGCCCGTGCTGAGGCCACAAAGCCTGTCAGCTGTTAAGGAGCTAGGTGCAGGGCTTCTAGGTTCTGGGCCCCCGCACCTCTAGCTGCTGACAGGCAAAACTTGTGACAAGGGTGCTTGTTCAACTGTGTCTGTCTTGGGGCAAGGAGACACTACTGCGAGGTCTGGCTGCTAAGCTACTATGTTACCAGTTACCAATCAATCATGATTCACTCAGGGACCAGCTCAATACACAGTAGCTAGCTAATGTAGCTAGTTAATTAGCAATGATTAACACCTACAAAACCATAGGCTAAGGAGAGGAAATAATACAGACAATCAACTGCTCCAAGACAGAAACAGTCAGTTGCACAAGCACCCATGTCACGAGTTTTGCCTTTCAGAAGCTAGAGGTGCAGGGCCCCAGAACCCCCCTGCACCTATTTCCTTGACAGCTGGCAGACTTCATGGCCACAGCAAGGGCTACCATCCCTGCATTGTTCACTCTGCTGTACCTTAACACACACAGTGTCACCCATGTCACAAGTTTTGCCTGTCAGCAGCTAGAGGGCCCCCAAAGCCGAACTCCCCCTGCACCTATCTTCTCAACAGCTGGCACATCTTCTTGAAACTTGGCAGGCTTCATGCTCTCAGCAGATATTACCATCCCTGTAGGTTTCATCCAAATCACACCAAAAAACCAACAAAGTTATAGATATTTAATTGATACCCCATTATACCCTATGGCCAGATCTCCAAGGTGGCTCTGAAGCTTTTCCAAAGTGGTTCAGAAGCTCTGAACCACTACAGAAAGTCTAACAAAGCCAGCCCTTCAATCTGGACATGCTACATCAGACACCAAAGTGTCCGAAGCTTCTCCAGATCTGAAACACGGTCCGAAGCCTCGCACAGTCCTAATGTCTATATATTTCCTTCAGGCTGGAAAACCAACGTGTATTTGTGGTAGTGGGTAGTTGGCTCTTCAGGTTTGTCACCCAAGCTGTTGTTCAGATCTTGTCTGGAAAGGATCTTGTACTTAGAATCATAGAAAATTAGGATTGGAAGGGACCTCAGGAGGTCATTTAATTCAACTCCCTGCTCAAAGCAGGGCCGCCCCCAACTAGATCATCACAGCCAAGGCTTTAGCTGCGTCTTAAAAACTTCCAGGGACAGAGATTCCACAGCCTCTCTGGGTAGTTCTTTCCCATCCTCCTTATTCCAGTGCTTTCCCACCCTCCTTATGAGAATGAGAGGGTTTTTCCTAATATCTAACCTAAACTTCCCTTGGTGCAACTTGAGACCATTGCTTCTTGTTCTGTTGTCTGCCACCACTGAGAAAAGTTTAGCTGGAGCCCACTTTGGATCTCCCCTGCAGGTAGCTGGAGGCTGCTATTAAATCCTCTCTCAATCTTTTCTTCTGCAGACTAAATAAGTGTAGTTCCCTCTGCCTCTCCTCAGAAGTCATGTGCCTCAGCTCTCTAACCATTTTTGTTGCCCCCTGCTGGACTCTCTTCAATTTGTCAACATCCTTTCTGTAGTGGAGAGCCCAAAATTGGACAGAAGTACTCCAGATGTGGCCTCACCAGTACCAAATAGAGGGGAAGAATTACTTTCCTTGATCTGCTGGCAGCGTTCCTACTAATGCAGCCCAGTATGCCATTAGCCTTCTGTGTGACAAGAGCACTCTGTTGGCTCATATTCAGCTCATTGTCCACTGTAACCCAGGTCCTTTTTCTGCAGAGCTCCTGCTTAGCTAGTTGGTCCCTAGCTTGTAGCAGTGCATGGTATTGCTGTGTCCTAAGTGCAGGACTTTGCACTTGTCCTTATTGAACCTCACAAGAGTTTTTGTGGTTCAATCCTCCAATTTGTCAAGGTCTCTCAATCCTAGCTGTACTTTCCAGTGTATCTATTACTCCTCTCAACTTGATGTCATCTGCAGACTTTCTGAGGGTGCACTCCATCCCATTTTCCAGGTTATTGATGAAGATATCAAACAAAACTGGGCTCAGGTCTGACCCCTGGGGCACTGCACTTGATACTGGCTGCCAACTAGACATCAAGCCATCGATTGCTATCCTCAGAGCCTGAAGATCCAGCTAGTTTTCTGTCCACCTTACAGTCCATTCATCCAACCCATACTTCCTTAGGTTGTTTAGAAATAGGCTGCCTGTTCATCTAACCACCCCTGGAGCCCTTTTCTGTGTCTATCCCAGTTTGAAATGATTTTTTGCACATGGTCATCTGGAATTTCACCATGTCTTGCAGAGGCTATCTCACCAGTGCCTGCTGTGTGCAGTGTAGTCTGGTGTGGGCTACAAGATAGTTACAGTGGACTTAAGACTGTTAAGAGTGGACCTTAAGACCAGGGAACTGCTGTTAGCATGCTAGAAAAAATTGGCACTTGCAGATGAAAAACAGAGGGGAAAGCATCTTTTGAAGAAAACTGCTGCTTTGCAAAGAACCAGGAGAGAGAATGGGGTGAAAGGCATTCTTTTCTTCTCCAGAGCTTGTTTGAGGCTTGGCTCACCTCAGTCATTTATCCTGTCTGAAGTAAGCCCTTGCTGTACATGGTTAGTGCTTAAAGCAGCAAGGTAGTCTATGTACTTAGGATTTTCACTTGTACTCCCCACAAAGGAGTTTATACTTTCCTTTGTTGTGGATAATGTTTTACTTGTCTGTCCAGATTTTCAGCATTCTAGAACCTCAGAAATATTTCTGATTTCAAATGAAGTGGAGCTTTCAGGATGCAGTTTCCCTTTTTCCTAATTAAAACAAGGGATGCTCACAATCCATTTAGTTCATTCACAAAGAGCACAGTATTTGCTCTGCAGTTCCTTAACTGTGATGTAGGTCTTGCCCTATGCTGTAGCTTAACTAACGGTAGTGGCCCTGGGTCTTTTTTGTTCACTAATTGAGACTTTTTTGCTCTTTCAGGTCAGGTCAGTTCAGCGGTAGCATTGTAGCAGATGTTGAATTCAAAATTTGTTTTTTATGCATTTTACACATTGTTGAAATAAAAGCTTCTTCTTGCTGAAAAATTAATTACTGAGTGTTCCAGCACTTTATAAGATATTAATACGTTCTTCTGAGCCGTGTCTCCTTTCTATATCAAAGTGCTGTCTTGAGAGCAGTTCAGGCGAGAGAACTGCTCAGCTTCACTTCATAGTCCAACCTGCTAAAGTGTCTCAAGACAGCACTCTAAAACAAAGAAAGACATGCTCCAGAAAATGCATGTATACTACATCATTTTGTTTGGCTCTGTCATTTGGGATATAATGACTTCAATTTGTACGTATGGTATTTTAATTTCTTATTAACCGTTTGTTATGTCCAAGGTCGGTCCTCATAG
Source organism: Caiman crocodilus (assembly GCA_030014935.1). Taxonomy (NCBI): domain Eukaryota; kingdom Metazoa; phylum Chordata; order Crocodylia; family Alligatoridae; genus Caiman; species Caiman crocodilus. Next base: position 65,816,979 of record JAGPOW010000304.1, on the reverse strand, counting down.
ATGGAAATTTGTGTTGGTCTAGTATAGCCATTGTAACCATAGGCCCCTGCTAAATGTTACATGTATTGCACAGCTAACTGGTTAACTGTGCAATAAACTTAGACCAGCCATATGTGCAAAGTAATTATCACAGGATAAAAATGACTATCCAGGTATAAAAAGAGCCAACCAGCTATAAAATTAATGTTTAAATGTGTAACAATTCTATAGTTTCCATTCAGTGTTAATCTGAATGTGTAATAGGGCCCTTAGTTGCTTATTTGCAATAGTTTAACTTTTAAGTGTGTGCGTATCAAAAAGAAAATAAGATAGTTTAGCTTCATTTGGGAATGCCAGTTTGAGTGTTCTTCTGAGTGGAGTAGAACCAGTGGTTTTAAAAGGGGAAAATCTAGCTTTCAGCAGTATGTGTCATGTAAAAGTAGAGATGCTGTCTGGGGTTGGGGAATCACACAAGGAAACAGAAGTGAGAACCACTAATGAAGCCCAAATAGAGGTCTCTTTAAGGCCTGACCAATTCTGCCTCTACTCTTCAGAGCATAAAATCTATAAGCCAGGGAAAAGGAATCAGTTCAGGTTGGACAGCTGACCCAGCAGGAGCTCCCAAGCTTACGGAACAAAACTGTACTGCTCCCAAAGGAAAAGAAAGTATTTCCTATACAGTGGCTGTGCTGAGAGGTTTGAGGCTGCAGAGAGACTGTAATTATGGGTGGAGGAGGAAGACAGAATCCCAGGTTGGGGTACCAAGTCAGTGACATCCAGGAGACTGAGGTAGGAAGTGGTCCAGCAAGTTATGTTGTAGTGAGAAAGGAGCGATGCCTTTTGGGGCTACCCTTGTGTAACACGCTGCCAATGTGGGCTCACCAGACTGGCTTGAGATACTTACCCTGGGCTAGAAACAGTGTGGGTAAACTCTGAGCAACCCCAGGGGTGGAGCAGGGGAGTCCTGCCTTGTGGAAAAGGAGAAGCCAGTCGAAAGAAGGGGTTTTCACTCTCCTCATTCGCATGGAAGGGGGATGGCCGGAGTCAGGGGCCAGCCACCCTGAGCCCTGGTTGGCTGGTTTGCAAGCCAGAGAGACTGCTGGAGGGGATAAAAGCAGCAGCCAAACTGGTGTGTGGGAGTCGCTGACAGTGACTCTGGGGAGTGATGCAGGAGGCCTAAGAAGAGCTGGGGTGAGCTGACCCAGCAGAGGGAGCAGAGACACCTCTAAAGAGCCTCAAAGGCTCTGGAAAAAGAAGGCAGTGGCAGTCAGCCATGCCTCCAGCCCTGCAGCAGAGGGAGTCACGGCCAGGGCTTGGGGCAGAGAGCTGGTGCCCCAAGGCCCCATTGCAGTGTGCTGGATGTGCCAGGCATCCTGGAGGCTAGGGGTGGCAGTCTGTCCCCCACTCCACTGAGAAGAGGCAGCAGCCAGGAGCGCAGGCGGCATCCTTATCCAGAGCAGGGAGCTGGATTGGTGAGTTGAGGAAACCCCTCACCTTCCCTGGGGAAGCGAGACAACAGTAGGCAAGGCATTGGGATCCTGAGAAGCAGGAGAGCTCCTGGACAAGGGTCCCTGGGAGCTCGGGGCACAGGCCAGCGCTCAGAGCGGGATTGGCAAGCTGTGAGGCATGTGGGATGCACGGCCAGTCATCTGGAGCAGGGGTTTGGAGCAACAACCCATGGGAGCTGCCTGTGCTGTTGACCCTCTGCCACTGACTACCTCAGAGGGGACCCAGTCCTTTCCCGTATTCTGCAGCTGATTGTCATCGGATGGAGTCCCTGACCTTGGTGCTTGGATCATGCTGATTGCTGCAGGAGCCTACTCAGTTGCTTGTTGCTTGTCTTTTTTGTTGCCACAGAGGGTGACCCTTCAGCCTCTTTGGAGGGTTGGGGTTTGATACAACTTGATTGCTGCAGACCAGAAGAGCTTAACCTGTTGCAGTCTGTCACTTATTGGGAAGCCAGTTGGAGCTGCAGGGAGTGACTACCTTGCTTCCTTGTGGTAGCATCTCAGGAGTAGCTGGAAGCTGCCAGTTACCCTGCCTGTGGTTCTTGAGTCAAGGGTTGACTAATGCATTCTGGTTTGTTTTGTGATTCTGGTTATGCCATTTAAGTTCACT
>JAGPOW010000304.1:65798882-65810468 GCA_030014935.1 Caiman crocodilus | reverse complement strand
ACAGGCTCTGCAGCAGCATGGGCTGCCCTGGGTCCAGGGGGAACTTGCTGCCACCGACGAGTCGCTCTTCTGGGTCTGGGGGGCTCCTCAGTAGGTTTCCGGCCCTGCAGAGAACAAAAATACATGTCAATTTCATCCTCTGCCTCCCTGATCCCCCGTAGCCTGCTCACCTCTGCCTGGAGCTCCCGCAGCCACTCCTCCAGGGCCTGAAGATGGCCACAAGAGGGGCAGCCAGGCGACACCCCAGGCATCACCCCCACCCCCAAGAGCCCCACCCAGCCACAACCCCCAGCCAGGGTGGGGGAGGCAGACAGCGGGCCCCCCAGGGGCTGGGCCTGGGTGGCAGCCTCAGAAGTTTGCCAGGGGGGCCGCATCAGGGAAGAGGGACGGGGAGGGGGAGGGGCCAGGCCCCTGGCAGTGGCACTGCGTGTACTCACCATGTTACTAGAAAAAGTGGTCTTCCCGCTGTCATTGCTCTTCCCTTCTTCCTGCTCTCCACCTGCGCGAACGCCGGTGCAAACACCGGCGCGCCCTTACAGAGCACACCTGTTTGTGCGCTCTGTTCGCGTGCGGCTCGGGAGTGCAGCTCCCTGCCAGCTTAACTATAAATGATCTGGGAGGCTCCCCTCCAGATCAGCTACAGCTGCCGGCAGTGCCCCACTCACCGCTTCTCCACTGCTCCTGCTGCTGCTGCTGCTGCTGCTGCTGCTGCTGCTGCTCCTCCTTTGCTGCTAGGCTCACGTGTGGCCGAGACCACACCTGAACCCTATTAGAGGTCTTCTTGGCTCCCTGCTCTGCTCCCAACTGCTGAGCAGTGAGTCAGACCCTGCTTGTCAGTTTCAGTTTGGATTTGAAATTCCCGTGGTTTTTCAGCTGCCAATCAGGAGTCCCGGTTCCCCGGAAGTGCCTGCTGGCAGCCTCGGCGTCTGAAGCTCCTGGGTTGGGGCGGGTCTCAAGCCCAGCAACCCACCTCGGCGAGCTGCTATCTCTCCCCGGAGCTTCCTCCAGGGATGCGCCAAGCTCCTTGCCCCCTCCTTTTGTGAAGAAACAGGTTTTGACATTTTTTCTGTTCTGATGGAGAATGAAACCAGGAACTTTTAAAAGGCTTCAAAGGAGAAACAGAGGAAGATGGGGGAAAGAGAGGTAACCCAAAAATAGCCCATGTCCTGGTGGCAATAGTTCTTATTTGGAATTTGGGAGAACCTAGTTAAAATCTTTCTTGCGTATGAGGAAGAGATGGTACTTGGAACTTGATTTTGCCATTCCAAGTGAATCTGCCAACTATTAGGTTTTTGGGTGGGGTTGAGGGAGGAGTGTTTCTTTTGCAGCCACTTCTTTTAAAGCTGTGTTCATTTTGTATGAATAATTAAATATTGTTTAGGCCAGTGAAAGAGAGAGGCACCAAATTAGAGCAAGAACTTGAACGCACAAAATCCCACATACCACGTGGATGCCCTAACTATAAAGTTAGTTTTTCTTCCTCTCTTTAGCAGGCCAGGCATGTGAACCAGGGCCTTTCACACTTAGTGAACGTGCTGATCGTGGGGCACGCATAGTTTTCACCAAAAATACATCCTTCACATGAGAAAACTTCTTGGTTAAAGCTTAACTGACACTAAAATATTTTCACGAAAAGTTTCATTTTTAAGATGAATTAGCATATTCAGATGAAAAAAGTTTAACAGAAAAAATTCCAAATGGCTCTAGTCACTATGTGTGCATAGAACATCTACAAAATGGGCTTCATATTTAAGATATTTAATAAATAAAATGTATGTGTAGATATTTATTAAGAATATAGTTACACTTTTTACAAAGTGGCAGGATCTGATAGTGTTAGTGTGCAGTACTTATGCTAATAGTATTGGGTTCATTATAATGATATCCTTTTAATAATTAGAGCTTTATCTCTTAGGTTATACCACTTGGATTTTTTGAGATCTAGCTATTTGTCATAATATACATAACATTTTAAAGCAACATGGGAGTCCTTCAAGCATGTAAAAACAAACTGCTTTTTTTTGTTTTGCTAATAAGTCTCCTCTTCCATGTTCTGAATGGAAGAACATTTGGGGTTGGTATGAATGCCAGTTAACTATCTATTAGGGCTGTGTGACGCTTCAGTCCCTGATTTGATTCAGCGGAGATTTCGCCCTGAATCTGAATTGAATCGGGAGACCCTTTAATGTCTCCCAATTGAATCGGAACCCTCCGAATTGATTTGGGGAGAGATTCAGAAAGATTAAGTGATCTGGACATAGGCACAGATTTAAATGTTTTTTTCTACATACCTCTAGGTAGCAGGCAGCTTGTGAACACTGATGCTGGGGCACATAAAGTGTACCACAGGAGCATGGAGGGTTCCCAGCTCACTCGGCAGCAGACCTGGAAGTGCACCAGAAGCACTTCCAGTCCACTTCCGGGTCTGCTGGGGAGTGCACAGACCACCCCCTTGCTCCCCTCCCTGGCTCAACGACTGGTGCCTCCTGGGTTTGGAGGGGGGGGCATCTGTCCAATCAGTGAGCTGTGGGAATGTGAGGGGGCCCCCCAGTGTGCTCCCCAGCAGACCCAGAAGTAGACTGGTAGTACTTCCAGTCTACTTCTGGGTTTGCCGCCGAGCATGTGGAGGGTCCCCTCGCACTTCTGTGGGATGTTCCATGCACCCCAAGATCGCAGCAATCACAGGCTGCGCTGGTACCTCGAGGTATGTAGAAAAAACTTTTTAAAGCTGTGTCTATGGCCGAATCGCTCATTTTCCAAATCAGCATCGAATCTTCAGATTTGGATTTGGCTGAATTGAATCAGGAGAGTGATCTGAATCAATTAATCGAATCAATGTCCCTGATTTGAGCTGAGTCTGAATCCAAATCCCGCTTTGCACACCCCTAGTATCTGTTCCTTTCCAGGCCTTGGCCTTTCTTCCGTGACTGTTAGGAAGAGTGCCAGTTTTATGGTGATTTGTTGTGACATGACTATTTCAGTAAGGACTCAGACTTACCCATACCAGGTCATTTCCATTCATTTCCATTACAGGGTACATCCAGATGAGTGCAGACATATGGTATGCAGTGCCACCAACCTGTCTGTGGTGCCACACATGAAGACATTTCCTGCACTGCTCATTTACAGTGCTGAGGAGTGGGTTTTGACACCAGGAGATCCCAGTGTTAAAAAACCCCAGGCCTTAAAAAAACGGCACAGCACAAATGACAGCAGGACAGTCTGGCCAAAACTGAAGCCCAGCTGTCCCGAGCCACACTGGCTGCCAGGCTCTGTGCTGCTAGATTGCCATAGTTGCAGCCCCTGGAAACCCTCAGGACCCCAGGTGAGGCTGCAAGGGCCAGGCCAGGTGCTGGCCCCAGCCTCCTCTACCCCACCTGGGGTACCATGCCACATGCTTGTCTGTTCCCAGGGAAACATATGTTCCTTCTTGTGAGGACATGCCCACAGAGGCAAGATTCAAACCAATGAAGTAAAAGTTATGTATCTCTTTATCAATCTCTTAAGCTATCCCTACCAATCATCCATATTCATTTGTTCTTTACTAAAGGCACAAGGTAAAAACTTGTTCATCAAGAGGCAAAGAAAAAAAAGTGAAAAGGAAAATTGTCCATTACAGAGGAGACAAAAAAAAATGATCAGGACTTGGGAGACCAGACTTATGTGGAAAGGTGGAAAGAGCTAGGATTATTTAGTTTTGAGAAGAGAAGACTGAAGGGGAATTTGATAACAGTGTTCAAATACCTGAAGAGTGATTTATACAGAGGATGGAGATGGACTTTCTCTGTGGCTGTAAGACACAGGACTAGGAGCAATGGCCTTAAGCTGCAGGAGAGAAATTTAGGTTGGAAATTGGGGGGAATGTGGCCAAGCATTGAGGTAGGCTATCTAGAAAAATTGTGGAATCTCCAGCCCTGGAAATTTCCAGAAGCAGGTTGGACAGACACTTGATTAGGCTGGTTTTTGGTCAGGGATGATCCTGCCTTAAGCAGGGGGCTAGACTAGATGACGTTTTGAGGTTCTTTACAGCCCTGTTTTCCTGTGATTCTTTGGCTAAATGTTGTTTTTCAGTTTTGATGATAGGATCAGTAAGTCTGTATGGACTTAAGTAGTTTGGGGGAATGGGAAAGAATTTTAGTTGTGATGATTTGAATTTGAGTGAATATAACTGCAGTTATTTATTGGGTAGTTGGATGGGTGCATATTTTCATGACTGAAAATAACCAAATATTTTTGGAAAGAAACATTTACCTTATTTTTGTTACAGATTATTAATTGTTGAACTTTATTATATTTCTGTGGTTAGACTGTTATTTCACAAGTTTCTCTTACAGACAGGTGAATTTTTTATTCTTAAAGTCTGGTATTAATACAGTGAAAGAATATGAAAATATTTGTTTTTAATAGAGTTTGATAGTCCTTTAAAAACTATAAAAACAAATTAAAATAAACTCCTGGCTCTCTCTCATCCTTACATAGATTTTACTATTGTTTGTGGTTTTTTCTTTGGTCTTTTGAATTCTAGTTGCTTTAAAATCCTATTCTGGTACATCTCTAAGGATGTACTGATCCCTTAAAAGGAAGAAGAAAAAATGGATCTGCAAATAATATTATTTGCTTTTACCTGATGTGTTAGTACTCCCTCTCATTGGTCCAGGAGAAACACTACAAATAATTTGTCTTTGCAGCAAGTTTCCTCTCTAAATAAGTGCAGCTGTGCTTCAAAGACTTCCCCCTTAGTAACATGTGTAGTGTTTAGTGTAAATGCTTTGTGTGGTGACTGAAAGAGTCCTGTTAGAGAAGTATAGAATCACAACAGCAGTAGTTCTCAATCATTTTTTTAGATGCAAGGCACCTCTTTGATGTTCTCTGCATCTCAAAAAGGGTGTAGTAGAACCCAGAAAAGGTAGAGAAGGTCCATCAAAATGATTAGGGGTTTGGAGCAGTTTCCATACTAGGAGAGACTAAAAAAGGCTAGGTCTCTTCACTTTGGAAAGGAGAAGGCTGGGGTTGTAAGGTGGGGTATGACTGAACTCTATAAGATTATGAAGGGTATGGACAAAGTGAATTAGAGAACCGTTATTTACCAAGCCTCAGAATACTAGAACTAGGGGGCACCACATAAAGTAGTAGGAGACAGGTTTAAAACTAACAATAAAAAGCACTTTTTTATGCTGTGTGTAGTTGACTTGTAGAGCTCATTACCACGGCAGGTTGTAGAGGCAGATAGTATAGCCATGTTCAGAAAGGGACTGTAATTAAAAATATGGATGATGGATCCATTATAAAAGCTATTAAACAGAACAGTCAGAGGTGTATACTCTTGTATCTCTGAACCAATGATGTAGAATGATGAGGGGTGGGAGGGTAATGAATTACTCTGTACCCAAATACCTGGCTCATAAGCTGTCCCACTAAAGCATCCATTCCTGCAACTGTCTCAGGTGGGCTACTAGACTGGATGAACTGCTGCTCTAACTTACTCTCCTTATGGTTTTGGAAAATGCTAGCTTTAGCTTTCACTCACTTTTTGGTGATGAAAAAAATAATAGAGCAATTCTTCAGTTTTAGATAACTCAAATACCACAACAGATTACAATGTTTTTGACACTATGGATTACTATTTGAAATTTTGGGGTTTACCTTGTGAATCCTGTGTAGTCACTTGTATACCTCACAATGCTAATGTTGAGCAGCAACCCATGACACCCTTAAAAGGTGGCACCAGGGTGCTCTAACAATCTGGTTAAATATCATTGCACTAGAGTGTTTAGGTAAAATATTCTGGTGTTTCAGAAATATTAATTTTACTGTTATTAATTTGGAATTAATTTTGTCATTAAATAGAGATTTTCTCATTAATCGCCAACTTTAGATTTGAGTAGTAGGATTAGAAAAACCCCCTGAAGGTTGAAATCTGAAAACATGACTAGGGGATTTATCCCCACAGTTTTCATTTAAATTTATGGGATCTACGTATCTAAAACACCTATTTGGCTTTGAAATCTTTTAAGGCTATATTTTCCAACAGAGAGCATCTGTGTATAATGGGATGACTTTTAGAACAGGGCCTAAAAGCAAAACAGAAGAGCATCCTGTATTTTTTATGTCATCCCTTTGATTTACAATCATGTGTCTTGGGCCCCCTACCTCCCCCCATTCTTTATAAGGCAGTTGTTGCTAAATCTCTCTAAAGCTGAAAATTGGTATAAATGGAGATATAGCTTGCAACCTGAACTTCCCTTCCAAGACTGTTAGAGATGACAAAAATTAAAATGATGAGTTAGTTTCTAAGATGCCACATTGCCTGGCCTTCTGCCAGAAACTGAAAATTTGGCTTTGATGTATCCCTTGCTTAAATCAGTCAAATGCCAAAAAACTTTGCTGACTCTCTTGATAAGTGGTCAGTGGTCAGTAACTGCATATTTTCCATATATGTGTAGAATTCATACATATGTAAAATATTTACTTTTTGTGAGGGAGGATAGATTTAGAGGCTTAGGCATGTTCATTAATATTTGAAGAAAAGCATACATACACAAGACAAAACTGGCAAGGAAAATATGGCTCTATAGAATAATGTAAATAACAGAAAAGAGAGAACAGGCAAGGTGTAAATGGAAAAGAGATCAGGAAGGATAATAACAATTAGGAACAAACGTTAGGCATAGAACTGAATAACAGTAAAATGGAGAATTTACATATGGGTTCTAATATGCTATTGGGTATTTTGTGCATTTTCTACAGTTTTCCTGTTAATTATCTTGTTAAATTCTAAACTCATTGGGACTCTTATTTTATGTGTCTGCAAAGTGCCTATGAATATTTACTAGGCCTGTGCAAGTAGGAAGCTATTCGATCCAGATTTGGATCTGGCTGCCTCAGATACAAGGGATCTGATCCGGAGCTCCAGACTGGGTTCCCGCCTTGATCCAGCTGAAGCAGCTCCGAAGCTTCAGAGCCACCTTGGAGATCCAACTATAGGGTATAATGAGGAATCAATTAAATATCTGTAACTTTGTTTTTTTTTATCTGATTTGGATGAAACTTGCAGGGGTGGTAGCTTCTGCTGGGAGCATGAAGCCTGCCAGTTTCAAGAAGATCAGTGCAGGGGTTTGGGAGGAACTGCACCCCAAGTTCTTGAAAGCAAAACTCATGTCACCTGTACATGTTAAGCCACAGTGGGGTGAAAATTGCAGGGGTGGTGTACCCTGGTGAGGCCACAAAACTTGCCAAGTTTTAAGAAGACCGGTGCAGGGGTTTGGGGGGAACTGTACTTCAAGCTGCTGACAGGCAAAACTCGTGACAGGTGACCCTGTGTGTGTTAAGGTGCAGTGGGCTGAAAACTGCAGGTGTGGTGGCCCCTGCTAAGGCCACAAGCCCTGACAAGCTTCAAGGAGATAAGTGCAGGGGCTTGCGGAGAACCACACCTCAAGCTGCAGACAAGCAAAACTCATGACATGGGTGACTCTGTGTGTGTTAAGGCGCAACAGGATAAAAGCTGCAGGGATGGTAGCCCCTGCTGCGGCCACGAAGCCTATCAGCTGTCGCGGAGATAGGTGCAGGGGTTCTGGGGCCCTGAACCTCTAGCTGCTGATAGGCAAAACATGTGACATGGATGCTTGTGCAATTCTCTATGTCTTGGGGCAGTTGATTGTCTGTATTGATTATTTCCTCTCCTTAGTTTGTGGTTTTGTAGGTGTTAATCATTGCTCATTAACTCATTAACACCTACAAAGCTACAGACTAAGGAGAGGAAATAATCAATACAGACACTCAACTGTCTGAAGGCAGAAACAGTCAATTGCACAAGCACCCATGTTACAAAGTTTGCCTCTCAGCAGGTAGGGGTGCAGGGCCCCAGACTCCCCATGCACCATTTTATTGACAGATTTGGCTCCAAAGCTTTTCTGAAGTGGTTCAGAAGCTCTGAACTGCTTCGGAAAGCCTAAAGGAGCCAGCGCTTCTATCCAAACATGCTGCTTCGGATGCCGAAACGTCCAAAGCTTCTTTTGTTCCAAAGCATGGTCTGAAGCCTTGCACAGCCCTAATATTTACATGCTGAGGCCAAGCTTTTCAAATATGGTTCCCTAACTTAAGGTTTATAGTTAGCTGTCTAAATGTCCTGATTTCCAATAATGGAGATCCTTTGCATTCCCCTTAAGTGTAGTGAGAGACCCACTGAATGCTCATTTTTAAAAACCAGAGCACATTCAGAGCCTGATTATGGATTTGTACTCCTGTTGTTCATACCAATTTAATAAACAAAGTCTAGTTAAATGAAAACTGTAATTTTACATTTATTTGTATGTCATATCGATTTAAAGTGACAGATAAGTCGATCTACTTCGTTAGCATGCATACAGCTAACATATAGTTACGGAGGATTTGTGCTTATGCTTATCTTAGCATTTTAGGTGCGTCTTTTAAGGTACTAAGAAACTGTTGATTGTCTGGATCATCGTGTATGCGTATGATATCTAGTCAGGCACTTGATGAATCCACTTGTGGCTGACAAACCCAATTTGAGAGTGACACAGTTCATTGCAAGTTTCACACATTCATGTGATGTCTGAGTTGGAGTCCAAGTTTACAGCATGTGGCTTCCTTCTTTCTCACTTTGTTTCCATTCTCTGGATGAAACCCACTTCATGGTGAGCTGTATCCAGTGCCAGATGTTCCCTCCGGATTGGATTGGATCCTGTACATGCTTCCCAGCTTTCTACATGGTGTTGAATGGCTTCATGTTATTTTTGGACATGTCATGGTACCACCATAGAGGATGACCCCATGTCCTACAGCCATCTTGAATATCACTATACAAAATATTCCTGAGGACTGTCTCCTCCCATTCTCTTGACATGGCCAAGGCATTGCAACCTCCTCTTCTTGATGTTTTTTTTTTCCAGTCATGTCAGTCCTGTATGCTCCAGCACCTCTGTGTTTGGCATTTTTGTCTTATCACATTTTTTTCATCTTGGGAGGCATCTCATGTGAAAGCTGATCAGTCTCTTGTTGTGCCTAGCATATGTTCTGAACCATAAAGCAGGGATGACAGCATGCACATCTCATAGTTTTGTATCTTCTTCACCTTAGCTGATAGTTTGTTAGTATTTGTAACATAAGCCCAAAGTTCTCTGTTACTTTAAGATAATGGCAGCCCAGCCAGGGAGTACTGCAGGACAGGCAGGACATACCAGCTGCCAGTTGCCAGGGCAACAGGGCAAATGAAGTAATTAGCAGACATCTGCAAGTGGTCAGCTGACCATATGTAGGCAGTGCCCTGGGAGCATATAAGCCTAAGGCTTGGCTGGCAGGCGAGTCTCTTCCTGGCTGCTGCTGGGGGAAAGAGCTCCTCCCTAGGAGAGACACCCAGAAATGCTTGACTGTCTGTTTTGCTGCCTACGGGAGTAGTGAGGCCCCCAGGAGCTTACAAGGTACTCTGGCAGAGAGGGATGTTGTATTAGGGGGTAAAGGTTTGCCTTCTTAAAGGGGAAGAGGACTGTTTCCATTGTTATTATTATGTTAGAGCCCAGGGCCTTATGTTATGTTGCTGTTTGTATCAGTAGTTTGGGCTGGGACTATAAGGGGTGATTTTGGAGATCCCAATGGTGCCTGTGAGGCATGTGATTGCTTGGAGCCCTTGCCAGGGGGTGGGCTCAAGCACAAAGCTATTATTGAGCCTAGTGAGTGACAGTAAAAGAGATGGGGGCCAGGGGCACAGTGCCCAAGAGGGGCACAGTGAGACAGGGGCCAGGGACTTGGTGTCTGAGAGGGGCACACTTAGGTGGAGGCCAGGAGCACAGTTCCTCGGAGGGGCATAGTGAGCTAGGGGCTAAGAGCCTGGTGCTAGAAGAGTGCAGCCCTCATGGGTCAGGGGCCTGGCAGAGAGAGGCCAGGGACCTGGAGACTGAAGGTATACATTGAAGCTAGTGTCTCAAAGCCAGGTCTGGCCTAGTAGGCTTAGGCAAGCCAGCCTAGTGAGATTGAAAGGTGTGGACTAGTTGACCCCCAAGGCCAAAGGCTGGGCTAGTTGACCCCCAACAGAGGGAACAATGTTATTGTAATACCCACAAGGCTTGGGGAATGATGTAGGGGAGGAAAAGGAGCCACACAATTTGCCCCTAAGGCTACAGGCCTACAGAGGACTAGTCAAGCCGGGGGTGACATATTAGGACAGAGGCTGGAATGAGACCCCAGGAGCGGAAACTAGTAGGATTAAGGCTCACTGTGAGGTCTGTTGGTGGTCTCTCTTGCACACTTTTTAATAGTAAAATCAAGGCATGGCAGGAGAGTGCACTAGAAGGAGAGGCCATAGCCTTTGAGCCAGAAAGGAGTTGCAGTTTCACTGAGAGGTATCATGGCCGCCCCAGTGGTTGCAACCAGTTACAGTATTCTATGTGCATTTCTATAATAGCCTGAAATTCTTAGCTGCTTTTCCTGTTAGTTCAATTTGAAGGTCAAGATTCCTGCTGATTGTAAAAGCCAAGTAGCAAAAGCTGTTGACAATGCCAAGAGATTTACACTTCAAAATAATGTCAGGCACTGGTTCTTCCACCTCTTGGTATATGGTCACAGTCTTCTTAAGACTAATTGTCAGTCTGAAGCTCTTGCATGATGCAGAAAATCACCTAAGAGATTTTGCAGGGAAGATTCACTGTGGGCAACAAAAACCACATCATCTGCAAACAGGAAATCTCTCAGAACCAGCTCTTTCACTTTGGCTTTTGATCTAACCCTTGTGATGTTGAACAAGCCTCCTCTTAGTCTGGTTCAAAGATAAATGTCGTCATTGTTGTGCTTGAATGCATGAAGAAGCAGGAATGAAAAGTAGACATTAAAGAGAATGGGGGCTAAGACGCACCCTATTTCACCCCTTCATTGATGTCAAGGCATTTGATTCTTTGTTTTCATATACTGTAGTTGACTTCATATTTTGATGTAATGAGCAAATGGTGTTCAATTTGGGGGGAAAAACCAGTTTCTTCAGAACAGTAAAAAGGCCTCGTCTGTTGACTGTATCAAAGGCCTTCTTCAGATCAGTGAAGGCTGTGTACAGTTGTATTAAATTTTTCTTTATGCTTCTCTTGCAGTTGCTTAACCGAAAATATTGTATCAGTGGTGGAGCACCCGGAGCAAAAATCACGTTGACTTTCAGGATAGAATTTTTCACCTAGAGATTACAGCCTAGGGAGCATAATTCAAGTGACAACTTTTCCAACGATGTTCAACAGGGAGATATCTTTCTAGTTGTCACAGTCACTTCTATCTCCCTTATTTTTATATAATTGTACAACCAAAGCATTTCTGAAACTTTCCAGTACCACTTCTTCTTTCCAACAGAGCAATATAACTTCATGGAGCTTTTGAAGTAATTCATTGCTGGCACATTTGTAGATTTCATCAGGCAAGCCATCATTCCCAAATGCCTTGCTTCCAGGAATTTTTTGTTAAATTTGTTTGTTAAGGGCAGGTCCTGTCAGACTCACCTGGTCGCCTTCTATGACCAGGTGACCAAATCCATGGATGCGGGTGTCCCTGTCAACGTAGTCTTTTTAGACTTCAGGAAGGCGTTTGACACAGTCT
>JAGPOW010000304.1:65774497-65798782 GCA_030014935.1 Caiman crocodilus | reverse complement strand
GGAAGTTGTTCTTGCTCCTACCTTGGGCGTCTTTAAGAGTAGATTGGATAGGTACTTGGTTGAGGTCCTGTGACCCCAGCACTTGTTCCTGCCATTGGCGGGGGGTCAGACTAGATGGCCTGCTCTAGGCCCCTTTTGACCCTAGATACTATGATACTATGAATTGATTTAATGGCTATGTGCAGATCTTCTAATGTAGACTTATGGTACAAATCCATCATAACTCGAAACTATGGTAATCCTTCAGGGTCTTCATGCCTGATTTCAGTCACACTAGAGTATAGTATTCCATAGTGTTCAATCCAACACTCAAGTTGTTTTTGTTTATCACAGATGACATTTCCATTTAAGTCTTTCAGTGGAGCTGTTTTCTTCTTGACTGGACCAATTGCTTGTTTGATGACTTCATACATTCTGCAGTTATCACCTGTATCAGCTGCTTTCTAAATATTGTCATAGAGTTTCAGCCAAAAATCTTGGGTATACCTCCTAGCCTCCTTTTACATTTCTCTTTGAGTCTTTCTTAAATTTTCCATGGCTGTGGTGCTGGAAGATTTTTTGCAGATGATTAGCGCTGTCATTTCATTCTCAACCAGTGGTAGATGTGTTTCACAGTGCTCTTCAAACCAGCCTTCATTTTTTCTTGCATTTTTGCCAGGCACTGTTACAGCAGCATTCTACATGTTAGCTTTTAAGCTTTCCCAAGCCTCAGTGGCTGAATTGGTAGGAAAACTTGCTTTCACTTGCTTGCATCTTTAAGGCAGAGTAAAAGCTGTGTTAACCAGCATTTCACTAACCAGAATACTTTATTAACTGGAATTTAATAGGTTAATAAAGTGTTCCCAGTGGGGGTGGCCATGATCTGGGTGAGTGGCGGGACTGGCCTGTCATATAGTACTGTGCCACTTTCAGCAGCAAGGCACAGGGGTACATGGCATTGTGCCATTTTTGGCAGTGAGGCACAGAGGCAGGGAGCAGAGTCCAGCCCAGCACATGGCGCCGCCCTATGCAAGGCCTTGTGCAGCTTTCAGCAGCGAGGTGCAGAGACAGGGAGCAGAACCCAGCCTGCAGCTGCAGCCTGCCCTTGCCCCGTGCACAGGTTAAACTAAAGTAGATAAAAAAAATGTACCTGTCGGCTGAGCCAGCTGTGATCCTGGCTGTGCAGTGCATAACTCTTAGATAACCAGAAATTTTAGCTAACTGGTGTCCTCTTACCCCACTTATGCTGGATAACAAAGCTTTTACTGTACTTCTGTTGAATAAAGCAGAGTAACTAAATGAAGTACACACAGTAGAGTGCTAGAAGGAGATAGAGGACAAAGAAAAGAAAGAGGAGATGATATGAGCAGTTGCACTTAATTTTCTTGTATAAAGAACCCAGTTAATTTAATCATAGCCACTGATTTGCTTCTCTTGTCAAATGACAGCTATGGTGTTGTTCACGCTTTTGCTTAATAAAAGCATCTAAACTTTGAAATAAGTTCTTTTTCTGTCCTTTAATTTCTAATTCTTCACCTTTATCAACTGTGAGAACCCTGCAAATGAAAATTATGACTTCAGATAATGGGAAAATAAATATATTCAAATCCTTTTACTGAATACAAATTATTAGCAGTTATCAAAATTATATTTAAAATATAACAGAAAGAATGGATATTTAAAGCAAAGTAAAAAACTTCCATGTTCTCATGGAATGCACTTTTATTATTTTTTTTCTTCCTTATCTGATTCTAAAGGCTAAGATGCCCTTTCTTAGGTGAAGAAGTCCCTTAACTCAGTAGAAAAGGCATGGTTCATACATGCAAGTGTGCTGGTAAAATGGTGGATACCAGTAGCCTGCAGACTATACCAGGCATAGAGATAGGTTGGTAAGGTCCACAAGATAAGCAGAGAAGTAAGAAGGTCCCTAGTTTGAAACATCTTAAGTGTGGCTTTAGGATACTCAGACTGTGGGGGAGACAGAATTGGGTAACTGCTCTGTTTCATGCCAAAAAGAAAGATGGAAGGAGAATTTATTTCTCTTAAATACTACTTCTTCTGGGCCTACCTTATGCTCTCAGTGGGAAGAAGGGAACAGTTCTATTTTTGGGAAGTGCCTAAATCAGGAAAACCTATTTCATGGGAAATTATTCTAAGTTCATTTTGTGAGTCTGCCCCAAACAGGTCAGGAGTAAAAATGGGCAAAACCAAAAAACAAAGATGGATTTGGAGTTTCAGAGTTGAAACCATGGCAGGCTTGGATCCATGTTCCATTTGACCCCTGGACCTGCAGTATTGAGGGGAGAATGATCCTAGGTTTTGCTCCTCTTTAATTCAAAATCCAGTCTTTCTGTATGACTACAAATTTTTGTTGCAAGTGAGGCTGTGTATAGTTGACCCTCTGTGTTTTACAACATCTGTTTTTTTGTCCAACTTGGAATTGGAGAAGATCATTCTTCCCAAATCAAAGACTTGAATCCATCTTTCTCCACATCCAGTCTGTCACTTCTGAAAATACTTGCCTTGAAATAGTCTATATTGTGCTGCAGTTTTCTGTACAGTAACAGAGATTAGGCTTCCTGTACATTCTGAAGAAAAGAACAAAGTCTTACATTGCACTTCAAGTCGAGGAACTGGAATTGAATAAAATAGTTCGCAGATGTATTTAATTTAAAAGGAGATGGTTGGGGAGGGGAAAGAGAATAAAATTTTCCATAATTTCAATCAGGTAACCCTGAGGTGTGGTTATGATGAAATAATTACACCCCAGAGGGATTAAAGGCATCTGCCACTGCCTGCTAACTCGCAATACCTCAGGGATGTGATTAGCTTATGATAATTAATGCTCTTGTATTGGAAGTACGTATGAATATGGAAAGTCTGAAAAAGTTTCATGGTTTGGGCTTGACACGATAAGTTAATGTGAAGTCCCAAACAACAAATTCTGGATCCAAACTTTGCTCACCTTCAGTGGAAGATTGATTGGGATCTGTGTTCAATTCACTTTTCCTTTTCCTCTCTAATAACTGTGGAAGTTTCTTTTCTGTTTCCTTCTCATATAACTTCTGTAGAAGTATGAAAAGTGCTGATGCTATAAATGCTGTAAGTTTGTCACTGTCAGTGTCTGTTACCGTATGCTTGGCTTTGAAAATGCATGGTTCATAGAAAATGCTGCTGCTATTTTTTTCTCATATCCAAGAGAACTATTTCAAATTACTTATTTTGTTGACTGTCAAGAATTTGTTAAAATAATAACAACAGTATATTTCTGCAATCTAAAAATAACTAATGGATTGTCTTTGAAAAAGCAACAAGAAATGTAATGAAAAAATAATGAGTGTGTGAATTTAGAGTGCAAATATTTAGTCTGCACTAATTCCCTATGTAGACACCTTTATGATGCATTAAGAATGGCTTTGTGAAGTTAAATTGCTGCTGAAGTAGATTGACCTACACCAAAAATGTTCTTAATGCATCACAAGAGCATTTACATGGGGAACATAGTTATTTCACATATAATTTTTTTTCACTTTTCTCTGCATAGGCAAGCCTTTACTTGTCACTTGGTTAAAAACATTTTACCACTATCCAGTTGCTGCTAGAAAATATACGTGCATGAAAGATTAAGTTAAGAGTAGAATAACCTAGAAGTATCTGTGGAAATGAAACTATGAAGCTCTGCTAATATTTTTCTTTTAATTTACATAATTTGGTTCATTGCCATAAACTCCATATGACAGTGGGCACCTACTGGTGGATCCTGATTGACTAGTTGATTGTGGAGCCTCTGACAGTCCATGTCAGTCTGGGGGGGGGCTGAGCATCTCATCCAGGGGTGTGGGGGTACTCCCACGCTGTACACACCCCAGCGAAGATATGTGCCCTCCCAATCTGTGTGCAGGGCAGAAGCGGCTGCCACTGCATGTTGGGCTGTGTATGCTGGGCTTTGGATCCCAAGCCCCACACACAGATCTGGGGACATGTGCCCCCTTGACCTCTGCCGGGATGAGTGCAGCAGTGGGAGCCCCCACGTATATCTAGATGAGCTTCCTGGGCTCTGACCCTCCCTTGGCCTGGCTCAGCCCAGCTGGGCCTCACTCACCTCGTGGCAGGGGTTGCGGAGGCATAGTTGACAGAAAGGGGAGGCCAATGAAGCTTCGCCTTCCCACACACGGGCAGTGGTAGGGCTGTAAGGCAGCCCAGCCATGGGCTTCCAGCAGCTGCAGCAGGGGTGGGGAGGGGTGCACATGCAGTGACGACAGGGACAGTGGAGCAGGGGCCAGCTCTGCACTGTCAGGGCAAGCATGAGATGGAGCCATGAGTGGCTTGTCCAGGGGGTGTGGGGACGGGGATGCTACATGACCTAGGAGGTCACAGGGTGGGGTTTGCCCCTGGATCTGCATGCAGGGCAGGGTGGGGTGGGCTGCGGCCAGGGGTGGCACATGGTTTGTAGCCCACCCCACCCTGTGTGCAAATCTGGGGCCACGTGCCTTCCCATGTCATCCTGGGCTGTGTGCCGCTCCCTCCCTGCACCCCCGGACAAGCTGCTCATAGCTCTGTCCTGTGCCCACCTGGCTGTGCAGGGTCTGCCCCTGCTCCACTCCCTCACTCACCCCACTCAAGGCCCCAGAGAGATATCTCCCTGTTGAGAGAGGGAGTGGGACACAGGCAGGAGCAGGGACTGGAGGGAGTGGGGGACAAGTGGAGGCCTGGGGACACATGAATTTAAGTAAGCATGCTACCCAGGCCTCCACTTGTCCCACCACCCAGCCTAGCCAGGCCTTCTTCCTGCAGCCCCTGCTCCTGCCTGTGCCCTGCTCCCTCCCTCACTGGTGGGACCTTGATCTCCCCCACCTCCTCATAGCCCTTTCCCCTCCCCCTGCCCCTTCCCCCACATACTTACCTGCTGGGGGGCATGCCACCAAATAATTTTTTGTCCATTTGCCTTGGTCTGCCCCCCACTGTCTCCCCACAGACTGACCTGCAGGGCAGGGGTGGGGATGTGGTTGGTGGTGGTGCAGGGTAGATCTTGGGTTGCTTTTTAATTCAAAAAATGATCTCCTACCCAAAAAAGTTGGAGACTACTGCTATATGACAAACTGGCCAGGAAACATTTTACTAGTTTATCTGCATAGTTTAATTAAGGGTTTAGAACAGGTACTTCTTGTTTTGCATTAGAAGAGATTAACCACACAAGAAATGTGCTACATTCCGAATTTAAATGTATACAAACAAAGACTCTGTCTGACTGAGAATTAAAATTCTGTTCTCCACTTCCAAATTTACTATAGGGTTTTAAGGACACATTAGAAATTTCAAGATTCGGACAGAAAAAAATCTGTGATATTGCTTTTTAAAGTGAATATTGAGACTGAGGCTAGAACATTTTCATGCTAAATTTAGTACTTGGTTGTATGTGACACTTTTGGGAGGCACATACACATGCTTTACTGTGGAGTTGACTAACTCTGCAGTAAAGTGTCACCGTCTACACTTCCGACTTTATTAGGCTTGAGTAGATTAATTAACTCCACTGTAGGATAGTACAGCCCAACATAAGTACTATCCTATGGTGAAGTTATTTAGTCTGTTGCAACGCATGTGTAGGCAGCGACTGGAGCTGGCTGGGGCATAAGGGTACTACAGTGTGGAGGCTGCTTGCCAGCTAGAGCCTTGTACTAACACCCTCATACCTTGGCCAGCCACTTCACAGCACATTGAGTTAGGGGCAAAGCCGGTGGTGACACGTAGGGGGCTCACTTGCACACCCTGGGAGTGCTGGTGCACCCCCTGACATCCAACATTCCCAGGCAGGGGCAGGGCAGGTGAGAACAATGCTGTTCCCCCCAGAGCACCAGCCAGGGAGTGGGGGCACCAGGAGAAGTGGTCCTCCCACTGCCTATCACACTCACCCAGCAGTACCAGCGGTGAGCTCAGAAGGGCCAGGGACACTCCTGGAAGTACCAGCAGCACTTCTCCTAGATCCCCTACTCCCTGGCCAGTACTCTGACTCCTCTGCCCTCTGCTTTTGTGAGTCAGTGGGATCAGCTGTGGGGGAACGCTCCCCCTGCCCTCAGTCAGAAGGATTAGCTGCGGGGGACTTCTAACCCGGTTTGTGGGATCAGCCTCAGGAGAACCTACTCTGGTCGCTGACCTGCCGCTGGCAGGGGCACGTGCCCCTCCTGACTTGGGAGGCACCAGTTGCCCATGGGCGAAGCAGTTCCAGGCTGGTAGGCTGACCTCTGCACCAAAGCTTATTTATTCACACTCATTGCAGGTATAGATGTGTCTTGTGCGTGCAAAATATCCTGCTTGCCACTTTGATAACCAAAGTGATGAGTTTTCTTTGTAGCAATATCTGTAATACTTCAAAGCATAATGACAAAATTGACATGGTCAGTGAGAGAGAATTCATGGATTCTTTGCCTCCTTTGCCTATCTTGTTGACCTCTTCATAACCCCCTGAAGATGGGATAGTCATGCTTAGGTGAATTCAAGATGAAAGATTTATTTAATTACTTATGCTTCAAATTAGGCTAATTTTCTCTTCAAATCTATGTATGTAAGACTAAGTTTTAGAATTTTTTTTCTAACAATTGCAGAGTTACCACTTCCTATTTTACTGTAATTTTTTTTTGTTGAAATTACCCACTGAAATCTGAAGAATGTTTTGTCCTCAGACATGAAATCTAGTAGCATATTGGGGAGTGAAACTAGCAACTACATAACATTCTCCCCATCTCCCCTCCTGGAAGGCATAGAACAATGGAAGGAAATGCTTTCCTGATCCTTGGCAAGAATAGAAACTGCACAGCAACCACTTTCCCTGTGGCTGGTTTAATTAAGTTATTACACTCCATCCATGTATATCCATAATACAGCTTGGCTTGTGTATTCCTATGAAACACGTGTTTACCTTGATGCTTACTGTTTAATTTTGGCAGTCTGGAAATGATTTTGTCACTTAGAAAGAAGAGAGAGGCAATATGGGAAATCCTTTCTTAAATAGATGAAGTGTGTTATAAACGATCTGTCTTCATTTGGGAAGAGAGGATGGGAGTTGTTTTTGTTCCATGATAATTCTTCTCCTTCCTTCCAGATAATGGGGTTATTTGAGTCTCTCAGAATCACTGTTATGGATATCTTACTGTAGTGATACTACAATAAGTGATACTGGATATGACTTCTTCAGCATCCTATTAGCATGATTACATGTAATCATTTTGGTTCTTCAAAAATTGCGCCATTGCCAATACCAGAGAGATCATCTGACAACGTGAAAACCCAACCCAATATTAGCAGTTTCTTTTTCCTGCCACCTCACTACTAAGGGGGTGAGGATACTGTTGTCATATTACTCCTGTGCCTTAACAGTGGAGAATAGCAAAATGTCTGAACTATGGTACCAGCATGGTATCATGTTAATTGCCACTGATTGCTCACATTTTTAGTTATATTTTTAGCAATGTGCTTACTCTGGAGTTGTGTCAAGCTGGAAGAAATTAAGAAGGGTATGTAATATCAGGAAAAAAATAGGGTATGTAGTAAAGGTAAGTTAATTTGGTGATATGGTTACATGTATTTTCATTTAACTTTTTTTTGGAGTGAGGCGGGGTTGGGGAGTGATGGTAGAAGTAACTAAGAGCTTCCCATGCAGATAATATTCAGGCTGAAGTTCCATGTATTATTTTGAAAAGGCACTACTTGTTTCCTTTGATGTATAAGTGTTACATGGTATCGAGTCTTTGAGCTCATCCTCATGGGAAAATTAGGATGTAAATGAACGACACACTAGCTACTTCATGATGACTTCCCTCTCTAAATGTTCAGGAATGCCCTGGTGCATTGTAGTTTACTCCACTTCAGAAGCATGGACTAAGTGTCCATCCACATGGGGAGTTACTGGAGAGTAGTTAATAGTCTGTAAATGCATGTCTTTGCTTACTGCAGTTTAACTTCTGTTAGTAAATAAGCTCTCGAATTAAAGTGAATTGGTTGGTGTTGGAGCGCAGCGGGGGACGAGGAAGCAGAACTGTCCCAGTTTCATACCCATTAATTCTGTTCTATTAAACTTTTGCTTCTGGCCGTGCTAGTTTGGCTGCAAAGGAAGACTACTTGGTATTTTAGGTTTTCCTTGTGTGCCCTGCTCTCTTTATTTTTCCTTATCACTTTTCATATTTCTCTACTGACCACTTTATACTTCCCCAGGCAATCTGGAGTGCATCATGTTCCCAAGGGACAGAGGTAAACCTGTAACAATCTTTACATTTAACTCTAATCCTTTCCAGTGTCTTGTACCAAGGTTTGACAACCCTTTCACTCCTGCAACATGCCTGACAAAGCTATTTTTCGTTCTTTTCACACCCATCCTGCACTTAAACCTGACACCAATCATACTTGGTCAGTGCATTTTCTCTATCTTTCATTTCCAGTGAGCTCAATCACTGAAACCTAAGGTCAGTCTTATTTTTAGCCAAACAAGGTTTGGATGGATTTGGATGAACTTGGATTGAATCCATGAAAGGCCATTCATCAAGTGACTGCAAAAATTAGAAGCATTCACTGAGAATGGATCAGTAAAGTGCTTTGTTTACTGATATCATGTTACTCAGATATTGTTAATGGAAGCTGTGCATGGCACTATCTGAGTGCTTAAGTCTTTTCTGATTCTGATTTCTGAACTTGACATTGAAGAGAAATTCACGGAACAAGAACCCTTTTATGTGAAATACAAAAATATTTTCTTTTTGTCATTCACTGTTAATATTTGCATACAAACCTACTTCCTGGTCTCATCCAAGACTGAAAACAGAGTAAAATATACCAAAGCATTATTTCTGGAATGATTTTTTTTCAAACCAAGCTATAAATCAGGATGCAGAGGACTGATATGAGAAAAAAAGTAGCAATTCTTTCTCAGTATTTCATGTTATAAGAACAAACTTAGATTGATTTTAATTAGGCTGCATATAGTTTTTGAGGTGTCAAGATGGGCAGATGCAAGTCTCTCTTTCGAATATTGATTTTCAGTTATATTTAGCTTTCAAGACTATATTAAAATACAGGGAACAGTTCACACTGCTTGCACATTGGGATCTAGATTGCCATGGACAGAAAATACTACATTTTATTTTTTGCTCATGTTTTCAGTTATAACCACAGGGCCTGGAAAAATAGTTTGCATTTTAGAATCTGCAGCACAGTTTTACCTAATGGGCAGATTCCAGCTTCTCGGACTTGCAGAACACACATGTGTAACGGTGCATTTATGTTCTAGCTGTTTCTGTGATCTCCCCCCGAATACTTTAAACTACCTAAAGAGCAGAGACGGGGTTGTCACATCAGTGATATTATGGGCTATATCCATCACTGCTGCCAGGCAGTGCCATTGACATGAGATGGGACTCATGGTTGTGGCTGAGAACATAATACATCTAGATCAGGGGTGGGAAATTATTTGAGCCTGCGGGCCACATAGGGAGTTTTGGTGAGCTATTGTGCATCAGGTCAGCATCTCTCCCTTTACCCCTCCCCCCACCCAGGCAGCAGCTCACCAAAACTCCCATCTCATCCAACTGGCTGTGCGCCTTGCCTATGTGGGTCCCAGCTGGTTTCTGTAGAAGTCCCAGGATTGTGGGGGTTGTGACAGTGAGGCCAGAATCTGGGGCAGAGCTGTGATTCACTCCTCACATGCCCCTGTTTGCAGAACTGGTACCTGTCAAAGGGGCATGAGGGCGGCAGAGGGCAGGGATTATGGAGCAGCAGCAGCACAAGGCTGCAGGAGGGCAGGGAACTGCATTTGGGGCTGAGTCCAGGATCTTGGGGTAGAGACAGCACAAGGCCGGGGCCAGAGCAGAGCTTCAGTTTCTTCCCCACATGCCCCTGCCTGCAGAACCTGTGCTCATCGCAGAGGCACATAGGGAGTAGATCCTGGCTTAGCCGCAGCCTTGCGCTGTTACTACCTAAAGATCCCAGCCCATGATCCCGACCCTGCACATGCCATGGCTCAGGCTGTTCCCCTCCACCTGGACTGGGCAGGACAGAAGGACCCTTCACGGGCCATACAGAATCCCTCAGCAGGCCCTATCCAGCCTATGCACCCTATTTTGCCCACTCCTGATCTAAATTGTATTGACCTATGAAACTAAGAACATAGGGTGAAATCACCCCAGTCTCAGAAGTCAGCTTGAGAGACAAAACTCTTGTCTATTGTCTCTCTTCTAGCAATGTGGGTAAAAACATGAAAATAAAATTAAATGGAACAAACTTGTGGTTATTGCAGAGTGTTTTCATCAATGCTGGGAATAACTCCAAAACTAGTAATCATATTTGTATACTACATGAGAGGGAATAAAAGGAATTAAGAATGATTCTTGATGCATGAAGGCTGGGACAGCTAATCTATGGTTTAGTCCTGCCTGTGCTGATGAAATAAAGGAAAAGGCACATTCTTGTAATAAGATTTAGCTCTGGGAATGTGCTTGCCTTACAGTGGAGTGTAACTGGGCTATTAAAAAAAATTTTTTGTAGACCACATCTGACTGAAAAATTCATACAAGCATTTTGGAGTATTCAGTGTCTGTAACTCAGCGCTGGACTCCCTAGTTTAAGCCAGAAACAGAATGGACTCTTTCAGTCAGGAACAGTTTCCTAATTGTTCCATATATTGTCCTGGAGACAGAATGCTGTTATAATAATGTATATCAAACCAGTCATCAAACATGATTCTGTTTGGAACATCACATTGAACACTCATGTCACATAACTATGATACAGTAAGCATGGATTTTTAAGGCCCAACGGCCTTTTTATTATATAATCTTTATATTCTTTTCTTAGCACACAGCATTTTCTGGCAGTCACACTGAGCTCTTGGACATTCTGATCTTTCACCTGGAAGGGAATGGTTCTTAATCTGCAGAAATCTCTAACCTTAACCTAACTACGTTCCTTCTGATAGCTTCCATCTCAAAAGGTTGAAATTCTAAGAGTAAGGAGCTTTTTGCCCCTACAACATGTCTTACTACAACCCCTTTAGCTGGACTCTCTGTTCTGTATTAGAGGAGTGAAGTTAACAGCCCAGGGAGAAGCCTGATTATGCACAAGATGTTCATTGAATAAGATGGTGATGTGTTTCAATAATTGGTTTCATGGTCTATCAGGCTAGCTAGCCTAGTGGGTAGAGCCAGGCATGGAGCTGCGGGGTGTAGAGGTGAGGGTCAGAAGCCACAAGTCTGGAAGGAAAATGCCAAGCCAGGGTTAGGTGCTGGGAATCAGAAACCTAGGGCATTTATACTAGGGCTGTGCGAAGCTTCGGTTGCTGATTTGATTCTGTGGGGTTTCAGCCCAATTTGGTGGCTGAATCTCTGAATCTTTAATCTCTCTGAATCAATTCAGAAAGATTCAATGATTCAGACACAGGTTTAAATGCTTTTTCTACATACCTCAAGGTACCAGGTGGCTTGTGAATGCTGCAGTGTTGGAGTGCATAGAGTGTCCAACAGCAGCATGGGGGGCTCCCAGAAGCACTTCTGGTCCATTTTGGGTCTGTCAAGGAGTGCACTGGGAGCCTCCCCGCACCCTTCCAGCTCAGCGACTGGTGCCTCCTGGGTCTGGGGGAGCACCCAGGGTCCCCCCACAGCTAATCGCTGAGTCAGGGAAGGCATGGGGGTTCCCCTGTGCACTCAGCAGTGGACCCAGAAGTGGACTTTCAGTACTTCCAGTCCACTTCCGGGTTTGCCACTGAGCATGTGGGGGGGCCCCCCTGCACTTCTATGGGATGCTCCATCCGCCCCAGCATCACAGCATTCACAAGCCATGCTTGGTACCTTGAGGTATGTAGGAAAAAGCATTTAAAGCTCTGTCTGTGGCCAAATTGCTGATTTTCTATCGAATCTTTCAATTTGGATTCAGCCGAATCGAATCAGGACAGTGATCTGAATCAACTAATATGGCCCTTTTTGCACAGCCTTCATTTATACACATACCTCCAGTGCACCCAAATCCAGCATGTTGGAGCAGACTCGATTGATTGAGTTTGCAGAGCATGCGAGCTGATGTGGCTGATGCTGTGTCGCATGCATTTCTATGAACGGCAAAATGTGTGTCAGTGTACAGAAAACGGTGGCAGTGTGCTTTTGAACTAATGTGCTTTAGTTCAAAACACCAGTGTGTTTTAGTTCAAAAGCGTGCCACTGCCATTTTCTCAGTGCTGATGCACATTTCACTATTTATACAAATGCATGTGCTCCAGTGTCAGGTGATTTTATGTGTACAAATATCCCTAGTTACTTTCTGAAGGATAATCCACAGAGTGAAGTCCAAGGGAAAGCCAAACCAGGGCCAGGAGTCAGGTATTCAGGGAGAATACAAAGGCCCAAAACCCAAGAGCAAGCTAAAGGCAGGATCAGGAACCAGGGAAGCCAAAGATGTTGCTGGGACAGGAGCTGCTCAAAGGCTGAAGACCAATGCGTTGGGCAGCAAGGCTTGGGTGCTGGAGGAGTTTCTTAAATACAGCTCCAGAACCAATCAGAGGGAAGGGGCTGGGCACCATCTATCTTTGATTAGTAGCAACTGTGTCAGTGCACTTTTAGGGCGCCTTCCTGACCCTTACAGAGTTGATCCAGGCAGCAGGGCAGGACCCTTACGATTGGGTACTTGATTGTATATCACAAAGATTAGATTTTATTGTCCCTCGAGCTCACGTCAACTGATTGGGCCCCCTCTACACATACAGGTAAAGTCATGATGGGATCTAATGTGTGATCCACATAATTATGCCTCATGCCACATGTACATGACAGGAGGCTTGATTATGGGATCATGAATTGTATCACATCATGCCTTACTGCTGGTGTAGGGGGACATGGCTCTTGAACTCCCCCTGCACTGGCAAAAAGCAAGCTTTGCAGCTGGGATCCTCATCAGCTGAACCCAGGTTCCCAGCCATGGGGGCATCTGAAGGGTTCCCATGGCAGGGAGACCATGTCAGTTATGGTTTTCCAGCTGTGGTGTGCAGGAAGCACCCCTGCAGCTGGGACATGACATCAGCTGTGGTCTCTCAGCTGCAGGGGTACATGGGGTGCCCCCATGACTGGGAGCCCTATCAGCTGATGGGGCTCCCTGCTATGGAGATATTGTTAGCTGGGAGCCAGTGTTAGCTGGGAGCTCCCAAGCTGTGGGATGGACATTTCCCTGCCCCTCCCCCCACCACAAGCTGGGAGCTCTGATCAGATAACAGGGCTCCCTTCCAGTTACCAAGGACCCCTGGCCACATGTTCAGTTAATGGTGTGATAGGACACAGTTACACAGTTATTTCACATATTTTTGTGGAATAACCTTGTAACTTATTTCTCTTTTTATTGCACTATTAATTCAATGAACGTATGGCTGGTTGACCTCTTAAGGTTTGATTAACTGGTTAATCATGCCTTAAGCATAACGTGTATATGGGGTGTTAGACAAATCACCTTACTTTTTTGTTGTTGCTGCTGCTACTGTTGTCTGTGCTTTCCTAGATGTACATAGGTGCTGACTCCGTGGGTGCTCCAGGACTCAAGCACCCACTGAAAAAGATTAGAGGGTACTCCACATACATGGAGCCACCCTTGTACATGATTAAA
This sequence comes from Caiman crocodilus, assembly GCA_030014935.1. Lineage (NCBI taxonomy): Eukaryota > Metazoa > Chordata > Crocodylia > Alligatoridae > Caiman > Caiman crocodilus. Next base: position 65,785,180 of record JAGPOW010000304.1, on the reverse strand, counting down.
AAAACCTCCCCCCAAAAATGCACTTTACCAGAAGAAGCAGCGCAATCCTTCAACCTGGCTCTGCAGCATCTGTAAATATCAAGAGCTTCAGCAGGGCTTTTTGGGTGCTTTCAGCTAAAGCTGATGCAATCAGAGATCTCTCAAGTGACATCAAATCTTTTGGATCTGATTCAGCCAAGTCAAATTGGGACAGTGATTCAATTCTCCAAATCGAATCACTGTCCTTTGAATTGGCCAAATCCAAATCCGAAGTGAATATTTGTCACTTTGCACAGGCCTATGATACATAGAGTTCATTTAGTGTGTTATGCCAGTTAGGTCTGGTTTGGGACATGACACAGTTTGTATATGGCTTGGGTCATCAATCTTTTGCCAGTGCAGGCCAGAGCTTTCACCCGGCTGTTACTGCAGGCTACAAGTTTCCACCCGTTTGCCAAGAGCCAGGGTAATCCTTTTCTGGTTCCAAAACCTTCAAAGTTTGATATGGTGAATGATGATCTGAAGCTCTGAATTTGGCAGCAGCTTGAGAGCCTTGGAAGAGTTAGCTTGGCTCTTAGTGGTGACACTGGAAACCTCCTTTCACAACTGCATCCTGTAGAAGCTTCCTTCTCTAGGAAATTTAATATAATGGGGACCAGGCAAGGAAAAATACTTTTCATTTGCAGGATTCTCACAGCTGACAAAGGTGAAGAATTAGAAATTAAAGGGTGTTTTTGCTTTTCCCTCTCCCACTTTGATTTTTCTTTTAATGTTTGCTTTTTCTTTCCATTACAGATTGATATCATAGTGTTAGCCTCTCTTCTTCCCATTAATTACACAGTATTTTAATTTCTGTAGCAACAGTTTTGGTCTGCCCTGTGACGTAATTACAGGAAACATTTTGGAGATCATAGTTACATGCACATACACAGGATACATTCAGATTTAATATAAATCTGTTGCTGCAGCACTTGTTAAAGTAAAAGCTGTATTGGTAGGGTTAGGTTCACAAAGTACAGCCCAGGGGATGAATCTAATCTGTTATCACAGGCTTCCTGGGGAAGCTTCTGGCTTGTGGCACAAGGAAGCACAGCTGAGTGATAGTGCTATACACCTGTTCATTTCTTCTTCTACATTGTCCTTAGACCAGGAATTTGGGGGTGATTCTTCTTTGTCATGTCTCCAATCCAACCTTTCTATATGTTCTGTTCCCAATATTATGCACAGACTACTGTTTCTGGTGTTGGTGTTGCCAGATCTTTTGAGGTGCATTATCATGCTACAGGGCATTTCAGAAGATGATCGGGGTGGCGAAGGGCAGTAAAGGGCTGCCTTTGGGTCCTTAAAGCAGTGCCTATGCTAGAGTGCCTTTGGTTTGCTGTTTTTTTCCTGGCCCTATGTATGTTCTTCTCTTGGCTGCCTGGAGGGTTCTCAGGGCAAGGCCTAGTCTTTTCCCTGGCTTAGAGTACTTCTACTGCAAAATGGAAGTTTTGGGTTCAAATCCTCTCTGGGTGAGGGGATCTTAGAACCTGAGTCTCCTAATCCTTAGGCAAATACCTTAGGCATGAGTAGATGAAACAGGGGCCCTAAATTGAAGCAGCAGGTTTTGAAAAAACACCACTTCAATTTAGGATGAAGCAACCCCCCTGTGTCCTGCATACACCCGTGTACTTACCTACTTCTCTGGCGGCAGGGAGGGGGGGCGAGCTGCCTGTGGGCAGAGCAGTCTCTGAACTGTTGAGGGGCTGGTTCTTCCCTCCGTGGCAGTGGCTGTTCTCTTCCCCCCACTGAGGTGGCACCTGCCCACAGGCATCCAGCTCGCAGCCATGGAGGGAAGCACCCGGCCCCTGCACAGCTCAGCCAGGCAGCTCCAGGCTGCTGCCAGGCTACCTGCCAGGTTTTGCTCCGCAGCTGTAGAGCAGCAAACTAAAACTCCTCAGAGGAGTCATTTAAGGGGCATCATGCCACCGAATTTGCTACAGTGGCTGGAATTACTGCGTGATACACTGCCAACGTATGCAAATACCAACGCTATTGAAGTGGTGCAAAAACGTTTGACTCACTTTAAAATGTTGTGCATACCTACCCCTCATTTCATTTACACATGGTCCTAGCTGCTACATTTTTGAGTTGAAAGGTAGAAGGACATCTTCCTTCTCCATTTTCCTCTGGGAAGCTATGCTCATATTTGGATGACCCTGATGCTCCATTGGTGGAAACAGAATCCAACATCCTTGTAAGCACTGAAATTGTACTTACATAGTTATATAATTTTCACTTTAGCATGTAAAGGTGAAATGAGATTTAGCTCAAAAAGAACATCAGTTGCTTTGTTTCCTAATGCTAGAAGTACAATAGCCAATCATCATATCAGTTCTGGCATTTCGGACAATTTAGCTTTTGGGTAGGAGTGGGGAATGCTGTTTGTTGGGGGGGGGGGGACAACAGGTTTTTCTCTAAAACTCGTTAATCTGCTCAGCAATTGTTACTGTTATAATGATGTTAATAGTGATGGACAGATGGGCAGAATGCAGAGGAGTTAGTCAAAGATACATGATAAATTCAGATTATATTATAGAAATAAAGAGATGTATTATAATAATGTTGGCACTTCATATGTGCTGTGTGCGTTTATAGAGGCCTCTAATTTCTCTCTCTCTCTCTCTCTCTCTCTCTCTCTCTCTCTCTCTCTCTCTATATATATATATATATATATATATATAAATGGAGGGGAAGAGGGAAGTACTGAGTGGAAAAAAAATGAACACCCCGTAGGCTGTAAAGGCTGTAGTTCCTAATGAAGCTTGTTATTTTAAGTAAAGGAACGTTGTTTTTCCCTGTAACCAGAAATCACCAGTGTGTGTACACTTTATACTCCACATTTAATATTTAAATAGTATCTGAGTACTTTATTTAAATTTATAATATCTGCAAGAGACTTTGAAGGAGAGTCCTGTGTTAAGTGCAAGCAGTTTTGTTATTCCATTTTGGGATAAATCAAAGAATCTTCAGTCATTTAATTTTTTTACCTGAGAGAAGACAAACCAATCCCAGTGGCTGTGGCACACAGCTGGAATCTGTCAGGCCTGCATTTGTATTCTAGCTCTGGCATTTGCCCTATCACCAGGGGGTGCCCCAGCCCCTTGGCTAGAGAATCTGTCTCAAGCTATTCAACTTTTGTATAAATAATTAAATCCTTCTTAGTGGAAAGAGTGAAATTGGCAGTATTGCATTAGAGTATGGGCACTCTTCTGGGATATTGGGTTCAAGACACTACAGGTACTTGAATAATTATGCAAATTGTGTGGCTACAAGAGGATAAATTGTTAGTGACCCCTACTGGATTAGTCAATAGCTTGGTGGGCAGGACACCCATGAGTGATACAGAAGAATGAAGTTCAAATCCCTGCTCTGAATTATCCAGGGCAAAGCTTTAACCTGAATCTGCATCCTAGCTGAGTGCTTTCTCTGCTACAGTTAGACAGTTCACCTGCTTTATCTCTGACCAGAGATCCCATTCTGAACCAAGAAGGTTTCTTAAGGCACCAGCATTTCCCAGTGAAAAAATGTGCTATAAGAAAATTCCCACAGCTCCACTGATTTTTTTTGTTTTCTAGTAGCCTGGCAAATGTGACAAATAAATGGTGCTATGCTGAAGTAGAAGTGACTGGCATACTAATCCATTGTTCTCACTTTCTTTGCGCTAGCAAAGAGAAAAGAAAGAAAAATTGGTCTAACTTCTCTAAGGTTTGCAAACTGCTAAATAAAATATCTGTTTTTATGCCACAACATATTGAGTGATATTGCATTACAGTAAAAGCCTTAATATAGCTTGTGAATAAGAAGAGAGGTAGAGCTGTTTAGAGGTGTCTGTAGAAAAAAAGGAAATGGAGATGTGTATAACAAATGTCTTTCTGAGTGACAGCCTGAATGTAGTTGGTAGAGAATGCTGTTAACTGTAACAGAGGAGAGGTGTAGCCTTTTAAATGGAGACTCCCTTCAAGTGTAAATTAGCTCTATTAAAATAATTGGATATATGCTATTATTTCTGAAAATATTTGGATTAATTGAAAAGATTCCATTAATGTTGAAAGAACTATTTTTTTATTTGAAACTGGAAATGGAAAAAATGGCATAGTTCCACGTTCTTAATCCATTTCTGCCAATTTAGGTGCCGGAATCCTGCCCAGAGAAGTGACAGGCAATAATGGCATTTGGATACTAGGTCAAATTCAGTTATGGAACAAGAGGTCCCAGCTTTCATTAATTTCAGTGCCCCTACCTACCTACATCAATAACAGATTTGGCCCTCTGCCTATTCCTTCCTGTATCAGGATCTAGTTATTATCTTTTCACATTAGTGAAGAATTGCAGGAACAGCTCTGCTCTGTTGGTTTTAAACCCTCAATGAAAGAAACTGGTATCAAGGAATTCATGCATACTCAGAAGTATTTTTGCAGCCCCCTGCTATTGCATCAGCCTGTACATGCTGCTTACAGCCGGTCAGTTATCTTGGGGTGAATAAGAGCTGTGATACTGGAATAGTCAGAATTTCCCTTTTCTGATTCAGTAAAAAGAAGATGAAGTGCTCTTGGGCAGGTGGTCAGGAATGTTAATGCTGAGATTGGTGTTTCTTAATATATACATTTCAGAAGATTCATTTCTCAGGGTGGCAGGGACCTCAACCCAGGCTACCTTGTAGAAGTAAACTTGTCCAAGGGGTTAACATCTGGTTTTCCTGCTGTGGAGACTATGACAAGCTGGGGCAAGGCAATGCCTTTTGCACCTGCTCTCCCTAGGTATGATCGAATGGCACCGTTGGTATTTATGGAGAGAATTATGATTAGCAGGCTTAATTGTTTAAAAAAGTTTGGTGCAACCTGGAAAGAGTTCTCAGAATATATATGTAACTAAATTATTAATCCTTGATTGTTTATTTTTTCTTCTTCTATCCCTCCAGCTTCCCTCCACCTTTTTAAAATGTTCCCCTTTATTACTTATTTTTGTGACAGGCATGTATATCATTCAGGATGACATGTATAGTTGATACATAAGTATTTCTGATTTTTGTGCTGCATTTAAAAAAGCAATAAAAATATGAAGCCTGTTGTCAGTACACTTAAATATGAATTCTGTATATCAAATAACGTGACAACTCTCATTGTCTCATTTCTATTACTGAAGTACAGAATAAAGTCTTGGCCTAAGATAAATGTGGTACAGGTGAAATCTCTATTTCATAACTTTGAGTTGTCTTGGCCTTCAAAGGATAGTTTCTCTAGCTGTTCGCCAGTGTCTAAAAATATCCATTCTACCAGTAATTTTGATATTTAGACATATGATTTTATTTTTTTCCTGGTTCATTGTAAGTATTGATTTGTAAGAGCATGCATACTAATAATAATTCAGTACAAGTATTTCTTAAATTTTTATACAAAATATGCTATAATTGGAAGATATAATAGCTTTGGCTGTTATTGTACTGATTAATGGCTTTATCTAGGCTTTAATGTGCTGGTAATTGCAGCGTTGGAAGCAGAGACAATGGGAAGAGGGATAAAATGGGTAATGTTTATGTGACCTTTTTATTTATATGCTCATTGATTGCAGGCCACCTAAATGATATATTGGTCATCTTTGATGGGATAAGTGTCTTCAGCCCCTTAATTTTGATAGCGAGCAGCAAGAGACCTCTTTGAATGAAGATATCTTTGCTTATTACTTAGTCAGCATTTTGAAATTGGCCCCATCTGACATCTCATCGTTATAACTAAAAATAAACACTGTGTCATTATTTAGGATTTTGCAAATGAGTTTTGCGAATCACTGAATTTCAGGCTTGGTGGAAGTAGAAATTCAGTCTTTGCAAAAATGCAGGTCTTAAAAAAGAAACTTTTAAATTTTAAGGGCTATTCTTTTTGTATCCTCATCCCTTAAAAAGGGGAAAGGGGAGAGGGTTTTAGGCAGAAATAAATATTTAACATTTTTCATGTAGACTGCAGAACTTAGCACAGCTGTTTTGATCCTTGGGTCAGCTTGCATGGCTCACCTCTTCAGAAAAAGCCATCTCTACAGGATTGCATGTACTGGAAAAAGAGTGATTTTTGTCAGGATAACTTATGCCATGTATCCAAATAAAATAAGCAATATCCATGAAAGTATTTTTGTCAGCAAAACTACATCCACTTTTGGGTTTCAAATCACAGTAAAAAAAAAAAAGAAAAAAGAAAAGACATCCCTAACCAATGCTCCTATGTCTGCAGAAGTTTTCAGTGTAGCTTAGCCACTTCTTCCCTTTTAATACATGGAGAGTTGGCCTGATTTACAACTATTTTATACCGGCAGAGTGGTTCTGATGTTAGTTATGTCCAATCCATATTATGTATAGTTCAATTTTATTTATCTGTTCATGACCTGAAAATGAGAGGGCCTTAAAAACAACCTAGATATTGTCATACAACAAGCTGATAAGGGGGGTGCTACTGTTGTCTTGGGTAAAACAGTGTATATACAGGAAGCTGACAACTTTACCAAAATGTGTTTCACCAACTCCTGACAGGACTCCATGGCACAATACCAGAATTAGCTAAATAAAACTCTTAAAGAAGCAATCACTGGGCTCACAGTTGAGAATTACTGCTTCCTTCACCCAGAAACCTAGGCCAGGCAACTTTTACTCATTACACAAGATCCCCAAATCTGGCATCCCAGGATTGTCTCTGGCATTGGCATCATCCCATAGGGAGTTTCTGTCTGTGCTGACTCTATCATATTCCCTATCCTGTTTTCATATCCTGTTGAAGCCACCAGCTGTTTGGAAGATACCACAGATTTCTTAAAGAAACCGGGTTCCACTGACAGGCTTCCAGCAAACACCATATTAGCTATCACGAATATCTTGTTTCTGTACACCAACATCCCTCATAAGGATGTATTACAAGCCATAAAGAACATTATCCATAGGCAATGCATGGGGAGGAAATAGAGGGGCACATGTTCTCCTCACATTTTTGTGGAAACAGCAGGATGTGGGGTGCAGGGCTGTAGCAGGGCCAGAGCTAGGACCTAGCAGTAGCAGGGGTGGCAGTAGCAGCACGATTTCTGCACTGACAGTGGGGCAGGGCACATGGGGTTACAGCTCTGCTGGATCCAGTGCCTGACAGCAGCAGAGGCTGTTGTAGTGGTGCAAAGTTGTGGGCCTACCCTCCCCCACTGTCAACACTTGTGTATGGTCTGTGACATTATCCCTGACAAGAAAACTTGTTCCATTTCCATTAATGTCTCCTGATTTGTCCTCACACAAACAACTATTTCAGGTCTAGGGATTCCTTGTACCTATAAATGAATGGCATTGCCATGGACACACGTATAACCCCCACAGTATGCCAACATATTTGACAGCTAGTTAACTCTGCAGCTGCCCTCTCATCCCCTGGTATCTTTTAGGTACATCAATTATGTCTTCATAATATGGACACATGAGAAGGAATCAATTTCACCAAGACGTTAACTTCTACCCTTGCATCAAACTAACTCTGCAATACTCCATGCAGCAGATTCATTTCCTAGACTCTACAGTGAAGGTTTTCAGTAGCCACATTGCTACCACACTGTATCGGAAACGAACTGACTGGCACAGCTACCTAATAACAAGGAGTACAACATCTAAGGCTTATTCACCTGCAAGTCTGCCCATGCCATTACCTGCTTAAAGTGCCCTTCACCTGTCTACAACAGACGGACAGGGCGATATCTGCATGTAAGAATGAATGAGTGCTAATCTGACGTTAGCTGTAGAAAGACACAGAAGTGTGTGGCAGAACAGTTCAGCCTCCCTGGACACTCCATTTCTGCCCTCAGGATTACTTTTTTTAGGCAAATAAATAAATAAACATACAGTTTGAAAGGGACATCTGTGGAAAAAGAAATCATCCATTAACTGGATTGTGCTGAGCGTGGTTTAAACAGGAACTATGGATTCTTATCTCAGTACCTTTATTAGCTTTTGGGACCCCTTTGTTTCTATGGGTTCTCTGCTTATATGCCTCCCACAGCATCCCTCCTCCCCCTTCCTACCTCCCTCTCCCTCCTGCATTTCTGCCTGTTGTAGTCTAATCTCTCACTCCATTTTATACTCTGCTTTTTGCAGGTCCTTTCACAGCATCTGACGAGGTGAACTTTGGTTCAGGAAAGCTTGTGCTTGCTTACTTGCTCTCTTGCTCACTCTCTCTCTCCCTGCCCCACATATCATTTACTTAGTCTATAAAGGTGCATATTTTACCTACCTTCTGAATCACTTCAGGCTGTAGTTTTAAGTGGCATGCACTGCTTTCATGTGAGCTGTCCTGATTTTTTGGCTTGGGTTTTTTTGATCCTGGGATCTCCTGAGGTCAACCCCCCCTTCCCCCCTGTGGGGGCAGAGAAACGCCAACGGAATGGGGCCCCCGATAGAGTGGAATTAGGTGCAGAGAGACAGCAGTGGTTGTAACAAAAAAACTTTACTTACAATCTGCGATACAGCAAGATATGCAGTGTAGGCACATTCCGTAGACAAACACAAATGAAAACCGTAGACAGGCACACTGACGTTCACACTCGTGCGGTATGGGGTACGTTGTGGTAACCGCGACGGGGAGTTGGTGGTTGATCAGGCCCCTCCGTGGCTCCAAGGTACATGTGGGGATCTCTCCCTACGTGCATCCGAGCTCTCCTCCAATTTGGGCGGGTACCACCCAAGCCTTTTGTATGGCCAGCGAGCCAATTGCTGACCTCCACGTGTGCATAATTTACACTGAGCCAATAGTGAGCAGGCACTCGATGGTGCAGCTGCAAGCTTTTGGCGGGCTCTGATTTTGCACCAAGGACTTTTTCCCGCCTTACAGGGGAAATCTGTGCACCGGGGACTCGCAATGTGTGTAAACGCAGATGTGCTGAGCCATCTCTTAACCGTTCACCTCTGATGTGCCCCCTTGCTGACGGCACAGTTGTAGCCAGAGCACATTCGAGTCGGTCAGATCGCTTCGTCCAACGGGGTCACACGGCAAATGGGTGTAAACAAAAACAGACAGCGAAGCAAGTTCGTTCTCCAAGGACCGAATTAAATAATAACCTATCAAAACTTAGCTACACATTAACAGGTTGGTGATAAACAGTTCAATTATCAGGACTTCAGTGGGTTTCATCACATCCTGGTGTCTTGAGGTATTCTCCCTCAAAATATTCTCTCTGGTCTGGTCACACACGTCTCAGCGGACCTGCAGAGATAGTCTGCTCTCTCAAAATTGTCTCTCTCTCTCTCCGATCTGGTCTGCACACACTTCGGCCAACCTGTAGAGAAAGAAACTCAGAAAAATTAATCAACTTGTCTCACAAAATTACTAATCATTTTCACAAGATGACTTGTCAACTGGCTCATCTTGGCATTGGAATCCCAGCTCGTAGGCTAGGTTCCATTGACCCTCATCACCCAAAACTCGCAACTGCTGTTTCATGAGTCTAGAATAACGCATAAGGAATCTGAACATATCTCGCTCCTCTGGTGTTCTTTGTGTTGGCTGGAGTTGTCGCAAGCTAGACTCATGCATTCAGTGTTGCTCTGGGTTGCTGGACTCTCTCTGACCTGGTTTTACAAGAACTTGCAGTCACGGAAGTTGCCGCAAAAAGTCACTTGCAGGCTGTCTGGCTAGTGGGTTTAGCAAAATTCAGAGGATGATGACAGCTTTTCCTCCATACAGTTCAACACAAGCATTGATACTCGTTAGCACGATTGGAACAGCTCTGGGATCTTGCAGATAATGAAGAGATACAATCCTCGCTGCTGGGATGGTAACAGTCCCAGTGCATGTCGTCTAGGATCCCACATGCAATACGAAATCCCAATGATCGCTTGCAAGATCTGTTCCACGCTGACTCTTGATGGTCCACCTTTGTGCCATGCATATGCTGTCTGGCTGGCCTGACCTGCAACAAGTGCTGGAAGCAAAATAGGCCAATAAACATTATATGTCACCATACCATGTCAGCAGCATGCCCTCCACTCCACGAGGCTCGTCTGGTTAGAGAACCCACCTCATTTTGGTTCACCAGATTGGATCCAAACTCCACGACCAGGCATCCCATCCACATAGCTAGGGTTTCTGCTGATCTTTTCTTGAACTTTTTACATAGGGCCTGTAATTCAGTCCAGGTTCTGATGTGATAGGCGCTGGAAGGAGCGCAGGCCACACTCTCCGCACTCATCACTCGGCTTCTCATTGCCACAAGATGCTTGGCTGTTTGAGTCGTCGCTGCTTCCGACAGGGAACTCGGTTGCAGCATGTTTCCCGTTGCCTCCTCATCATGGCCCAGAGGCGGGTCCGTGGGGATTTTGGGGGGTGGAGTTGCTACTTCTGCCTGCCTGCCGATTGCTCTGCCCTCCTCTTAAACCATTCCATGGCAGCTCCCTTCCTCTTCCATCCTTCCGTGGTGTCGTGGAAACACATGCAGAGTACTTTTGGGTCAGGTCAACAGAAACTTTTATTCAAAAGAAACTACAACTGTAGGGGGGGGATTCCAAAGTGACATGGATTTCCCAAGCACTTGGAAGGAGTTCCCCCCCACCAAGATCAAAAATCAGGAGGCTTATATACTTTTTAACAGTCGCTTACAACTCACGTGATCATATAGAGAAATTAGCATGAAAAGCGGTTATACCATTACTTCATC
>JAGPOW010000304.1:65752991-65769541 GCA_030014935.1 Caiman crocodilus | reverse complement strand
GCTGCTCACATCTCTCCAGGTCGAGTACGACCCATCCACCACCACTCTCTGGGAGCACCCCGTCAGCCAGTTTCTGACCCACTCAACCATGTAGGGGTCGATGCCACAGCTCCCCATCTTTTTAATGAGGATGGGGTGAGAGACCATGTCGAATGCCTTCCTGAAGTCTAAAAAGACTATGTCGACAGGGACGCCCACATCCATGGATTTGGTCACCTGGTCATAGAAGGCGACCAGGTTGGTTTGACAGGACCTGCCCTTAACAAACCTGTGCTGGTTGCCCTTCAGCATAAAGTCCCCATTTAATAGTGGCTGTATTCTTTCTATTGTCTGTAATATTTTTTTTTTAAAGTATGCACTGATCTCAAAATATTTTTCTATTTATGTTTTTAGCATCACTTGCTTAATTTGCCTACTGAGCCAAAAATGAAAACTTTCTCTGTTTTACTTGTATATCTCCTAATGCCATTTCATTATTAATGATGGTAGCATGAATGTACAAATGCTAGAAACATTTCACAGCTTTTCCTATTATCGAAAGAAAATCACATTTTATGCTAGCTATTTCTTCAGGAGACAAAGCATATATTTTGTGTTCTGTCAAATAATATTAGTGCCTCTTCTTCTCCTTTCCCTTTTATTTTGTATTTTATCTGCATTTAATTTCTTTAAATTTCTGAAAATAAACCATAAAAGTGTTTAACACCCCTCCACCCCCCAGTAATTAGCTCTGGGATTAGAAGATTCTTCCCTTCTGTTGGGTTTGCCTTTAATGCACTGTCCTCTGAGATAAATTCCCTGGGTTGTGAAGTTGAGATATTTGTCATTGTATCTCTTCACTGTAATGCCAGTGTTACCATTTGATGATGCAACAATACAAAAAGATGATTCAAGATATATCCTTCCAGAAGATATGAGAAGAGTAGTGAATTACCCATCAAGAATGATGCGGGGGAAGGAGGGGGAGGGGAGATGGACCGCCGCCACCTTCCAGGAGCCGGGGGGGGAAGCTTTTCCCTCTGTCCCCCTCTGCCAGCACCCTGCACCCCGGCCCCTTAAGTGGTGGCCTCATAAACCCCCCAACCCCAGTCCTGCTCCTTGGAGGTGGTGGTGGCACAGGGTGGTGGTGGCGTAATGCTGGACTCACCCTCCTGCTCCATGCCTTCCATCCCCACTGTCATGGTGGTGCTCCATCACTGCCATCATTCTTGACAGGCAATTTGTTAGATGATGGAGGGGATGGAGAGGCTAGCACTGTGCTGCCACCACCCTGTACCACCACTGCCTGCAAGGAGCAGGGCCAGGGTGGGGGGCCAGGCCAGAGCTCCTGGCTTTGCCCCCCTGCTCTGTCTCCTCCATCCTCATAGTTATGGCGGTGCTCTGCCATGTGTGTCTGTCTGTGCAGACCACTGTAATTGGTTGTTTCATTCATCATGCCAAGACAACCAATCAGAGTGCTCCAAGAGCATTATGGACGGACGGACAGACAGACAGACACACAGACAGACAGACAAAGCCTTGTATATATATATAGAATGCAGTTAGTTATAGGCAGGCCATGCAGAACACAGGCCAAAGCTAAAAAAAATCAAAACGACCTTGGAAATTACACAGGAGATAAAGGAGGCACATTGGATCATACCAGTTCTAAAACCAACCAAATATGAGACATATAGTTAGAGCTGGTCAGAACTGGATTTTGTGCTTCATGGGAAATTCCAACATTTCACTTGTTTTTCATTCTGAATGCAACTGAAAAGTAGTATTTTAAGACAATTACATGGAACATAATTCTGAAATTTTGTTTGGAAAACATTGGAATAACATTTTCTTTCAACCTTCTTCAGATTTTTTTTGAGATTTGTTAAGCATGTAATATATCAGTTGAAATATTTCAATTATTAATACTGTAATATAATGTCATGGTATGTTTAGACCAAATATTCTGACCTTACCAACACAAAGATCACTGACAGATGTAGAATAACAAACCAAAAAGGCTCTTTACTTTCAGCTTGGTGTACCCTTGCATTGACTGTAATGCTTTACTGGAAGAAGAACTGCATCAGTTTGACCCAGTTCACCCAGCATCTGTATAAATCACGTGGGTTTTTTTGGCACTTTATAAATAGCTGATTGAATCAGCAATAAAAGCACCAAAAGCTCCTCTGAAACACATGATCTATACCAGTGCTTTTTAATTGGTGTGCTGTGGCACACTGGTGTGCTGTGAAGAGCTCCCTGGTGTGCTACAAAAATTTTGGAAAAATTAGAAGCAAGTTTTCCAGTCATCTAGCACTAACAAATAAACTGCATCAATGAGATATTCACAGAAGACTTGTGCATGTGCTGGCTGTGGGGGAGAGAGAGAACCAGCTGAGGAGAAGGAAATTGATTTATAAATCAATAAATTTATAAATCACTATAAATTGAAGCTGTATCTATGGCCAAATATCTGATTATCCGAATCAGCATTAGGCCTGTGCAAAGCTTCAGTCCCTGATTTGATTTGGTACAGATTTGGCCTGATTCGGTGGCCAAATTTCCAAATATGAATCAAATCAGGAGGCCCTTTAATCTCTCCGAATTGAATTGGAACCCTCTGAATCGATTTGGAGAGATTTGGAAAGATTTGGTGATTTGGACATAGATACAGCTTTAAATGTTTTTTCTACATACCACAAGATAGCAGGTGGCTCGTGAATGCTGAAATGCTGGGGCAGATGAAGTGTCCCACTGAAGTGTGGCAGGGTCTGCCGCGCGCTTGGCAGCAGACCCAGAAGTGGACCAGAAGCACTTCTGGTCCACTTCTGGGTCCTCTGGGGAGCATTCAGGTGGGTTCCCCCACAACCCCCCACCCCGGCTCAGCAACTGGTACCTCCTGGATCCAGGAGGGACACTTGGTCCCCCCACAGCCAACTGTCAAGCCAAGGGGTGCAGGGGGGCCTCCAGCGTGCTCAGTGGCAGACCTAGAAGTGGACCAGAAGTGCTTCCAGTCCACTTCTGGGTTTCCTGCTGAGCATGCAGGGACTCCCCCTCTCTACTCCATGCTCCTATGGGATGCTCCATCCGCTCCAGCATTGCACCATTCATGAGCTGCACCTGGTACCTCAAGGTATGTAGAAAAAACATTTAAAGCTGTATCTATGGCCAAATATCTGATTATCCAAATCAGCATCGAATCTTCAGATTCAGATTGATCAAATTGGGGACAGTGATTCAAATCAATGAATCAAATAACTGTTCCCAATTTCGGCCAAATTAAAATCTGAATCGAATAAGGGTCATTTCACACACCCCTACTGAGCATGCGTTGGCTGTGAATGATGTACAGTTCACAAGCCTTTGAACAGCTGTACCATGGAATTTTGCCATGGTAAGGAGCTAAAATAAGCTTGTAAGTATGGGAATGGGGAATGCCTTAACAGGTGTGCCACAGAAAATTTTTATTAATGTACATATTCTTTGAGCTGGAAAAGGTCGGGAAACACTGATAACACTGATCTATATAGATGCTGTGGAAGTAGGTCAAACTGATGTGGTTCCTCTTCTGGTAAAGTGCTGGGTTTTTGTTTGTTTTTTTCCCCCCTACACATGTCAGCACCCAAAATGTTTTGATAATGTCAAAATAAAATATTTTATCTTCATGGCATGACTTTTTTTGATTAATTTAGATCATGTTAATTAACAAATTGATTAAATCAATTTGTTCTCAATGGAACATTTTGATTTAGTTGAGTCTTCATTTTCTGATAGAAAACCATGCATTGGGAAAAAAATCAACTAAAATCAGCCTTATTTATAATAGTATCTTCGTAAGCAATCAATATTAAAGGAGTGACTCTATCTTTTTGGGTTTCTTGATGTTGTGTCTCAGTATTTTCTGAAAAAATATTTTAAAAAATGGAATACTTCTGTTAAGGGGACATTTTTAATATTATGAGTAGTGTGCCAGAGGAAAAATGTTGTGTTTAGAAGTGCTCTTCATACTTATACTTGAAGTCTCCCAGAGCTGAATAAACTGCAGAGGTGGTTAAGAGTCTTAGCAAGAAGGATTGGCTGAAGTAATTTTATTAGTATCTCCTAATAAAGGTTTCCAGAGTAGGGCTGTGCAAAGCTTTGGTAGCCGATTCAATTCGGAGGAGATTCGGCCTGATTCGGGGACCAAATCTCTGAATTGAATCAGCAGACCAATTAAAAGCTCCAAATCAATTTAAAGTATCTGAATTGATTTGGAAAAGCTTTGGAAAAGATTTGGCCACTTCAGAAATTTGACCATAGACTAAACAGGCAGCTGAGACAGCTGCCTCCAGCTGGTAAATCTATTGGGGTTGGGGCAGAGGGGAGGGAGGAATTGGGCCTAGGGCTGGGACAAGCTACTCAGCTGGGGTGTTGGGAGCATATTACTCAGGGAGGAGGGCGGGGAGGGTGCTTGGAGTGGGGGCTATGCCCTTCTGCCATTTGCCCCCTTCCACCTAGAGTGAGTCATGCCTGCATCCTGCACCCCACCCCGGTGGTCAAGCAGCTGCAGGACACTCTCGTACCCCAGCCAGCCCTGGTCTGCATCTACATGTGCATTGCAGTGGAGTAAATAATTCTGCCATAGGATAGTACTTGTATCAAGCAGTATTAACCTAGGGTAGAGTTGATTAATTTACTCCAGCCTAATAGCTTTGTATGTGTAGATGGAAACATTTTAATGTGGAGCTAATTAGTCTAGTCTGCAGTAAACATCTTATATAGGTGTGTCCTAGGTCAGTCATATTGGTCAGTCTCTGCTTTGAATTGTCTTATGCAGTAAAAATTGAAGTTCATTGCTTGGTCTTTGATTTTTCACAAAACATTCTATGAGAAGACATTATAGCTATGCCTGGGTGAATTGGCTAGTATTCACTTCAAATTCAGATTTGGCCGATTTGGGGGACAGTTATTCAATTTGGAGACTAGAATCACTGTCCCATTTTGATTGAGCTGAATCTGATTCAGAGATTTGGCTGCTACCAAATCAACCAGATCTCCAAATCACACAGGCACCATCCCCCACCTACTCTCAATGGCAGCCTTGCCCACTGTCCCAGCTCATGGCTTTCTGAAAAAAAAAAAAAAGCCCCCATTCACTGGCGGCTGTTGGGCAGGGGGGCAATCTCTGCTTCCCCATGCCATGTGGGGGGCTCTTCCATGAGCCCCCTGACCCCTGCCTGCTCTTCCAGTCCCCTCCATGACTGCCCTGCCTGCCCCAGCTCTGTCCCTTTAAAAAAAAAAGCCATGACTCACCAGCTCCTGCCCAGCAGGGGTGGGGCAATCCCTGCTGCCCCCACTGCCCCATGCTGTGGGTGGAGGGGGCTCTGTACAAGCCCCCAGAAGCTCTGAGGTCACTGCAGCAGCCAGTGAGGCCGGGGCGGGTTTTTTTTTTTCCAAAAAGGCTGGGATCTGAGGCGGGCAGGGCAGCCATGGGAGGGCTGGAGAAGCAAGTGGGAGTTGGGGGGCTCATGGCCCCCCCATAGAGTGGGGCAGTGGGCATCGCTCCCCACTGGGTAGTATCCGGTGAGTAGGGGCTTTTTTTTAAATGGCTGGGAGCTGGGGCTGTGCAGGGTAGCTATGGGGTGAGGCTGAAGGAGTGGGCAGAGGTTGAGGGGTGCTCGGGCAGGGTTGGGGAGCAGGCAGGGGATGGGGCCTGTTTGGAGTGCCCCCATGGGTCCCTTCCCCCCATCTCCAGCTCCCCCTCCCCTGTCCCCTACTTACCAGCTCGGAGTCTGGGTCCAGATCCCTGCTGCAGCGGCCAGGGACTGCCCAAATCATCGAAGCTCTCTGAATCTTTTCTGAATTGATTCGGAGAGCTTTGAATCGATTTGGACCTTTTAATTGAACCCCTGATTTGATTTGGATTCAGATATTCAGCGACCAAATTGGGCCGAATCTCCTCCGGATTGAATCAGCACCCAAAGCTTCGTACAGCCATAATGATGGTGGTACTTCCTAATAGTTATCACAAGAGACAGAACAGTTCATCACAGATGGAAAAAACTCATTTCATGTTCAGCAGACTATGAAATGAGCCACAGCTGTTCTCTTACTGTCATCAAGTGACAAATTGCTTTCATTACAAAGTATCCAAAAGTATGGCTGTTTAGCCAGTTGGATCACTTGTTTGATTGCACATTCCAAAATATGTTTTTTGGAAATGTATCTAATGGGAAAACTGTTAAAATACTGAACAATTTTATTGATTCTGGTTTTAGGACAACAGGTGAGGGAATTATTTTCTATGCTATTCTTTATGGGTTTTTTTTAATTTGGAAGTTAGAGTAATATAGTTGTATAGTGAGACTCTCCTAAGTAAATATTATTAAGAATGGTTTTTAACGGTCCCATTATGCTATATAGTCTAAGGACACTGAGTGTGGGACTATTCCCAGAGCACTCATGGCTTGATTAGACAAGTCAGGTGCTGGGTTAGAGGGGAATGGTTTAAACAAAGGCAGAGCGAACAATGTGATGGTGAAAAACCTTAAGTTCCATGGTTCATTTTTCTTGTGTGGGAAAGGGGAACAAAAGTCACTTAGGATCAGCTAAGGAAAAGGAAAAAAAGGGATGCAATATGACAGAATAGATAGAGGGGCTGCTGTGGAATAAGACTGAGGGAAAGAGGTTCAGGCAGAGGAGAGAGGTGATTGGAACAAACAGCCAGTCAGCACAGAGCACAAAGTCCATGCAAAATGGTACAAAGTTCTCTGAATGTCAAATACACTTTGCTCTACCTGTCAGTTGGCATCTTCAGCTGGTTCCTCTCTGCAGATGTTTTCCCCCTCAAGGTTGCACACCAGGTGGGGAGTGGCTAGAAGAGGCACTTCCTGTTGCCAAGATAATGTGAGTGGGAGTCCTTCCTGCATGTTTCTGTTCCCTGGGGGGTTCTTAGAGGAAGGGAAGCCTGGCCTGGGCCCATTTCATTGCCTTGCTTCCTCCCTCCCAGGGCAGCAATACTTCCTTTTCCTGCTTCTGGAGCTGCTGCTGTTGGCTGCAGGCTCTGAGACCTCAATTGACCAACAAATTAGCTACATAAAATAAGTAATCTTCCATTAATGGTCACTCTGTGCCTGGCTTTGGTGCATTAATCATTTCCATGGATGAACTGTAAAATACTACTTAATAACACAATTGTGTGATGGATCTTTGCCTGCAGTTTGCACTTAGGCTTCTCACAAGGAACCTTTTACTTCTTTGCCCCAAGTAAGTCCCAGTGGAGTCTTAGGGTTTTGCCTTAGTTTGTCATTGTACAGTTGCTATTAATCCTATGTTATCCTTCAAAGGCTAGCACTATTTATTTTATTCACCAAGTGTTCTTAAGAAAAGCTGACATGCAGCATCAAGATCCCTACCATCTTTATTTGCCCAATTTCCCTTAATTCATAAGTCTCTTACTACATTGATATTTTGCATGACTGTTGCTATGCTCCCTTGAATCTTGTGTCTACTAGTTACTCTGGAAAGTTTAATTAATCCTATGTGGGTGTGTATACACAAAACACCCACTACACAGTTGTTACTGCATAGTCATTTAGTACTTGCATAACCAAGTACTAAATGCCTGTGCAGTCATGCCAGTTACTGTGCAGTAGTGTCCTGCACAGTCGCCTAGTGATGCTTACTATGTAGTAGTTTGTTACTACTGTGCAATAGTGTCACATCACAGTTCATGCCTGGCGATGCTACTGCACAGTAATAACGAGCTAATGTGCAGTAAGCATCTCATATAGACACAGCCTATATGAAGTTCAAAGTCTACTTATTCAAACTATGCTTATTGTGCCATAATTCAGTTCTTACTTTCACAAAAGGAACTGATGCTTATGTTATAACTGTGGAAGTGATTATTTTACAGTACAATGAAAGAATAGCAGATGAAATAAGCTACTTCAGCAAAAATAAAACTTGTCTAATAATATCACCTAATCGCTCTAAAAATAAATGGAAAAAAAGACTTTTTCCCCACAGCTTTCTTGTTATCCCTTTTGTCCTTCCTTTAACTTCAGGACAAATATTTCCTCACTTACTGGCATCTTTTCCATAGGGACAAGATTTGTTTTTATGTATATAAATATAAAGGCTGTGTCAGAAAGACCCTGACTGTTAAATGCTCTCTGTATTTCAAAGGTGTTAACAGAAATTATGTTTTGCTGTTGACATGTAATTGATGGAAGATCAAACAGGATTTTGCAAATTCTGTGGACCCTCACTTAAGACTCATTCTTTTTCTAGCTGATCTAAATCCATCAGCTGGGGTTTTTTGGTTTTGATTTCATAAGGCTGCATTTGTTACAGTCAATGTTCAGCAAAGTTTATGCAAATATCAATGATGATTCATCTAAAGATACATTCCCAGCTATTCTTTTTCTCTCTTATAAAAAAAAAAAATCCTCTGCAGTCAAAATGAATTAATTTAAATATTTACTTCACTAGATTTAATAAATAGTATAGAGATTGTTGTGGTCTGGAGAGAAACTGTTTACAAGGGTTTAAAAAATGAAGCTGTAAAAGTCTGATAAGAAGTAAGAGGGGTAGGAATAGTCATGGTGAATTCTAGATAAATCAAAAAAATACCACATCTGTCCTGTAAAAAACAAAACAAAACAAAACCCTATAAAATGAATGCATTTAAAATTATAGGTCTTTGCATGAGTGTGATGGTATTAGGAAATCACCAGTTGATTAGTAAAGTTAGCAGGAGCCTTTCCATTGACTTAAAGAGATTTTGGAGCTATGCTTTAGGAAGTTTATTTTAATTGTTAATCAGGAAAGCAACTGGTATGTACTGAGAATTGTGCGTGTGTGGGGAGGGGGGGCAGGGTATGTGAGCACTCTTTCCAGTAGGTGGGGCTCTTCTCTGTTATGTTACTTCTCTTTGCTGCCTATGGTCATGCTTGAAAAGCATTCAGTTAAGCCTTTGGTTTATTCATTAAAGCTGGTTGCCCTGTTGTTGTATATTGTTAGGACAATGCACAAAAGTAACTAAGAAGGTTATGATGACATGAAATATAACTAATGGAGGGTGAGCAAGTCACCAGCCCTAGGTATCTACTTGGGTTGTGTGCAAAAATAGCAGCAGCCTCCATCATTTCCACCTTGGTGCTGCTACCAATAGTGACAACTCAGGCACTACCATTGTCTTGTGTGCCACTGCCACCCAGGGAGCAGAACTGTCTAGCTATGGAAGGATGATATAGCTGCAAATAGTCCTGCTTTGAGCAGAGAGTTGGAGTGGGTAACCTCCTGAGGTCCCTTCCAACCCTCATTTTCTATGATTCTGCCACAAAATATCTTTATTTTACTTATTCATATGAAATAAATTGTATTTTTGAGTTAATCGTGTCTCACTAAGCAGTAAATTAATGTAAAAAATACTTTCTCTCTCCCTCTTCTTTAAATAAATGCATTCACTTCTGTTTAAGAAAAAAGCATGCTCAACTGATGTCATCAGTGTCTCATTCAGGCTTTGAGCACATTGCCCCACAATATGTCAGTACCAGTTTCCCTGTAAATAGGGGGTTAATGCTGGATTTCTTTTCTCCTTGTGAAACTGTTCAGTGAAAAATCTATAATGCATTAACTACTTGAGGAAAATCTGGCTTGTTAAGAATGACATTCAAGCGCTAGAGAAGGAGGCTGCCTCTGGGAATGAAAGACAGCACAGCCAGATTCTGACAATTGTCTCAAACTATTGCCCTTAGGACCATTTGTCTTTGACAGGGGTAGAGTTTTGTCACAGAAGAGAACAAAAAGTTTAATCAGTTTATCCATAGCAGTTCCAGTGATGATAGACAAATTCTACCTTTTTTCCATTAAGTGAACATTTTTTAGATAAGCAGGAAAAATTCCCAATTAATCTTGTAGGTTCCTCCATTTAGGCACTGCAGCTGCTAGAAATTGGGTGCCATGTCTCAGGACAATCCTAACTGACAGCATTGGGTGCCTAGGCTTCCCAAACAGTGATTAGGGAGACCTAGGAACAGACTGAAATTGGCACTTAGGTGGGATTTAGATGTCTAAATCACAAAGAGAAGTCCAAATCAACCCTGCTCAGTGGCTGCAAAACCAGTTAAGTGCCTATATTCATTACTTGCCTCCATTTTTTCACTTGAAAAGGTCCTTAGGCAACTAGATTTTGGCTACTCTACATGCCCAGTAGGAACCCAGATTGATTATCCAGGTCCTTCACTCTTGTCTACATTCTGTTAAGATCCAAATCAGTGCTGGGAAGGGGCATTTAAACACTTCCTTAGTGGCAGTCATAACATACCCTGCAGCTCAATACAAACAAAACTTAAAAGAGGAGGGGTCCCTCTTCTGTGCAGAAGCCTAGTAATAAGGGCACATGCCCAGGACAGAGATCTTGATTGTATGCCTATGTCACCTTGAGAGGATTCAGACCTACATTTCATATTTCCTAGGAGGTGTCCCAGCCACCAGATGATGGGCTAGACAAAGTGTCCATACACTCCTGTTGAAGGTAGCCCACAGGGCAACCAAAAGTGCAGGAATCATGCAAAAATTAAGAAGAGAGAGTCTAAGTTTGATGTGTACCCTTTAACCTTGGGAGGAGAGTGCTCTAACTCTCAGGTTAGCCTCAGGTGGGAACCTCTCCATTCCTCCTGTTGAATCTAGGCAAGCATGCAGTAATGAATGCAAAATTAATGTGAATGAATATGCAAGAGGGAGCATGACTGTAGCCTTGAACGAGGACAGTCCTCTGGGAGGAGTAGTCCTGCATTCTTGTCCCTGTTTCCAGAATTAGATATGCATTTTTCATTACTGATCCAAGGCCCATTGATTAAAAAATACAGCCTATGGCAGGGGTGAGCAATTATTTTGGGTGGAGGGCTACTTAACAAGTTATGGTGAGCTGTCAAGGGCTGCATAGGTAGCCCTACCCCTTAACAGTTGCACTGTCCCTGGTTGCCATATTGTGACTGGAGGTCCCACCCCCCAGCCCCTGAACTTTGTCACTGGAAGTCCCTCTCCCTACCCTGAAAGTACTCCTTTTGGGAGGGAGGGTGCTGCAATCTTGAAATTGGACCCCCCCACAAAAAAAATAATAAACAAAAAAATAAAACATCTATCACTTATTTTAATTTTATTTAAAAATATTTTGTACTGATTTATGTGTGTTTGCAAAGTGTATCTAGAGGTGATTGCATAATATCTCAAAATACAGTCGTACTCCTGTAGATTTTGTGTGGGTGGTAAGGGGGTGTATGTGGAGTGGTGTCCATTGGGAAGTGAGTATATATGTGTCTATGGTGGGGTGTGGGTATGCTGGGTGGGTGTTGCAGGGTGTGGGATATGTAGTTGAGAGGAAGACTGTGGGAGGTTAGTGGGGTATGGGGGGGAAGAGAGAGATGAGGCTGGGCTTCCAGCTCCATTGCTTGTGGCTCTTATGGACTGTGTGCAAGCCTTGTGCAATGTCAACTAGGCTCCACACTTCTGCTGCCCCACCCAGGATCCCCACCAGCCCCAGGGCACCAGCATGGGCTCCACGTTCCCACCTGCTGCTGCCACTCCCCTGTTGCTTCCCTGCTTTCCCTCCCACATGACTGCACACCACTCCTGTCACTCCCCTTGCCCACCACTACTTCCCGTCACAGCCCACCCACCACTTTCTGCCCTTCCAGCAGCAGCTCTGTTTCCAGCCTGCCCTGGCCAGCACCACACTGGTCCCAGCTACATGGGCTGATTGCAGTGGTTTCCCTTCATCTGATTTTGTCTGACTTTCCACTCGGACGGAAGGAGTGGGGGACTGCCAAAGGGACACCAGGCCAGAAGCTTCAGAGGCTTCTGGATGGGGGCAGTGCTAGCGCCGGTGCCGGGCAGGCCTTGCTGCTCAGCTGCTGGGTCCTGCCACTGCTGGTGCCTTGTCGTCTTTGACAGGCAGCCACTGCAGATAATAATTCATATTCTAGATGTTTTAGGGGCCCCACAAGCCAAATAGAATGGCTTGGCAGGCCGGATTTGGCCCGTGGACCATATTTTTCCTGGCTTATGCACTAGTGTAGGTGCCTCTGGCTCAATATGCTTTGAACCCCAAGATGTTTTGAACCTCAGTTCTAGTTATCTAGTTCTCCTCATTGACTGTATAGAGAATGAATCACCACACCTAAATGACTTTTGTAGATCTGGCCCCTTATTCAAGTGCACCCCATGGCAGGCTTAACATTAAGTTCCAATAGGAATGGCCTTTTTGAGCTTCTCAAAATACTTGCTAATAGGCAGGAAGAGTGACTTTACCATAGCTACAATGGTCAGCAGTCCCATTTCCCCTCAGGACTGAGTAAACAGGCAAAAACATTAGGACTTGGAATTAAACATGAAGTCTGGCTTGTTTGAATTGTCCAATGTGCAAGCTCTAACTATTGAGAGCCAAGATGTTTTGCAAGCCACTTATATAGCTATGTTTTTGCTACTTTTTCCAGGTCAAATAATCATTTAGTTATTCTTCTCTGACTTTGCAGTTGAATCCATTTCTATTTGCTTCTGAAGCTAAAAACAAACAGCATCAGGTTTTATGTTGAGAGTTTTATCCATATAAAGATTTTTGACTCTGGGAGATAGCAGTATATTAGAGAGCTTGACCAACGATTATCCCAGTCTGCCAGATCCTTCTGATTAAAGAAGTCATGTTACGTATATAAAGTCATGTTGCTTGAAGAAGAGAACAGTCCATGAAATAAGAGATAACTAAGGCCCCTACTACATGTTACATATGTTATGAAGGTAACTGGTTAATCATGCAATAAATTTAGACTGACCATATATGCAAAGTAAGACTGGCCAGAAGTGTGTATTATCACACAGTTAACAGATTAATTGTACAATAAATTTAGACCAGTCACAAATGCAAAGTAATTATCACATGATAAAAATGACTGTCCAGCTATAAAAAGAGCCAACCAGCTATAAAGTTAGTGCTTGAAATGTGTAGCAACTCTATAGCTGCTTTCTATCCAGTTTTCATTTGAACATGTAGCAGGACCCTAATATACAGACCCAGCCCTGGCTGAACTCTTTGTTGAATGCCCCCCTGCTGTTCGCCAGATTCCTAGTCTATCATTTAAAAATAATTTACTAGCCCTTGTGCTTTTTTAAAATAACCTTGAATATGTGGACAGTCTATAAACCAATGATGCTTTCAGACTGTTAAGAACCTAAATCAATATTTGGGAGGTATAAACTTCTCAAGTCACTCCTTCAGATCCTTTTGAACATTGTGATTATACAGCCGTGGTATTTAGTATTTTTTAAAGATATCACAACATTCAATGGCTTTACTGCAGCCAGATGGGAAAAATGTTTTCTATCTCCATGCACTGCTAGAATACTCCTACAGCAGCCACTTGTTCTCCAAGTTCTCACAAAGGTGCATGCCCCTGTCAGTTTTCTACAAGACCAGACAAGAAGAGTAATAAGGAAGCCAGAACTAGAGTCAGTTGTACAGTCAAGGAACATAGGAGCCAGAAATGCAAGGTGAGCAGTGAAGCTTTCTAGAAAGTAAAACAGGAGGTCAGCAGAGGAACAAAGTAGCTGATGATGAAAAAAATCGCTCCTTGCATAGAAAGAGAAGGAAATTTTGAGCTAGATTGCCTTAGTAACATCAAAATCTAGACATTGAATAGACTTCTTGCATCAATCAATATACTCCTCTGATATCCTGGGCAACAAGGTCACACTTTCATAAATTTATCAAGCTGAACACTAAGGATGCATCCACACATATGTGGATGTTTGGTTCCCTGGGGACAACTAGCAGTGGCACACCTTGCAATTCCACCTGAGGAAATACCAGGTTTAATTGAATCAATTCCAAAACCTCTTGTCATCCGAAGAGTGAGTTTTGTCCAAGACACAGCAGACTTTCTACAAAAATTTAAAAACATAGACCACCTTCCCAGCAACAAAATCATGGACTAAATATTGACATTGAATTTATGACACATTATGACCTGCCTAATATCTGACTCCCCAGGCAACTCTCTACTATTTGCCAGCTATATGCATTCCCCTTTCACCCCCACCTTGCCACCCCATCTCTCACCCATTGACTAGTGGCTACCTCAATTTACATTTTCACTGACTGGCTTTCTCGCATTCACAATGACTTCTGACTTCTTTGCCAGTCCATCCAGAAAGGGCACAGACTAATTGGAGATGCTTCCTCAGGCTGACAAAGGGTATTTGTACCCAAAAGCTTGCAAATAAGAATTGTTCCAACTATCTGAGTTGGTGTGACGTCGGGACTTTGGGTTCACTAGTACCTCCTTGTGGGTCACCCCTCTCCTTCGTCTCTCCTGCCACGACTTTGATGAAATATTTTTAGAAGGAGGGGTTCAGTGGAGATCTAAATACTGTAGGGGCATCCCCCGAGAGGTACTCACAACCACGAGGCCCGATGTTCCACGAGGCTCTGCCACCCCTACACCTCGTCCACACGTCAACCGGTCACTCGTTGGTTCATTGCTTGAAATGTCCAGGTCCAATGGAATCAGGGTCCTTGGAGAATGATGTTGTTTGAGCCACTTGGACCCGGCCGAAGAACTCACTATATTCAATATCTTCTGTCTGCTCTCTTTTTATATATTTTTATATATATATATTATATATATATATATATATATATATATATATTTTTTAGAAAAAGTACTCTGCAGTCCCAGATGGACTTTCTAAGGCAGAGTCTTGCTCTTGCTGATTTGGAGTAGCCAGCTCAGTCAGAGCACTCGGTGCAGTAAAAAGTTCTTCCAGCCACTGTGCTAGGAGAGGATCTCTTGCCTGTAAGGCAGACCCCTTAGAGCCTGCAGCAATCACTTTCTGCAGCCTTTCTCCCTGCTCTGCTCTCTCCGCTCCACTCCCGCGCGCTCGCTCTCTCTCTCGCGCTCGCTCTCTCTTGCGCGCTCTCTCTCTCTCGTGCTCTCTCGCGCTCTCGCTCTCGCTTTCGCTCTCTCCACCCTCTTCGCTGCAATGCCTGCCAGGGTTTTTATACTTTCCTGCGGCAGCCCGCACGGCTGCCGCGATTGGCTCCGCTGTTCTCCTTGTTAGGAATAGCCACTCAAATGAGCGGCACGGGAGCGGCTCGCGCAGCTGCAACAGCGTCTGTCTCGGCTACTGCTGCCGCTTTTCTGCTGCTTGCTTTGTCTCTGCCGGTAAGTACTCTTTTCTTTTTTCTTCCCATGGGTGTACTGGTCCCCAGGGACCTTCTCCTAACCCTAATGGTGGCGCGCCACCGTCACAGTTTGTCTAATAAAAGATATCGGATTTACCCAAAGAACTTTGCCTATGTCTTTAGACCAACATGGCTACAACCTATAACCCTGAAACATTGTCCTTTAGCACCTTTGCCCCTCCTTACAGTTTATATCCCTTATGTATAAATTATGAAAGGCTAGGATTGCTCTGTAACAAGTTTTTTAGTTTCTTCCTGTTAGACAGGCTTCCCATTTCCTAATCACCCTAATAACCCTTTTCTGCACCTGTTCTAGTTTAATATATTTTTCTTAAACGTGGATGATAAGACATATAACAGTATTCTGGATGAAGTCTTCCCAATGCCTTGAACACTGGCTTTAATACTTCCCTACCTTGACTGGAAATATTTTGTCTAATATATACTAGGTGTAATCTTCTGATATGGGGCCTTAGCCAGGAGTAGCAACCTACTTCTACAGAACCATTTAATCTGGCCCAGATTGAAAGAGTTTCTGTGGCATTTTAGTGGTGGAGAGAATCGGTGGCACTGCATGGGGAAGTGGCAGTGACATGGGCCAGGTTGGAAGTGGCCTGTGCTCAGAGCTAAGCTCCATTAAAGCAGACCCTGTTTTCACTTGTTGAAAGTATGGAGTAAAATTGCTGAAATCAATAGACCAACTAATTCTAACATTAACAATAAAAGTATCTGTCACAGGCTGTTGCTATTGAAGAAAATTTGTAGTTTTTCTGTCTGTCTCTATAGGGGAAGTAACAAAAAATAACACCCCATACATAACTCCCACACAATACCCCCAGGTATGACACTATCAAGTCAGAAATTTTAAATAAGATAATGCCAGTGACCTTTTCAGACCCTGTTTTCACATTCGCATGATTTTCCTTATAAGGCAAAAGACCCCTTAGAAACAAAATTAACCAATTACCATCTAATTATTAAATTTGGAAGGAACCCTTTTATGAAAGGGAAGTGCCCCACTTCTCCCATAAAGCTGGGAAGAACTGACCATTATGGTCCAGAGGTCTCTTGCACCTTTTCTTTCTTGGTGGTATGACTGTGGTCTCTCTCATTATGATCATCCATATCATTTCACTCCTTCTGTTTGCCTGGGTGCTACGTCACTCTCAGGCTTGACTTTCCAGTAAAGGAGTAATTTTTTTTTTTTTTTGGGGGGGGGGGGGGGGGGGGGGGGGTAAGTAAAAAAAAAACATTAACAATAAATAAAAAAAACATAAAAAAAAAAAAAAAGGACAAAACAATTACAAAAAAAACTGTAAAACACAATACAAAAAAAAATATT
>JAGPOW010000304.1:65711083-65734239 GCA_030014935.1 Caiman crocodilus | reverse complement strand
AGGAACAATGGTAATAAGCTGATGGAGAATAGGTTTAGGTTAGAGATCAGAAGGCAATATTTTACAGTTAAGGTGGCCAAAATCTGGAACCAACTTCCCAGGGAAGTGGTCCTTACCACTACGTTGGGCAAATTCAAGAGGAGGTTGGATGATCACCTGTCTGGGGTCTTGTGAACCCAGCATTCATTCTTGCCTGTGGCAGGGGGTTAGGTTAGATGATCTGTTCAGGTCCCTCCTGACCCTAGCTAGTATGAAACTGTGAAACTCTCCCAGCCTGGCAACAGCTGCCTGCCCTCCTCAGCTCCGGTACTTGGGGGAAAAAAAAGCCCTGACTCACCAGCTGCTGCCAGGTGGGGTGGCAATCCCCAGTGCCCCCCACTACCCCGCACTGTGTGGGGGGCTCTGCATGAGCCCCCCCAACCTCCCCAGTTCCCCCAGACCTTCCTCAAGTCTGTCCCACCTACCCTAGCTCTGGCCCTTTAAGAAAAAAAACTGAGAAAACCCCCTGGACTCACCATTCCTGATGGTGGGAGGGGGGTGGGTTGATCCCTGCTGCCCCCTGCTATCCCATGCCATGTGGGGGGGCTCTTCCATGAGCCCCCCAAAGTCCCAAGGCTGCTATAGGAGCTGGTGAGATTTGGGGGGGGTTGTGTTTTTTTCTTAAAGGGCCAGAGCTAGGGCAGGCAGAGCAGCCATGGGAGGGACTGGGGAAGCAAGGGAGGGATTAGAGGCTGATAGCAGACCCCCCCCATGCTGCGTGGTGCAGTGGGGGGCAGCAGGGATTGCCCCTCTGCCCAGCAACACCTGGTGAGTGGGACTTTTTTTTAAAGTTCCGGGAGCTGGGGTGAGTTGGGCAGCCATAGGGGGCTGAGGAAGTGGGGGTCAGGGGAGCAGTCAGGGGATGGAGGATGGCAGGGGACCCCCATGGTCCCCTCCTTCAACCCCCCTCCCCTGCCTCTACTTACCAGCTACAGCCACCAGGGACTGCCCAAATCATCAAAGCTCTCTGAATTTTTTCCAAAGATTTGCAGAGCTTTGAATAAATTTGGACTTTTTAATTGGTCCCCTGATTTGATTTGGATTTGGAGATTTGGCCACCAAATTAGGCCTAATCCCCTCAGAATCGAA
This sequence comes from Caiman crocodilus, assembly GCA_030014935.1. Taxonomy (NCBI): domain Eukaryota; kingdom Metazoa; phylum Chordata; order Crocodylia; family Alligatoridae; genus Caiman; species Caiman crocodilus. The sequence goes on along the minus strand of JAGPOW010000304.1, from coordinate 65,733,111 downwards.
TCACCTCCCAAAACTTCACACAGCCCTAGTGTTTGATATGCCATGTTTTGATTTGACAGTCAATTAAGTGAATTCATAACTTGATTTTTAGTTTGGACTATTATGTGAGTGTATTTACCCTCCCATTTACAAATTAATAAAACATTTATGCAGTCTCTCACACACTTCCTTGGGATAATCAGAATGAAAAACATTAATGACAACTTTGAAACTGCCAAGCTTGTTTAATATTGTATTGGCATCCATTCATTGTTACTAATGAATTTTATGAAACAATGAATTTTTAGAAATGGAAAATTTCCCACAAAAAAATAAAGCACTGAAAATTTTTCCGGAAAATTTTCAGTTTTGGAAAGTTTTCCACAAAAATTTTTCCACCCCACATCTCTGCCCACCCACACAGCTAAAGTCTAAGGTGGGTTCTCATCATCTTATGCCCTGACTAATGCAGCATCCTCATTTAAGGCCCTGAGAGAGGCAGTCTAATATCATATATTCAGAGTGTGTTGCAAAGATAATTTTCTTAATTTGTAATCACAATACACCTCTCATTACTCCATTGGCACCCTCTTCAGTGTTGCATCAAACATAAGCTCTTTGTGTTCATTTTTAGGGCCGTTTATGACGTATCTTCTTCCCATCTATCATCATCTCATTTGGTATCAAAAGGTCAGCACCCATATCTGCAGCCCATAATTCCTGCCTCTTTCACCCACTTGTTAAATTTTCAAATGAGCACCTTTGTGCTTTCTCCCATCTTTCTCTTCACATGGGAGGGGGAAGGGGTCTCTCTGAATGTCCACAAAATGAATGCATTATCTTCTTTCACATATACCCTTAAAAATAAGCCCTTCCTGTTTCTACCCCATCACTGTCCCATGTACTCCCTTGTCTGTTGGTATCTACCCACTGTCTTTTATATTTAATTTACAGCTTGGGCGCCACCATTTTTTTTCTGTATTTGGATAGCAGCCAATGTATTGGTGTTCTAGTCTATAACTGGGATTATTGAACCAATAGCTAAAGAAATAAATCATAATAATAAAGTATAGGCCATAGAAGAAAGGAAGTCATTTAATTTGTGATGAACATTTAGAGACCAGGGGGATAGTTACAGTATAATTCTTGAAACAGAATGCAGTAGAACAACCTGACTGTCTGTTTTAAACACATTTCTATCATGTTTGTAATTGGAGTCCACAGATGTAAATTGAGGTCCCAGTTCAAGGAAGCATCTTCATTTCAGAAATGGCAAAACCCTGTATTTAATTGTCTTGGTGAATGAGAACATGACATAGCAAAAGAGAAATGAAAGCTCCACACAGATTTGGATGTGGTCTTTGGCAGCTTGAAGTTCTGTTGCCATTACTGGTCATCTCCCAACTGCAATGCTATCCTACTGAATCAGGGAGAGTTCATTGACCGAGTCTGGAATCAATGGATTACTGAGTGAAGCTATTCTAAGAAAAGTTCATGCAGATGTGACTGCTCAATTTCTTCCTTCTACACCACTGCTACCTCCTCCTCTTCCTATTCATGTATTACTCTGCCTCCTAAGTCTTTGCAAAGCTGCCAGTACTTATGCACAAACCTCTTTGTATTAAGGACTATCTGGATTGCAGCTATCAGCACTGTTTTGTTCATGATGAATGATAGGACTTTGCAGATGGGTCTAGCTTGCAAAACTCAGATGAATGATGCAATGAAAAGAGAAGAATCATGGGAAAATTAGTTTGACACCATGCCCCAGAATTCCAATGGCCTTTAGTGGCTTCCAATGGCTATCCAGGAATGGACAGCAAGAAAAATCCAAGAATAAATAGATCTTACAGGCAGAACAGTGGGCATGAGTTATCTGCCCAGAATGCCATGCTTATTATGAAACAATTCCAGCCCTGTTTAGATGCTCTGATTCTAAAGGGAAGTATCTTAATCCAGGATAACAAAGTATTCTAGATGGACTGCTCTCAGAACATTTGCTCCTCTTTATTTAATGTGTAAAAATACCACATTAAGATTAGATAGTTGCCTGTAAGAATTTCTAAACAAACCTGAGTTTCAAATCAATGGGAGTTAGATACCTAACCTGCTCTGGTGCTTTTCAGATCCCAGTTGGTGTCTTTCTTCAACTTCAGGTGCCTAAATCCTATGCCAGTTCTGGTCCTTAGAACTAAAGGTTTCATTACAAATTATGATTTTTATTAAGGATATCCTAGCAAATACAAAACAACAAGCCAGCTTTAGTTATATCACAGTGATACAATTGCAGATAATGCACTGCCCTTTTCTCGAAGAATCTGTACAGTAGGGTTGTGCGAAGATTTGGGTGGTGATCCAATTCGGCAGAGATTCAGCCTGTTTCAGTGGCCAAATTTCTGAATCAAAATCAAATCAGGGGACCAATTAAAAGGTCCAAATTGATTCAAAGCTCTCCAAATCTTTGGAAAAGATTTCCTTTCCTTTGGAAAAGATTTGGAGAGTTTTGATTATTCGGACAGTCCCCAGTGGCTGCAGCAGAGAGCTGTAGCTGGACTGGGAGCTGGTAACTATGGGCGGAGGAGGGGACCATGGGGGGACCCATGCCAGGCCCCACCCCATGCCTGTTCTCTCAGCCCCCATGGCCCCTGCCTGCTTCCTCAGCCCCCCCATGGCTGCCCTGCCTGCCCCAGCTCCTGGTGCTTTAAAAAGAAGTCCCACTCACTGAGTGCTGCCAGGTGTGGGGGGTCATCCCCACTGCCCTATATTGCATGAGGGGCTCTGCCACGAGTCCCCTGCACACCCTAGCTCCAGCCCTTTAACGAAAAGAAAATGAGAAAAACCCCAGGACTCACAGCTCCTGCAGTAGCTTTGGGGGGCTCATGGAAGACCCCCTCATGTGATGCAGGACAGCGGGGGGCAGCAGAGATCATCCCCAACTGGCAAGAACAGTGAGTATGGGGGTTTTCTTGGGTTTTTTTCTTTAAAGTGCCACAGTGAGGATGGGAGGGGCAGCCATGGGGGGATTGGTGGGCTCGTGTAGACCCTCCCATGTGGTGTGGGGCAATGGAGGGCAGTGGGGATTGCCCCCCATGCCCGGAAGCACCTGATGAGTTGGGGCTTTTTTTTTATAGTCTCAGGAGTTGGGGAGGGCAGAGCAGCCATTGCTGGGCTGGGAGAGTGGGTGTGGGATGGGCCTGGCTGATTCAGAGATTTGGAGATTGAGAGATTCAGCAGTAGCTGAATCTCCAAATCAGATTTGGTTGAATCAATTTGGGATAGTGATTCGAATCACTGAATCAAATCACTGTCCCCTGAATCGGCTGAATCCAAATCCAAAGCAAATACTAGCCATTTTGCACAGGCCTACTGTACAGATTCCCAGTGCAGGCAAAATCAACACTTTTTCAACTGTGTAGTAGAGTAAGTTCTAAGTCTGTGGCAACAGGTGTATTTTCTTGTGTATAACAAGTCCCAGATTATAACATGTACCTTGTTTTTGGAAGTCAAATGAAACAAAGATATTCCCAGAGTTATGGCTGTAGAGAGCAGGGATATAACTTCATCTTAATCTACCTCACCCTCTTTAGGTGCTACTGAAGACTGTTCTCCATGGATGGATCTATAATCTTGAGAAGAGGTAAAGAGTCTCCGAGTCTGCAAAACAAGAGAGCAACCAGAAGCAGCTGGCAGATAGCAAAATTGCCTTAAGAAAATTTAGCTTGATTAGTGGAGCATCAAGACTTCTAAAAAGGAGAGATGATTGTTAACATTGCTGAAGTAAAGACCGAAGTTACGCTCTGTTTTGGGCAAAGACATTAAATCAGTTGACTCAGCTGCCTGAATACCAGTGTATTATAAGAAAGAAAATATGGTAATCTGCTTCTAGATGGTAGGTTTGCTGTTGACTGTTTCATTTCAAGTTCAGAATTCATTTTCTTCCACTGTCAGCTTGAATATACTATTACTGAAAGATAATGAGCTCCTAACATTTACTGTGTAGGCATCATGTGGTAAATGATACCAAGCTTTAACTAGAGGTTTACGTTTGTATGCATTCATTTTGATCACCCCAAGTTGTATATTTTAGTGCTCTTGGTTTTTCTGTCTCTTCTTTCTTTATTTTCTGCATTTTTTAATAGAATTTTACATTATGCACAATTTTTCCTGTAGGACCTTTTGGAGTTGGTATTCAAAGAAAGCTTTTAAAAGACTTTTTATTTACTGTAAAAGGTCCCTTCCAGCCCCTAAAAACTATAAAGCTCTTCTCAGGGCCTTCTACACTGTGACTCTGTTTCATTTCATGTAGGCTGGTATGGGATTATTGTGTCCTCTGGATCCATTTTTTTTGTAGTGTAACTATTCTAACATTTTCCTCCTACTTCTTTCATTGTTGTTTGTTTGTGCTTTTTATTCAGCAAGTGTGACTAGTGTTTGTTCGTGAAGCTCCAGAGTAGGTTTTGAGGATGGAAGATGTGTTGTCACATATTGAAATCCTCACTGGCCAAAACAGAGAGCAATAATGTATTTGTATAAAGAATCCTGGTGGTTACAGTAAGGGTGGTAGCAACTTTATTTTTTGGAATGGGAGTTTTGGCAGGGAAACTTGTTTCAGAAGGGAGAAACAAAGCATGACTGCTTCCTTCCCATATTCAAGGATATATACAAGTTAGGCAATTCTTGTATTACGTGGGGGTTGACCAAGGCTGTTGGGTGGGGAGGGCAGGGGGCGAGGCGGAGGGGGAGGGGAAGCGTTCTTGTGGTCTCAGAAGCAGTGTCTGTTCATGCTCAGAGTAAATAAAACTGCATAACATTTTACCCTGCTTTGTTTTTTTATAAAAACAAGTATATTTTTATTTATATCTCAGAGCCAAAGACACCTGTTTGGACTGCTAGAGCACATCTCAGGAGAATTGTGATTAGGATTGTGCAGATAATTTTTCTGAAATCTTGAATTCACTGGAAAACAAAGTGGTTTTAATTCTAGGCCAATCTGAGAACATCTGGTGATACTTCCACACCTGAATGATTCTATGGCCAAACTACTTGGTTAAACTGAAGTGCATATTTAACACTGAACATATGTTTAAGTCTTGTTCTACATTAAGGCCTATTTGCATACCCAAAACCCTACACTAACAATGTCTTACAAACCACATCAATTCTCTCAATTGGCCAGATTGTAAATGCAGCAAAGAATGACATATCTTGTAGTTTTTGATTCTGTTGGGTTTTTTTTTTTCTGGATGCCATAAAACAAGAACATTTGCCCTCTGAAGTTAAGCTATTTCAATTCCTCCAATAGCCTCTTCCTTTGGCTCATAGTATTCTTTGTACAATATTAATCACCATGCTGCAATATGAAATCATCATGCACTTAGATTACAACAAAAAAAAATGATCAGCAATCAAAAGGACAGCTTGCTCTCTCTTTTTAAAATTGAGTTATATGGAATGTAACTAAATGTGATATTGAGGATTGTCTTTTAACCAGGGTTGGCCAACCTGCAGCATACATGCCACAAGTGGTATGCACAGCCTCTGTTTGAGGCACACAGCAGATTGAGGTTGGGATGATGATGATGATGGGCAATTACTCATAAGCGAGTAAGATAGTCTTCCAAGGATCTTAATAGTGAGTCTGCAGGTGGCTCCATAGCCCAGTTCTAGATCCACATGTCTTGTCTCTGTGAGGACAGGTATTTCCAGGAGGGATGGGCACTGTGTTGCTGTATCGGATGTTCTGATGTTCTTTTCACCTGTTCCTCTTTCCCTCTTCTGCCTGTCAATGAGCTGTTTCAAATTGTTGAGGATCCCTCCCAAACAGTCTTCTTTCATTTTGGTTGGTCCTGAGCAACTGTCTCCCAAGTGTTAATGTTAATGTTACACCTCTTCATGTTTGCCTTCAGGTTGTGTTTGAAGCACTTTTTTGCCCTCCACTACTCCACTGATCGTCTTTCAGCTGTGGGGAAAAGATTCTTTTTGGAAGGTGGAAGTCAGGCATGTGAGCAACATGACCTGTCCAGTGAAGTTCATTTTGGATGATATGGCCTCAATGCTGTTGGAATTTGCTTTGGCCAAGATGCTGATGTTTGTGCATCTATCCTCCCAGCTAATCCGAAGGATCTTGCAAAGGCACCGCTGGTGGTGCTTTTCCAGGCTCTTGAGATGTCTTCTGTATGTGGTCCAAGTTTCCAAGCCATACAGAAGAGTTGGAATGACAATGGCTCAATAAACCAAGAGCTTAATTTCAGCAAGGATGGCATGATTTAAGAAGACTCTCTTACTTAGATGTCCAAGGGCTGCGCTTGCACATTTCAAGCAGTATTGTATTTCTGCATTGATGTCTGCCTTTGATGAAAGATGGCTCCCAAGATAGGTGAAGTGATCCATGTTCTCCAGTAATTCTCTGTTGATTTGAATGGAGGGGTGGGGGTTGTTTCTCCATTTGAAGCAGGTTGGTAAAGGATTTGCATTTTCCTGATGTTTCTTAGAGTTAGGCCAATACTCTCATAGACTTTTGAGAATACATTGAGAATGGTTTGTAGGTCTGATTTGACTTGAGCAATGACAGCATTGTCATTTGCATACTGGAGCTCCATTATGGATGTTGTCATGGTCTTTGTTTTGGACTTTAGTCTGTTAAGGTTGGCTTTGAATCCTATACACAATTTCAATTCCAAGTGGGAGCTTTCTGTCAGTGAGATGCATTATGGTGGAGATCAAGATGGAAAACAAAGTTGGGGCGATAAAGCAACTTTGCTTCACTCCAGTTTTCACCTCAAATGGTTTTGTTTGACTCCTGTTACTGAGCATCCATGCTGACATGTCATGAAGAAGTCTCAGAACGCTGATGAACTTGTTTGGGCAGCCAATTTTGGAGAAGAATTTTCTTAGGGCTTTGCGATTTACGGAATAGAAAGCTTTGAAGATCCCGATGAAGGCCAAATAGAAAGGTTGATTTTACTCATGACACTTCTGGATTTGACATGCTGTAAAGATCATGTCCACGGTTCCTCAAGATGGTCTGAAGCCACTTTGAGATTCTAGAATAATTTCTTCCACTGGTGGGAGAAGGTGGTTAGTGAGAATATGGGCGATGACTTTTCCAGCAGTGGCCAGTAATGAGATGCCTCAGTAGCTTCTGCAATCAGCTCTGTCCCCCATCTTGAAGATCGTAACAATCAACGCATCCCTTAGGTTGGTTGAGATTTCTTCCTTGTTCCATCCTTAAAATCTGAGATTGGGATAATTTCATAGTAGGTAGGGTCAGAAGGGACCTGAGCAGATCATCAAGTCTGACCCCCTGCCATGGACAGGAAGTAATGTTGGGGTCAAATGACCCCATCTAGCCTCCTTTTGAAGACCTCCAGGGTAAGAGCGAGCACCACTTCCTTTGGAAGTTGGTTCCAGATCCTAGCCACCCTGACTGTGAAATTGTGCCTCCTGATATCTAGCCTGAATCTACTCTCGGTCAACTTACGGCCATTATTCCTCATTACTCCCGGTAGTGCTCAGGGGAACAGGGACTCTCCCATAGCCTGCTGGTCCCCCTTGGCCAGTTTGTAGACGGCCACCAGATCCCCTCTGTTGTGGAGGCTGAACAGGTTCAGGTCCTGTAGTGTCCACTCATAGGGCTTGCCTTGCTGCCCCTGATCATGCGAGTGGCCCTCTTCTGACCCTCTCGATGCTGTCCACATCCCTCCTGAAGTGCAGCACCCAGAACTGGGCACAGTACTCCAACTGCAGCCTGACCAGTGTCACACAGAGGTGAAGGATCACCTCCTTGGACCTGCTTATGATGCATCTGTGGATGCATGAAAAGGTGCAGTTAACCTTCCTGACCACGTTCCCCACATTGCGGCCCACGTTCATTTTGGAATCAATAATGATACCAAGATCTTTTTCTGCCTCTGTGCTAACTAGAAGGGAGTTCCCCAGCCTGTAGGTATGCTGCTGGTTCTTCCTTCCCAGGTGCAGTAGCGTGCACTTGTCAGTGTTGAAATCCATCCTGTTCTCATCCGCCCACCCCTGTAACCTGTCTAGATCTAGTTAGTTGAAGCCTGTCCCCCTCCTCCAGCATGCCCACTTCTCCCCACATTTTAGTGTCATCCGTGAATTTGAACAAGGTACTTTTCATCCTTTCGTCCAAGTCACTGATGAAGATGTTGAAGAGTTTGGGCCTGAGGACTGAGCCCTGGGGGACCTCACTGCCCACATCCCTCCAGGTCAAAAAAGACCCATCCAGTGGCACAGTAGCATATAGGACAGGGAGCAGAAAGCAGAGCAGCAGTTTGGGCATGGGAAGGGGATGAGAGTGGCATTCAGGGAGGGTACAGGGCTAATTTGTAACATGCTTACCAAAACAGCCCCCACCATTTAAAATGATCATTAAAAGGAAACAAACATTTCTTTCCTGCCTTGTCCTTAAAAATCTTCATATAATCTTAGGATCTTACTGGCATACACATGTACTCAAAACTTAACATGAGTTGTAATAGCCACGGTTTACATTTCTATATGTGCCTTTATTTGGCAGATCTCGACAGATATTACAATCATTAATAGATTCCTAAACACTCTTGTGAAATAGTTTGGTATTATAGCCATTTCAAGAAGCATAAAGTGAGGCATATAAATGGGGAAGATCAATACAAATCAAAAACAGGAATGTTGAGAAAGAACCTGTATTTATTTAAACATTTATAATATTTACCAGCAGAAGTACCTGGTCTTCGCCCAGACTGTTATATCTGTAATTGCATTGTTTATTTATTTTCAAAGAACTTAGTACTTTATTTTTAAAGAACACAATATAAATTATTTAACATTAACTATTTAAGGTGGAGTGAAAAAAAGGCAAGTGTCAATATAATAATAACAATTGAGTTGAAAAAAAGGCAAGCATCAATATAATAATGACAATTGAACTGAATTCACTGCTTCCAAAATGTAGTGGTATTGGTTTATCTGAAAAGTTAAGTAATCCTAGTCAATGGAAGCCTCAAAAAGGGTTAAGTGAAAACTAAATCATCTATAATTTTCCTTGGGTGATATTCAGTGATTTTGGAAGGTTTAGAGTAGATAGAACCATCCATTCTTGAGTTATAAGCGAAAATACATACAGACATACACTTTATTTTATATATTTAGATATATTCAGAGTTGTAGGTGTGCTGGCACAAATAGCGAAAAGAAAATTGCACTGCAGATTACAGAACTGAACTCCATACAAGTGTAAACCAGAAAACTCTGTTCCTCCATGTAGGCCCTATTAAACCTGCACACATGCATGCAGGTGCATATATATATATATGCACACACACGGAGCAAAAGCTTTGTTATCTGGCACCCGGGGAGAATGGGGGCTGCCAAATAACCAAATATGCTGGTTACCTGAGAGGCCCGAACAGGCATCTTCGTCTGTTCGGGCTGCTGCCTCTCCTGCCACATCTGGTGCACTGCCACCACTCCCACCGCATTGCCACCCCTCCCACTGCATCAGTGTGCTAGGGGACAGGCAGGCCCCGTGCAGGCTGCTTTGCCCCAGGCTGTGGGGGCTTGATGAAACCAGAAGTACCATCGTGGACACTTCCGTTTTCACTTTTACCTTACAAGTCAGCATGCCAGTTAATAGAGCATGCTGGTTTGTAGGGTGCCAGGTAATGCGGCTTTTACTGTAACTGACACAGATAAATGTGTGTGTGTGTATATTTGGTGGACTGTTGTGGAGGATATACATAATAATCTCTCAACTGTAGCTGGTTCAATAAAAGATTCTACCAAACAAACCCTGCTCTTCAAAAAAAAAAAAATAGATGTGCTTTGTAGCATTATGTCTTACATGTAAACAAACAAATTATTTCAGACCAGAGGAGAAACTCCCTCATCCTAGGTGCCTGAGGCTCAGGGCAAGTGCAGCCAGCTGCACAACCTGGCAAATGTGGGATGGGATCTCAAGAATTTTATCCCATATCTCAACTATCTTGAATGTCTGACATGGCAGGATGCATGATTGTTAGGAGCCAGGATAAAATTCCTCATATCCCATTGCACCATTAAATTAACATCTTCCGGGGCCTTAGGTGCACAAAGGATAATAGAACCCCACCTCTAGTTTCAACAGCACATGTAAATGTAATGCTCTAGAATTTTGTGATTCTTTTTAAAACTATCACCTAATGAGGAACAGGACATTGTCTACACTAATAGCTTTAGAAAAATCTTCCACATAAATAGGGTTCATACAGTTTCAGTTGGTGAGAACATTTCTGTTTTCATGTCCTGGCCTGAGTAGGATAAGATGAGATACTGGGAGGAAAAAAGTTGAATTGATGTGCACATGCACCCTGATTGTTGTCAACACTAGATATGCTATATACTTCTATCAGACGAATAGTGGGAACTTTTTCTACAATGAACAGTAGGTGCAGCATGAGATTCAGGAATCTGGTTTCCATTTCTGGCCCCAGTTAATTCCAGTCTTTTGCCTGTGTAGACTAGGTTGAAGAATAATTATAATTTATCCTGGATATCTTGGTTGGCTGTTGATCAGTATTTTGCATATATCTGGTTTTTAAATTATGTAAAAGTCCTAAGAAAATGTTTGTGTATGTTCTGTTGGTCTTAGTGTAAAATGAATTGAATGCTGCTCTGGGATACCTATGTTCTAATTCCACAGTTATGTAAGAATCTATTGGGATTACCATATGAGGTTTCAAAATAGTATTTCAGTGGAGTCTACTGAGAGGTACTTAAAGAAAATGCAGTGGAACTAGATGTTCTTTCAGTCTATTGATCTAAATTCTTGTGGTTCCCATTACAAAGGAGATTCAGCAATAATAAATATCGGTCAAAGAAAGTAAATCGATACCCTGAGCATTCTTTAAATTTAATGAAGTTAAATATGAAATCATTGCACTTTGCATAGTTTTTCCACTCTCATTAGCCATCATTTGTTCCTTTGCAGTTCTGTTCCCTCACAGAAATTTCCAATGTACTGGAGATTCTGTGCTCCTATTCTCTTCCCTTGTTTGCCTGTAAAATAACAAGATTTGTTCCCCCTAAGGTACATTCAAAGCCAAAGAAATATTATTTTAAAAGTGAACATGAACAAAATTATTAATTACCACTTACTGGTCAAAAAGTTATTGGTAGGATTCTTTAGAGATCAGTCTTGAAACAAATCTTTAAAAATATATATGTTAATATGGAAGTTGGCACAAAGTGAGAGTGCTGATGAAGTTGGTTGATAACACAGTTTGAGGGACTCTATACAGAAGATGACCTTGAAGACTAGACAAATAGAAATAGAATGTAATTAAAGAACAAAAAAACAAAAACAAAGCCATGCATTTAGGGACTAAAAGAGTAATGTCTGCTTTGAACAGTGAGCCTAGAAATTCAATCAAAAACTTTTAACCAGTTCATGTAGTGAAGACACCCCAGCTGCCTATCATTTCCAGCTCCATCATCTGTGATTTTTATATAATTCTTCAATCAAAATTAAGGTAAAAATCTAAATGCAGATGGAAAGTATCTACATGATATAAATGAGGGAAGTTTATTTTTTACCAAATTTTGTCATACCTATTCTATTATCATCTTGGAAAAAAATGAAATCTGAACTCTGACGTTGTTTGTTTGTTTTATATGACTTACATGCCACCCTTTCCACTAAAGGCTCAGGGTGGCTTACAATAATTGAACAAAATAACTTATAAAACAGGAGAATGACAAGAGACCAAAAGAACTTAAAGGGGAACTAGAAAATCAACATAAAATAAAGACTCCTTAAACAATATCTCAGCCTATCTTTGTTTGCTAAACTGCAGGTAGGAAGGTCTTACAGCATTTCCGAAAGATGTCTGGGCTTGAGCTCTGGAGACCTTTAAGAGGGAGTTCCAGAGTGACTGCTGAGAATGAACTCCCAGAGCCTTGTTACGTATTAATTTTAAGCAGCTCCTGGAGCTCTTAGCCCTTGCATTGTCCACACTTTAATGCCTGAAAGTAATTTTAAGTATTAAAAGTATTAAAGTTATGTCACTCCAGGACAGATTTATCTCTGATCTGTGTGACCCAGCTCATGTTCCATTAATGTGTGGCTACTCCCCACAGATGAGCCACCCAAGTTGCACACTCCAAGATCCCAGGATTCAGTGTTCCCTTTCCCACCCCTGTGTTCTGTGCAGACAGACTTTCCACTCTCTGAACTCTACTGCACAAAGGGCAATTCTGGCACCAGAATAACTCCTACTCCTGCCCCTAGGGATGTGACCTTCCCACCCCCAGGAGTACAACCCTGTACAAGCAGCTTGTAAAGCACATGCCCTCTAGCCAGGTTGCAGGCCATGGGTGGGTCTAGTGGGTGTAAAAAGGTAGGGGGTCAGATAGGGTCCCTGTGTGACTTTCTTCTCAGGCAGGGGCAGCAGCTCCACAAAAACCACCTTACCTCTCTGCTCCCATTTCCCAGTCACTCCAGGAAACATGACCAGCACCTCCCACATCCTAATACCAATCCCATATATGAGACCTTTAATTTACTTCCTCTTTATTTCATTAATAAAATTGTTTGCTTCATTCAATTTTATCCTGCAGTGGCTGACTTCCTTCATTTCACCACCCTTCCCTATCCCCCATTTCTGTTCCGCCTCCCATCTCATTACCCACCCCCATCCCCTTAACACCCATCTCTACCTCCCAGTTTTGTGTTCCTGCCTCCCTGACCCATCGCTCTAACACCCCCAACTAAAACAGCTATAGAAACCTGTCCTGGATCACCAGCCCTTTAGTGGCAACTTGCAGCTGTAGCATTATAGCTCAAGTGAGCACTAACACCAATCAACATTTGAGCAGCTCAAAGTTCAATGTATAACAAGGCCCCCGTGAATTTTGCTAGGGGGATTTGGCATGTTGATGGTACTTGCACGAGGTTGCTCTAGGCTGACCTTGGGGATTGTGATGGGGTATAAGGGAGAAGGCAGTCCCTTAGGTACATATGGTCCAGAACCTTTAGGGCCTTATAGGTCAAAATCATCACCTTGAATTGCACCCAGAAGACTACTGGGTATTAATGCAGACCCTGGAGCACTGGAGTTATATGCTCCTGTTTACCAACCCCTTTCAGAAGGTGGGCCACAGCATTTTGCACCAGCTGCAGCTTTTGGATGGTTTTCAAGGGCAGCCCTACATAGAGCATATTGCAGTTGTCTAACCTTGAGTTTATGAAGGCATGAATGATGGTGGGCAGATCCATATCTGAAAGAAAGGGTTGCAGCCTTAACTGGATGGAGTTAGTGAAAGCCGCTTTTAGCCACTGCCACCACCTGCAGCAGAGGATCCAGGAGCACCCAATGCTAAGCGACAAGTGGAAGATGAACCACATTAATGATACGGTGTCCCAGTGTTTCCCAAGTCAAGCAGTCTACTTGTCACCACCACCTCTGTCTAGCCTGGAGTTTGTACTCAGTAGTTGAAACTGTTTAGCAGTAGACAAGAAAAACAGTTCCCAGAAATCTGTGTGCTCATAGTAACAGTAAGCATTTAGTTGCATGTATGTGTGCCCATGGCCTCATACATTATATAGCATTCATATCAAAGCATCATACCATTAAAATTGAAAGTGTGAATCTAGGACAGTCTGGCACAACTGGTATGTTATGTCCATACGTGATTGATTCAGGTCCAATAACTAAATCAAATATAACAAATAAGTCCCTGGTTCTCCATGTATTTTGATCTGTGATTTTCTCTGACTGTAAGGATCCTGGTCCCTTGTCAATCATGATATGTTTTCTCAGGCTGTTCAGTGTTGCAATCTGAATCTAGCTAATATAATAGGCAGGGTGATATCAGATACAGATGTTCATCTAAATTTATTTTTTCTGGAATCTACCTATGTACCCCAGGTTTAATGTGCATACAGACCCTCATTAGATGAACTAATAGTCATCAGGAGCCAGTTTCATCTTGTTGTAGAGGTTTATAAAACTTAGAAACTTGGTCTACTTAATAGCAAAAGCTTTTATTTTGCTCCTTTTAAGTCTTGCAGATAATGCACACTAAAAAGAAATATTTGGCTCCTGGGTCCTGAACTGTATTGGAAGCAGAGAAGGGCATTGTTCCCTTGTGAGCAGTCACCAGAAAGGATGCTCCTTCCTCTGTTGCTTTTCTATAACTGTATGTCTCATTACTCAGACAATATGCTAGGAGCTGTTTGGAAACAGAGCTGCTGAAGTAAAAGGCCAGAGGGAAATGACCAGGTCGTGCCAGGAGGTTTTAGGCATGACACTGCTCAGAGGCTGATATTTGGTGTTTCTCTGTATAGCTTATGAAAGAGTCAGTTTTTCTTGCTGTTTGAGAGTCCTGACCTATTCCAATAGCCAGTGGGTTTTATTTTGCCCCCACTGCTTAAAACAACCCTTCAGACACCTCCCTGAATGAGGTTCCAGGGTAGCATGAGTGTAGAGATGTCAAGAAAAACCTTTTCTTTAGGAGATCCAAACTCCCCCTATGTCTGTAACAGATACAGTGGTTTTTAAAGGAAGCCAAAAAGCCTTTAGTAAGTAAACCTTCTCATATTTATCCATGGTTTCTTTCTCTTAAGGCTAAAACCTTACCACAGGGTTCCACTTCACCCTCTCCATGTTTGTATCAATGCATATTGTGCAGGGATCTGTTTAAGGCTGGTTTATTTTCTCACACTGCACTTACTTCTCTTTTTGCTTTTGTTATAATTTACTTTCTGTGCAGATTCTGTATCTTTACCTTCATTTTCTACATTGTCTGTTGCTCCATATCTTGTTTGAGTGACATCTGTAATTAGATACACACATGGATAAAACTCAGTCTTTTGGCCTTTAGTTACCTTTTTCATTTCAGAATGTAGTGGTAAATTCTTCCTACATTTCTCCCACTCTTTTCACATGGATATTAAACATTACTTTTTACTGTAATTTTATTGTCTCTTTCTTACATTAATTCTGTTGTTCTTTCAATCATGCCATTTACTTATTGTTTTATATAGCTGAGAACAGTGATGATTGCCATGCATTCAAATTCTTTTTCTTAGTTGGCTTATTGCTTTAGTGTCCTATTGGTTTATTTTATCCAAATAATGATTTACATATACTCATGTAAGTCTTCTTATATCCTTCTGTTAACTAAGTGTCTGCCTTTTAATTTCTCAATCAGTACGGGGTTTCAACCTGGACATTATATTATAAGCCCTTCATGTCACAACACCATTTGGGCTCCATAATTTTGCTTTCTGCATATACATCTAATCCGAAAATGTAGTCAGTTTCTTAAAGGTTATGGAATTTTCATCCTTGGAATTTTGTAAGAGCAGGTTAGACAAACACTTTGCTGTACTGGTTTAGACAGGATTGTTCCTGCCTTAAGCAAGGAGTTGTACTTGATGACCTCCTGATGCCTGTCCTATCCTATGATTCTATGATCTGCTTCCAATCTCTTACCATCCACCAGTTTAAAATGTCATGTTTCCATCTGTATTTTCTCATTTTTCTGTTTAACATTGTCACATTGTTTCAGTTTGAATCAAAGCTTGAACCTTATTTTTCTAGATACTAGTCACTAATATTTACCTTGCTTTGTGATGTGTGTGTGTGTTTATGGACACATACATTATACATATAAAAACATATAAATATAACCATATATAGTGTTTGTAGTGTGTGAAAAATCACTTGCAACAAAATAAATACATTTGCAACAAATTATGGGTAGTATAGTACTGTCATCTTACGCATTGCAAGTAAGCATCAACTGGTACATCTACACAAGACACTTTACTGCCCAGTACAGCTAATTACTGCATGGTAAACATCCACACCTGCATGTGCAGATGCTTCCTGCACAGTAATTTGCTCTAATCATGAGTAAATTTGCTACCTGTAAGTAGAAGTAGCAAATTGACTCATGGTTATTAACTGCTCAGTAGCTCACATGTAGACACCTGACTGGGAGAAAATATGGCAGCGGGAGATTGCTCCCTGTCCCCAGGAGCTGCCTGCTGCCAGGGTGGGCTCCACCACCAGACCCCAAGTGAGGACAATGTCCACCTGCCCCGGCAGCAGGGATATTCTAGCCCCTGCTCCACGATCATGGGGTTGGGAGATCCTTATCTCCCAGCCTCAGTTCTGTGGTCATGGGACCTAGGCTGGGAGAGAAAAATCTCCCCATACCAGCCCTGCAACCATGGAGTTGACAGTGGGAGAAAGAATCTCCCAGCCCAGGTCCCAAGACCATGGAGCTGGTGCTGGGATATAGAGGTCTCCCAGCCTGGGTTTCATGTCCACGGGGCTTGGGCTGGGAGATGAGGAACT
Organism: Caiman crocodilus; assembly: GCA_030014935.1. Taxonomy (NCBI): domain Eukaryota; kingdom Metazoa; phylum Chordata; order Crocodylia; family Alligatoridae; genus Caiman; species Caiman crocodilus. The sequence continues at coordinate 65,716,789 of JAGPOW010000304.1, read as the reverse complement.
CCCAGCTCTGGCCCTGCAGTTGTGGAGTGGGGGCTGGGATCTCCCTGCTGCTGGGGTAGGGGGACATTGTCTCTGTCTGGGCCCCAGTGGTGGAGCCTGCCCTGGCAGCAGGCAACTCCTGGGAGCAGGGAGCAAAGTGCTTGCCTCTGCCAGGAGATAGCTGTCTCCTGATCCCTGGGCTATCACCCAGGAAGAGCCTAGAGTTTTCCCTGACTGCTGTAGGGCTGATTACAGGGCCACAGAGAGCGGGAGCATCCTGCTGCTAAGAGCAGCAAATCTGCTCCCACATCCCTGCACAGGTAGACATGTGCCCAGAAGTTTACTTGAAAGTAAACTTCTCCCAGATTGTTTGCATGTGTAGATGCGCTCAGTAATGAGTTAGATTTGTTTCCGGTTTTAAGAAAGCATCTAGATATCTTGGAGACATGCAATAGAGACTAACTGTCTCTTTAACTGGAATTGTGTGAAAACACATGCTGGTCTGAAAATTACAGTAGTTTTCAGGGGAGTACATTTTCAGTCCAGATTGTTTTGATGGAGTGCAACTTTGCCAGCAATTGCAGCACTTCATGAATTTGCTCAATAGGAAGCAATTTTAGAATTGCCAACTTGCAGGGCTTTTAAAATGATTTTATCTTTCAACAGTGTTTTAGTGGTTAGCCCATCTCCCATCATTTCCTCTTAGCAAGCTAAAAAGTCATGGTTGAAATAACTTGGCAGATTTGTTCACAGACTTTCAGAGGGAACCCTGAAGTTATGACTTAATAGAAGTGTGTTACTTAACCATATTCTTTATGCTAATGGCAGCTGCAATAAGTGTAAAAAAAGACTTGGTGATATACATTAGGTTGCATGAATGGTGCCAGCCTAGTTCAAAATGTTTGCCTTGGCTGTAAGTGGAAATAAGTTTGACTTAATCTTCCAAGATGTAATGATTATGCAATAAAACAAATTTTGTCTTGATTTACATACATTGGGACCCTATCATAGTCACTGGAATGCATTGGAATATAAAACAGCTGAACCTGGCCCAGTATCTGTATTTCACAAGAAGGCTGAGATGATTGCATCCTCTTCTTTGGAGGGACTCAGCATTCCAGGTCAGCAGTGAAGTGCATTCATAGATTTGTGCTCTAAACGTTTGTGTTGTGTGTGCCCGAATCCAGCTAGTAGGATTATTATATTTTCCTGTTCACCTTCAAATAAATAAATAAATAAAACCCTTAAAAGTTGTGAAATCAAGAGAAAAAATAGCTACTTGGGATGTCTACAGGGTGTGTCTGGAGAACCACTGAAACTTTCATCCATATGTCATTTCCTGCCAGTACCAAAAATGTTTAAAGCCAGGAAGTTTAATTTGATATAAACTGAATTAAACTCCATAGAGCATGAAGACAATCTAACACATAAATGGTAATTATTTTTCCTTCATTCACAGAAAGATAATTATTTCATTTACTTTCAAAAGAGACTTTCACTACAGTAGTTCATAAGTACTTTGTGAAAGAAACCATAATATCCGTCCTTCATGGGTGAGAAATCCTGCATTTCCTGGGATTACTGTCTTTTTCTAATCCAATTCATTATCAGCTATTGTGTGAGGGAAAGAGCGGCAGGGGTTTTTCAGCCTTTCTGCAGCTGAAGAAATACCTGTCTTTAAAGAAATCTTTCAGGGCAAGAAGAACACTGCAATAACTGTAGCAGATCAAACAACTAGTCTGATTATTCTTGTGCTCTGCTACGGATGGTAGCCAATTCTTGCTGAGATGAAGGCAATCTCACCCCCCACCTACACTTACATCATTACTAAACGTGTCCATTTGTGCAAGGATCTGTATGAGTGTATGGAGGTGAATGGGCTGGAGGGAGACCTTTTGCTTCTGCAGAAATCAGCTTTCATGCAGAGCGATAAGAATTGATCACCATTATTACTTTAACTTGATATCCACATATGTTGATAATTGTCATAGTCATAAAATTATTAATAGAAGGAAACCTGAAGACATTTGAGGGTTGGCCACAATAGTTTGTTACCTTGGAATCCAAAACTAAAGCAGTAATATTGGATATCCCACAACATACCCTGTAGTCCTGCAAAGACTGTTAATGCCTTGATTATCTCTTCCCAGCAATTGTATACTGTATTGTATCCTAAATTGTAATTGTATTCCCAGCAATTGTATACTGTATTGTATACTAAAACCATTGTCTAAAAATGTCTTACAACTTTACAACTCTGTACCAATGCAGTACCGATGCACAGGGCCCTGTTTCTCTTCTTTAGATGGTGCATCTATATGAGCCATTAAGGGGACATGATAAGCTCTGATGCACCAAGGTTTATCAGGGCACCTTAATGGCATGTGTAGATATTCAAACTGCTGTGGTCCAAGGAGTGTATGCAGGTGATGTGCATGGGACAACAGCAGTTTGAGCTGATGCAGAGTAGCCCTGGGCTGGCAGGAAGTCCGGGAGGTCAGCCCCGAGCTCCAGGTGCCAGCACTGGGTGACAGAAGGGCTAGGTGAGGCACAAGGGTGCTAGAGTGTGGGGTTGAGTGGCAGGCAGCCCCCATACTTCTGCACTGTCATGCCGCAGCCAGCCCTAGTCCCTATCTACACATGCACATCAGTGCAATAAGTAACTGCGCCATAAGATAGTACTGTCCCCAACACTATTATCTTACAGCACAGTTGATTAATCTACTGTGCCCTAATACCAGCATACATGTAATTGTGCCACTTACTGTGGAGCTAATTACTCTGCAGTAAAGCAGACATGTAGTAAAGCTCACATGTAGATGCTCAGCAGTAAAGCACACATGTAGCCCAGATTGTGTTAACGTGCACCAAACTGTGTACTCATGTAGCTACCATTCATAAAATCTTATATTGTCTTCCAGCTTTACAGTGCCATGGAGAATAACCACAAATTAAAACATTTTCTAATAGAGTTCTAAATGTTTGTATCACTGTGCCAGTCCTGCAGCATAAGAGGGCCTTTAGCTGGGGACAGCTGGGACATGAGCACCAGAGAGTCATCCGTCAGGAAGCTTAGTTTGTAACTAAAGCCTTGAGTCAAGGGATCAGGAGTAGGAAGGTCAGAAGACTGAGTTCTGTAAGGGACTGAGATGTGGATATGCAGAAAGAGGAGAGTCATGAGCTGGTGGGGGGTCAGGAGTAGAAAACAAAGATCCATACTGGAGTCACTAGCCAGAGCATTCAGAGCAGATGGGTGTGACTAGCTGTAAGGGAATGAGACATGGGGAGTTGCCAAACTAAAACTGTGAGACTGGAGTCTGGACTCGAGTCAGGAGCCAGAAACTGGTGATTAGGAACTAGTTTGTCCTTTCTGGTCTTTTAAGACCTCACCTGAGTTCTCAGAAATAGTTGTTAGTGACTCTGCAGTTACTTCAGTCGTAACCTGACTATGCAGTGTTTCATTTTCATACAGTGGATTCCAAGACAAATGGCTAAGAGAGTTTGCATCATTCTGAGTATTTTCCCCAAATTGTTCATCCAGCTCTAAAATTTGAGAATCCTTTTTTTGATATTTAGAAATATGACATCTTACAGCAATAATTTGGGAAACATCAGGCCAGGTTTTCAAGAGTTTTGTTTCCATTCAGACACATCTACGCTACATTAGACTATGGGTGTGATAACATGCAGTGCCCGCTTGTTTCCATTCTGTGCAGGCAGAATGGCAAAAATAATGTTTTTTGCTTCTTTGGGCACTCAAGGGTGTACCCACCATCACTCTACTGCTGGTTACATTACATGGCATGTTTTGTGCACAGACCAGGATGTAATAGGTAGGCTAGTAGGGGGTATTTTCACAGCAATGTCCCGTGGCATTCTCCAATGTGATGTGGCCTCCAAGTGGCTTTTGAATGCTGATCTCTTTGGCTAATCTGTCCATGGATGCACTGTGCCTGGCCCATATTAATAGGAAGTGAGCTGAGTTCCAAAATTCGGATTTAGGTTCGTAATCAAAAAGCCCATCTGCTCCAGGAGTACAGAGGACTACAACCTTTCAAGTTCAAGGCATGGTCTGGAAAACATGAGTTCCTTATTTTCATAAGCATTGCATTCATTCCAACTGTTAAAGAATAAGAACAAGCTTTAAATCATTTGCTTAGGGTAACTGTCTCCGGCTTGTAGTTTTATCCTTTTGTGTAGATGATCAGTAAATGTAAATGTAAAAATGTATGTGGCACCCCAAAGATACTTAATATTACTTGTGGTGGAATTAGCAAGAGCTCCATTTTTCCTCTGGGTTTGAAAAGGGAGAGTGAAAACCCTATTTGGCACCAGAAACAGATGAGTCATTTCTAATGCTACTGGAAAACTAATTCTGCCTTGACTTCAAAGGGAAACATCAAAGGAGGTTTTATCATGTATCCAGGTGCTGAAAGAAGAGCTTTTCCACAGCACTGTGACCCTGGTTGAGTTTATAGAAGATTTTGATGCTTGCTCATTAATAATATGGAAATCATAATATTCAAAGAAAGCCTATTAGACATATTATTGACAGGCTAGGGAACTGAGCCAGAAGGTTGGCGAATGCTCTTTTTGTTGCTTCTTTAGCAGGATAAGCAGCAGAAAAAAGCTGAGATAAGAAAGCAGTAAATCACCTGGTGCCCTCTTCTTTACTAAAAGGAGCTAAAATTCTTCAGAAGGTCCCTTTCATATCCCATCTCTTTTCCACTGAGGGCAGAGGATCCACACTTTTACTGTATATTTCTCTATTTATGCTTAAGAAATTCCTCTTCCTTTTTAACTTGTTCATACTTATGTATACATTCTATTGATCAGGTCTAATAGCTTGCGGCCAGACATTGGACATCTACAAGCCACATGGTAGATGGGGTTACCATGTGGGTGTGGACATTCCACAACTTACTATGGTTATGTCTTAAACTATGAACTTGCCTGTAGAAGGGAACAAACTCTTCCAGAGGGGTTACACCTAAATATTACGGTTAATCCATTTGCATATTCAAACACCTCCCCTATCCACTAACTGCCCCGCCCCCCAAACATGGGATTCTAAAACCAGTAGAGGAAAAGCTTATTTCATATTACTCACATTAGCTCAAAACGTAGGTGTTTACTTAAGAAATTTGTTGATTAGACAAAATTGGAAGGCACTATCCAAACAGAAGATCAGAAAGACATACAAGAACAACTAGATGACCTTGAGAGCATGAGTAATGCTATTTTCTTTTTGTTTTTTTCCATCTTCTGTAACCAAGTTCAGATTGGGTCCACACATGGACACATATTACTACATATTGTGTTTATGTCCTTGGAGTATCCCCACAATTGCATAACTTTAGTCTTCTCAATCCTTGTTTGGAGGCAGTTCATGCTCCTCTGCATTGACAAAACAAGCTCTGTTTCTGCAGGAAGATGTTCAGCACGTTTGATATTCATATAAACTGCTTTCTGGATCATCTCTAATTGTGATTGCCACTTTTTTTTTGTTTGGCTGTTGGTGTTTCAGTGGAAATTTTTCTGTGATTTTAATCTACTCAGAGCTGTAATGTGGCCATGCAGTGGGTGCCTCTTGTCTTCATTCTGCTGGATACATTGTATTTTGCTTCATCATAGTATCATCATAGTATCATAGTGCCTAGGGTCAGAAGGGGCCTAGAGCAGGCCATCTAGTCTGACCCCCTGCCAATGGCAGGAACGAGTGCCAGG
>JAGPOW010000304.1:65683872-65707693 GCA_030014935.1 Caiman crocodilus | reverse complement strand
GGTCCTGTGACCCTGGCACTCGTTTCCTGCCATTGGCGGGGGGTCAGACTAGATGGCCTGCTCTAGGCCCCTTCTGACCCTAGATACTATGATACTATACCCTAACCCTCTTAATGAGTCCTGCCAGTGTTTTTAGAGATCAGCCTTTCTGCTTATTTTACCAGCCTTGATTGCTGGGGCCTTGGACTCTTCTCCAGCTTGAGAAAATCCATAAGAACCAATTCTATCATAGCTGTACTTTAATAAAAGGCTTCTAAACCAGCCCCCATCCCTCCCATCCCCATCAACATTATTTTAATTACTCGCGAGTCACCAGAATCCTCCAGAAATTTCTGGTCTCCCTGTGATATCTGGAATTCTTTTAGCGGTTGCACCATTTTTCTCAGACATGTTTTCTGTTGTTCAGTTTTTTCCCCATTATAGGCAGACAGTGCCTAGGGCCCCAACCCGATAATTTCTCTGGTCAATGGCTGGGAGCTGCAGTTGTCCGTAAATATGCATCTCTAAGTTCCTTGACTAGACAATGTCCAAAATCATAAAGAAATATACAAATGGCATGACATAATCTATACAATGATAACACCAATATAAAGGGATACAGCATAACATAGGCTTTCCAATGAGAGCACCCATGCAATATCAGTATTACAGCATAAAAGAAAATATTAATAATACCCTACAAGCCCCCAGAACATAATATGGTTCACGACAGATGGCACTTGATAAATTTATGGAAAGGATTAGATAATGTAGTTTCCTTTGATAGTAGGAGAATAGAGTTGAGGACTCAGAAAGTCTCTTTCTGCCCTGTGTTCCAAATGCAGTATTTCTTAACTTGTTTGCTGTAACCCCATCTGGGGGTGAAGGGGCAGAGATGAGGTTTTACAAATCCCAAGGCATCGCAGCCTAAAGTGAAGAAAATCTTGCTTCTCCCCATTCTGGTTTTGGGTGAGGTTGCTTGTTAAAAGTGGTTTGAAGCTGTAAGGAGGGAAACCGTTTATAGTTGTTTGATTCCAAGAGTGCAGGGACTTGTATGTTCTGATACATAAACAGAATTGCATTAAAGTTATCTGACTGCCTTCCTAATTCCTCTTCCTACTTGGAACAACCTACAAGACCCTGATGGTTGACTAGTCCCTCAGGTCAAATGAGTAACAGCATTATGATTGTTTCATGTTACACATCACTCTAAATATAGCTTTATGTTTAACTAAGGCTGGCCAGTTCTCTGACTGTTAACATACAAAAATCATTGGTTAAACAGAGAAAAGGAGAAAGGGAGAGAGGAATAAAAGAAAAGTATACAATAGCCTTAACTTTTCAACCAGGGCATTGTCTTAAAACAGGAGTTGAAAGTGGATTTAAGTTGTGACCTAAGAAAGTTTTAATCATGACAAGATGGGACAGTTTTATTTTATATAGGTCTTTTCAGAGAATCAGTGAATTATAGGAAAATGATTGCTGTGAAGAAGAATGAATCTATTTTCCTCCAGACCTTGTAAATGTTTTTGCTTTGCTTTGAGCTATTGAAATAAAATATTTTATTCTACTTCTGTTGCACCCATCTAATTTTGTGGATTTTGGTTTCTCACTTTATGAGTGCAGTTGAGGCTTTTGATGGTGAGAACCTCATACGACCTCTTAGACCCAGACTAATCTTGATATGGTCTGCTTATGCTGTTCTCTTCCATGTCTTCTCAGTGTTGACCTGCTATACCTAAGCTATCGTTTCAGTCTACTCTAAAGCAATCTATTGTGCTAAGTGTTTTTTCCATCTTGCCCTCTTGGCTGTGCAGTGAGCCAGCTTTAATAATAAAAGAGACAGAGTGTGGCTATGGCCATATCTAACCCATAGCCTAGGGATTAGGGCATTTTGCTTGGAGCTGGGAGATACAGGTTCAACCCTCAGGTGAGGGAGGCTTAGAAAGTGGGTGTCCCGCTCTTTGGGCAAGTGTACTAACTACTTGTCTAAAAAGTAGAAGGGTCCTTCTCTTTCTATGACTGACACTTCAGGGACTGATATAGAGTTAACATACCTTTCTAGGTAGAACAGAGATGCAACAGAGTGTAAGTGGCTGGAGCATACCCCTTCTGGGTTTGTTCAGAAAAGGAAGTTGAGCTGCATAGAGGAGAGTGGGATTTAAATTTGGTGTAAGTGGGCCTAAGTGCCACTTATGTAGCTAACTTCAGCTTCGTAAGTGCTTCCGGCCTGTCTAAAGAACTGGATTTGAGGCAAAGTGTATTAGGACCAGGCACCAGACAATATACCACATTTGCCACAATGATGTAGAAAAAAACAACCTGTTGATGCTTTATTTGCTATCTCCTGGCCTTTCATTTAGATGAATTTGTTTTTTACCAGCCTTATTTGATCTTGTGGAACTATGAGGGAGCAAATTAATGTACTATAATGGATGAGAGGACCCAGTAGGTAGTAGACTAAAAATCTTTGAAAGGAAAGAAATGCATTTACTTTTAATCAGTTTCCCTCTCTCTTGCCTTTTCCATTACAGGCTACATAATCTAGTGGTTAGAGATCAGGAGTGGAATCTGGGATAGTGAGTTCTCTCATGACTTCGAAAAAGACACATTACAACTGTGCTCTTCAATTTCCTCATATCTTAAAAAGGAGTTAATGTTGTTCAGCAGATGGATGTTGGAGCTTAATTCATGTTTGTAAACTGCTTGGATAAAAAAGTGTTTATAAAATGTGAGATATTATATGGTTTTCTATATAAAGAAGAATAGTGCAAAGAAGTCTCTAAATTTGTTGCCCTCTACTATTGCAAAATGGAAAAAGAACGGTGACTAGTCTGACTTCAGATTGTGGACAAAATAGTCTTTTGATTGGATCAGGGAAAATACAACGTATCTTGATATGAAACTGTGTTAATTAAATTTTATCAGAAAAAAATCTAAAAAAGATTGGAATGGAAGTAACAGAGAATACTAGGAAAAATCAAGACTTGAAATTAGTTAAGAGTTTAAAAAGACATTTTAAATGTCCCAGGGTAGCTTATTTCAACATATCCCCACCAGCCAATAGCACCTCATTAATTTTAGGGTTTTCATTCATTCCTCTTTGTACATAGGCAGCTGGTATATGTGCCTATAAGCAGATATGGGATAGGTATTTTCAAAGTATGCTGAAAACGTCCATAACTATATATTATAATTCACTCTGTGTTGCAAAAGGCAAATATAGCTGTGATTCTTGGTAGTGTCACCTCTAAAAATCAATACTCCAAAAGAATAGTCTCCCCCTCTGTTGCACTAGCCCTACCTGCCACTTTTCTCTGATGCTGCAGCAACATCCTTAAGCATAGCTATTCAAGAATTTTCTAATAAACCATTTTTTTCTGGTGGTAAATGCCAGTATGTCAGAACTAAGTTGTTCACAGGAAAGAGCCAGTTTCAATTAATCTGATTTGAATTTTTTACAATAGGCTTGAAATTGCCAAAGTGTCCTGTTTCGACTTTTTAAGTAAAATGTTTTGGCTTTTAGACTGGCCTAGAGGCCAGATCTGGCCCATGAAGCTGTTCTGTCCCATTGCTGGGATACCAGAAGCTGAGGGACTGGCTTGTTGCAATATCTAGAGTCCTTGAGCCCTGGTGGGCATGGCAGTCAGCAGTAGGAGGGTGAGCAAGGACTGATACAGCCCCAGTCATTCTCTAGGTGCTTTGTCCATTGCCCTTGCTGTGGCCCCAGCTTCTAAGCTGCTGACCTTGTCACCATCCTAGCATCCAGCATGCCCCAAATCAGAGCAGACATGCTGCTGCTGCCACATGCCATAGGCTGGATCTGGCCTACAGGGAACTCTATGGTCTAGATCCAGCCTGGGGCAGAAGGTATGTTTGACAACCCTGCCCTAGAGAATAGAGGCAGAGATAGGGAATTGGCATCTCTGCAGTCTATTTTCGGTTCTATTAGTGACTTACTGAGTGACTTTTCACTGGTAATTTAAGCTCTCTGGTGCAATTTTCAGAACAAGTAAGTTGTAAGGGAGGCTGAGCCTACTTTGAAATGTTACTTTGGTGCACAGGAACCAAGTGGAAGTTTTAGTCTTTTGAAAATGGGCTTTGTGCTGTTTGGTCATGTTAATGCTTTTGAAAATAGTAGAGGTCCTTAAATTACTGTTCTTTCAAATTGAATGATCAACATCTCTTTGCTTCACCAGGATACAGTGAGCTTCATTAATTGCTTCTAAATCACTTTGAAGATCTTAAGATTTTAGAAATTAAAGAAGTGCAAATTATTTAGAGGAGGAGGACATCAGAGGTCTCAGAGCATATGGGTAAATAAAAGCAGGAGAAGTAGCAGAGAAGTAGCTTTCCTCAAGAGAATTATAGAATCATGTACCCATTTGTAAAACTATGCAGACGTGGTCTTTCCCTTCACAAATTTAATGTTAGAGGCTGAAGACGATAAAAAAGCCTAGAAGTTCAGTTTATGAGGCTCCAGACATTTGGATGTTTATCCAAACCCTGTCTAAAACTCATATGGTTATTGGGTTTGAGGAAATAATATCAGAGACTTGCTAAGCTTATCAACTGAATGCCCTGATATGGAAAGAAATATATGTGGGTGAGCAATATTCAGTAAGGCAGGGAGATATTTCAGAGCTGGGTGAACTTATCTCCTAGGCTGTTCTCTTCACCTCCACTTCAACTTAAGTTAAGGAGCTAATTAGTCCAAGATATACCACACCTGCCACCCCTTCCCAAATGACAGTTGAAGAGGGCATATTGTATATATTGTGTAGAAGGATAGATGTGTGAAAGCACAGCTCCTATGTTCACATCTCCTTGGAGGCTGAATGTGATCTAGGCTTTTCCAGAAGCCTGAACAATGTCAAACAGAGCTAGGAAACTATAGTTAGCAGCCATCTCTCTCTCTTTCTGACCCCCTGCATCCGAACATTTTTACAGCTTATTAAATGTTACTAGTGAGGAGCAGGTTGGGGTGGAAGGATTAGCCTCCTTCTCTAACAATGGGAAATGAGGGTTTTCCTCTTTTCATTGTTCGGGAGCTAAGTGAAGCTGAAACCTGCTCCTAATATAATACTACTCCACTTTTAAGTGGTACTTTTCATCTGAAGATCTTAAATGGTTTATAAATCAAGATATGTAGAAATATTGCTCTGAAATATTACAGCTGGGAGATCAAGACATCCAGAAGCAAAGTGAGCTGCTGTTGCTCACACAGCAGGTTAGTGGCAAACGTGGAAATAGAATCCAGTCTCTTGACTCCTAATCTTAGTGCCCATTCCACCCCCAACCACATAAAATTAAAACTAATTCAGATATAGCTGATGTTGCTGAGGATGTATTTCCCTCCCTTCTTCAGAGTCCAATGCACAGGGGACATCACAGCCCTATGACTGTGGCAATGCTAGTAGCTGGTGTTACAGTGGAAACAGAAATAGGTGTAAGATGAGAAGTTCTGTATTTGATTTAGAATATGTGACATTCTGTCATCTCCAAGACTTGCTCTGCAAGCCTTCCACAGCTGGGTGGGGTTTTTTGTTCCTGTTTTTTATTTCATTTTTTTCTGTAGGGTTGGAAAGGTTGTTCACAAGAATACACCTCATTTGCTCCCCAAACCACTGCTGGTCCTTTGGGGTTTGCATACCTTAGGAAGCTGTGGATGTGTTTTATTACATTACGCACATATAAAGTAAATATTCTGCTTTGGTGTGTTAGATTTGCAAAGAGTTAATCAGAGTTTTGGAAGACAAGGCAGTACACTGGAAGATGAGTTTAATAGCATATGGCATCCAATACATTTTTCATATACAATGCTTGTTTCTATTTAATAATCCCACTAAAGAAGGGACAGTGCTGATCAGGGTTTGGGGATTTTAAATCTTTCTACATTACTTGTCATGCAGATGATGATTTGGTGGGGAAAATAAATGGCCATCCACATCCTAAGTGCCACTTTCCTTATTTTCTACAACAGTTTCCTATATCTGTACTGTTTCCTCAAGGTATTTCATGATGGCCACCAAGAAGCCATCTGGTACAGCTTTCGATGTATACTGCCTGTGAGGGGACAGGCAGAAAGGTAGTCTAGGGCTACTGAGCTTCAGCTGTTAGTTATTAAAAGGAGAAGAATGGTAGCTATGTACAATGCCTGCTTCTTGGTGTGCAGAAAGAAGAGGAAACTACAATCAGCTTCTTCTGTGTCTTAAGAGTGAAGTAGTTTCATGCTGGTTTACTTTGCCACAAGATTTTGCAGCTGTTTTGAGGAAATGTCATTAGCAGCATGCATAGGAGTCTATTTTCCAGGTGAGAAAATTAAGATAAAAAATCCAGGAACCCTGTCTGAGAATCCTAAGTTGTTGGGCCAGGGAGAAAAACACAGAGGTTTGCAGAGCTGGGAAAGAGTAGTTCTTTCAAAGAGTAAGGTCACCCCTGCCCCTGCCTTTGCCTCCACAAAGGGCTTTTATGTCCACTTAACTTTGTCTCTCCTTTAATTGGATACTTCACAGAAAAAAGTTGAAGGCAAGGTCCCTAACTTGTGAAGCTTCTGCATTCTAATGTTTAGGTACATACAGGTGAAAGATGAAAGCAGGTACGTGTATGATAGAACAAGCATGACATTATGCAAAGGCTCCTTAGAGAGAGTGACTCCAGAGGCACAGACAGAAGTGACAATTTTCACCCAATCTGGCAACAGAAATTGGTCTATGGTTGTGACCAAATACAAGTGCATAGGTGCAGACAGTTTCTAAAAGGGACAATTATGTGAAAATCTGAAACCTCATTGCATGAGGAGCCAGATGAAAATGTTTCACAACAGAGGTTTTTTGTAACTTCTGTCTGCCTGCCTGAGCTGATAAGCCTGACAGAAGAAGGAAGTTTGTTTACTTTGCCACAAGAAAAGACCCAATGGCTTAATTGGGATGGACAAAATATGGCCCACAAGCCAGATCCAGCCTACAGCAGGTCTTTGTCTGGCCTGTAGTGGTCCCCTCAATCCTGCCTGGCACAGCCACCCCAGCCCTGCTGCGTGTCCAGGGGTGACAGGGCATGCTATGGCTGGGAAGGGTGGAGTGAGCATGGGGTGGGGCACGGCTGTGCCCAGGTTCCTGCTGTAATCCACTCCTACTGTGGTGAGTCTGAGGCGGGTGCAGAGTGGCATGCTGGTGGCAGTGGTGTGGAGGACATGCAGGCTCCGGGCTGTTGTGGGCCAGGGGCAGGTGCTGTCCGGCCCAGGAGGGCATGTGTGGGGGGCTCCCATGAACACCCCACCATACCCACAAGCTCTCCCTCACAAACCCCACAACCACACCCTCCCCCACAAACACCGCACCTACCCCCCCCCACACACACACGTGTACCTTTGGGGAGCCCTGCTCACTGCTAGGTGCACACACTCCACTACACATGCACTCCCACATCCCCATGCACAGGTGTGTGTGTGTGTATGTGGTTAGGGGCCAGGATTTCCAGTCAGAAGATGGCAAACAGGTGGGGCACCTGTCAAGGGGCAGCACTACCCTTCTGGCCCTCAACAGCTCACCAAAACTTGTTAAGCAGCCTCCACCTGAAATAATTGTCTACCCCTGGCTTAAAGAGTGGAACTTTAAAGGGCTAAGCAGGGTAGCAAGTCAAGAACTGGGGGCTGTTTGGAAAGCCCTCAGCAGGGAGATAGGAAGGGAATGAAGGAAGCAATTGATCTTGGAATTTGGGAAGAAGAAAAAAAGAAATGAAAACAGATGAAAAGGCAAGGGATAAGCAGTGCATGGTCTTGCAGCCATTGCATAGTATAAGCTTCTATAATGCAAGATGGCTTCTGTATCTTGTAACCCAGTGATTGTCTTTACCACCCCTGCCCCTCCTCCTATCCCACCACATACAGTTCCAGTTATTTGCTAAGCCTCTCATGTGGAACTGCTCTACTCTCTTCTGTTGCCCTCAGGCAGAATCTCCCTGCATCTAGAATATGGGCTCTGTTGGGAGTTAATTACATGGCCTAAATAATTAATGTTCAGTTTTGGTAAATCAAATAAAATAACAAAGCAGATTTCTTTGTGCTAGAATTTATATAACAAGAAATACACTCTGTGCCAGCAGAAAGGCTAGTGCAACAACAGAATTGGTGCATGCGGATGTTTACAAATAAACCTTGCCGCTGTTCATTATAGTCCTGTATTTTTTCAACCCAGTTTCCTCTCCTGCCCATTTACAGTCTTATTGCCCTGTGCATTATTCCTATATAGCAGGATAAAATAAGAAGAGGACACAAGATTACTCCTTTAATCACGAATACAGCACAAGCAAGCAGCTAATCAAATTGGAATCAATACATGTATCAAGGTTGTGTATGGCATTGTATCAGTGAAGGGAACTGTGCCTTATTCTTTACCAATGTGCATTCTGCAGCACCTTAACTCAATATATGAATCAGGTTAACCTGCTGTGTAGCCATGAACACCTGCTGCTTCTGGTATAGGATGCCTCAATAGAGGTGGTCTTTTTGATGCCACTGTCTGAAGGTCAGTATGTTTTTTTTCTTTTCAGAATGAACTGTTTTTGAGGAAGTACCATTTTTGAGCTGGACAATTGGTGGCCCCCAGTGTGAGCTTGGGGACCAGATATGGTAATTTGCTTCTTGAAAATGACTTGCCTGTAGAGCAGGGATTGGCAGGGACACTTTCTCTGCTCTGTTATGTATTCTTCTGTCATGTGCTACTGATCCCATCTGCAGTGTCAGTTGTTCCTAATGTGTGCCAGTGGGCCCTCTATCACCCTATCACCCTGTGTCACTGACTTTTTTACTTCTTATCACAGTTTATCGTTGCCGATTTCCATCACCATAACAAATGTAAGGGGAGCACAGGAGGTGGGGTGGAAGGAGGGGAGGAAGGTTTGGGGTGTTGTGGAGGGGCTCAGTGGCCCAAGTGATGGCTGATTCAGAAGAGGTGGCCTGCCATTAAAGGTTCCCTGACCCCTACTGTGGAGTGTCTCTTACTGAGTATCTGCATGTAACCTGGCTTTTGCAAAACCTTCAGCCACATTTTTCCCATGTTAATGTGTTGGTGCTAGAGTTGAGATTCCTTCTTTGGCACGTTCATGTTACAATTGTTTTCACCTTCCATAATATTTGCTCTTTTAGAAGTAGTTCCATCTAGGTCCAGTACTTTAATTGGACACCCCATCCTTATCTTCATAGATTTCCTTTCTATTTAGATAAAGTTTTGGTGAAAGCTGTTTATTTGCAGAAATGACTAGAGATCCTGCCAGGTACAAAGGGCTTCTTAAATTCCTACTTACATCAATAGGAATTCAAGGCGTTGAGCACCTTTCAAAATGGAGGGCTATGTTCTAAGCTCCCAGAGGTCTGGAGCTAATTGCATTGAACTTCTAGAATCTGCTGTACTCTTAATGGGAATCTGAGTGCAAAGGGAAATGGTTTGGGTTTTCTTTCTTTCTCACTTGGAACTGGAACTTTTCATCATGATTAATATAATAACATACAACTGAAACTTACAACTTATATACAACTGAAATAATATACAACTGAAATTTATAATAATATACAATTTAAAAAGTCCCACTTTTTTCCATATTCAAGGTTTAAGGTAGTTCCTATTATGGCCTGATTAAACCTACCACTTGGACCCATCTTGGCCAAACATGTTGTTTTTCTTATTTGGGGATGATTTATATCTTTGACCTACCTGCTTTTGTTTTTCTCTGCTTTGTTGACTTGGTATGTGTCCCCTAGATTTAGGAGACCAAATTAAGGTTGGATAAAGATCAGATGGATGGTGTGACACCAGGTGATCATAGTATCATAGTACCTAGGGTCAGAAGGGGCCTAAAGCGGCCATCTAGTCTGACCCCCTGCCAATGGCAGGAACGACTGCCAGGGTCACAGGACCCCAGCCAAGTACTTATCTAATCTACTCGTAAAGATGCCCAGGGTAGGAGCAAGAATAACTTCCCTAGGAAGCTGGTTCCACATCCTAGCCACCCTAACTGTGAAGTAGTGTTTCCTAAAAACTTACATAATAAGTGATAAAAACTTACATAATAGTTAGGATAAGTTTGGATGTCTTGACAGTTTATCTCCATATCTTTCAAATTTGGACTCTGTTCTGTGTAGTTGTAGAAATTAGAAATATTTTAAGATGCATTAGCTAGATTTCATGAGTCAGACTTTCATCTTAAGAGCTAAGGCGGCTTACTGTTGTTTTCATTTTGTTTAGGAATAATTATTTTGATTAAGACTTGAATATGTCTTTTTATTCTTTTACATGATACTATATAAAATCCCAACATTCATATGAGGTTTTAGCAGTTAAGGTGATTTTTTATGAAATGCTGTATTTTGATATTCTTTAGAATTTTCTGCTGTTCTCAGGTTTATATTAGAGTGTAGAGAGGAAGAAAATAATATTTTGCTATGGACTTTGAGATTTTTACATATCTTTGTTCTAGTTAGGAATGAAATAAAAAGATCTGCTATGAAAGAAAATGCTGAGAAAAGTTAATTTAGGTTGATCAAAATGTGCCCTTTTGACAAAGTTAAAACATTTCTTTTTGGTTTCACGTTTTTATTTCAAATATGACATTATATAATGTTGAAATGTTAAAAGTCTTTATTGATGGATCTTTCTTTGTCCAGAATGAAATGAACAAATTGACACACTTGACAAACTTTTGAAAGGCATCTTGACTTCAGAACTGCATTCTCTGATAGAAAATGGTTCTGTTAAAGTTTTTCCAACTTGTTCTACTCTGTTCCTTACTTTAGTATGTTGTTCCAGCTTATGATGCCTAGGTTATATTTTGTCAACATTTTCTGCATTTCAGCCCTGCTCCTGAAAGCACTTAGACAAATGTCTGACTTGAAACATTTGAATAATCACTAGAACTTCAGAGGAATTACACTACTTTACTTAAAGGCAAACGTGATAAAGTGCTTGCTTCATTTTTTTTCTGTGGTGTTAACGTATTAAGCTGTAGAGCAACTTAGATGAGCATGTTGAATATAATGATTTCCACATTCTAAATGCACACTGCAGCAAGCTTATCTTGTAATTAATTCTTTTATTTCTAGAAGTAGCAGCATAAGCCCTGGGAGGCATTTGGTTCTCTTCTCTTTGGGTGGGTGGCAGTAGGTACTGGTGCTGGTGGGTGTGGGGAGGAGGAGGAGAGTTGAAGCCTGCTAGCAGATGGCTGGCTGCATGCGGGCTATAATCTTAAAAAGATACTTAAAATAGATAATCTGTTTCTCTGTAAGAAGGGTGTCATAAGTGTATAGGCTCAGACAGATTGAATGTGTTTAATCACAGATGAAGATTTTAATCAAGGTCAGTCCTTGTAAAACACTGTTGTTAAATGTATTTTGTCCCACCATTCTGCTCATTCCGTTCTTCTTCTACCTTCCCCCCCTTCACACACATTCCTGCTATATAAGTCCCTTCTCTGGGTTTTTGGATTGCACCACATGAAATCAGGCTCCACATCTCCCCTTCAAATTCCTCTACAATTCTATATCCTCCTACACACCTATTCCCATCTCTTGCTTTTGCCTGTACTCTGCCTATTTTCCTTCTCCTGTTCATTCTTTTGCAAATTGTCTTGTGCTGTTTTCTATAAGCAGATCCTCAGTAGATGTAAAACCTCATATTTCCAACTAACTTAAACTAAGCTAGTGCAACTTGCACCAGTTGTTATGCACCTAGTAATCTCTCTTCCAGATTTCTCCTCACACCCTATTTCTTCCAGGAACTCTTCTTGCTTTGTTTCTTTCCTCTTTAATTTTAATTTTTTATCCTTTGTCATCTTTTGTTTCTCTTAGATTGTTAGCAGCTCAGGAAAAGGACCATGTTTTGCTTTGTGAAACATCTGTATACATTTTTTGTACAATTATATAAGACTTTTCCAATGGTATTTTTAATATTATCCCTATTATGCTTTGTTGATGCCAGATCTGTGCCCCATTGCAAGGATATATTTGTACCATCTGTTTACTAGTTACCCTTTCACATGAATGAAAGATCTCTTTAAACTGCTTTACCAGCTGTTTCTCAGCAGTGTGATGCACTCCTCTCTTCATTTCACAGTGAAGGGATGGGGGATGTGGTGCATAACTTAGCATTAGCGAATACTGGAAATTTACAGAAGATTTTATAGTTGCCCTGAAGTATTTGTAAATAAAAGGGTGCTCACTGGTTTGTGAGTGATGTGACCACAGGACTGGCTTCACCCAAAGAACATGGAAAAGGAATGGCAGAACCTTTGGCTGTTACAGTTTTGTTTTGAATCTCATAATACAAAATGGTATGCTTCCATATTGCATTTCAGACCCAAAAATCCCCTCACTGCTTAGGTAAGGCGTGGGTTAAGTGATAACCCCTGTATTGATCGACAGCTATCATATTTTTTTTCAGAATGGGGACTATATCTTAAGATAGAATTTTTCCTATAGTCACCACCCTTCTCATAGATGATCATGTGGATCCACTTTCCCATGCATTTAGGAACACAAAGATCACTTAATTTTCCAGAACCAAACTACAGCTGCTATAGTGGATGGACAGTACCAAGAAAGTGCTCTTTGTATCCTTACCTGTCATTAATGTAAGGTAGCAGCTGGAAACAAAGAGGGAGCAAAAGCAATAGGACTAGCCAGCAACAAGAAGGTCATTATTTATGCTATATTAGAGTCTTCAGAATCCTGTCAGGAACAGACCATGTCTTGGGAACAAATTCAGTAGAATAAGTGCAGTTGCACTTTCTTCTAGAATGAAGCTTTCATAAAGCTTTCTAAAAGTTATATAACCAGTATGTAGTATGTATTGCTACTTTGCTGGTGCCATATTCTAGCATATCATTACTGTGCTGTAATCGTTAGTTACAATTGCAAGTTATCTTTTACACACACCTGAAGAGCAAGGGTGGGGTAGAACACGGGTCCTTCATCTCCCTAAAATAGATGTATCTAGGATTTGCTAAAATAGTGTGTGTTGTATTGCCTCTCAGACTGAGATGAGGCTGGAGACTCCAGTTGCCTGGAGGACACCAGAGAGCTGGGCAGGGAGCAGGCATGGGAAGAGAGACACTTGCATGTTGCTTCTGCTGTCCACAGCTGGCAGGGGAGGCGGGGAGGAATTGGTCTTGGCCTCCCCCAGGTTGGTAGGCGTAGAGGTTCCTCCTTTCAGCGTGTGCTTCCTGCCTGCCCTCCTCTCTCCAATGGGATCCAACACTGTCCCAGGGACCAGTCATTGGAAGGAGGAACCTCCATGCTGATTCTGTAGTCTGCATGCTACTGCCACTGTTCCTGGCCGAGCCTGACACCCTGCGTGTGGCTAGTCCCTGTTGCCTGCAGCTGGAGAGGCTTTTGGTCTCCCTGTGTGCCTGTGCCAGCCAGAGCCAGCAGCAAGGGTGGGGGGATGAAGGGGAGAGAGGTTTTTTTTTTTCACTGCCTGCTTCTGGCCAGTGGGGGACATAGAAGGGAATCTCAGGGAGCGGGTGCAGAAAGTTCAAACCCACGCAGTGCTGGCACTGTCCCCAGACAGGCCCAGTGCTCCTTCTGCTTCCTGCAACTGAGTTGGGTACGAGCAGCTCTGGGGTTGCCTCCCTGCTTGAGTTAGCGGGGCACAGTGGTGGTGGCAGGTGGGTCCCCACTGCCCGTGCCCCTTGCTGATCCGGGAGTCCAGCTGCAGAGAGCAGCTGTGTGGGTTGCCAGGCTTGGCAAAGAACAACAGTGGAGGTAGCAGTGGCAGGGACTGCGATCACACCACTGCACTCCTCTGCATCCTCTCCTGCTCCCTAAACATTGATTTCTACCACTTCACTGCATCTAAAGATTGCATCATTTACCTGGTACCAGTAGCGACAAGTCTGCTTCCCTCTCTTTGAGGCAAACATTAGATGACAATAACTTACCTTGTACTTTTTCTCTTACACAATTACAGACTATACTGCAAGAGTAACAACAGGGTGTTGGGCTCAGTTTGTAGCTGGTTGTAGTAGGTAGGAATTTGGGAATAACTTTTTTAACAATGAGTTCTCTAGTGGCCCTAACTACATTTTAAGCTTTAGGAATCGCCTAAAACAAAGTGGTGGGGTATATGTACACATAAAATGAAAATGTTTATGAATAGTGTTCACAACCAGAAGAGGATGCCACCCAGCTCATGTAGTCTCTGTGCTCCATGTACTGTTATGTAACAGACAAAACAGCATAATTATTTATGAAAACTGAAGTGGGGGGAGGGGCTTGAGAAATAATTTCTATGTAGTTTGGGAAGTACACGTAAGTAAGTAACCTGCTTCCTCCTCTGAGTTCACCATGATTTCTAGGGAGAGTCTGGAAAATGTAAAGTTGAAGGAAAAAGGTAAGCAGTTGGTGCAGTTGTACTGCATCATTTAAGATCAAAGCAAGCAAGCATGTTGGAGTTGTAATTATGCCATTGGATCTTTACTCTGTTTTCATGTATTCCTTACTCAAGTGAAATTCCTATTGAGGACTGAGTAAAATCTTTATATGCTTTAGGGTTTGGCACAAGGGCAATGAGTTTTTTTGTGCACATTGGCTTTGTCTGTTGGATGGCTGAAGTTTCTCTGTCCACTATGACAGTTTCATGGAGGCATAGCCCCTACTCCTGTTTTTGCTGAAAACCATACCAAAACTCTTATTAACTTTTTCTGTTGATTGAATCAGGCTGCTAGTGTATTCTCATGTTGCTTTCTAATCTCAATAACAGATCCCTCCATTTGGAAGCTGTTAAAAGAGGTAATTGGTGAAAGAAATACATTTTAATCCCATAAAAATAGGTGAGTCATTTTAGAAAGAAAAGCTGCTCATTTTGTTGAATGAAAATGGTAAACAGGGTTAGTTAAACACATTCTCTCAAACTGGAGTTTTGGAATTGTGATATAGCATCTACTGCTTTTAGAGCTTCTGAACTGTTCTATTTCCAACCAAGCATTCTGGAGAAAGTTGCAATAAATTAAGTGGGAGTCTGTCTAAGGAATTGTGGGAATGAGAAAGTTGCCACGTAGCACTGTTATATGCAGTCTAACATTTAACTGTATTTCGTTTATGCATGTAATAATGCTTTACTTTGCACATGATAACTACTCTGAAGTACAGATCTTGATATTTAAAACAAAGAGAAATACGTATCTATTTTTTAATCTCTCTGGCATGTAGTCAGAAAATAAATTCAGTTTTGCAGAACATGAGTATATACAACCTTTTTCCCATCTACAAAGGAAATTTAACCAATAGCTGATATTAAAGTATTGTTAAGAGACTGACTACAGCCAGTATGCAATATGTAAGCTTAGAATAAAGAGCATAGTAGAGAATATCTCTCAAGACCTTGACTTCAGTGGTACTTAGCTATAATGGTACTTTGCCATCTTTTGATTTTACTTGGCTATACGGTGTTTAAATAATTGTTACTGAAGCTGGAGGAACTCAGAAGTGGTCTGGATACATTCACTGCAGCAGGTGCATTCTGTTTCTCTGGACCTAACTTGACCCTCTCGGAAGTGTTGGTGCAATTAATATTGTACAAGACTTTCTGTGTTATTATACCTTTCTGTAATCTGAAAGCAAATTGCATTTTATTCTCTTTGTATTTGATTTTATAAGTATAAGTTTGCAGTGATTAGTGTGTATTATCTATTCTGGTAACTGTTTATTCTTGTATCTCCTAGTTTAAATGGGAAATGAAAAACTACAGTCTCATTATAAATGGAAATGTTTAAGTAATGAAAATAAATACAACTGAGGAGTAGCACTTCCATATTCCATACTATATGGATATAAACATCCAATAGTCCACATACATCTCTTGCCAGAAAATTGAGTTTTGCAATCAAGTTCAGTGGATCTGTGATTTCAGGTCCTATCTTTAGAAACTTTACGATTTCTAAGAAACTGTAAGGTACTGTTTTATCCATGTTTTATTTTGCTAATCAGGATAAATGTTCCTGTAGCTGAGTAGTAGCAATATGCTAATCTATGGTATCTATGCAATTCCAAAGTGTATTCAGTGGAAGACAGATATATTTTTAACAAGTAACTAATGTTGATTGCATGCTGTTTCCTCATGCTTCAGTAGATAGTCTGTTGTAAAACCAGATTTAGATTTATCCCTTGTAGAGGATTTCATCACGAGTCTCTCAGGAAAAAAAAAGTCCCTGTAATAGGGAATCAATATTCCATCTGAATGACACAGTGGTTCACCATTGCTATAAATGTTTTTTATTTTTCTCAGCGACAATGCCTCCAGCAAAGGCAGGGACATAGTAATATGACTGTTAAAATCTGTTACTTTTGAGCAGGGTAACATACACTCATATTTACTTGCTTTCTCATTTTTAAAAGTGTGTGAATGTAGAGAGAAGCTGTGGAGTTTCTGCCTTCAATTTCTATTTGCATACTAAATGTCATAAGTACATGCCAGTAGCCCAAGTCCTCCTCTGTTCTCAGCTCTACTGCTAAGACTCAGCATTCAGTGCTTTTTCCTTGAGCAATATGACATAACAGATTCCAGTAAGTTCAGTTAGCATCAGACAAAAGATGATGCCATCATCTTAGTTGAATTATTGTTTTCTTAACTGTTAAATGTAGCATATCATAGTGCTACTGACAGCATGCTGTGTTCTCTCATTTGACTAAAGCACCATGCTCTGTTCTCTCATTTGACTTCTTCAATCTAGCTGTTTATCTGCCATCTAGGACAGGGGTTGGCAATTTACAGACAATGGACCAGCCAATGGAGCCTTTGGATCCAAAGTGTGCAACCATGGCTTCAGCAGCATTCAACAGGTCATATATTCATAGATATTAAGGGTTGGAAGGGACCTCAGCAGATCATCGAGTCCAACCCACTGCCCCAGACAGGAAAGAGTTCTGGGGTCAGATGACCACAACCAGGTGTTTGTCCAGTCTCCTCTTAAAGACCCCCAAAGTAGGGAAGAGCACCATCTCCCTTGGAAGCCCATTCCAGATTCTGGCAACCTTTACCATAAAGAAGTTCTTCTTGATGTTTAACCTGAATCTGCTCTCCATCAGTTTGTGGCCATTATTTCTAGTTACTCCAAGGGGTGCCCTAGTAAACAGAGCATCTCCTATCCCTTGCTGTCACCCACAATGAATTTGTAGGTGGCCACAAGATCACTACTTAGTCTTCTCCTGCAGAGGCTGAAGAGATTCACGTCCCTCAATCTCTCTTTGTAGGGCCTTACCTGCAGGCCCTTAACCATACAAGTAGCCCTCTTCATGGACCCACTCAAGATTATCCACATTCCTCTTGAAGTATGGCATCCAAAACTCCAGCTGCAGCCTTACCAGTGCTGCATAAAGGGTAAGTATCACTTCCCTGGACCTGTTTGTGATGCACCTGCTAATGCGTGATAGTGTGGTTAGCTTTACTGATCACTTCATCACATTGACATCTCATGTTCATCTCGGAGTAAACTATGACTCCAAGATCCCTTTCTGCAACAGTGCTGCTGAGAAGGTCATCCCCAAGCCTGTAAATGTGTTGGTGATTCCTTCACCCTAAGTGCAGCACTTTGCATTTGTCTTTGTTGAACTGCATCCTATTCTGTTCTGCCCACTTCTCCAACCTGTCCAGATCTGTCTGGATTCGTTCCCTGCCCACTAGGGGCTCCAGTAGAGGTGGAGCACCACACTACAGCTGAATGGCAGGGAGAAGTAGTACCCATGTCTGGCTCCACCTACCTCTGACCTGAGATGGGTCATTCTGGCCTCTCCCCAGAGAACATTGCCAACCCCTTTTCCAGTGCCCCTAGATGGCCTGGCTTGAGAAATGTGTGCTCTCCTCCCTTCCCCACCTGTCAAAGTCCTGATTTGTTCTTGGTTTCACCTGGTAACAGGATTATTAGAATGTCCCTTTTCCATCAACTCGTTTCTTCTCTCCATCCTTCTTCTCTGTCCAATAGACAATAAAATAATATAAAAACCCTCCTATGTTCTTCCCTCCCCATAAAAATGCCAACTATACAAGGAGAAAAGGATTGGATGTGTTTAGTTGAGTATATTTTCTATTGCTTAAATTTCTGAATTGTTCAGTACATCACTATGATTCACTAAAAAAGAGATAATGGAAAATAATGTGATTTAGGTTTTAGTAATACAAATATATGTTGTGCTGAGAAGACAGCTTTTTTTCTTAGGTGAGTATATGGTTGCTCTCCAACAGTCTCAAAGTTTTCTTCACTGTGAGGCTCCTTCGAGCCTTAAGCAAGCTTTTGCACACTCAACTGACAGCAATGTGATGTGGGTTTTTTTGTTGTTTGATTTCAAAGATAGTTTTCATTGTTGCAAAAGGCGGACCAGAAGTGACTGAATTCTAGTTTATTAGCAACAGGGTGTATGTTTGCTACTAAAAAAAAAACAGACACAGTTTGATGAATGCAACAGAGGGACTCAAACTTAGCTGCAGCCTAAGTTTACACCTGAGGGACATTCAAGGTTAAATTAAAAAAGGAAAATAGAGGATAAAAAAGCAAATAAAGCTAAATGTTTAATTACTTTAATTATACTACATCTCTAAGATCACTACTTTGGCAAGAAGAGAGAGAAGATTCTTAATTTTTTTTCTAATTTTGCTTACTTTGTTTATAGCTGGTTTTCTCTGCTTCAGCTGTGCATTTTAGTTGGTCTCCTCTGCCTTTTGTCTCAGACTTTCACAGGGAAACAAGGAAAAAACTCACATTTTAAAAGAGGATTTTCTTTTCCCTCTGCTGGAACAAGGTACACAGGAAAAGGACTTTATGAGTTATGTAATATCTTGAACTTATTTTTATTTATTTGATAAAAATGACTGAATTGTCCCTTTTTAAGGCTAATATTTATTGAAATGCTCTTCTTATGTTTGTCCCAGAATGGGTAACTTCTACATAACTGTGCACTCAACTTATATCTCTTACACTAAAAGGAGGAGTTGTGATTTCTTTCAACCAGTATTTGGAGACAGTGACAGAAGTGGAGGTAGCATGATTCCTGCTTCTGTAGCGTTTTCCCAGCATCCTCTGTGAAACGTTTCCTCTCAGATAGAGTGTTAGCATCTTGAATAGAGTACTATAACTTCTCTTTAGAGGAATCTGCTCCCAGGTCCATGAGATTTATATTTGCACCATTGCTGAAAGGTCTTATTTCAAAAGGTTGTTTTCAAGATGTGGACATGCAGCATATCTACTCTATAGTAAATTAACTTTGTGTAGACAAAGTACAGCAGATAGACCATGCACAACCTTACTATATAGTAAATCATTTGAATCCAGGATAAAGTTACCTTTGTTAGAATAGGTAATCGATAACTTTTATGGGATAGTTACTACAGAGCACATCTACACAAGAATCTGTCCCTGATTCATGCATATAGTTGAAGTGTTACTGCCAAGTCACAGAATATCTAATCCTGTCCTAAATTACAGTCAAATGTAGCTTTGCAAGACTCCCTATAACATTGCACTATCATTGTACTAGTGACCCAGATATATTTAGTCCAGTGAGAAGTATGATTTGAATAGGAGGACATCCCAGTTTCATGCGTGACTGCCAAACAGAACAAATCAGAGATGCAGCACTCAAATAAGCACCTATATGGTTCTAGAGAAACTTGCCAAAACCCACTTGTGTGCATCAACCGTTTTTTGAAAAATTCAGCACTGCTTTGTAGTTGAGCTAAATTTCAGGTTGATGTCACAGGATCCTCTTTCATCAGTTCTCCCAGCTGAGCCCTGGTCCACAGTACCTGGGGTCCAGCAGATTCAGTTCTCAAGTTGCTCCCTAATGAGTGGTGGCAGAGTAGATAATGAGAAATGGTACTAAGACCATGTGGCTTTATTTTGTGTTCTGAACCTTGCATTACTTGTTTTTACTTGCATACAGTCACATATGTTCTCCTGTACTTGTGCACACTCATGCATGCATGTGTGCCCCCTCTCTTTGTTTCTGTGTCTCTGAATTAAAGGTAAAACTCCTACTCCTAATAGCTAGTCTTTATATTTCCCTATATGGATGCAAAAGGCAAATGTGAAAGTACATCACTAGCTAGAGCCATCAGGATAGTCCTAATATGTTAGGTTTTGAAAGAGAAAAAAAGTACTGGAAGCATCAGAGCAGAACAGGTATTTCTGATGGCTAAGGTTTTTGCTCCCCGTTTTGCTTCTACTGTTGTCTAATGTTTAATGCCTCAGAGTGAACAAGCCTCCTAACACACTCAAATAATTGTGCCATGCTGTTTTGTGTGGGCAGGCTGAACTCCTTTGCCATGGTGGCAGCTTAAGCTTTCCAGGCAGCTTTGTAACTTTTAGATTTAGCTGCAGTGGGCATAATTAAAAAGTTCCACTGGCTGGAAAGGTGGTTCTTTATCACTATAGTTAAGATGCAAATGTTACTCTTGTTCACATAAATGTACAAACCTTTTTAATACCCCCAAATCTGATTGCCTGAAGATTTCCTGTGACAGCAGATTCCTCAGGGTGACTACCTAAAATCCTAGGAAACATCTTATTTTTATCAGTGCAAGTACCCCCTTTTCACAACTCTGTCTTGAGTTCATTTACATTTGACATAGTAGTTGAGGAAAAACATCCTTGTTTATGGAAGTAGCCTTTTATGTTTGGCAGAAAGGAGAGCTGGTGAATTGGATGTCTGCACAATGCTGCAAAGCCATTGTTCAGAGCATCACTTATTTCATGGAGGAGATGACTCATGATTTTTGGCCAGTTACTTTGTCTCTAAAATAGACATTATTGTGCTTTCTCTTTATGGCCAGGTGCGGACATTATACTTTTAAGCTAAGTACAGACTGTCAATACCCCCGAGGCTGAATTGGTTCAATCTTTGCAGGTTTGATTGAATCAATAAGCAAGTGAAAAGACATTCCCTTTTGATTCCAGAAGTGCAGGCAAATTCCTGCAGTGACCTAGGCCAGAAGCTGGGGGTGCTAGAGCATGCCTCCCTGCTCAGCTGGAGCAGACAGCTTGGGCCAAGGCTAACCCACCCACCATTTGAGGTTCTACTAGCACATAATTTTAACAAATACAAACCCAAATCAAAACTATTCTGCACAAACATGTACACTAAGTACAGACAGTTAAAAAGCTTGAGGCTGAATTGATTCAGGCTTCACAGGTTAGTCTATGGTCCATGGATTGAACTGATAAGCAAGTGAACAGACTTACTTTTGCTTCCAGAAATGCAGCCACATGCCTACAGTGGCTCAGGCCAGAAGCTGGTGGGTGGTTAGGGTTAGCACAACTCCCTGCTCTGCTGGAGCAGAAAGCTTGGGCCAAGGCTAGCCCGTCTACTATATGAGAGAGGGTTTCAGGGTGCAAATCATCCTGCGATGCTGGGGGACTGTGAGCTAACTTGAATCTGGAAAGGATCTGGGACAGAATTTCAACAAACTGATTTAACCTAAATTAGTTAAGTCTGGCACAAAGATTAATCCAGATTTATTTTAAACTTGTTTTGGCCAGTTTGAAAGCAGATTACATGCACTGAATTTCTGTTATATTACAGATCTGAACCAGTTTCTGGTCACTTAATGTTTATGTGTAATTTCTGTCCATAGCCTTACTGATATAGGTGACCAGAAATTGGTCTATACCTGTAACAGAAGTTCGGCATACACAGACTGGTTTAAAAACAGTGGAACCCAGTCTAAGATTAGGCGAATAAGATAAGGTGAATGTGTATCCTGTTCACTACCATCTAAACTACACTGCTTAGAGACAAATGCATAACTTAGATCAATTCTGCCCCGGCCTTTTTGAATATGTGTACCTAGCTCTTTTGACTTGTGTGATCTGTATGTGAAAATGTACACTATAAGTATGATTATCATTCTGATCTTAAAGAAGGAGTGAACAAGGTCAGTTGGACATCTAGCATTCTTTACTGTAGACATATTGTATATCCCCAAAATGTTGTCTAAGCTATCCAAAAATGACTTTATTAGTCTTTCTCTATTATCCTCCAGTGACAAATCTAGGCAATGAGTGCATTGTTTATCATTATGAGAAGCAAGGATTTCTTAGGCTGCAATTTAATCGGATCAGCTATATAGTGGGGATAAAATTAGACAACACAGTTCGTCCAGTACAAGATCTCCATCTAAGAAATCCTTGCCTTTTACACTCTTTGTAGACCATCATAGCTACAACATCACTCTACACTACCCTTTTCCCCATTGTATTATTTTCTCATCATGAGGCTTGCATTGCATATCTCCTGCCTGTAGTCCAACCCTCTTTATACATACCTACCTGCACATACAGAGTGCAGTGACAAATGACCATCTGCTTTGACTTACTAGAAAGGAAATTTTGCATAAAGACCACTCAGGGACTATTAAAGATAAAGACAAAGGGAAAGAGTGTTCCTAATAATCAGTAGTTCACTAAATAGTAGCAACTTGTAGGCAGAATTTTGCATAAAATGCTGCTGAACATTTACATATCTCTAATTGTTTAAATTGGACATTTTAAAACTTAATAGGCTTTTGGATAATAGCTTCTGAAAGGCTTTCTGTGCTCAGCCAAGTGGCAAAACTTTATTAACATGCAAGAAACAGCAAATAGCGGTTGATGATGTAGCTATAGGAAAAATGCTATTTTTTTTTTACCTAAATTAATTAAATTCTGGTTACAGATAAAGTAAAAGAATCAATATGCATTTTATTAGATACAAAGCACTCCCACAATCCTGAAGCTGCCACCAGGCAACTGAGCCAAACATTGATCGGTTCTTTTTCTTTTTCTATTATCTTCCAGCTCCCTTTGCTTTATACTGATGTCAGTGATGTTGCCAGCCAGAAGCATCAGTTCAAGTAGACATTACTCCTCCAAATTAAACTGGATTCCAACATGGAAAGGTCTAAGGCTGCCTTTTGAGAGGATGGGAGAGCTGTGTGCCTTCCTGGGTGTAATAGGATCACTCTCCTGTTTCTTGGCAGGGACATTTGGGACAAATGGCCACTGAAGTTGTTTATATAGCCTCCTGCATTAGACCAGGCATACTGCTGAGAAATAAGCCCCACACCTTCATGCAGGTTGGTTGGAGCTTATTTTTTCAGTGGTGTGTCTGGTCTTAGTCAGGAGGTCTTGGACATATGGTATGTAGAATAGGCTCTGAGTCAAAGCCTGTAATTTTCAACTGTAGGTGCCTAAATTTAACCATATACATAAGTGGTCTGATTCATCAGATATTTTGGACAGCCATAGTTTCTATTGATTTCAGAATCCTCTGAAAACTCACCCACTTATTTAGGTGTATTCAGGAATGGATTTGGCTGCATGACTTTAGACTCCAAAGTTTGGCAACATTCTACTCAATCCTCACCGTACATCAGTAGGGTGTTCACACAGCACAGAGCTGAATGTCTCCAGTCAGCAGTTACCTGGGTTTGAGTACATTTGTGAAGGTGCTGGATCAGAGCTCTGGGTCAGACACATTCCCCACATCTTCCACTGCTTTCTCTTTTCCAGTTTACTAGCAGGAATCACATGGAAACAGAAGCACCAGATGGTATCACCACCCTTTGGTGGTCTGGCAGCTTTATTGTGAACTCTCTATTAAAGCAGTAGTGGCTAAGCTACAGTGCTTGTGGTGAATACTCTTGTGCAGGGCTGGGAAGATGAGTAAGAGATCATTCAAAAAGCACAGAGGTGTATATTGTGCTCTCATCGCCTGATAGAATTTGCTTCGCCTGATAGAATTTGCTGTCCGGCGTAGTGTAGATAGGGCCCACACTAGGACTATGGTCCCAGACTTCAAAAGGGCCAATTTCAGAGAGCTTAGGAG
>JAGPOW010000304.1:65673403-65683772 GCA_030014935.1 Caiman crocodilus | reverse complement strand
TGTGACCCTGGCACTCATTCCTGCCATTGGTGGGGGGTCAGACTAGATGGCCTGCTCTAGGCCCCTTCTGACCCTAGATACTATGATACTATGATACATCCTATGATTGTAAGGGTTAGCAACGTACTGGAATACCCTTTGGTGTACTTAAGGCACATCTGTTGCCCACTTCATAGATTCATTGATTGTAGAGTCGGAAGGGACCACAATGGATCATTGTGCCCGACCGCCTGCCCCTGGCAGGAAAGAGAACCGAGGTCAGATGACCCCAGCCAGGTGACTATCTAGACTCTTCTTGAAGACCTCCAAGTTAGGTGATAGCACCACCTCTCTTGGAAGCCCATTCCAGATCCTGGCCGCCCTTACTGTGAAAAATTTCTTCCTAATATCTAACCTAAATCCACTCTCAACTAGTTTACACCTGTTATTCCTAGTCAGTCCCTGGGATGCCTTAGTAAACAGCGCGTCCCGTATTCCCCGTTGACCTCCCCTGATAAATTTATAGGTGGCCACAAGATCTCCCCTCAGCCATCTCTTGTGAAGGCTGAAGAGATTCAGCTCTCTCAACCTCCCGTGGTAGGGTCTATCATTAAGGCCACTAATCATGTGAGTGGTCCTCCTTTGGACCCTCACCAGATTCTCCACATCCCTTTTGAAGTGTGACACCCAAAACTGGACACAGTACTCCAACTCCTCGAGTGCCACACAGAGGGGGAGCATCACCTCCTCGAATCTATTAGTCATGCACCTGCTAATGCACAAGAAGGTGCGATTGGCCTTGTTGATGGCCTTGTTACACTGCCGGCTCATGTTCATCTTGGAATCAATTAAGACTCCCTCTGGAGTCAATTATGACTTCAAACTTTCCCTTTCCAGAGATTCTTAGAGTGGGATTCTTTTTCTGTATGTTTTTATTTTTCTGTCTTGCTGCCCTAGTTGGCAGTCATGGGTGGGAATATCATAGGAGACAGACACTGCTTGTGAGAATGGAAATGAACTGCCACTGTTCCCTGAATTACATTTGCATGATGGACATGTGCAATAGCAGTTTGGCAGTTGTAAAATTCTGATGCTGCTGGTAACATGTAGGAGTAGCAATGATCAGAAAATCAAGCCAACAATAGTTATTTCAGCTGATAGGCTTTTGTAAAGATGGCGTTTTGTCTAGAGGGAGTTAATATCTCAAATGTTAGTACAGATTTTGAAGTGTGTTTTAGCACTCATTTCTCTGCTGTTTAACTTTCTCTCAGCAATAGACACTGGCCCAAATTCAGTTCTTATATGAATGGGAGCATGGGGTGGTTCTAGGATTTTGAAGAGGGGGGTGCAGATGGTGTGATACATCGTCACGTGTAAAACAAAACAGAGTTTTTTAAGGCTGTGTGAAGCTTCAGGTGCTGATTCAATTCAGAGGAGATTCAGCCCCGTTTGGCAACTGAATCTCTGAATCCAAATTGAATCAGGAGATCAATAAAAAGGTCTAAATCAATTCAAAGCTCTCTGAATCAATTCATAAAAGACTCAGAGAGCTTTGGAGATTCAGGCAGTCCCCACTTGCTGTCGCAGGAAGCTATGCTGGTAAGTAGGGGGTGGCGGGGGGGCTAGAGGAGAGGGGAAGGGACCATGGGGGAACCCCCGCCAGGCCTCATCCCATGCCTACTCCCTCAGCCCCCCTGAGCATCTCCCCAACCTCTGCCTGGTCTCCCAGCCCACTCCTCCCTTTCCCCCTCCCCCACTGCACTATGGCTGCCCTGCCTGGCCCCAGCTCCCAGCTCTTTAAAACAAAAATTAAAAATCCTCCACTCACTAGCGGGGGGTGCAATTCCTGCTCCCCCTCCACTACCCCATCCTGCATGGAGGGCTCTTCCATGAACCCCCAACCCCCACCCACTCTCCCAGCCCTACCACCATGGCTGCCTCAACCAGCACCAGCTCCCGGTTCTTAAAAAAAAAAAAAAAAAAAAAAAAAAAAAGCCCCCACTCATTGGCTGCTGCAGTGCTCATCAGGGCTTCTGGGGGCTTGTTGTAGAGCCCCTCCCCAACAGAGTGGGGCAGTAGGGGGCAACAGGGGTGCCCTCTGCCTGGCAGGAGCTGGTTATTCGGGGCTTTTTCTTTTTTTTAAGAGCCAGGACCTGGAGCTTGGAGAGCAGACAGAGGATGGAGGCTCCTGACAGACCCCTATGCAGTGCAGGGCAATGGAAGGCAGTGGGGATCTCTCCCTACCTGGAAGGAGCTGGTGAGACTAGAATTGTTTTTTTTTTCTTTTCTTTTTAAAGAGCCAGGAGCTGGGGCTGGGCAGGGCAGCCATTGACAGGGCTGAAATCGCAGGGACCCGTCTGATTCAGATATTTGGCCAATTCAGCAGTGGCTGAATCTCCAAATCAGACTTGGACGAATTGATTTGGGACAATGATTTGAATCATCGAATTGAATCACTGTCCCCCAAATTGGCCAAATCTGAATCCAAAGCAAATACTAGCCACTTCACAATGGCCTAATAATTTTTTCTATGTAAAAAGAAACTGGAAACTTCATTAGTAAGCTAAGGACCTAGAGCTATATTATTCAATTTAAGATTGAAGACAATAAAAATAAAACTTTATTGGAATGTACATTAATTTGCAATATCATATATATAAAACACAATAAGCTATGCAACATAATCAAGATATGTTGTTTCATTCATCCTGTAGTTACTATAGTTAAATGCACATCATTTATTCTAACTCATAAAACAAAATCTAGCCTTTTTGAGCATCTTGACTATGCATCCAGTGTGTCATTGAACATTATTTCCACACCTGAGCTAATGTTCACCTGAGTTAACTTTTCCACACCTGATTTAATATTTCTAGCTAGAATTAAAAAGCAATCTGCAGGGCTGTGAAATGGGAGCTGCATTACTAGGAGCTGATAACAGACAGCAGAATTGGAGAAGTAAAGATAGCTTGAGTAGTGGAACCATTACAGACCATTAAACAGGAAAGGCTGTCATTAACACCTGTGGAATTAAGATTTTAGAATAAATCAGGTAGATTATAATAAACCATGATGTCAACTGACTCCCTGAATCAAAGTGGGGGGGGAGGGGGAAGCAGGGTGTAACTGCACCACTGCACCTACCCTCCCCCAGATCCAGCCCTGTGTAGGAGATTTCTCTTTGACACATCTAGCAGTGGTATCCAAGTAAAGGAGACTAGATTTTGGCCTCTACGGTGGAGAAACCAGCTCATGAGCTTCTCTTCAACAATGTCTAAATATTTTCTCCACACTTTGTCTCCACACAAACTAAAACTAAATATGCATATGAAAATCAATTTAGTTTGTTCAGTTCTAATCTGTAAATTAGCTCTTGTTTAATATGATCTCCCTATTTCTGAATACAGGGACACGTATTTCACAAGTTATGTGAAATGACATAATTTATCCCTAGAAAGATTTCTAGCTAAATAGCACTATGAGCTAAATCTAATACTGACATTTACAGTGCCATTTTTATGGTTAGGCAGTTGTAGTACATAGAATGAAATGAAATTGGCTAAGGTGAAAATAGACTGCCAAGTTGATTAGAAGCAAAGAATTATATCCTTTGCTTTGATTTTTTTTTTTTTTTTTTTTTTTTACTTTTAAGAGGCGTTTATTTAAAGAGGCTGACCCATCAAGACCAGTAAAGGGTATTTACAGGCTGGCCCGAACACCTGGGCCTCACAGACATGGTCCTGGGTTCACAGCCTGCAAGGCCTGCCCATACATTCTCGAGTAAAAACCACCCTAGTGAGCCAACAGACTATTTACATACTTACACAGAGTTCAGCCAGCGGGGACCCCCACAGGGGGTTCTCAGTGGTCGACCCACGTGAAGCACAGTCTGAGGCCTCGGCCCGCTGGACGCATCGCCGCAGCTGGAGCAGCTGGGGGTGTTACAGGGCGAAGAGCAAGTGCCCCACCTCGACCCGGCAGAGCACCCCCTCGAGGGCCCAGCGTTCCTCGAAGGTGGGCACCGTCCACCTTAGGACCGCATGCTCAAACTCGAGGGAGAGGTGGGCTCGCACCAGCAGGCAGAACAGCTGCAGGACGTTGACTGTCCCGGTCCCGGCAAGCCAGTTTCGCTGGCTCTTCAAGGTGGCCATCTTGGCCTGGCCCAGCAGAAAGTTGGCCAGGCTGACCACGGCCTGCTCCGATGCCCGGTAGGGGAAGGAGTGGACGTAGACATCGTCGGAGAAGAACGTGTGGAATATGTCCTTGTCTGGCACTCCCGGGCAGAAGGGGCAGGCTGCCGAGGCTGCCAGGTCCAGGTGGCGAACGAAAGTGCCAGTGGCCAGGATGCCGTGCACAAGTCGCCACTGCAGGTTGCCGGTCTTCTTGGTGGTGGGCACCTTGTATAGCATGCACCACACTGGGGTCCCGGGCCACGCCAGGCGCTGCCGCCACGTAGTGTCGGGGTGGCCGACCAGCACCCGGGCATGCTGGGCTCATACCACCCACAGGTAGAGACCCTTGCGGGGCAGGGTACCAAAAGGGCAGCCCGCCTCACTGCTAGGGGGCACCGGGAGCCTGAGCAGCATGTTGGGCCGCTCGGCCAGCTCGCCAGGGACCACGGGGACGACGGGCAGCGGTGGGAAGGCATCGAGCATGGCATCCGCGGTGGGCAGGGACTGGCAAGCCCGGAGATGGGCTTCCAGGGTGGTCGCCGCTTGCACCGGGAGGGCAGCCCTGATGGTCCACAGAAGCTGACCCGCGGTGCGGACGGAGTGCAGTGCCAGCTGGACAGCCAGAGCCTCGGGGGACAGCCACGCCGACCGAACAGGGTTCAGGAGGTGTTCCAGGTGGATGGTGCGTGCCTTGATGAGGGCCACAGCAAGGCTGGCAGAGGCCAGGCTCGGCGCAACTTGCTGCAGGGTCGGGTTGTAAAGCAGCGCCTCCCGAAGCAGGTGCGGGAACCACAGGCACCTGGCCTGAGAGCAGAGCTGGAAGGCCGCTCGCCAGGTCCGCACCACGCTGCAGTAGAATGAGGGGAGGACCGCCCCATTCAGGAAAGTGAGGTCCAGCAGGAACAGCTCCCGGTCCAAGCCGAGGCCCCCAACCTGTTGCAGGAACCGGCACATCAGCTGTTACCACAGGAGGTGGCCTTTGGCATACTGGAGCCGCTGGAGGACCTGCAGCCAGTAGGCGGCCACCCGGCTGGCCAGGTCGACCAGGCCTTGGCCCCCTTCCCCGGTGCGCAGGTAGAAGGCGGCTCGGGGGAGCCAGTGGCATCCGTCCCACAGGAAGTCGACCAGGAGCTGCTGCACTCTCTCCAGGAGCTCCGGTGGAGGGTCCAGCACCACGCAGCGGTGCCACAGGGTGGCCGCCGCCAGGTTGTCGGCCACGAGGACCTGGCCGTGGTAAGAGAGGGTGGGCAGGTGCCAGCGCTGCAGGCGGGCCTCCACTCCCTCTGCCAAGCTCTCCCAGTTGTGGGCTGCAAAGGCTGGTGGCCCCAGGAACACGCCCAGGGCTTTGAAGCCATCCCAGCACCAGGCAAGGCCTCCCGGCAGGTCTGGAGGCAGCGTACCGGCCCACGTCCCCAGTAGGAAGGCATCACTCTTGCCCCAGTTGATGCGGGCCAAGGTGGTGAGCTCGTAGGTGTGCTGGCAGTCCACCAGGGCCCGCATTTCCTCCTGGCTGCCCAGGAAGACGGTCACGTCGTCCGCGTATGCTTCAGCTGGAGCAGGGGGCCGGTGGCTGGGCCTGGCGCCGGTGGCAGGGCGAGGCCGGTCAGGCAACATCGCACCATGTGCAGCAGCGGCTCGATGGCCAGGGCGTACAGCATGCCCGACAGGGGGCAGCCCTGGCGGATGCTGCACCGCACGGGGAACGGGGAGCACAGCACACCGTTCACCTTGAGGAGGGCGGAGGCGTTGTGGTACAGGGCCTGGAGCGCCGCGATGAAGAGCGGCCTGAAGCCAAAGGCCTCGAGGGTGCCAAGCAGGTACCGGTGGTTGACGCGGTCAAAGGCCTTCTCCTGGTCCAGGGAGAGGACGCCGACATCCAGGCCGAAAAGCTCCACGGCTGTGAAAACGTCCCGCAGCAGGAACAAGTTGCCCTGGATGGTCCTGCCTGGCACGCAGTAGCTCTGCTCAGGCCTGACGACAGAGGCCATGACGGTGTGGAGGCGGTTCGCCAGCGCCTTGGCCAGGATCTTGTAGTCGGTGCACAGGAGGGAGACGGGCCGCCAGTTCTTCAGGCAGCCGAGGTCCCCCTTCTTGGGCAGCAGGGTGAGCACGGCCCAGTGGCAGCTGGTCGGCAGGGTCCCAGCGGCAAGGCTCTCGCGGAAGACATGGAGGAGGCTGGGCCTGAGGAGGGGCCAGAAGGCTCTGTAGAATTCCACGGGCAGGCTGTCCAGGCCCAGGGCCCTGCCCGAGGCGAGCCCCCCTGCCGCGGCCTCCAGCTCCGCCAGGGAGAGCTCGCGTTCCAGGGCCTCGGCCTGCGAAGCGCCCAGGCGCAGAAGATCCCAATGCAGCTCCTGGGTGGCCTGCGGACAGATGGGCTCGGCCGCAAACAAGTCCTGGTAGAAGGCAACGGCATGCTCCCGCACCTTGCCCGGGTCCGTGAGCAGCCGGCCCTCCGGGGTCCAGAGGTGGTCCAGTGTCTTGGCTGCAGCCCGCCGCCTCTCCGGGCCGAAGAAGAAGCCGGTCGGGGCGTCGGCCTCTGCCAACTCCTGGCAGCGAGCCCAGACCTGCGCACCGCGGGCCGCACCCTCTGCCAGCTGTCGCAGTTGTTTCTTGCAGGAGTGGAGGCTCTCAAGGAGCACCGCATTGTTGCCAGAGTGGAGCAGGGCTGCCTCGAGCTCCACCACATCCTCCTCCAGCTCCTGGGTGCGGCAGCGGAGCTCGCTTGCCGCCAGCTGGCTGTACTGCTGGCAGAACGCCTGGATCTGCACCTTCCCCACATCCCACCACAGGCACCAGGAGGGGTAGTCTGCTCGCGCCGCCTCCCAGCTCCTCCAGAGGTGGGCAAAGCAGTCCCTGAAGCCGGCGTCCTGCAGCAGGCTGATGTTGAGGCACCAGTAAGGGGCCCGTGTGTGCGCTCCGCCAGGCAGGCTCAGCTCGCAGCAGACTAAGGCGTGGTCTGAGAGGTCCAACAGGACGATATGGCTGCCGCACAGCAGCGGCAGGTGGTGCTGGCCAAGGTAGAGGTGGTCGAGGCGGGCCATGGCAAGCCCGCTGGCGCTCATCTTCGCCCAAGTGTACTGGCACGCGTCAGCGTGGAGGACCCGCCAGGCGTCAACGAGGTCTGCCGCCTCCAGCACAGTCCACAGCTTGCGGGCCGAAGGCAGGTGAGGCTCCGGCCCCGTCCGGTCGAGCAGCGCGTTGATGGTGCAGTTGAAGTCCCCTCCCACGAGGAGCAGGTCGTCCTTCTTGCTGGCGTCGCGCAGGAGCTTGTCCAGGGTCTCTAGGAAGGCGACCCTCTCTCTCCTGTCAGTGGGTGCATAGACGTTGACCAGGAGCAGGCTCTGGTGCGCCAGGGTGATGTGGACAGTCAGCAGGCGGCCGGGGACTACCTCGCGCGCCACCACCAAGTCATACCGCAGCTGCAGCAAGAGGAGGGTCGCCACTCTGGCGCTGAGGTTTGACTCTAGTCAACAAAGTCAATAATTATTAGGTTAACTATAAGGTACAATGTTTTCTTTCCAAAGTAATATATTAGGTTTAATGCTTGTCATCTGTGGTAAAATTAGGCATTATTAAACATGACCTCTTACTATCTTCACTGTTTATGAAAGCTGTACTTGGTGACAGTCCAAGTACTAGAGGAACTGCCATGGATTCTTTCTGTAGTCCCAGATTTCTGCACATGGGTAGATTATCAACAAATGTATATTATGAATAATGTGGTGGTAGTAGAAAAGAGTGTTTCCAAATACTTGATCTGTGAAGATACTATTTTTTTTTTTAATGTAAGGTATAGAGAACAGGAACAAAAGCTATTTTTGGAGTCATGGGGTGAGGGATTTAATGATATGGGACAGAGAAACTAGAGGCCCCCAAAGAGAGCCAAAAGTATATGAAGACAGATTTTGAGAGTAATTACTTTATTTCCTAAATACCTTCTGACATTATCAGCAGGACTGGCGTTTTGATGAGAAAACTTAATTAAGAATCTAATTTTTTGGAAGATGATTATTCACTGTGGTTTACTAGGAAGCAGAATTTGGTGCACTATGTGATATATATTTTTTCATTCCTTTCAAGTGATCAAATGTAAATCTTCTGCTGTGGGGCAAAGAACAAGAAAGACAATCAGAATTAGGATGCTAATTAATATAATGATACAAATGCTCAAAAGCCGTGTTTGTCAGTAGATCATGTTTCACAAAGTTCTCACACCTTCAGGCAAATCTCTACTAGGATTAGCAGTGGAGCGAGTCTCATTGTAGACTAGCTTTCAGCAGAACCTTGCAGTTTTATTTTGGTAGTTGTAAAAATGTAGAGAGCCAGCTGAGACCACCTGCCAGAAGAAAGAGCAGGGAGATAGATTGATAATCCTCCTGCTTGCCCCCCCAGGGTTATAGACTCTTGCCAAAGCTGGTAACCCTACTGAATTTTCCCCATCCTGGCAACTGTATACTACATTCTGAAGTCATTGTCTAAGAGTGACTTAAACAATGCTGTACTAAAGGGGTTGCCATGTACAGGGTATAGTCTGAAAAGAAAGAGAAACAGCTGTGTGGAATTAACGTCAGCATCATGCAATGTCACACTTTAGTGAGAAAGAAAGGTGCTCACATGGAAAGGGGCACAGTTGTGGTGATGATTATTTTTCTTGCCCTGTTGCTGTGCCTGAGAAAGAAGGAAAGGAGATGATGTGAAAGAAGATAATTGGGATAATGGAGGTGGAACAATTGGGAATAGGCAATACCATTGTGGAAAAACCTAAGCATTCCAATGTATGTATGCTGTCTGAATCCTCCAGGCTGCTGACTGCATGCAATATACTTGTGGCCAATTATATCCTTTTAGAGAAACCTGAGTCCACAGCGAGAGCTTGCATGCACCATGGCATGAATATGAAGAATGGGAAAATGATGTGGTACTTCTGCTGTAACTCTCTCTAACAAAATCTGAAATGGAAAACATTAGTTTTGCAGCAGTGGTAAAGAATCAGAGAAGCAGAGATAGAGTCTTCTCACACTGAACAAGGACATTTATTAGAATAAGGCCAATAGTATTATTCCTGGGGAGGGATGCATGCAAGGAAGGCAGAATGAGTGGGAATCTTCATCAAAATAATGACAGGCTATTTGTAACTTCCTTCTTAGCACTCTCTAGCCCTTCTTTCTTTTACACCATCATTTTTTGGAGTCCAGGGTAATGTGTTTCATACATGAAACGCATTTCTGTTTCACTTAGTTAAGAGAACAGTAAGGAGCAGAATGCCAGACTGCTAGTTTAAAAATTAATTCCAAGTCAGAATAAATGGTGGGAAATTATACATTAAGGCTTCTGGGGCTAGCCCAGATGCTGGCCCCAGCCTCCCCTATTCCACCCGGGTTAATTTGCTGTATGCCAGAGTGTACTTGCAAGAGCATTCCTAGGAGACCAGTAGCAGCGGCACAACTATGTGCTGCTGCTACGTGTCCCCGGGAAAACACACATGCATGCTCATCTGGACGTGCCCATAGAAACTAAATGATTCAGAGAGGCATGAACTTTGATAGGCAACGGCCTAGCTTATCAGATGTTAGCTTCTGACAAAGTAGGCTGTCATTAACAAAACCTCATGCCTCTGACCAATGTAAGATATCGCCCTGTCCTATCTTCTGCCTGACTTCAGACTAACATGGCTAAATACTTCTCGACTCTTGAGCTTATGGAAACATATTTCTCAAAGGCTTTAAAACTTGGTTCAATTTTTATGAGGATGGACATGGCAGAGCTGACATCAACATCAACCTCATGCTAATTATGAAGTCCTTAGTCTCAGGCAACAGAGCTTTTCAAAGGCAACACCACAAAAAACTTAGAATGGAAAAAAAAGAAGCTGCCTTCCTCTCAGACTTGATTATTTTGTTTGGCTGAAATTTTTAAAAAATCAGCCCAAAGCAGACAATCAAAATGAAAAATGTCATGGAAAAATAGTAATTATGGTGGTGCTAACAACCCCCATGCATACTGTGTTTTATATAGGTTTTTTTCTAATATTATTTTACATATAAAATGTCTTATAAAAAAAACGACATACCCAGCACAGAAAGAAATAATGAACCTCAAAAATCTCTTTAATGTCATAGTATCATAGTATCATAGTGTCTAGAGTCGGAAGGGACCTGGGCAGATCATCTAGTCCGACCCCCTGCCTTGGCAGGAAAGAGTACCGGGGTCAGATGACC
>JAGPOW010000304.1:65624120-65673303 GCA_030014935.1 Caiman crocodilus | reverse complement strand
GATTGAGGTAAGACTAACTGGCCTGTAATTTCCCGGGTCCTCTTTTTGTCCCTTTTTGAAGATAGGGACCACATTGGCCCTCTTCCAATCCTCCGGCAATCATCCTAGATACTGATCCAATGCTCACGCAATGGGAAATCTACCATGCTCACAAACTCCTTCAGAAACCTGAGTTTTTAGAGCTTTGAATTTAAATCAGTGACAATCCCTGCTTTGTTCATGACAGCTAATATTATCATCACAACCTGAGTTAGCATGGCTCCAACCTCGCAGAACTAAAAAATCATCCTAAAATCTTTTGTCAGACTTAGTAGCCTCCTCTATAGCACCATGTCTCAAAAGTAGGTAGTCACAGAAAAATCATGTGTAACTCAAATACGAAGCTTCATGCCAATTTCTCCAATATCTTGTCCCCTTAACTACTACCTAAGAATACTGCATCCACTGAACTATAGCCCAAGGACAGTAGAACTGTTACACATTTCAGGCAATTTATCAAAAATAAGCCAATCTATTAACAAAACTATAACTAAGTAGCCCCCAGATTTCCTACTCAGCACTAGGGCTGTGCAAGGTATCGGACAGAGCTTTGGATCTGGAGAAGCTTTGGCTGCTTTGGGGTCCAAAGCAGCACATCCAAGTTGAAGCACTGGCCCTGTTACACTTCCCAAAGTGGTTCAGAGCTTCTGAAGAGTTTTGGAGCCGCCTTGGAGAGCCGGCCATAGATATAATGGGAAAACAATAACATATCTATAACTTTGTTGTTTTTTGTCTGATTTGGATGCAATTTTCAGGAATGGTAGACTCTGCAGAGAGAATGAAGCCTACCAACTTTCAAGAAGATTGTTGTGAGGCAACTGTACCCCAAATTATTGAAAGCAAAATTCCTGTCACGTCTATGTGTTACAACACAGGGGGGTCAAAACTGCAGGGATGGTAGCTCTTACTGAAGCCACAAAGCCTGCCAAGTTTCAAGAAGATCGGTGCAGGGGTTTGGGGAGAACTGCCCCTCAAGCTGTGGACAGGCAAAACTTGTG
The DNA here is from genome assembly GCA_030014935.1 of Caiman crocodilus. Lineage (NCBI taxonomy): Eukaryota > Metazoa > Chordata > Crocodylia > Alligatoridae > Caiman > Caiman crocodilus. The sequence goes on along the minus strand of JAGPOW010000304.1, from coordinate 65,672,266 downwards.
CCGTGGGACTGACTGTGTCTGTCTTGGTGCAGGGAGGAGAGACACTACTGCAGGCCTGGCTGCTAACTGCTGTCTTACCAGTTACCAATAAATCAATCATGATTCACTCAGGGACCAGGGACTCAGGGATCAGCTCAGTACACAGGACCTAGCTACTACATAATGACTTAATAAGCATCAATTAGCACCTACAAAACCAGGCTAAGGAGAGGAAAGAATCAATACAGACAATCAACTGCCCCAAGACAGACACAGTTTTGGCACCAGTTTTGTCTGTCAACAGGTAGGAGTGCAGGGTCCCAGACTCCCCCTGCACCGATCTCCTCGACAGCTGGCAGGCATCACAGCAGAGGCCACCATCACTGCAGCTGTCACCCTGCTGCATGTTAACACATTCAGTGTCCCCCATGGCATAAGTTTTGCTTGTCCACAGCTTGAGGGGCAGTTCCCCCCAAACTCCCCCACCGATCTACTTGAAACTTGGCAGGCTTTGTGGACTCAGTAAGAGCTACCATCCTTGAAGTTTTGACACCCCTGTGATGTAACACACAGCCGTGACATGAGTTTGGTTTTTAAGAATTTGGAGTTCAGTTCCCCCAAACCCCTAAACCAATCTTCTTGAAGCTTGGCAGGTTTCATGCTTTCAGAAGAGGCTACCATCCCTGCACGTTTCATCCAAATCAGACAAAACCCAACAATATAATAGATATTTAATTGATTCCCCATTGTACTATGGCTGAATCTCTGAGGCAGCTCCGAAGCTTCAGAGCCACTTTGGCCGGATCAAGGTAGAAACCTAGTCCAGAGCTATGGATTGGATCGCGGCCATCCGAAGCGGCTAGGTCTGAAGCCAGATTGGATCGCTGCCAACTCTCACAGGCCTACTCAGCACCAGTTCCTAAACTGATCCTTAGCTATAATGGAGTTTTACAATTTGTCATTTGGTCACTGGGCCTTTACAGGCAAAGTACACTTATTCTGTGTGACAACATCTTCTAAAACTTGACTGAAATCTGCTTTCTGTGCAAAACGCTGTAACTTAACTGCTTTCATTAAAAACAAAATCTATGTAGCTAGAATTTCAGACAAGGCTCTTGGGGCAACAGATATCATCCTCTTTTCTTTGGGTTTGTTACAGAAACAAATACAAACAAATCAACAAGAAGACAGGAAAAGAAAGAGGAGTTCATTTCAATACAACTCTCATGTACACAAACACTTTTCTGAACTTCATATTTTGTTATAGGATCCAGAGATCGAACATCTTAATCTTATTCTATTGTAGATGTGTTCTCTATCCAAGACTTCAATCACAGATTTCTTCTCCCAAGCATAAACTGATCATCCCCTAGTCAAAAATGTGGCCACAGTAATACTTTAGATACTGTGCCAATGGGCCTATGTACACGACATGAGATTTCCCTTTTACACCACTGCAACTGCATTTTTGTTTGCATGAGTGGGATTTCTTGCCACTTTAAAAGTCTTTTTGGTGCGTTAAACTAAAACTGCTTGGACATAGTTTAGTCTGTGTCACTGCCAATTATGTTGTCATATCCATGTGGTGTGTAAACACCAAGTGATTCAAAGACCTGTAATTACTTTTGCCACCAGGTGGTGCTGTACTATTCCTGTAGTTCAGGCCTTTGCCCAGTAGGTACTGCTGTTATTTGCTCCTGTTATTTTTTTCTTTTTCTGGCTCCTGGTCATCCCTCCCTCCTCCTGCTCCCACAGCTGACTTCAGGCAGGCAAGGCACGGTGCGGGGGGGCATCTCTAGTAGTTACCCTAGCAGAGAATATTTAATATAGAGAAAGAAAAAAATGGAAGAGCAACTTATATTGCCAAGTACTGTTTTCTACTACCCTGTGCTAGTGGTCATGCCTGTACCACCACCCTAAATTTGACTATGTAGGACTTCATTACAGCTGTATCTTGTGACTACAACTTGGGGACTATGACTAGGGTTAAGGGGAGGATCTCAGTAGAGAAAGTCAAAGAAAAGGGGAAGGAAGGAGGAAGAAAATTCAGAGGGAGATCTGGTGGGGTGATGTTGGGGGTGGAGTTGAGGAAGTTATTAATTTGTCTGGGATAATGATGATTTGACTAATGGTTTATGAAATATATGCAATACCTCAGTTACCAGCGTCCTAAGCCACATCACTGTATCCTTTGCTGGCAAAGGAAAACTTTGTAATAATTCTCTAAAACTGCCCCCTCATAAGGATAATAGGATTATGTATGTGGGGATATCAGCATAAAGGGATCTTCGCAGAAATTTCCTTCACAAATGCAATGTACTGTTCTGTGGAAGGGACTTGAATGAACACCATTTAATCAGTTCAGAAATTATACATTAGTTATAATTTTCCATGTATGGAGTCTAATTAGTGGAAAGTTGTCTTAAATTTGTCCCTTCCTACTGCTATGGCAGGGAAAGCAGTGGTGGGGGTAAGAGGCCAGACCCTCACCCCTTATCCCTCCTTAACCCCTGTCCCTCCCTGCTTGTGCCTGCCCCACTGCTGTCTCCCCCAATCCCTTGCACCCTGTGCCTGTCCCTGCCCTCCCCCAACACCCCAACTTCCTAGGTTGGTACTCAAATCCAAGACCAGGCTTATTTTCCGCATGCTAAGTGGGGGGTGGGGAGAGACCTTGTCTTGGATTTGGGTAAATACTGTACTTATTCATCTTCATCTCTCTTTGCATGAGTTCTACATGAGTAAAACAGGAATAATGATAATCAGTCCCGTGACAGGGATGGTGTGAAAATTAATGTTCGTGAAGCATTCTGATGTTAGAGTATAAAGCACCATAGAAAATACTCTGCATTAATAATAATTCTTGTTTTCTCAGCAGTTTGAATAGCATGCAGTAAGCTAGGTATGAAATCACATGTTGGTTAATGGAGATGAAAGAAAATAATAAACAGTTGCTTATTAAATGAGAAAAAAATGACATTGCTTCACATGGAGCTTCTAATGGAATAAACACAATCAGTGCCCTTTCAGCAACAGTCAGCCATGAATTTCTGTGTGCTAAATTAGGGAGGAGCACAAACACACACACAAAAATGCAGCTTAGGATCATGTAATAAAGCATCAGGCTTTAATGCATACATACATGGAGATGCATAGGTAACCTTAATTCTAGCACTTCCTAACTTTTAATTGAGTGTGTTTTCATGATATATATAGAATCTTTATTAATAATTTGAGATGAACTAATACAGATTACTTGTCCTAAATGTTTCTTTTAATTTTTATAGGCAGACTTCTTGTGTAAATAGATTTATATATATAACTGTGCTTTGCCTAAGAGAGTGGATTGCATTGTTACATTCTAGGTACAGATTTTCCTCACACTACGATGTCCATGCGTTCCTGGAAAATGGTGCATAACTCAAATTCACTTAAAGGGATCCTACTTTACAATGTAACACATAGGGATACATTCCATGATCTCAACTGTACTGACCCCCAGGCCTATTTCTACCATTTTTACAAGACAATTGTGGTTCTCAGCAATAGCGGACAGTACACACAAGCACAGCGCAGTGGTGAATGTTACCATAATGGGGATGGCAGCTACAGAAACATGTACTGCAGATGAGCAAGGAGCACAGATCCACACAGGAGACTACACTTTTGTGCATGTCACAATGCACTGCACAAAGCAGCTGACTGTGGGCTTCCACTGCACCAATTGCATAAGTATGAGTTTACCTCACATGAAACGAATTTTTGGTATGAAAAGGGTCATCGCATAAGAGCAAATTTGCACATACAGGACCTGCATAAAGCGAGGAAAACCTGTACAAAAAGCTTGATTATCTGCTGTACTGTACTTTGTGTGCATATTTACGCTGGTATAAAATGAGTGTGATTCATATGTACATGTCTGCAGGTTGTACAAGGCTAATGAGTATCAAATAAGCCCCAGGTTTTAAAATGGATCATATAATTTGTTGAAAATGATAGTCAAAGTTTGTTTGCTCTTTTTCCAGTGTAAATAAGTCCTTTCAGAGTGCTCCATCAACCATCACTGAAGGGTTGTGAAATATTCGTTTCAGTTTCACAGGAGATGAGATCTTTGTTTTAGGTCAGGTTAGTTAAGCATCCAGGTTCATTCTCTGAGTTATTTCTTCACCTGCTCTTACGAATTTAGCCATACATTTCTATGGGATAAAGTTTAGCCTGTCTCTTGAATATTTTTTAGCTGCCCATATGCAGGCTCATACCCCAGCAGAAGCAAGAGGGAAAATACCCATTATTGGAAGTGAGGTAAGCTGTTCTGTATTTACCATGGAGTAAGACCATGCACATGGCCTGTTACCATGGAGCAGCCAATATGCTGATGTTCATACTAAGTCTGGATTATGGTAGCTTGTTTACATGCCCATATCCTTAAAGATGGTTATCCAATAGGAGATGGAAAACACATCTTGCATCTTGTACATTATTTTGTCTATTGCTTAGAACTGGAGACTTGAGGTTAAAAGATGCAGGATATATTGTTCACTGTCTTGGCTCTCTTGGAGATCTGAATAAGTAGCTTCTCTTTCATTTCACAGCTTCCCATTTATAAAGTGAAAATCATGCTACTTGCTCTGAAAAAGGAAGGTAACGTTATTTAAGATGTTTAGATGAAAAGCACCTTAAATGCAAAGTATTCTGCTATGCTTAATTTCTTTTTAGTGAATTTTAGAGCTTGTTGACCACACTGGATTGAGAACACTAGAAAATGTGTTTTTTGTACTCATTTCTCATGAAAATAAGTATAGGCCTAGAAGAAGTTATTTAAATTGATTGTGTCATGTCATGGCTCTTTGTACTCTTAGTCCACTGCAGTCAGATAAGTTGTATATTACTTGCTGTCCTCCCTTTTCCCCTTATAAATAGCTTGCTATAGAACAGTCCCTGTGGTAGTGGTTTTTTGTTTTTATATGACATGGGAGATTTGATATGAAATCTCAGAAAAGCAAAGCATCTTGTTAATCTGGTTCCTTTCATTCTTTTATTCTTTCCATTTTTACAATGTGATCACTGCACTGACGAAGACAGGTTTCCCCTTGTCTGCCAGCATTAAACATATTCTGAGGCTTTTAATGTTGTTGGGGCAGTCATAACCAGGTGATGCAGTAATTCCATGTAGTCTTCCAAATTCTTTTCTTAGCTTGAAGCAAACATCCAGTTTTGGTAGGACGTGCTGTTAACTGTTCTGCTATACAAGGTTCTGGGTAGAGGAGCTTGAGATAACCACAAGGGCATTTCTGTACGTTAGTCTCTGATTAGTTGATAATTGAAATAAAATTGGTCTTTGAGAATGATGTACTGAAGTTGGGCTGAGATTCATGAAAGGAGCAGGCTTATTTGACTGCTAGGCTGTGTTCTAGGAATGGTGAATGAGTGCATGTGTGTGAAGAAACAAGTCACACTTAAATATTTCTAGACCTCACATCATTGATTTTTTTTTTTTGCCATGAGGAAGATGACCTACAGGTTCCTAGTTATAGGCTTGAGGGAGAGCAGTCAAAAAATGAATATGAGTTAAAAATACAAAATAGAGTAGAAGACTAAAAAAATGGCAAAGCCCTGAAATCGTAGAATTATTTTTTTCAGTGTAAAAACATCAGGTCTGTTAGGGATAGAAAAATATGTTTCTGAAATAAAAGATTCCCTCCAATCTTCAAAAAATAGTTGAGGTATGGTGTTAAGGCACAAAGTAAGAATCAAGATAGGTAATGACAGGAGAATGCCTGAAATTTTGGATAGGAAAAAGAGGCAGTTTTTTAAAGTAAATTGGTGCACATTCAAGATAGTCATGATCATACCAGCTGAGAATCTGGCTCTAAAATCAGGAACTGAAGAAAATAGAATGTAGATGCAGTATCGGCCGGCTACAATATGAAGTTCCCTACAATTGCCTGTTCCTGTGATAAGCTATAATCACACCACCAAAGAGCTTGCCTTGGCAAGGTGTTTTGGAAACACTGATGCCCCAGTACTGCATAAGTGTCCCATCTTATGTAAATCATTGCCAGGCAGTAGCTGAAACAGAATACACTTGTGGTTCCAGCTGTGTAGGAGGCAGTAAGATTCCTCTCTCATTTACATGTATATTGAAAATTCTGTTTCGCAAAAATGATTCTGAAATTTTGCATTTTTCAGGCATCTCATCAGGTTAAAGAAAATCTTCAGTGGGAAATGAATCTGGGGTTATTTGACCCCCAGCAGTCTTTCTTACCCAGAACAGGGGGACTGGACCTAATGATTTCATGTGGCCCCTTCCAGCCCTAAACTTCTGTGAATCTGTGGTTAAAGAGAATTGAATACTAAATCTAAGACTATATTAATTAAAATAAGTGTCTACATTTTTCTGCTCCACCAAATTCACCCAGGCCTAAAAAGAGCTTTCCAATCTATTTGAAGTTGTGCTTTGCTCTTAGATAAGCAATATTTTGTTGCATAAATAAAAGTCTGTCATAATAGGAAGGAGTAAACAGCATCACTAAATAGAAGTAGAGCAAGCTGAGGTCATGATGGTAGACCTACCCCTGCTACTGTGCAACAGAATTGTAATTAGACTGAGGTAAAGAAAGGTATGAGAAGTGACAACCTTTACTGAGTTGTCTGAGTTGTCAGGAGAATTTCTTTTTGTTGAGAATTTCTTTTCATTGAAATCTCAAGTTGTCATATTGGCTTCTTATGATGGGAGCTTAATTAAGCTATACGACTGATTGATTGATTGGACACTCTCAGAAAGCAATGATAGTCAACAATAACAAAACTGTGCTGATGTGAAGTTTTACTAATAACCCCAAGATCATACTCAAATACAGGAGAATTTTTATGTTGAAATCACATATCCTTCCATCCTTAACATTCTGGGTCTGGAGCATTACTGGCTTGTCACCTGCATAAAATGGGTAACCCCCATTTTGCATACTTAGGTGTAAGGTAGTAAAGAATCAGGGATGGTCTATGCACAGCAAATATGCTATTGTCTAAATCAGTCCAGTCAAATGAGGGCTACTCCTGAACGTTTCGTTTAAGCTTCTTTCAGGGTCAACTTTTTTCAGTGTGCAAAATTTGGGCTGCTTTACTTAATCTTAAGAAGGTCAGGCATATTGTTTTAGATTTTGGAGGTGAATAGTTCACATGCTGTATCAGACATCAATAATTTAATTTTTAATTACTGCTTAATGCCAGTTTCGGATGAGAACTGTTTTGTTTTGTTTTATTTTAAATCCTCCTTGTCCTCCTCCACTTATTCAGGTAGGAAAAACTCATTGAAAAAATGTTTGTATAACTTCAGTAGAAGTAAGTTTGTAAAAATTGCAGTCGAAGTAAGTGATGAAACTACAGTGACTACATGGGGGTGGCTATTGATCAGAAGCATCACAGTACATAGAAAGTAATTTATCTCTTCCTTTTCCTACTTCCAGTTTCCTCAGCATTTCTATTTTATGTCCTCTACTGTGGGCTTTTAGCTCTGTCTGCTGGCAAAAACTGGTACTAGTTTATATGTTCAACTGTGGGAATTAATATTTGGAATTGTTCTTTAGTTTTATATTTAAGTGAAGTGAAAGGCTGGCCCATGGAAACCTGAGCATGGGAGTGGTGTGCTAACTTATGAAAAAACAGAAAATGAACAATGAACTTGGATTGGCCAGTTTCTTTCTTGCAAAGAAGATAACAGGTAAATGGGTGAAACCAACTTGACCTTTCTTAATGAATTACCAATAGATGGTAATGATGTCAGGGAGACAGAAAAAAAGTAAACTCTTACAGAGCTTCTAATATGAGCGTTTGTTTCAATAGTCAGACAACGGCCCCTTTAAATAGTAAAATGGACTGGAAACTACTTGCTCACTGGCAGAATGCTTCTTAGGGAGAAGAAAGACCACTGTGGGAGAGGTGGTGGTACCCTGCAAGTGGAGGAGACTTGAGCAATGAAGTCCCCGCACTTGTGGATTCCCTGCTCTCCTCCAGTTTTTGTGTAGGCCCCAACAGAAATTAAAGGAAGTTATATTTATACCTCCTTATGTCTGTTTTGCGGCAGATTTGGCCCTGTGCCTTTAGGAACTACTGTCTGAGAAGAAATTAGTGTATTGCTACAAACTAAGGCTTTTAGCCTGTCTACACACACTTGGGCTGGGAAGGTTCTTCCTAGGAAAGGATTTCAACTCAATATATCTTGTCTTTCAGCCTGCTACTGTTAGAGGAAATGTCTGGGTTCAGAGGAAATTGTAAGCTGCCAGGTATAAAGCTAGTTTAGACAAAGAGCAAAGAATGAGGATTGTCAGAGGCCTTCCCCCCACATCGGCCTCAGGAGAGGTGTTGAGGAATGAAGATAAATATAATAGGGCCTTTGGCAAGGACTTTGATTTTAACATTCCAGCACTGTTTACAAAGTTATCTATAGAAACCTCCAGGAGTCACTGACACCTCTAGTAGTGCAGAGCTCTGTAAAGCCACACTCAAGTGAAGATGAATGAAACCTATTTACTTGCCATCAAGGTCTTGGTCTAATGACCTGCTTTTCTAGAGGTTATAGCACTGGCAGCTGAGCCCTTGTCATTTCCTTTTTCTCTCGTTTTCTGGGGAAAGCAAAATTTAGTATGCCCCTGAGCTGAGGGGGCACAATGTGGGTTTTTTGGTTTTTGTTCTTCCTTTTCCCATTTCTGTTTTTGTTTCATTGGCTTAACTTTCATCAGAAAGGAGCATATACTATATTTACTTGCAATCTGCTACCCTACCCCTCATCCAAATAAGGCACATACCTTGTTTTAGGAAGGCAGAATGAAGAAAAAAAGCTGTTTCCAGAATCTCATCTTCCACAGGATGGTATAATGCTGGCCATGGAGCAGTGGTGGAGTTCACCCCTCAATGTCACTGCTCAGCCAAAAGAAGGGTTAACCATCTAGCTGTGGAGCTGAAACAAGTGAGTGAGTGATGCTGACTCATAGATCTCAGCTTAGTGCCCAGTGGCCTTTCCAACATCCCCATGCCTCCATTCTGGCACAGAAATCAGTTCCCTTGCGTGAGACATGAACCCCAGTTTTGGAGGGCTAATTTTCAGGAAAAAGGTGCATGTGGTATAAGTGTAAATTTGTATTTTTAAATGCAGCCTGACCATTTCTGAAGTATGTCAAGTCTTCACACGGAAATGAAAAGCTATACAGCTTACTTTTACCCATCTTTCATGTTATACATGGTGGTATGTTTTGCAAAAAATGCACTGATTCCCCCAAACAAAAATTGGATTATTTCTGGGCAGAAGTGGAATACATGTAAAAACCTGAATTTCCAATATGAAGATGACTGTTTTTACTGTGAAGTTTGGTATTTCATCAAAATCTTAGTCAAACAAAATTTATGCTTGCACGATTGCATGCAAACAGTCACCCTAAATAAACTTTTTAGTGCCATGAAAGCAATTCCCTGTTGTTGTAATCTTTATCAGATGGGCTAATTTAATTCTGTGTCTTTATAGGCCATTGTTATTAGATGAAGTACACCATGTTTGCTCTCTTTGCCTAAGCAAGCTGTCATCACACACCAATCACTTAAATGTTAGATAGCTGAGAGCTGAATTTGAAAAGATGATAAATAATGTTACCTTTTCCACAAGGTCTGTTGTTATTTTGACTCAATCATTTCAATGTGTACATAAATTCAAAGAATGCTGTGGTAGCTTTATATAGTTTATGGACCCCATGGAGGTTAATTGCATTCCCTCTTCAATAGGCTCTTGTCTTTCAGAAATTGAGCAATACCAATGAATAGTTAAGTATTTTTAGTCTTGCCTAAACACAAGTAAAGTATTTTGTGTTGGGGTGGGTGGGCATGAACTTTTATCAAGCTGCATCTAGGATTGCTCTGAGTAGGTTTCCAGTTAAAAGAAGAACTGAAGATGCAAGGTACTATCCTATACTGGGGATGGCATGAAAGGATACTGCTTTTCTGAGGCTGAGGAGGCCTATGGGCCAAAGACCATCCTTTCCCATGCACCCATTGGAATGTCAAGGGATGCTTGGTGTGGGCAGTCTTCAGCTTCAGCTGGCTACATTTAAAGAAGGGACTGTGTAATCATCTGATCCAGTAGTTCTCAGTTATTTTAGACTTGAGGTACCCCTCCATAATTTTTGGATTTAGTGGCAACCCATTTAAGGGGTAATTTATTTCCCACGGTGCTTACCTTCTCACACCCTGTGTCACCCTTAAAAAAAATGTCACAGCATGGGAAAGTGGGCAGGGCACCTTTGAGAGCATGGTGGGTGGTAGCGCACTGTATTTGGTGCTGGCAAGGGCTGCTTGCTGGGCGATATTGGGGATCTTGGGGGTGGGTCATTAGACCCTTGAAGGAGGCAGCCGTCTCTGCAGGAGGAAGAAGGGGGTGATAGTGGCTGCTAGTGTCCACTGAAGGTGGTGAGGGCAGAACTTTGTCATGCTCTGCTCTTTCCACTGTCTTTTGCCTCCCTGCCCCCATTTCTATCTGAGTGAGCACTGCCCCTGTTGCTGTGGCTGTTCTCTAAATGCTGGTGCCCAGAGCCACCATTCCTCATCACCTCTTTCATTAACTCCAGGAGCATTGGAACAAGCTAGGCCAGTTGTTCCCAATCTGGGGTTCACGTACTGCCAGTGGTACACAGACAACCTGTCAGTGGTACACATTAGCAGATTTATTACATTTACTTTATATGACAAAAAATTTGTTGGTGGTACTTAAGGTTGTATCATTTTAAATTGGTGGTGCACAATCTGTGAAAGTTTGGGAACCACTGAGCTAGGTTGAAAATTGGGGTCCCATGTTTGCCCGCCTAACTGCAGCAGACTGATGCTCAGAGTACAGGATCAGTCAGCATAGTGACTGCCGGGGGTCAGGGGCTGTGCTTTTCAGCTCAGCTCCTTCCTCTGCTCCTCCCATACTCCTGAAGTTGGTAGGAAGGGTCGCAACAAGTGCTGCCCAGATGGTGGGGCCAGTGGAAGGTGCCAGGCATGCAGAGAAGCCAGCACTTACCATTTCTCACAGGGGCCAAGTGCCTCAGTACCCTTCTAAGGAGCTCGTGGCATACCAGGATGCTGTTGTACCCTGTTGGAAATCACTTATTCTAGGTCTATTCCAGGTCTTGGGGGCTTGGACAGTAAAGAATATTTTTCTTATGTCCAGCCTAAAACAGTCTTGTAGGAGTTTATGACGTCTTTGTTTTTTCTTGGGACACTGGTGAACAAACATTCTCTTAGATCCCTTTGTCTACTTATAGGAAGCTACCAGGTCCCCCGTGAGCCTGCGCTTTTCCAGACTGAAAAGTCCCATGGCTCTCAACCTCTCTTCATAAGGCCTGTTCTCTTGCCCTCTGATCATGCACATGACTCTCATCCTTTAAAACCCAGTGAAGTTCCCTGACAAAATACCATTTGAATATAGACTTCAATTTTTGTGTAACATTTTTCTTGTTCCTTATCTGCAGAACCAGAAGAACATTTCTGGGCCATGAAGTGCTGCTGCTTTGCTTGCAGGACACTTTATTACTATGACTGGGCAAGGAGCTTTCAGGAAATACTGAGATCCCATGAAGTTTCTGGTTGAGATATCATAAACTTACAACTTAGATCTGATTTAAATCAGTAACATTCATAATCTGAATGACCAGTGATTGATGTCTGACTTTTCACCACAAGTGCAAAAATGGAGTTCCTATTTCAAATTTTATTTTTGTCCAACTCTGAAATGAAAAAGTGATTCTTGATAGATGTGCCATGAGTGTGGGTGCACACAAGTTCTTGTGCCCTGAAGGCTAATAAACTCTTCACACTATGACCAGTGGAACCATACAGATTTGTTGCAAACAGTGGCATCTTTAAAAAAGCCAGCTGAATCAATGTTAGCAATAATAGGAGTTTTAATGGAGACAGCGTCAGCAGATGTCAGGCTACTTTTACCAACATGCCTCACTCAGCCAGAATCAAATTAAATAGGCCCACTACTGAAAACAGTGGCTGCCTATACATGTGCTGTTTCGCATTCTAATTAGAAAGCATCAGAGCAGAACTGGTTGATCCTTGTTCTAATTTAAACATTCCAGAGTAGCTTCATTGTCACATGTATAAGCCCCCATGTGTTTTAAAAATGGCCAATGGGGTGCTTTATCTAAACTTTGTCAAATGAGGTTTAGATAAAGCGTCCTGCAGCCATTTTTAAACCTGTGGAGACTTCATATACATGATGGTGAGATGTGTTAATTAGGGTGGCTCTCCAGGAACTTAAAACATGCCCCCTCACTCCTCCCACTGAGCATGTGTATAGGCAGCCAATGACTCTAATGGTTCCCAATCTGTCTGACATAGCCAAAGGTGGACATATTTTCAGTATATGTCTAAATAAACATGTTAAGAAACCTTGCTTCAACTTCCTGTACTTCTGTGTAGTATGTTTTTTGTATTTAGCAAGGAGTAACTGTTGCACTGAAATGCTTGTTTACAGGGTAGGCCCAAAGGCCTATAAACATATGCATACACTTATTGTAGTACACTTGTTTGGAGTGCATAACCTGTCCTGTGCTGGACAGAACACATCAAATAGATTATTCTTTCTGGTAATCGTGCTGCTTGTTTCACGTAATGCCTAGAGGCTTCTGGAACAAAAGAGTTAGGAATTCCATTCTAGGTGCTTTATGTCTGTTACTGTTCGCTAGCTGTATCACCTGTATTCAAGTCAGTGTCTTGAAAGCCTTGCAAATTACAGAGGGTTGCAAAACTAGTTTGAATTTGGTAATATTTTTATCCTGTTATTTAAGCCCATTTTTTTTTCAAGGTTTATTTGATGGGGGGTTTTTTTATAAACAGAAAATGTGTGTTCAGGATCCAAAAATACCCCCCGCCCCAGTAGATTAGCGTTGGAGCACTAGCAGATGCCTTATACAGAGTGTGCACACTATTTATATTTTTATTGGGTTTTCTCCTCCGCCCCCCTTTTTTTTACTCTTGCCACTCCCTGCCCCATTTTTGTGCTCTCTTGGATATAGTCTTTATTTCTTTTTTTCTTTCTCTGTTACCTTTTTCGAATCTTTGCTAGGCCTAATGCAAATCTAATAATTGAAGAATTCAAGGCAGTCTTTCAAACTTACAGGATGTGATTCTTCACAGTTCTGAATTTTCTGTAGTTCTTTTACACCTATATTTAGCAGCTGTTAACAACAACTTCTCAACATGCAAGGCAGGGAAAGTTAGGCCCATGAGGTTCAGATAGGTTTGAAATCAGATAAAATGAATTCACTCATCCAGGCTGTCTTTGTAGGGATGGCCCCATACTTCAAATACTGTACTCTTTCTCTAAGTAATGGGTGTTAAAGATATGATGGTCATGCCTTTTAGATAAAGAGTAAGGGGGACTTCACTTCAGTATTCTGGTCTCATTCCATCTTGGATAACTGCATTTTCAATCTCCTTCAACTTAGAAGGAGAAAGGCATTTCATGTCCTAAAAATAGTAGTGAATTATGTTATGGCAAATGCATTGTGTTCAATAGAAAGCCACATTTCAGTGAAGGGTTGTTGATTTGTGAACAAAATCTGAAACAGGTTTGGGATCATTCTGTAGAAAAATGGCAAGCAGATGAATCAGCAGCTATGTTCAAACAACTCTGTATATTTATTTATCACAAGTGATTCATTTTACATTTGCCACCTATCCCTTTTTTTGGGAGGTGGCTTGGGGTTGAGTGATTGCAAAAAGACTTAAATGGATTACCCTGGTTGCAGTATGCAGTACTGGGGGGAGAGAAAGACAGAGAGATTAGCTATTTGTGTAATATTTTTTCATTGCTTCTGAGACTGTCCTCATTTTCTGACATTTAAATTAAAGGATTAAATTTATATTCAAGAAATGTTGCAGATTCATTCATGAAAAGGTATTCTGCAGCTGCAGAAGGATCACAGTAAAATTCTTCTGTATACCTGCAGTAATGAATGCATCCTACTCCATTGTGCTTTTTGTGGCATGAGTAAGCATTTTAGTCATATTCCCATCAGAAGATCCTTTGTCTCTTATTGAAAATCTGAAGAGTCCCCTCCCACCCCCAGTACACTATCCGCCTTGCTTCATGGCTGTCTCTTGGCTAAAGAAGTTGGTGAGCACTAATTTTTCAGATCTACTGACAAATAGCATTATGTAAATGCTACATATTATTTACTCATGATTATAACCCTTCTAAGGCGGCCTCTGTTGAGTTTCATGAACTTGCAATTTTTCCCTCTTTACTGTATCTCCCCAAATGCTGAACAACTTGCCTCTGCAGTACTCCGAGATTTCACCTACCTAAGACACTGAGAATTGATAGCGGGTTTCATGCATTTTCCTTTGTGCTGAAACTGTCTTTATTTTATTTATCCAATATCTCATCAGCTGCATTATTAAATACATAGGATGTGGGATAGGAAAGGCCCTCCTGGGTCATTGCATTTAGTACCCTGCTGTTGTGAGCAACCATGTCTGGTAATCCTGTTAATAAATGTTATTAAACTCCATCTATCTAGGCCATTGCCCCCTGATACTGCAGTTGGAAAACTGTTCTACCTCATTTCTATGTTGCTAAAATATTTTTTTTTCTAATTTTCAGCCCAAATTTGCTCACAGCCAGTTTGTTTTGTGTACTTGTGCGGATATTGTCCTTTAACCTAAATATCTCTTTTCCCCACCCAGTGTTTACACCTGCTCAGGTATTTATATAGAACAATAATGGCCTCTCTGGGGTTAGCTTTCCTTTTGCTAGATTAAACAGGCCAGACCTTTTTGTTTATTTGTTTCATGCTATAAGATAGACTTTCTGTTCTGCTGATCATCTCAGTTGCCCTTCTCTGCATCTTTTCCTGGTTAAAACACTCTTTTCTTGTACATGAGACAAGAATTGAACATGGTATTTGTGAGACGGAATCAGGGGGGTAGTCAACCCCTGGATCCGAGCAGACCGGGGACAAAAGGGTTCTAGAACACTACTTTCCCTTTTCTACCTTTTCCCATTTAAGAAGAATCTGAGGCCGATATAACAAATAAACGCTTTACTTACAAACTGGAGTACAGTGTAGGCACACTCCGTAAAGTTATGCCGTGAAGAACATAAATGCTTTGTTTGCACGTCTGTGCCGGCAGTTCTCCTTACAACAACTTTTACACAACCGTAGGGAACTCGAGATCTCTTCAGGCATCCAGCTGATGCAGTTATCTGAGATGGGGGCGTCCGGGGGGAAAGGGAGCCGTGGACACAAGACCTCGGTGAGAGTGATCAAGCCTCGCCGATGTTGTGTGGGTCCCGCTTTCTTTTCCCGCGGGCTTTGCTTTTATACTGCCCTAATAGCCAATGAAATTGGGCCCTTCTTTTCCCGTGCTTAACGAGCTGCATGAGCCAGGGATCTTGCTGCATGCATTTTGCTGTGCAGCTATTAGGCTGCACCTGCTGCTCCCCATGCCACGAGCATAGCTTGCTGGCGTCTGGTCACCTTTCATCTATCACAGTATTCAGATGAGGATTCTCCAGTTCCCTGTACAATGGCTCTTGGACTCTGGAAGTTGGGTGTTTGTTGCTTGAACCATGTATTCACAACAAAGAGTACAGAATAACTGTTACTTTAAACCATGTTACTAAAGTGTACCCCAGCATGTTCCATTTCTGACTTCATTTTGTAGTTCTAAAATATTCTGTAATTTTAAAGATGTGTTAGAGCTGTTTCTGCCTTGAATCACATCCCAAGCTGTGGTTCTGTTGTATCTCAAGCTGATCAGTACTTAAAGGACAACATAGAATATAATAAAAAATATTCTTGGTTGATTTAGAGGGTGTACTGCAGAATTCTGATTCTGTATTGAACTGTGCTTTAGCATGATGATTCTGCAGCAAGTGGGAAGTAAGATTGAGAATTTTCAGAATAAGAAGTAGAATTCTGGTCCTGGCCTCTTGTAATTAACCATTGTACTGTATTTTTGTAAGAAATGGAGGCATTAAATCCATTGTTCTGACTGACTCTAACTTTATTTTACTTTAGCTAAGTTCGCGTTGCACTTTGAAGAGTTTTTGAATGTCTTTGAGTTGTGTCCTTATCTGTTGTGTAGTGCTGCTGTAGATTATTGAATGGTTTCTGCCTTTTACTCTAGAAAGCAGCTCATTTTATCAGCAGGTTATCCATCTGTAGTCCTTATCAATCTCAAAGACATGTTGTGAAGCTTAATATTTTACACTTTAAAAAAAATCTTGAGTGAAAGAACATGGAAAGGTAAGATACCATTCTTTAAATGTAGCATTCTATGGTGGTTTGCTAAAATAAGCATAATATTTCAGACAGCAAATTATACTGCTTCAGATACCATCGATATGCTTCTTGAGCCATAGTTCTAAGGCCCAGTAGAACCATTTGATATAACTCCCTTATAAAATGGGACTGGTATGAATTTATCCTTTGCCACTACCATTTTCCAGTCCCTTAAAAAGTCTGTTACAGGTTTTGCCAGGGTCCTCAAAGCAGTGGGCATCAAAAGACTGGTTTTTTTTGTGCTTGTGACTATTGTTTGAAACAACCACTAGGAAGTATACTTCCATATAGATAGTCACTCTTTGATTGGGGAAAATTTACTAGATTAAACTGCATCCTGTAGTTATTGTTTAGTGATAATGGGCACTAGCAACAAAACTCGAACTCTCTCAATTAAACCAGAAAAAAGATTGTAATGCTATTTGCAGAAATACTGTTTTAAAATATTAATTACTGCAGTAAAGTACATAATATTGTATCCTGTGAGAAACATGAAGCAAGGATTACAATAGTCCTATGCCTGGGTGTTTTCATGAGAACCAACATGTTCAGAGTACCAAGGAACCCAAGTACCTTTGTTTTATACCATTGTAATTCCACCAGTGACAGTATAATTGTAGTGACTCTTAATTTCCGTTACTGTAAGAGCAAGTAAAAAAGGAATTGAACCCAAGTATTCCCTGCAGCAATTATGACATCAGTGACTGCAGTGATATAGCTATTGTATTCAATTAATTCAGCAGCCTTCACCTAAGCGGCACGTATTTTTTCCCTTTTGGGGAAGCACAGGAAAGTTTTATAAAATGAAGAAGCATTTCTTAGTTCTAAGAAGAAATATAATAAGCAACTTAGACTAATTAATGTTCTTATTGCTAATGTACATTTTATTTGATTGCAATAATGAATGCAGTGTTGCCCCCTGAATGGAATAGGGTAGCTCCATATGCTCCAGCATCGTAGTGATCACAAGCCCCTGCTACCTTGAGGTATGTAGAAAAAACATTTAAATCTGTCTCTATGTCCAAATTGCTGAATCTCTCCGAATCAATTCAGAGGGTTCCAATTCAATTTGGAAAGATTAAATGGTCCTCTGATTTGATTCATATTCAGAGATTCAGCCACTGAATCAGGACTGGAAGCTTTGCACAGCACTAGTGTTTAAGAAGTTGGACAGCCACTGGTCCAGGATGATCTAGGCATAGCCGTGCCTATATTTTACTATGGGTATTTCCCCTGCTTTGTTGATTGCTCCTGCCTCCACTCCCCGCCCCATTTTCTGCAACATGTGTCTGGATGTTTTTAAATCCCAGAGGCATTGGGCATTGGCTACAGCCAAGGCTGGGGACTTTAGCTGGGGTGTGCCAGTGTTCCTGCTGTGACCAAAGCCCGAGGCTTTTGACTAGAGGGTCTTGCCCCTCTGCTCAGGTTCAGACTGATCATCATATTGGGGGTCAGGAAGGAAATTTACCCCATGGTATGGACTGTTGGGATTTTTGCCTTGCTCTGTAGTGGGGGGTGTGGCCCCCTACCCAGGATCTCTTGGGCATATATTGTCAACATTTTATAGAATCAGGATATTGGCTGCTATTGTTCCCCTGCTCTATCTGTGGCAGGTTAGGATGTTAGGTCTCTGTTGTGTCAGGGTGGATGTTTTATGTAGAGTTTAGATTATGGATTGTATAGTATGGTTTGGATAGGGATGATCCTGCCTCAGGCAGGGGTTGGACTAGATGACTTCAGGAGGTCTCTTCCAACCCTACTTCTCTATGATTCTATGATTAACTGGAGGATACCTTCCCTCATTGATGTCAGGACCCTAGAGCTGCCCTGGTTCCACCCTGGTCTCCATCCCTGCTCTGTAGAGCTGGAGACATACAGCTGTCAGGACCAAAGAGTCCACTGCCTTCAACCCCCTGGGTCCTGGACACCACTCAGGGCCTCTGCCTCTCCAACTTTGTCCAGGGCAACCAATGAGCTTGCTACACTCATTGTAGCAGACCTCATTACTAAAAGCAATGATGTCTGAGACAGGAATTTGTATTTTCAAACTAAACTAGGAACAGGTGCAAAGTTTAGGCATACAAGGCCTGTGTCAAGTACTTGTGAGCACATGCCAATAAGCACACTCATGACAGGCTCTAATAGTGGTGCTGGACATGTGCTCAACACAACTCTAAGGGGATATATTACCTGACCTTTGGCACTGGATATATCGAGTTAGAGCAAGTACACAGGTGTACTTTATGGCAGCTCTCCTGTGCATAGTACTTCCCTCCTGCTCTGTGCAGCATTCTGTCTTGGCCTCTTTACATCTCCTAGACAGTTCCCTTTCACGCAGGCTTTCCAAAAAAACCAAAGACAAACAAGCCCAGAACAAACCAACCAGCAAGAAAAAAATGGTGTCATCTTCATGTAGTTTCCAATATGACATTATAAGACATCATTAAAATAACTTGCATACAGTGAAGATTAATAACGTATTTCAAATGAGGAGCGTGACTTAAGTTAGTGGTTAGAAAACAAACTTTTTTCTCTTAAAATGAGCTTTCACTTTTTAAAAGGCAGCCATTATATTAATGAGTGTTCACAGCTGATTTTAATCCTTATCTGTCTTTAACCAGCCTTTATGTGATTTCTTCTGCACTTTTAACATCAGAATCTTCTGCAAATTTTAGGATTCCCTTGAGAGCAATTCCTCCCATCTCACCATATCAACATGTCAGAAATCCTTTATTTTGTGACTTGTTACTGGATACAGGAATTGGATTTCCTCCCAATGCATTTTGAATAGCTTTTTGCCAGCCAGAAATAGCCGAATAACAGTCTCTTGTAATTCTTTGTCTCTCTGCTTGTATTTATGCAGTCTCCAATTAGCTTTGTCGGGTGAAGAAAATATTCAAAATATTAATTAATTTATTTAGTGCTTGTTTATCAAATTATATTCATCCAATCAAATTTCTCTATCCATTTCTAATTAGAAGGTACCTTTTTCTGACAGAAAAATTGTAATAAGAGGAAGCTAGGATTCCTGGCCTTGATTGATTGAAGATGGTATACATCAGGATTGTTTTTGTAAAGTGTCTGAAATTGAGCATTAAAAATTTGAGTCCATCATTAGTGATACAGGTGACATCTTCAAGCATCCCACACAATATTAAAGTGCCCCCTAATGCAGGGAGAAAAAAAGGACATGGCGTATGTTTTTCAGGTATAATTTTTTAAATGTTGAACAACACACTGTGCAGATTAACAAATTTATTGGCACATTTATTGGACTATCTTCCCTTCATGTCAGAGAAGTTCAAGACTGAGCCCCTGTGTGTCTGTCTTTATGCAAAGTCTAGGTGTAACTATATATAAGGTTTAGGTTAATTTAATATAAAATTAAGTATTTGTATTTTGTATCATAATATAGGATGGCTTTTTGAAAAAGGTTTAAGAAAGTCAGCCCCTATCCCAGTTATTTGCAATAGAGTTTAAGTTTCATCTTTGCACCATATGTGGAATTTGCAACCTTAAGTAACGTTTTGCCAGTGGCCAAAATGAGCAACATTCAAATCATTCTTTCTTAGGAGAAAAAGATGGATCTCTTGTGCCTCGAAAGGATAGAATGGGAGCTTTATACTACTGCAATTCTCCGAAATTAATTCTAAGATATTTAATAGCAAAAAATTTTCAACTAAGTCATATATTATTCCCTCTTTTCCTAATTACTGCTTTTGAAATAACAGATCACAACTGACTACTAAATGACAAAGATACATTTACATTAGAAGATTAAAAATGTATAGGCTACATAATTGCAGGCATAATAGAACATAATGAATCAGTCTTTTAACAGCACAGGCTTATTTAGATAGCACCATAACCCATAAAGCAGTAAAATATATTTCAGAGGGGTACAAATTTTAAAATTAAGATCACTTGATAAAATAAATACAAACTTTAAAAATAAAGAAAATTAAAACACAAGGTCAGTCCTAAATTAGAATTCCTATAACAATATTGATAAAAATATAGGGGGTTTAAGATATGGTATATACCAAACATCCAGAGTTGATAAAATAAGATTTCTTAATATGGGATGCAAGGGTCTGGGTCTCTCTTGTTGTGATCTTGGAGGTGCCCAAACTATCAGCTTGTTTGTGTGAGAATCCTCCTGTCTCTGGGTACCAGAGAAATTCCCTCCCAGCACCAGTACTTGGTTTCTGTTGATATCCAATATCTCACTCTAACCCCTTCCCTTTTGGTTTGGACATATCAGTATGTGTAGTATATGTAGCCTCTGGACCGCTCATCTGTATAGCAGCAGCTGCTAGCTTAATGCAGGAGAATGGGGAAGATCCTGTATGGTTTCAGTAATAGAAAGCAATATAGAAGTGCTTGTATCAATCTTCTGGGTCTCTGCAGGGCTTCTCTCACCACGACTATGAAATATGTGCTAGCTTATGAATTTTAGGTCTCATTTTGGACTAGTTTGGGTTCAACTAAGGGCTTTGTTTTACAGTAATTTTGGGTGACTCCTGGAGCTCTTAGCACCTGGTCTGTCAACGCATTAAGGAAAAGATTGAATCACAGATCTGTTTGCAGTCATGTCTGTATGTGCTACCAGAATAAACAGTGTTCTATACTCTCTTCAGAAATGATATATTTAAGATAAAAAGGCTCTCTAGTACAAGAGCAAAGGAGAGAGTGATGGCAGAGATCAAAGATGGGTGGGTTGTTAAGAAAGGCTGGAATAGGAGAGCTCTCTTTAGCTATAGAGGCTGCCCGATAGAAAAGGTCAGATGGAAACACCTTATGAATGTACAACCAGAAAGATCCTCTGTTCCTTTTAACAATATAATAAATGACTGCATGACTCAGGTAATTTCTTGTGGACTATGCTTTCTTGAAAAAATAAAATAAAGCCATATTGCCTGAGCTCAGCCCTGGCTGATCAAGACCTAAGAAGAATTCAGAGGGTTAAAGATCACAATCCTAGAATAACTATGTAAAATCATAGTTTATGGAGAGTTTTTCTTGCCAGTTTTTCAACTGGGAACTGAGAAAAGGTGGTGGCTTGATGAAGTGGGCCCGATTTAGAATTGTAGTAAAACAGCTATCAAAATTTGTTTTGCAGAAGTAAATCACATTGTTTAGACGTTAGGAATTGCTTTCTTTATCTGTCAGAGACAATACAGATAAAACCTGACTTTCAGGGGATGAAATCTTCTGTTTACTGGGCTTTGAATCCCCCTTTTTAGGTGAAAGTGCTAAGCATATAAGGACACATTCACCCTTTCTAATTTCTATTTAATTAAACATCATAACCAGCAAAATAACATCTGGGAACCCCTGCTTTTTGGTCTATAAAAATAATAACAAACTGACTTTTAAGTCTAATTAAATGAAAGAAGCAACTTTCATATAATGTAACAAGAGTTAATCACTGTTCTCTTTCTTTAGCGGCTTGTTACCTGGGTATCCAACAAAAGTAAAGGCACACTCTCCGATTGTGAACTCTTCTTGAATTAGGACAATTCTATATTCTGTCCATGCAATATTTTTTTTCTGATTTTTTAACCCGTGAATCTAGGGAACCTCACAACCCAAAGCATGTTCTGTCCCCAGAAAGATTTGTCTGCTTGAGCCTCATGAAGAGAAAAGCTTTTCTGAATCTTTTGTTATTATCATAATGCCAGGTAGCTAACTGAACATTTAATGGCACATGCTAGAGCTAGCCTTAGTCTAAATTATTATAAAATGGTCTTTATACAATGGCAATATTTGAAATAAAATGTCTGTTTACTCAAAATTTTGATTACATAACAAGTACTGAAATAAATGGTTGATATGCACAAACTGTTGAAATAAATGCACATTGTTAGCTATTTTTTATACTTAAATATAGTGTAATTATAATATATAGTAGGCAATTGAGGCAGTTTTTCAACCAGTCCTGTTAGAACAGTTTAGTAGTTTGTCATATATTTCAAACAAATATTTTCAGTGAAGACAACACAAATAATTGATTTTTGCCAATCATTTGGAGACTGCTTCATTCAAGAACACAAATTACTGCCTGGTTAAGATGTTAATACAGATTTATTTTATATAGAAGCTTTTATGCAAACTGTTTCACCAAATGTACTATAGTTAGTCATATGGTTAAAACTTGAAACCTAGTCTCAGAAGCCGAGACCTAGCTCTGAACGTCTCAAATTCCAAAAAGGCTTGAAATCTGTGTTCTGGTTAAGTGTCCCCTTGCGTATAAGAGGAAAAGCATTTCCCAGGTATGGTGAATAACAGCAGACAAGAGAGAGAAATTAAGATCTTGTAGCAAGGGAGAGATGTTTTCGGATAAGATTTGTAGAGTGCTAGGGATTTGATGAGACAGAAGTACAAGAAGGTTGTTTCAGATGGCAGGAGCAGCAGATGAGAAAGCTGTTGTATCAACAGAAGTGAGATTACTTGAAAGGAGAGGGTGGAGGCCAGCCTTCAATAAAAGCAGAGAAAGGAGAAACTGAAGGATGCTAAATAGACAACTAATCTTGAACTAAAACTTGAAATCAGAATGGGAACATAATTGCCTGCAAATGCTGTGATGTGGCTGTGCTGTTTTGCCCAGGTAAGAATGCAGAAAATAGTAATCTGTGCATGCTGGAGTGTGGAAATGTAAAACTTTCAGTAATAGCAGAGCTGAAGAAATGGCTTAATCTCCAGTTTTGGGGGGCATGGTGACAAGTAGAGCAGTAGGCAGAGTAAAAAGGAAAAGTGTGTGCCAAGAGTCAGGAGACATAAATTGAAGAGGGAAATGGATCCCTATACCCTGCTTCTTGTTATAATATTCAGTATATATTCATATATATATATGTATATATATATATATACAGTATATATCACTATAAATCATGTTCTTTTAGAATATTAAACATGTAATTTTTCTACCCATAAAAACATACTGTCCATCTTTGTGTGAAAACAGAATAGAGCCTTGAAGCTTTCAGCAGATTCTATGGTGACTCAACAAGAAGTGTTGGTCAGATGCAGTTTTTTAGTCCAGTGTATACTATTTGGTGATGGACCTTTTCAGCTAACTGGCAGAGTCAGTAAGAAGAGTGAGAGTCTTAACCCTACTAAGGTATTTAGTGCCCCATTGGTCCTAATTCACATTTGGATCTTTGGGCATAAGGACCAGGATTATCAAATCAGCATAACTTCCTTTGAAAACTCCCTACATAAGAGTTCAAGAACCAAGATGGTGACTGCACTTTCTGTAGACATGCTAGACTAGGACAGCTGAGAATGGGGGATGGGAACAGGGATGGGGAATGAAGAAACGTTATTTGATACCTGCTTACCACCAACTCCCTGCCTCCTATATGCACACCAGATTAGACCTACTAAACGCAATCAATCCCTTTATATTTGATTTTGTATTTCAAAGGAAAACATACCCATTATTTTAACTGTGTAAAAAGTAAAAGAAGATTAAAATCTGCAATGGAGTTTCTGGCAGTAGATCTGCAATATCTAACATTGCCTTGTGTATATGTATTCTTTTGTTTTAATCTGTTGGAACAACAGCTGAAATTGTCTCCCTTCTCTTATGGTCTGAACTGTGCATCTATCTCCAGCTTAGATCTAAGTCTGAAATAACAATTTAAACGTGCTTTCTTGTATAATTTGGCTGATAAATGGGCCAGTGCTCTGGCCTAAAATTAGTATTATAGGTCTATAAATTACCATTGCAAAAATATAGGAATAGTTGCAGGTACCAAGGCTGGTAATAAACTGTGTTTTTATATCATTCTGTTAGACCAATGTTTTATAACTCATTTATTGAGAACAATTATTACATTTCAGGCCCAAGGCACAATGTGCAATTCACAGTTGACACATAAATAGTACATCAATTTATAATACTGTAGGGTAAAATGTGGATTAAAGGACATGAATAATACACCAGACCTGAAGGAGAGAGAGAGAAATAAAATGTTGAAAAAGAAAAAGCTAAAGCACTGGTCCTTGTAGCTTAATCCAAATACAAAGAACGCTTCCTTTCTCCTTCACTTCCACTTCCATATCTGAGCTGCCTATGTTTGAGTGCTGTCTGCTTTTATGAAGAATATAATAATTTCTAAGAATTGCAACAAAGCTTGGGGAGTTTGTACAGATTGCAGGAATTTTTACCACAGGCTCTGCAAAGAGTCCTGATTGTTTTACCCTTTTAAGAAATAACCAAATAGTTCAGCGCACATTATGGAAAAGTTGTTTTTAAGTGAAAGAAGACTTTTCAAGCCTTGTTTTTTAAAGTTATAAAACAGAGTCTACAAAACTAGCAACTTTAGCAATTCTTGTTTTACCATGTTTATATTTATAATTATTCTCTTGTTTTCAATTATTGCCAACTTAATGTCCTATCTACCAAATTAGAGCCTAGAGCCAGTGTTTATGGCCCAATTAAAAACCACTGGATCTGTAGGCTTTATTACAGGTTGCCAAATATTTAAATACAGTGTCAGTAGCAAGAACCATGATAATGAGTATGTTTTACAAAAGATATATTAATACTGAAAAATTAATTCATGTTCCTTTATGGTAATCTCTTCTTACCACCCTTCATCACTGTTAATGGAGCTGTTATCTGTTGTCAGTATTTTAACAGGCAGTTCCCCACAGCCTCTCTTCTCCATGCCCACCCCCTCAGACTTGCATACATTTAAACTGGATTCTGCAAGTTTTCCTGCATGGACAGATCCCCATATTCACACAGAGGCATATTGAAATCAGGGAAAACCTTAGGAGAGCATAAGAATTTGCTTTTGTAAAACAGGATCCAGGCTTTCACCTGTAATTAAATCTTACATATTATTTAGTGGGTACTTAGGAAGGTGAGAGTCAAGGTTATAAGTTGTTTCAATTTGCATTCCCATTTAAACAATTTCTTATAACAATTTCTTTCGGTCCAAGAAGAAAGGAAAGAACATTTGGGAAATGCATTTGCAGGAACAAGATATATGAAGGATATACATAGTGTGGTACAAGGTTCAACTTCCATAACACAAAGTGAGCACTGGGGAGGATGGTGGGTGTGAGGACTGTAGAGAAGTCAGGAAATATTTTTGAATGCACCGAAGAGTGCAGTACTGCAAAGGTAAAATATTGTATTCAGAGACATGTCAGTATTGATGGAGATTTCCAAGAATAAAGGTCACATTTGACACAGGACTTAATCAGTCCTACAGGAGGGATAAACTTAGCCAACAGTCTTTATTTTCTGAATACTGATAGCTTGGTGGAAATATTTTTTTATCTTTCAGTTCATTGTCTGAAAATTTCTTTAAGTTGTTCATTAGAAAATCATTAAAGAGACTGTGCAGGGAAAAATATCCCACAGGCTTTACAAAGTGTGGTAACTTTTGTATACACTGCATACAGGAAAGAAGAAAATGTAATTAGCCAGCATTCAGTGTAGCTCTATCTTAAAATAGGATGCCCAGTGAGAAGAGCAAAAGAGAGATGTATAGCCAGATGCAAAAGAAATTATTTAGGATTGTTATCAAAACAAACACCAAGTGTTTCAATAGCTCTCTGTGTCGGCTGTTAATTCCTCTAGAAATGGCATCTGTAATTTGTCTCTAAGGATGTGTGCAGGCAAAATGGGGGCCCTAAAATGAATCAGTGGGTTTTTAATAACACCACTTCAATTTAGAGCCGTTTAAACCCCCAAATCATGCACACAGCCGAACTTATCCACCTCTCCAGTGGCACGGAGGGGAGAGCAAGCTGCTGGTGGGCAGAACGGTCCCTGGGCTGCAGGGAGGGGTGGGGCTGGTGCTTGCATCTGCGGCAGTAGTGGGCCCTATCCCCCACCCCAGGCAGCACCCACCTGCAGGCATCTGGCCTGGGGCGTCCCAGGGGGCACTGCAGCCATGGAGGGAAGCACTGCTGCCCCATGCAGCTCAGGCAGGCAGGCTCCAGGGGCCAAAAAAACCCCTCAGACTTGCCACCTTTTTTCTTAGATGAAGCCTGTCTTCCCAGGCTGCTGCCAGGTTGCCTGCAGGGCTTCCTGCAGAGTCCTGAGCTGCACAGAGCCTTATGCTTCACTCCATGGTTGTTGGGCTGCAAACTAAAACTGTTCAGAATAGTTTTTAGTTTGCCGCACCCCAAGTCATTTAAGGTGTGTCACAGCAGGGTCCTACAGAAGGGCTGTGATCTCCTGAAGACCCTCCGTCTGCACCAAGTCCAGCCCAAGGCACCCTCAATTCTCGCCTGCCATGACTTTGATGATAATAGGTATAGAATGGGAGGCTGCCTTTATGCCGCCTTGGGCATGGCGTACCGGGACCTTCATCCCTGTGATCTCCCGGACCCACCAGGATGTTTCCCCCATATGATGGGTACACTTCAGGCACCCTGGCCTCAGGGCCAAAACATGGCTCATACCACCCCTGATACCACAGCCCAAGCCTCGCTGATGTACCAGACGTTGGAATGTCACAATCAAGCCTGCCCGCTCTCTCGGGCCTCTTCTATAACCTAGCCCGCTCTAGGGCCCTCCCATTGGTGCCGCCTCTCTCGGGCTTCTCAGTAATACCGCCCACTCTCTCGGGCTCGCTGTGCCCCTGCTCAGGCTCTTCCTACGACCCTCTCCAGCTTCTCAGTATGCATTAACCCCTCTCGGGCTTCTCATTGCCCCTCTTGGGCTCTTTAGAATACTGCCCCCTGCCTGGGGCCCAATGAATGCCCCTCTCTGGGCTTGGGGTCTCCACACCCCATGTTGTGCCCTCACTGGTGCTAGCTGTGCACCACTGGGCTTCTTCAAAGGTTGCCCCATCTCTGGGGCTTGCTGCACCCAAACTGGTGCTGAATCGCACCCTCCTGGGCGCCAGGATCCCCACACTGCTGGGGTTCCTGCTGAGGCCTCCTCCACCCCTACAGCCTCACCCAAACCACCGGTGTATTCTAAACACTAATAAAACAAAACACAAGCCTCCTGGCTATAACTCAAACATAAGGCACCTGGCCATAACAATGTAAGCCTCCTGGCTACCACTCGTCATCATTGCTCCAGCCGCTGGAGCCCTCGTGAGCTGCACTCACATTCTGTTTTCCCAGAGCTCTTGCCCCTGCAGCTGCTGGCAGAGAACTGCCAGCCTGCCTCTGGCTCTGGGCTTTATAGGGCCAAGCCCCGCCCCCTAGGTCAGCTGACTCTCCTTGGTTGCCCTGGCAACCCGCAGCTGCACTGCTTAATCACTGCTGAGGCTTCTCCCCAGCAGCCTTCTCACTCAAGGAGCAGTGCAGCGAGGTGCGCCGCGACAAGGTGCATTACACTGCCAAATTTGCTACAGCAGCTGGAATTACTGTACAATACGCTATGGACACATGCAAACACCAACAGTGGTGCAATAGCATTTAACCTACTTTAAGGTGTCATGCACACATGCCCCTTGTTTCATTTACACGTGGCATAACACTCAGTAAACAGACAAAAGACAGCAACGAACCTCATAGATTAGAACAGGCAAATATAAAATTACACTGCAGAAAAAAACTTGTGCACAATAAAATAACTTTGGAAATGGAGAGTACGGTGCATCTGATGGACTGAGTTCCTTTTCTTCTTACAAAAGCTGATAAATTCTATAGGAGCATGAGCCCTCTCACTGGGATAAGGGTGACTTGTGTTCTGTGTAAACACCTCATTTCTGTCTTGCTCTGCCAGCTTGCATTGCCTTGTATTTATAAGTGAGGTAAGTAAAACCCAGCCTTTGAAATGCTGCAAGATGTTTATCTCTGGTTGAGATCAGAAACAGGAGGTGTTCTGTGGTGACCTACTTCTGGCTGGAATACGGGACTATTCTAGACACATGTTCATCAACGCAGCCTGACCTCATTTTAACCTGGCAGATCTACTTAAAAGTGCAGCTTCTCGTTGGAAAGCAGCTAACTGGTAAACAAATAAACAAGTAGAAAGCCCACAAAACAGAAACATATGTAAATCTTCGTGGTTTGCCCAAGATGTTTTGCTGTAAACTCCCTAAATTAAATGAAGCTGGAATGAAAATGGCAGTCTTGAAAAATCTGTACATGTGTGGTATTCTTGAACATGAAAAACCTATATAATACGTGCCCAGAAGAACACTCCATCCTTCCACTCTTCTGTGAAATATGAAACATCATAGCATCATAACTAGAAGGAAATATAATTCTATATCCTGCTTACCACCAGACTATTTCAAAGTAAAAAGAGTTTTCCAACTTTTCTCTGAGGCTAATCTGCACAAAATGAACTGTTCCAAACAGGAGACTTTACCTAACCTTCAGCTGTCCTGTGAAATATGAATTTTCATTTCTATGTAAGAGAACTTTTACAATCTTTGCAATCTCCTATGACTGATGAAGGGTGCCTGCACCCAAAAACTTTCAAATAAAGGATTTTTTTTTTTGGCAAATATCTAGCTGGCCTAATAAAAGATATCACCTCTGCCACAACTTTTGATTCTTTTTGCCTCTAGACCAATATGGCTACAACCTGGATACCTGACGTTATATAATTCATGTACTTCACAAGCTCACAACTTTATAGAGTATCATATCAACTGTATTTCACAACACGTTAACAAAGTGAACAGAGTTGAATACCAGAAAAGAAATCCTTCCTTTCTTCTCAACTTGCTTTACAAATAAATGCAAGAAGAAAGGATTTTTGAGGGTAATCTTTTATTGGACCAACTTCATGGATGGGATAAAGTTAGACCAGCTTTTGAGTGCAAGAAATTCTTTGTCAGGTCACATATAAATAGCACAAGGGAAGGAAATAGGACTGAGTTAAGGAGAGAAGAGCAGCTGTCACTTTATGATTGTAAATGCAATAGCCAATGATGTTGACACAGGAAGACTGTATCAGAAGCCAGTGGCAGAGAAGATTTTTGCAGTTCAAGCAGTGATATTATTTGAAGGGAAAAGAAGCATTTTCTGCTACCAATTAAGCCGGTTTTTAAAAACACCGGAAAGCAGAGAAATGCAAGAACAGATTACGGAAACGGACTATAGTACAGATTATGATTTGGATATTCACTTGTGGTTCAGAGCATAGAAACAAAGCATAGGAAGGGACCTCCTAGGTCATTGATTCTAGTCCTCTGTTGTTGCAGGCAGCCACATCATTAATCATGGCTGCATCATACTGATGCTTTCATACATGCATGTGTTCTTTCTTCTTTGTTCTTCCTAATT
This sequence comes from Caiman crocodilus, assembly GCA_030014935.1. Taxonomy (NCBI): domain Eukaryota; kingdom Metazoa; phylum Chordata; order Crocodylia; family Alligatoridae; genus Caiman; species Caiman crocodilus. The sequence continues at coordinate 65,642,741 of JAGPOW010000304.1, read as the reverse complement.
ACTGGTCCCTCAGTGCACAGTCCTTCATTTTACCCTACTGAATTTTCTCTTTATTACTATTCTACTTCTCAGGCCATTTGATTCTTGTATGATATTTTCATCCTCTGTGTTTATGTCATCTCCCATTTATGCAACTAGCAAATTTCATTAGCAGTCAGATCCTACTTTTTTTTTATCAAGGTAACTAGTGAAAATATTAAATAAGATTGGACCGAAGAATAGTCTTTGAAGAATAACTCTGCTTGTAATCTCCTCCCAACCTAAGAATTCCTTTCAAGACCCATTCTCTTTGTCTGTTTAGGGTCATAGGAAAGTAAGTCTGGAGAGGGCCTCACAAGGTCATCTACTCTAGCCCCCTGCTCAAGGCAAGATTCTCCCTGACTAGACCAGGGGTGTTCAACCTCTGGCCTATAGGCCAAATGTCCATAGAGCTATTGCAAGTGGCCAGCAGGGGTCCCCACTGTTCAGGAAATTTGGTGGTAGGGGAGCAGTGGCCATTAATATCGTTACCCTCCCCCCAGCCAAATTCCCAAAACCTGTACAGGAGACCCTAACCATTTATGGGGGATACATTCTAGAGATCCCCACGAATGGGGAAATCCACAAATACTGTACTACAGTGTATGCATTGAAAACTTGTTTGGGCTTGTAACCCTTTTCCTCAATGGTTTTAAGAATCTGTGGGGGATAATCCAGCACTGTTTTTCATGGTTTGCTGATGCCAGTTCCCCCATTGACTTCACATTATATACATTGTGCCTCTTTTTACATTTCTCGAACCATCCGTTACTTGTGGAGTGCAGTAACAAAGTATCAGGGAGAGAGCGTGGGTTGGCGCAGTGCACCATGAATATTTGAAAGTGCGAATCACAAATCTGCGCATAGCGAGGGTTTCCCATACAGCTTGTCAAATCCAAACCATGCTCCCTTCCTTCACAGGGCTGAGCCGTTCTCCCTCCTGCCCACATCTGGATTGGGGCCAGGTCAGACCCCCTTTCCCCCCCACAGGGCCATGCTGAGGCTGGGCCATGCCCCCTCCCCCGATAGAACCATGTTGGGGCCCTCTGTGGGGCCAAGCTGTGCTTCCTTCCCTGGCTGTGCCAGGTTGGGTCCAGGCCATGCCTCTTTTCTCCCCACAGGACCAAGCCACACCCTCCTTCCTATGGGCCTTCCACCCCTTCTGTGCAACCGGATGGTGTCCCCTGCACCTGCCTCAGGTGCTGAATCAGGACCACAAGCCAAATCCAGCCTATGGATGAACCAGGCACTGCCCATCCAGCCCACTGGCAAAACAGGTTGAGTACCACTGAACTAGATCATTCCAACTAAGTATCTCTCTAACTGCTACTGAAAACAGTACCATAGCAAGGCAGTGTGGGCTGTGTGAATGGAGCAACTGCCTCAGGCACCAAAGTGAAGGAGTGCCAACAAGTGCTGCCCAGCCAGGGGGGCAAGCGTGGCCTGCTGCTGCAGGCTTGCCCTGGGCACCAAACTTCCTTGCTATGGTACTGACTGAAAATATCCAAGGATGAAGATTCCACGGTTTCTCTAGGTAGCTACTACTGTTAATTCAACCCCGTACAGGTTTCCCTCATTTTATGTGAGTTCTGTATGTGCAAATTTGCTCTTATGCAATGACCCTTTTTATACCAAAAATTTGTTATATGCAAAGTAAATTCACTCATGCGATCAGTCAGCTGCTTTGTGTGGTGCATTGTGGGAGTGACACACACCAAATATAGTCTCCTGTATGAATCTCTGCTCCTTACTCGTTGTCTGCAGTACACATTTCTGTATTTGTCATCCCTGATATGATAGTACCCTGCTTTTGTGTGTACTGTCTGCTGTTGGTGAGTACCAAAATTGTCCTGTAAAAGTGGTAGAAATTGGTCTGGGGGTCAGTACAGTCGAGGTCTCAGAACGTATCCCTATTTGTTACATTATAAAGTGGGTTTCCTTTATGTTAATTAAAGTTATCTTCTGTTGTCCAGAAACAAATGTACAGGATAAAGTGAAGGAAATCTGTGTAGCATTGGCATTTTTTATGCAAAAAAAGCATGCCATTGTCTCATATTCAGGACATGTAATGCCCATGTCCTTCTCTGCAATACTGCAGCCTAGCTAGTCGTTTCCCAGTCTGTATTTTTGCATTCACGTGTTCTATCTCAAGTCCATGACTTGCACTTGTCAAATTTCATCTGCTTGGTTGTGGACCATTTCTTCAGTCTGTTCAGGTCATTCTGGGTCCTAGCCCTACCCTCCAGAGAGTCTACAACTCCACCAAACTTGATGTTGTCTGCAAATTTGCTAAGTGTGTACTTGATTATATCATCCAAATCATTAATGAAGATATTAAACAGTACTGGACCCTGGACAGACCCGTAGGGAACCCTCCTTCCAACTAGACATTGAGATAACTATGCTAAATGAGTTTTGTGCACAATGATCCAAGTAGTTGTTTCTTCCTTGCAATACTTGTGTCTGGTTCTGTATTTACTTAGCTTGTTAATGAGAATGTCATGGGAAACAGTGTCAAAAGCCTTTCTAAAGTCAAGGTATATCACATTCATCATTCTCCTCCCATCCACAGAGCCTGTCACCTTATCCTAGAAGGAAATCAGGTTGGCCAGGCATGACTTACTCTTGGAGAATCTATGCTGGCTCTTCCTTGATCAGCTGTTTGTCCTCTAGGTACTTCACAGTAGATCCCTTGAGGACCTGCTCCATGATCTTTCCAGGAATTGATGTTAGTTTGATTGATCTGTAGTTCCCTAGATCTTCCTTCTTCCCTTTCTTAAAGTTGGGCACTATACTTACCCTTTTCCAATCATCTGGGACTTCACCTGACCTCCACAAATTCTCAAAAAGGATAGTTATGGGTGCATCTACACAAGACATTTTACTGTGAAGTAGCATAGTTTACTGTGCAGTAAGCATGTGTGTCTACATGTGCACATGCTTACTGCATAGTAAATCTTGTGAATCACAAGCAAATGCAAGTAGCAATTTTACTCATGAGTAGTTACTGTGCAATAGTGCTCACATAGACTCCTAACCAGGAGCAAATCTGCTCCCAGTCAGCCAGCCACAAGGGGGTGGGATTGCTCCCTGCCCCCAGGAACTGCCTGCTGTTGGGATGGATTCTTCCACTGGAGCCTCAGTGGGGACTATGTCCCCCTTCCCCAGCAGCAGGGATCTCCAAGCCCCACACTCCAAGATTATGATCGGGGAGTGGAGGCTGGGATATCCTTATCTCCCAGCACCAACTCCATGGTCACTTGGCTGGCGCTGGGAGATAAGGATCTCCCAGCACCAGCCCCATGACTGTGGAGCTGGTTCTGGAAGCTCCCTGCTGAAGGGGCTGGAGAGCCTGTTGTTCCCTGCTCAATTCTGTGATTGTGGAGCAAGATGGGGAACAGGCTGGGGAATCCCTGCCCAGCCAGAGGCTTACTGCTAGCTCCCCTCCCCTGCTCTTTCCAAGTCACCTGCCCCGATCAGGAAGTCAAAGCTGGGAGTTCCTTGCTGCCAGGGCAGGGGAACATTGTCTCTGCTCCAGCAGCAGGCAGCACCCTGCAAGCAGAGAGCAATGTCCCAGCCCTGGCAAGGAGACCACTGTCTCCTGGCCTGGTGCTGCCTGCCAGCCCCTAAGCTAGCACCCAGGGGAAAAGTAGAACTCCCTCTGGGGTGGCAGGGGCCTGTTGCAGAGCCACAGGAAACACACCCAATGGTTCTAAAATTATCTCAGCCAAATCCTTCAGTACGATAGGGTGCATCCAGCCCTGCTGTTTTGAATGCATGTGGCTTCTCTAAGTAATCTGTAATCTGTTCTTTTACTCTTTGAGGCTCATGTTTCTCCATATCTTTGCTGCCACCCGTGCTTATTAACAGGTTGCTGGCCCTACTTGTGAAGACTGAAGTAAAATGTCATTTACTATTTCAGCCTTCTCTGCATCATCTGTAACTGGATTGTGTTCTGCTTACTGTAGAGGACACATTGTTTCTTTTTGTCTTACTTTTCATATTCTGGTAGAATCCTTTTCTTTTGCCTCTTATGTCCTTTGCCAACTGCACTTTAAATCATGCTTTGGGCTTCCTAATTTTCTCCTTGCATACACCTTTGATATTTTTATACTGTTCCCTGTTATAGACTTCTAACACTACCCTCCTCTTGTACTTTGATTTTTCCTCAAAATAATTTTGATTGAAACCATTCCACTTTACATGTAGTTAATTATTTCTTTAGTTGTCAGCATCAGTAACATACAGTGCCAGATCAACATCTTTTCCCTTGTTTCTCTCTCTCTTGAACAGCACATACTTTTTAATATATATATATTTCAGTCATGGCTACTATTTTATTATGTTGCTCTTATTATTACAATATCTGGTTTCATATTCGTTACCAATTGTAATTCTTTTTGTTTGTTGCCATTGTATGAACCAAATACCTGAAAAAGTTATCTCATTAATTACCCTGTATAGTATGGTAGTGTAAGAGAACATATAGCTGTGGTGGTCCATAAATTATGTGAGAGGCAAGGATTTCTTAAGGTGATATCTTTTATTGAGCCAACTGTGCCTAATTTTATCCCAGCTACATAATTGGAACAATAAATGATACCATGCTAAGAAATCTTTGTCTCCTGTATAGCACCTCACTCTCTCAGCAGTCCCTAGAAAATCTGTGGGATTGTTCATTGTAGTACTCGGTGGGCACATCTACACATGTGCCTAACTGTGCGGTTGTTACTGCGCAGTCATTTAGTATTTGCTCAGGCCAGTTAGCTCTCCAGTAAAGCATCACCCTCTACATGTGCGTCAGTATTAGGGCTCAGTAAATTAATGAACTCTGCCACAAGATAGTACTTCTGGGGGCAGTACTAGTTTACAGCAGAGTAATTAACTGGAATAAAACACGCATGTGGAAGATGATCGCAGACATAAATTGTACCCAGTCATTCCAGGTAGCAGGGGATCAGACTCCTGCCTGCTGCCTAGCCACCCTGGTTCAAATTACTGCTGCCCCAAGTGCATGTGTAGATGCTGCCCCCCGCAGCAGTTTACTTTGGCTTGAGCTGCTCCGGAATTTATTGCTTCACATTAATTGCACATGTACTGCACCCACTTTGAATAAAGGGGCATATTTGGGTACCTGATGTTTGACAGAGAATATACTTACCTAGTCCAGAGTTTTTTCTAGTTCACATCAGCAGGCTAGCAGGGTATGCTGCTTAAGTTTGCTGTTACCCCTGGAACTAAGTGAGAAAAGCTGCTGTGAATGTGGGACCTGAAGGTGATTGGAAAATCCTGCAGATTTAGTCCAGAAGACTAAAAAAAAAGTGTGTTAAAGTAGAGCAGGGAAAGAAGCAGTTAAATAAATTAACCTCCTGTTCTTTCTGCATGCCAGCTCCATTAAACAACCAACTGGAAAAATATTGGCGTCTTTAAGAAATCCTACCATTGGGATGATTTTCTGTATTCTTCCTAATTTTCTGTTTTCTTAATACTGTTTCTCTTCATCACATGGGCTCTATATTGTCCATGAACTTGTAGATAGTTATTATGGATCCCCTGTTGTCATTCAAACAAATTATGCATATTTAGTTTTTAATCTTTCTCTGATAGTTGATCCCTCTAGTTTTTTTAATCATATTTGTTGTTTTTATCAGAATTACCTCCAAACCACCCAGAAGCTCAAAGCTTGCACACAAGCTGGAGCCCAAAATAACAAGCTCACTTATAAATTCCCAACTGTAAAATGTTGGTAGTGGAAACATAGATACTTTTAATATTGTACAAGAAAAGTACATGTATGCATTACATACAATGCTGCTACAAAACATTCACATTGTACAAATAACTGAAAGATCACGATATAAAGACCTGTTATAACAATTTATTGCATAAGCATCATATAACTTATTAATGATAAGTACTTTCTGAACAGCCTCATATTTTAGAAAGCAATTACTAAATAAAGAATCACAAAATATATGTAACGGGAAAAAGTGATGCCTACTTCTTGAAAGCAGCAAAATTCTGCTGCTGGTCCATGAACATGGATGGTAGTGAAAGGTTCATTGAGGTAAACTCTCCCAACATCGGTTGCAAAATGAAGCATACCTTATTATCCCATGTCCTCCATGTTTTAATCAGAGTTTTACATGGATAAGGCATTAATAAAACCATAGCAGTCCATTTTATCCTGGCTAAAAAGGGAGCCATGTCACATTTTGTAAAGTCTTGTGAAACATTTATCCTGACTTCCATATCTGGGATCAACCTAGATTTTCAGTTTATCAGAATGATGCCTCTGGGAAGCTACCGTGGTCCTTAAGGGATTACTTGTTTTTCCTGAGGACTTAGAGAACATATAAAAATTGTATTTCTCCAAATGACTGTTGATAAATCACTCTTCAGCTGTTTTCAGAGCCTTAGTAACTGAACTCACAATTGTACTGCCAAAGGAAGACAGGTTTTAGAACCATTCCAAATCATGTGCAGAATATTTTCTTCATATTTTTTGCTTTTCCAGTGTAGGGCATCTGATATGACACCAGAACTACACAATCTGTTGGGCATCTAGTCCCCTGTGAGCCACGTCCTATCTTACAGTTCATTGAATGGTGCTGAATAGAAAGACAAGTCATAAATACTCTGTTATACTAGGGGATCTCTATAAATTGCACCACAGTGAATCTTTCAATGTTTTTCATTTTGCCGCTTGCCCCAAAGGTGTTATGTGATTTATAATTCTGTTCCAAAATTGGACTAAAGTTAGTTTAATAATAAAATAACTACATCCTATCACTTTTTTTTTCATTGCTCATATGACATGAACTTCTTTTTTCCATATGACATGCATTCCTGAGGTATTTATTATGATATTGTACTGCGGGACATCTCCAAGAAGTAGTGGGTGCACTGTAAGTGGTAGACATGGGAATAGAGCAGTGATTCTCAATCCGGCTAGCCATGAGATGTTTTTAAGGGTGTTGCACAGTTAGGTTTGCAATCACTTACACATGATTCACAGGACAAAACCTAACATTTTATATAGGAATCCATAGTGCCAAAAAGCATTCTGCCCTCTTGTGGGATTTCTGATTTCTTTGCCACAGATGAATTGTTCTATTATTTTTCCATAGTCAAAAAATGCCCGACTGCTTAAAGCTGACATTTTCTTGGGGGTATTTTAAGTCTAGAACGGTTCAGACCCACTAGGCTAGAGAAATCTTTCAGGGTGCTTTTCTGTTGCAAGTCCATTTCTTTTCAGGAGAATTTGCGGGGTTAGGTGACTTACCAACAAGCCTTCTCAGAAAGCAGACTGGATGAGTAGGTCATTTGGATCATGTTAGAGGTGGCTGGGGCTGGAACAGAACACCTTGCAGCCTCTCACAGCCCCTCTGGCTGGGCACTGGAGGGAGCTGGATCAGGCTTGCGAGGTGAGGGGCTCTCTCTGTTCTGCCCCCACCAGGCCAGGCAAAGCCAAGAGGGAGACCTGAGCTGCTGCTTGCACTTGTCCAACCTAAGCTGGATGGGGGTAGGGGTGAAACAGAGCCTCCTCACCTCATGGGCCCAGCCCAGCTGCCCCCTGCTTCCCAGCCAGAGGGTCTGAGAGGCTACCATGAGGCAGGGGTGGGGGCTCTATTGCACCCCCAGACACCTCCAACTCTAACCAAACAGCACTCCTCCTCTGGCAGCTCAGAGCTGCTCCCTCCCTCTGCCTCCCTCTCTCCCTCCCCCTCCCCCCTCTGATGCTCCCGGAGCTGGGAAGTGGGGGCAGGGCTGGGTTGGAGTGATGCAGGCAGGCTTGATCCTGCTAGCCAGGAGGGCCAGTGCAGGCATGCTCATGGAGCTGCTCCAATTAAAGCCCCCTCTCCTCCCCTCCAGAGAATATATAAAAGTGCCTACACTGCTTCCAAGTAGTTCTGGAGATAGTCATGCCTGATGTGAAAAAAGAAAAAGAAAACGACTACAAGGTTGTTCCTAATGAAATGGAACAGAAATTCATGAATTTAGTATTGCTTCTTTCAAAATTAGACACTAACTTATCTAATTTAGAGAAAGAATTATATACTTTTGCTAAATTTAGATCTATCAAAAAGAATTTGTATTCTAGAATGTATAGAATGGATTTTTTGGGGAGTGGGAAGTGGGGCAGGCAATCTGACAAGTTTCTTGTTACCTTCTCTGTTTATCAGAGCATAGAATTCTCTTTGGCATGTGACCCTTGAAATGGTCCTTTAAAAAAACTGGTCCAGAAATAAAGATCTGAAACAGGTATTACAGGTTTCCCTCCATTTATGCGGGTTCTTTATATGTGAATTTGTTCTTATGCAATGAGCATATTTAGACCCATAATTCGTTATATGTGAGGTAAATTCACTCTTATGTGATCAGCATAGATGAGCCCTGCCACCTCACTCAAGCAAGTAAGTCTGTGGGGGAAGGGAAAAGGGCCATGGCCCCACTCACCCTAGCCCCAGCTGCAGCAGCCTTGGGAGTGGCTGGCACCAGATGCCTGCAGCTGCTGGGCTGCACCATGCTCCTCCTGTCCCCTGTGCCTAGACTCACCCCAGCTCCTTGGCTGTACAGTGCTGTGGTGCAGAAAGCTGGTGTCAGCTGCTCCCAGGGTTGCTCCAGCATGGGCTGGGGTAAGTGCAGACATGTGGAACCCCAGGCAGCATGGGTTGCAGCACTCACTCCAGCCCCAGCTGCAGCAGCTCTGGGAGCTGCCAACACTGGCTGCCTGAACCAGGGCATACCACAGCGCAGGAGCAGAGGTGAGTGGGGACAAGTGGAGTAAGATGCAGCCCAGCAGCTACAGGCAGCTGGCGCTGGCTGCTCCTGGGCCTGCTGCAGGGGCAGAGGGATGAGTGCTGCTCTGTTCCCTCTGCTTTGCTGCCTTGTGCAGGCCCAAGAGTGGCACCCCTCGCCTTGCCCCTTCCCTAGTCCCACGCTCATCCCCTCCCTTACCACCACGGGAAACTACCCTATTTGTTACATTGTAAAGTGGTTCACTTTATGCAAATTCAATTTATGCGCCGTTCTCCGAGAATGCATGTACCTCATAAATCAAGGGAAACCTATATTTCAGTTAACGCTTTAGGAAAAAAATAAAAGTTGGGAAATGATAATCTGCTGGATACTGGTCTAATGATACTGGTCTAATGATCAAACATGCAATAGAATTTTCTACCCCACCTATTTCCAAGTATTTTTTTTCTCAAGCAAGGATTCCTTCTGCACATTGCAATGGTAAAGGAGCACCTTTGATCTAGTTCTTTCCTAGTGTTCAGAATTGTGGAGTTTTACCCTACAATTAATGGTGTAACATCTGCAGTTAGGTTTTTTATCCTACCTAATGGTATAAAAAATATAAATGCACATTTATCAACATGTGAGGCAAGTATTTCTATAAGCTTTTTGAGGCAGGAACTCTCTCTGCTGCTGCTGTTTTTTGTCTGTGTATCATGTAGTATAATAGGACTCTGATCTATAACTAATGGTCCTAGATCCTGTGGTAATACAAATAAAAACTAATTGCCCGGCATTGGAAGCAACTTATTCTGTGAGTAAATTATTTCATATGTATCCATTTTAAGGCCTTGCACTCTCCTCTGAAGCATTTAATAATAACCAATGGCAGACAAGTATACTGATGCGGTGTGATGATTCCCTTGTATTGCATTTTGGAATAACCAATTTTTAGACACATGAGGAACCAAGGAACAGCTCTCAAGAATGTAAAGAGGTGTAGTAAATTGACTGAGCATCATCAATAAGTATATTTCAGAGCATGACTGAAGTAGGAAAGATAAATTGCATGGATGCAATCATTTGAAAATACGCTTTTATTATTTTCTTTACAAAAGTCTAACAACTGTTATGACAGGATGCAATTTAATGTTGTATATCTATTGAGTATAAAATGAGTCCTGCATTTGATCTGTACAAAAAAGAGACAAGTAGTATTGTAATGTATATTGTGTAGCTACAATTAGATATACTGACAGTACATTGAAATGTACAAAACATTTTGCTAAGATTAACCCACACAAAAATTATATCAAAATGATATTCAGAATAAGAAGAAAACCCATCATAATAAGGAAATTCAGGTAGGGCTAAATATCAGATGTTAGACTCTTGCCTTAAAGATGCTCCTTTTCCTTTTTATTTTTCTTGATTCACTTCAGTGTAATAAAGGGCATCATTCAGTTGTTTCTTAAGAGTGTCTAAGGCACCTATAACAGAAACATCTAAGTATGAACACAAAATTTCCCTAATAGCATGCATGACTCAAGATAATCATACCTGTCTACATTATATCAGCCTGTTGCTTTTCAATCTCTTCTCTGCTTAATGTTACACACTCCAGGGAAGTGCTGAATACCCTCCCGTCTCATCAAAGTCAATAGCATTTGAGGTTACTGAGCACCCTGCAAGAGTGAGCACCACATTACAGTCAAGGCCTTAGCCATTGTTTTGAATGTCTATTCCTTTTGGGGTTTTCATGCAGTTACTGCAAATAAGTTTGGAGGCAGCTGGGAATTTTTTTTTCTCTCTCTTTCCTGCTTCACATCCTTAAATCTCTGAACTGCAGCAACCTTTCCTGTATTGTACAGATAAGTACAGAGTTTCTAAGTATCAGTCTGCATATCAATGAGAGGGGGATGATGGTGATGAGAGATAGGTAGATGATGATGCCATTTAAGTAACACAAGCTGTTTTCTGCAGCCCAGGAGGTTTGTGATAAACTGGAGACCAAGACTCAGATCCTGTTATGCCTTTACAATAACTCTAAAGAAGGAAAGAGAGAACAGTTCTCTTAGAGCATGGAAACTGAGAATTCCTATTTTATTGGCCTCCTAAGAATTATTCTAGGCTGTCAGATATATGGTGATGGACTATTCAGTAGCATTTAAGTAAAAAGCATGTATGAGCTGGTGTCAAATATGTGGAGTCCCCAGGCAAAGATGTAGTGGATTCTTTCTGCTTCCCACGCACACATCAGATAACTTAATTAGCTTAGCCAATAGGGAGCCCCAGAACTTGTGCCCATGGGCATGTCTCCTGGTTAGTCACCCTTAAAGCCAGTTTATCTCTGCATACAGCATGGATTTAAGGAGCCTTATCTCATCTATTTATATGCTCTTATTTTCAAAGTACTCTATCTTGATCAACACACCAGCAAATTCCTCAGGCTTCAGGCATAGCCATTATTATTAAAAAATTAGTCATTTAGCTAGAGATTAACTGAATTGCACAGGTCAAGGTGATGAACATCTTCAGTAATTGTTTTCCGATATTAAAAAAGTATGTGAAGACACAAAGTATAAAAAATGCTTCACAAAATGCACACTTGCTAGTTATTTTGCAAAATGGCAACCATGGACAAAGAAAAATGCTTTCTCAAGTCACCGTTTCCAAAATAATGAATGGCTTTCTACTAAATATAAAGACTTAAAACTGCTATTGTGGAAGGGAGGAAAACCACAGAAAAAACCTATAATGTGCTTGGTCTATAATGTGCAAACTGAATACATGCAACTCTTAAGGATGACAGACATTACACATAAACTGGTTTAAGTGATCAGAAATTGGTTTAAATCTGTAACAGAACAGATGTTCTGTGCACATAAACAAGTTTGAAAATGGCTGAAACCAGTTTGAGATAAGCCTGATTGAATGTAGTAACAGACTTAACTGATCTGGGTCAAGCCAGTTTATGAAATGTCTGTCCCAGACCTCTTCCTGGTTTAAGTAAAATTGGAGTCCCCCAGCATCCTGGCATGCTCTCTGAGCTGGGCAGGGCTCTCTGCTGCAGGCACAGCAAGGTCTGCCTGTCTTCCTCCTGCTCCCCCCTTCTCCCTTACCACTCTCTGTTCAAGCAGGGATTCCACCCTCCCCTCTGCCTTACATGGACACCTATCAGCATTAGCTAACAGACCACATGTTGGCTACAGTTCATGCTGTGGGAGACAGGAGAATGGCAGACAGTACAGTGTCAGCTTAGGGTTTTTTGGAGCTAATCAACAGGTAGCTGGTAAGTCCCTCCATTCCTTCCATGGAAAAAAGTTGTTTAATAAGAGCTTGAACTAATGAGAGAAGTTTTTGGTTTTTTCCTCCCTAATCAAAGCATCCTGCCACCTGGGCATGTCCCCCCACCCCCCCCCCCAGTTCAGCATTGTAGCAGGGAAGGGAGCTACTCTAGCACCCTCTGGCTTCTAGCCTGAGCCACTGAAGGCATGTGCCTGCATTTCTGGAATGAAAAGGGACTGTCTATCCACCTCCAAATCAGTTCAAGCTTTACAGGTTAAACTAACCTGCAAAGATTGAATCAATTCAGGCTCAGGCTTTTTGAATGTCTGTCCCTAGCCTAGATGATTAAAAACGTGGATACGTGCTCCATTTTAGCAGAAGTCATTCCACAGTGACTCATTCCATCACAATGAATTGCAGAAATTGTGTTTGAACAAGTTAGTTTAGTGTATCTGAAGTGACTTCTGTTCATAAAAAATGAGTGCACCTTTTACTTCGATAAATAAATATGGACTTAGGATCTTGACGTTATTCATGCAGATTTGGAAGACTTGACTTACAAGTTTTACAGAGAATTACCCTGTAGTAGCATAGGTAAGTTTATTATGGTTTTCAGGGGTAGGCAGAATTAACGTTTTATTAGGACAGAACTTTTCTGAATGTTGAATAAAAATGAAGTTCATGGAAAAGGCTTTGGGTAATGAGTAACTACTGAAGAACTGCATAAAAGAGGTAAAAAAAAATCTGCAAGATGCCAATAGAAGAAGGTGATGACCTCTTTCAGTTACAGGATGGAAAATCATCCTGCATAATTTCAGTGTTTGGATGTATGAATGGTTTGTTTGCTTTATTGGATTTCTAGAAACTGTAAGTCATATTGTATATCACTCAAAATTTTGCTGGAAGTTACAATGCTGAATTTGATCTACTGTATTACATTGATGTTATGAATGAATGGTGATCTCTGTACTGCACGGATGAACACTTTTAAACCATTATTTTCTACTATGTATGCTTGAAATTTAATAAATTATAATGATTCAATTAATAGAGCTAATTTATATTACTTATTTACATGAAACCTTAATATTTTTTTGGATAATTACTCCCCCTTTCCTAATATTTACAAATGTTATAGGTAATGTCTACTACAAGTTAAGTTACTTTTGGAGAAGAGGAAAGGAGTATGATGTTTTTCTTTTGATTTGTCATGTCAGTATGTTACGTAAAGGATACAGACTGAACATAATGTAGTCTAAGATTGTTTTGCACACTGGCATTAATGACTGGTGTAATCCTGTTAGGTGTTCAGATATATGGGTGTTTATTGTTGATGGATTTTATGTGTGAAAATAAAACTTTAAAATGATTTATAATGAAGTGGAGGGAAATTACAGTAAGAGGGGACCAGTAGTTTTCAGGGTAAAATAGAAGTCATGATATCTAAAGAAAATTATCATATAATTGGCATTTCAGAAACTTGGTGGAATAACTTCAATTACTAGATTTCAACAGTGATGGGTATTCCTTGCTGAGGAATGAGCCATTTGGAAAGGAAAGGAGCTGGTACTGTACTATGCACAAAGTATATATATGCTAGTTCCCAAGTCCAAGGAGAAGAAAGCAGCAGAGCTATTGAATATATCTGGGAAAAGGTAAATGGGGGAAAAAACAGCAGAAATCATATTATGGTGAGGGTTTACTAAAGACTACCAAATCAGGAAGAATAGATGGATGAGGCATTCTTTAATTTGGTAACAAGAATATTTTAAACTTATGGAAGAAAACTTAAGGAAGAGTAGAACTGGGTAATTTTAACTTCCCTGATATCTTTTGGATCAAATGTCCAGTAAGTAAATACATTTCAAAAACACGAGAATGCAGCTGGGGGAGAGGGTAGGGGGCATCTATCCTGGATTTTTTTCTGCCCAGTAAAGAAGAACTGGTTGTTAACATGGAAGTGATTGGAAACTTGGGCCAAAGGAATCATGCTATGACTGAATTCCAAGAATAGAAAGGCATGATAATAGCAAAGTAACAACACTGGATTTCAGAAGGTGCGACAGGCTATTGGTTTTATTGTAATGTTTCTGTGTTAGCTTTCTTTATGTTGTAATAATGTCACATGCCTCTCTTTTCCCCTAGCTGATATTTACAGAGAGAATGGAATAAATAAATGGTAAAGCCACAGTTATCTGGATGTGGCACAAGACAAGATGAAGTTCTAGCATCTGTAGGAATAGAATTCTTCCTAATATCTAACCTAAACTTCCCCTGCTGCAACCTGAGACCATTGCTCCTTGTTCTGTCATCTGCTACCACTGAGAACAGTCTAGCACCATCCTCTTTGGAACCTCCCTTCAGGTAGTTGAAGGCTGCTACCAAATCCCCGCTCAGTCTTCTCCTCTGTGGACTAAATAATCCCAGTTTCTCAGCCTCTCCTCATAAGTCATGTGGCCCAGTCCCCTAACCATTTTTGTTGCCCTCCGCTGAGCTCTCTCCAACTTGTCCACATCCTTTCTGTAGTGGTAGGCCCAAAACTGGACACAGTACTCCAGATGTGGCCTCACCCATGCAAAATACAGGGAAGTAATTACTTCCCTTGATCTGCTGGCAGAACTGCAATCTGCTCCCTATGTGTCCCTGCAGTGAGTAACAGTTCTGTGGAGGGACTGGTTATAGCTGCTGCCTGTGAAACTGGCACCCATCACAGGGATGAGCAGGAATGTATCGTGGCTCTGCCTCAGCCCCATCCCTGCTCTGACACCACCCTGAAATCTCAGCTCCACCCATCCATCCTGCTCCTGGATACTGCTCCCTACCTGCCCACCCACAGCCCCATTGCATTTTCCCACCCAAGCAGACTCTACCCACAGGGGTCCTTGGCCAGTCTCCCTGGACAGTGGCTACCCATCTGCTCCTAAAGTGCCCTGGTAGTGAGTGTGGGGCAGACAGGCTAGGATGTCTGGGCAGGGGGGGGTGTCTCGTGGTAGTGGCAGGTCACGCACCTGCTCCTGGGTGGCAGCGGTAGGGACTGCCAAGAAACTGAGTTCGGCTGCCTGGCCACCCAGCCCCATGGGCTACAACTCCCAGAATGCTCTTGAGCTGTGTGGGGGGGACAAAATTAGGTGACACATTCAAGTCCAGGGGTGGCAGCGCTGGTTGCACATGCCATGACCTGGGCTGCCTCCCCGTGCCTGGGGTAGGAGGGGCTGAGGGACCTTCCATGGGCTGGATGGAATCACACCATGGGCCTGATCTGGCCCATTTTCGATATTTTGCCCACCCCATCATAGCAAGATCAACAGGATTGTGGAAACTAAGCCACCCTGTTTTTTACTTACCTTTGAGATGCTTGAGTTCTACACTGGTGGTGGACCAGACATGGCCTACAGAGATGTCCATTTTGCCTTAACAATATGGAAATTTCTTTCATTTTAGAGAACTTTTGAAATATCTCATGTTCAGACAGATGGTTCTGATAGAGTGGTTCTGACAGACGGTTGTAGTACTTTCTATCCTAAAGAAATGGTGAAAAAACATACTTTATTGCATCATACCTAGAAGGACAAGGTTTTCTGTTGCTAGAGTGTTTTTTCTGGCCTTGTTAATCACATCTTAAATAGTGATCTGGCCATACACTCATTCAATTAATGGTATGATAAAACTCGGAATAACCTACAAAGTCATTACACAAAATATGCGTGAGTTATGGATATTTTGTGAAATAACTTTTGTCTCTGGTTCCTATCATGCCTTTAACTGAATGTATGGCCAATGCAGTCAGCCTCTGGAGCGTACGCCATTAATTTCTATGTGCTCCAGAGTCTGGGAGCATTGGTCAACTGATTGGAGGTGCCACCTGGGGGAGCACAGTGAGTTATCCTATAGCTGGGAGCTCTGAACAATGATGGGACTCTGAGCCATGGGAGTGCATGGGCCACCCCTGGGGCCAGGAGCTCTGATTGCTGATGTTGGTACACTATGCACTCCAGCAGCTGGAAGCCCTATTAGTGATCAGAGCTCCCAGCTGCAGGGAGGAAGCATGAACTCCTGTGGCATTCCCAGTCACAGGAGCAAAGATTACTGGTGCAGGGGAAGCCCAGGATCATGATTATTATATGTTCATTATTACGTTATGGGATATAATGCTTAATCTCACAGTCATACCTCCTGCCATGCTTATGTGCATGGCAAGAGGCTCAGTCATTGGGATTGTGCATTACATCCCATTTCACCTTCTTTTTTACCATTTCTCAGTGGCCTTAGAGTTAATTAGTGGATCAGGTGCATTTTGTTGAGATGCAGGACTTGATTTTCTTCTCATGTAGGAAATGTGATTCCTGTAACGTTAGCAGAGTTACTCTTGACTTACACCAGCACAGATGTACAGAGAATTGGGTTTTAGGGCTTGGTGTTAGCTGGGATTGTATGTGAAAAGCAAGAAGACTTCATTCCACTAATGCTTGCAGGTGGTAAAGATGGAGTTAGTTGTTTTTGGAATAGCTGTGGTGTAAAATATTCCTGTTTCCCAAGATTGTTTGTACATCTTTGGTTAGTTTTGGATAAGCTGCTCTGTAATGCCAAGCTGTTTGGAATCATAGTTTCCTTGTAGAAAATGAAGGAGAAAGCTTAAAAGAAGAAAAAAAAAAGAAAGAGACACAGAGAGACTGACAGAGAGATGGGGCAAGTGAAAGAGAGAAATTTAACATTGGTAAAAATCAACAGGATTGGAAACTGAATTTCTATATCCAAGAGAGACACATGGCAAAAGCAGCAATAGCAGTACAAGGTATCTCTATGCTATCCCTCCATTGTAATTTGATTTTAAGAAGAGGGAACACTTTTAGGCTGAAAGCTTTGTTTTGCACAGTTGACACATTCAGTCCTTGACCACTTCACGGGGACAGGTAATTGGAATGCTAAATGAGGGGATGCGTTCTGAGATAAGGCACTTGTCCATCTTAAATTAAACTGTGATTCCCAGCTCATTCACATAGGCAACTAAACAGAATAGTTTTATTCTTATTCACCACAGTAGTTTGCACCACTTTGGAATGCTGTATATGTTCATGTGTGCACGCTTGACAGTCACATTTGTATGTAGGAGAAAATGTCCTTGCATCTCACTAGAGGGAGGGCCTCTAAGCCATTTTCATAATATCATTTTAACAAGCCATTAAGAACATCCAAGCTTTTTAGCAATGAAATCCATTACTGGCTCAACATGCATCCTTTAATGCAACAGTCTTGCTTAAAATCTCTACTTATCCAATTATTCTTTTTTTTCCACTTGGTTTGCAGCCAGTGTCAAAAAGTATACCGTCCAGTTGCCAAGTAAATACAAAAATCCATCTGCCACTGTTTCCATTTGCCAAGTATAAGGTATTATTATCACATTTGAGGTTTTTATTTCCCCAGTAGGAGGAATGTTTTGCTTGCAGACAAGTTTATATATGGATGTAAATTCGTGCATTTGTCAGTTATTGCTTGGTGAGTTCTAAAATAGTGTTGATGTTTGTTTTAGTATATGCAGCTACTTGTCAGCTGGCAAGAAATGGAGTTTTTCTTCTTGATATCATACTGCCTACTATGTATGCAGGTGACTACCTTCTGTAACAGCAGAATAGCTGTATTTTCACCTTGAATCCCATCTGTGACACAAGTACCAGTAGTGAGCTATGTAAAAATAAAGTCTGATATGCAGGCACCCTGAGATTCAGCTGAGACTAGCAAGGGGCACATGTACATGTTCCCATAATCTAAATTTTCCTCCCACAGGAAAATTTAGTATGTCTTCCGATATCTGGGGTTGGAGGTGACTGGATGTGTAAACTATACTCTAAGTGAACCCACTTCGAAGTCACATTAAAGCATGAAAGTTTTCTTCCCTGATAAGGTTACAATCTAAGGCCCGTTTTTTGTTAAAGTTCCCTTTGGTACTCACATGGAGGTTAGTCATGTCATGATGAATAATGGCGACTACTAACAAGAGAATCTGAGGAAATGCTAGGGCTTCAAAATAAAGATAATGTCATTACATTTTAACTGTGTTCAGATATACATGTTGCATATTATTTAATACATTTTTTCTGTTGATTAGCTAGTAAGATGCTACCATTTAACAGTCTAGCATCCCTTATCTTTATGGGGACCCCACTTTTTTTTACCTCCTTTTGCTCAAACCATGGCACTCTCTTCATCCCTTCAACTTCTTTTCATATTAGATTTCCACTGTCTTTCAAAAGAAGCTCATGGGATCACTTTTGAAGAATACATGCAAAAAACTCAATGTGAGTTTCATAGATTTCATAGATTTCATAGACATTGGGGCTGGAAGGGACCTTGGAAGATCATTGAGTCCAGCCCCCTGCCCCAGGGGCAAGAAGTCAGCTGGGGTCATAGGAGCCCAGCAAAATAAGCATCCAGTTTGCTCTTGAAGGTGTTCAATGTAGGCGCTTGAACCACCTCCTGTGGCAGGCTGTTCCAGACCTTGGGGGCTTGGACAGTAAAGAAATTCTTCCTTATGTCCAGCCTGAAACGGTCTTGTAGTAGTTTATGACCATTCAACCT
>JAGPOW010000304.1:65603428-65624020 GCA_030014935.1 Caiman crocodilus | reverse complement strand
CCAAGGCCGAGTACAAGGGGAGAATGATGTCCCGGGATTTGCTTGAGAAGCATCTATGGATGCAAGCCAGTGTTTTGGTCACTTTACTAGCCGCAGCATTGCATTGGAGGCTCATGTTCATCTTGTGGTCATTGATGACCCCCAAGTCTCTTTCTTCTATAGTGCTAGCCAACATAGCACTGCCAAGCATATAAGGATGCTGTGGGTTTTTCTTCCCAAGGTGGAGAACTTTGCATTTATCGGTGTTGAACACCATCAGATTCTCATCCGCCCACTTGTTGAGCCTGTCCAGGTCAGCCTGGATCACCTGCCTGTCTTCTGGTGTGGATGCTTTGCCCCAGAGTTTGGTGTCATCGGCGAACTTGGCCAGTAAGCTTCTGACTCCAGTGTCCACATCATTAATGAAGATGTTGAAAAATATGGGTCCAAGGACAGAGCCTTGGGGGACCCCACTGGTCACAAGACACCATGATGAGTGACTTCCATCAATTACTACCCTCTGGGTCTGACCATGGAGCCAATTTTCCAGCCAGTGGATCGTGGTGGACCCAAGGCTACAATTGGCCAGTTTCAACAAGAGGTGATACCAGATCGAAGGCTTTTTTGAAGTCAAGATATATGACATCAATCTCTTCTCCCTTGTCCAGGTGGTAGGTCACCTGGTCATAGGGGGAAATGAGATTGGTCAAGCAAGACCTACCCGCAACAAACCCGTGCTGGCTATCCCTTAAGATGTTGGCATCAGCCAGTCCATTAAGGATAGCCTCTTTAATAAACTTTTCTAAGATCTTCCCTGGGATAGAAGTCAGGCTAATGGGCCTACAGTTAACCGGATCCACTTTCCTCCCTTTCTTGAAGATAGGTACCACATTGACCTTTTTCCAGTCTTCGGGCACTACACCAGAGTGCCAAGGGTTTTCAAAGATACGAGAGTTGTCTCTACCTTTTCCTATTTTTCACTTCCAAATAGACATTATTTTAACTGCATCCAAGAGAAATTGGGGTGGCTTTTTCTCCCCGGCTTGATTTAGGGAATATATGTTTCTCTCAGTAGACAATCCACTAACAGAGGCTATCAAGAAGTCCATGAGCCCATTTAAAGTGTTACATTTGCAGCCAGGAACAGTGGAAGGAAAGTGAGGCACTGTCCATAATTCTGTTAAATAGAAGGTTGAAACAATTGTCCTTGGACTGATTTTAACTGAGAGGCAGCATAGCTCAAGAACAAGACCTAGTGCATTTTCAGGGAATAAAGTCCCAATAGTTGCACTCAGGAATTTGGGAATCTTTTTGGCCCATATTTTTCTTTTATTAAACATTTTACAGAAGTACCTTAGCTCAGCTTATTCTGTCTCAAGTCTAATATTTAAAAATGACATAGCAGGATTCTATCTTTATTTTTTTTCAGTTATTCCTTATCAAATGTGCTTAGCCACAAGATGATTTTTCTACTTGTCAGCTTCTCAAATTCAGGCTGGGATCAGAAAATGAAGCTACATATGCTCTTTCTGTCTCATGCATCATCACCACTTATAAAATGTCATAGGACTTACAGGCTCTTTTAGAAGAGGTGCCAAACACTGAAAATTCTCAATAATTTCAGCTACTAGCCAAAAATATTTCTAATGGAGTAGGTGACATAGAATGCAAGGTGTTTTCACTCCTTCAGCTTTCTGCAATAAAGTTGGAGGACCCTATCCTGTGCTGTGGGTGGCTATCCTTGAAATCAGAAACCTAACATAAAGGACTCTCTGTAAGCTCTTCCACTTCAGACTTCTCCTCATCAACACCCTTAGTGAAGAGGATTAAAAAATGTGTTTAGTAATGTCAAGATTATTTATCAGTCTGGGCTCTGGCAGATCAGGGTGGGAAGCAAGTTCCAAAACTGAAGCTGTGTCATAGAAAACATCCTGTCTGCTGTGCATCCAAGCTTAGGTGGTGAGAGCTCAACCCTGAGAAACTCGTGTGAACTCAGCAGTGTGGCAAAATCCAAACATTTTTTTTTTTTAAATATTTTGTGCTGACGCATCTCATTTTACATTTTCAATTTTTCCTCTGCAGCCATGAGAACAAGAAACTTAACTGCAGTTTTTATTTTTTTAAAATCAAATAATCATTGGCCTGCAGTTGCTGAAGAATTAAATTCTCTGAATGGTGAACAACTCAAAACTGCTAGTCAAATCACTAATTGGCAGCCTTGAGTAAAATAGGGCGACAAGGGATCTCTTGCATAAACAGGTCTGAAACTATTTAGTGCTTTGCAGAATAAAATCTAACATTATCTGTAGAGATCCTTCATAGACTAAAAAAATAGGGCAAAAAGGGATGTCAACTGAGCATCTAGTCCAAATCCCTACTCCAAGTGGTATCAACATAAAGTATATGAATAAAAACTCTTAAGTCAATCTTGAAGAAACATAGTAGAGAACAGATACATTAAGAGAGAATGAGTAAAAGTTTGCTAGGTTTTTTAAAACTACATATTTACTAACTCCAACAAAATCAGCTGACCTAGTTAAAATTACAATGGAAAATGTAGAAGGCAAAAGAAAACATTAAAAGTCTTTAGTCCTTGATGATGGAAAATGGGAAAGGTGAGGTATTTTAGAAAGTATTCCAACTGCTGTGTAATAACAGAACACAAGACATACAGACTCAGGTTAAATTGCACATTACACTTAGACCAGGGTCAGATAATTATTTCAAATGGAGAGCTGCTTAATGAGTTTTGGTGAACCCCATCTCTTGAGAGTTGTCCCACCCCCTGGTCAACATCTTGGGACCAGAAGTCCCACCCCTAACCCCTGACCTTTGTCACTAGATCTCCCCTTAGTCCCTGGAAATACTCTTTTGGGTGTGGGGAGGAGGGTTGCCATCTTGGAATCAGAAAAAACCCCCAGATCATACACTAAAAGTCAAACACCTACTATGGCATATTTTAATTTTATTACAAAAAATATTTTTGTCATGATTTGTGTTTGCACAGTATATATAGAGAGGATTGCATAATAACTCAAAAATAAATTCTTAATCTTGTATATTGTGAAGAGGTGTGGGGGGGTGAGTGTGCAAGGTAGTGTGTGAGGGTGTGTGGGGAGTTTGAGGGGGTATGGCTGTATGTGTGGGAAGGTATAGAGTATGTTGGGGTTGCATACATGTGAGAGGTTGTGGGGGCAGGGTGTGTGCATGTGGGGTTTATGGGGTATGAGGGAGGGTAAGGCTTTGAGGGGCTGCCTGGGGCTTCCTTCCCATGCCATGTGAGTGCAAGGAGCACCAGTGATACAAACTGCTCAGTAGAGGTTTCACTTCTCACCACAATGTGCAGCACTGGCAGAGCCACACCCCACCAGAAACCAGCACCCTGAGCACCCAGCCTGCTGCTGCTGCCTCTAATGCTGCCGCCTGCTGGGGCTGCACACTGTAGTGGGGGGGTCCCCACATTCACACACTCTCCCTCACAATCACACACTGCCCACCTGAGCTTCATGCTGCTGCTGCTGCCCCCTTGGCAGCGGGCTCTGTCTGCTGCCAACACCAGCCCCATGCTCCTCACTGCAGCCCTGCCCCTACCACTTCCCTACCGCTGCCCGAAGCCAGGGGGAGACTGGGGAAGTGGAGCAGATGTGCTGCCTTACTCATGTTAGGGTAGCTTCAGTCTTTTCCATGGAGATAACAAGCAATGTTCAGTTCTCCAGCACCCCAAGATGCATTGTTTCTAAACCCCATCCACCTGGAGCAGGGATAGAGCCTAGGTGTCCTCACTCCTAGCCACTCTCCTGCTTGCCAGCCCTCTAATGATAAGTCAGAGCTTTGCAAACAAGAAATAGTATTAAACCAAGGGTGGGCAATTATTTGGCCAGAGGACCACTTGGGGAGTTTTGGTGAGGGGGGAGGGATATTGATGTAGGGCAAACTATGTTTTTAATTAATTAACAACAGAAAATAATTTATTAATAATATGCTTAATTCAACTTGTGTCACAGGCCAGGTCAGCACCCCCTGCCCTCTACAACAGCACACCAAAACTCCCTAAGTGGCCTTCCAACCCAAATGATTGCCCACCCCTGAGTTAAGGGAACCTAACATTTGTTGTCCCGTCCCGTCCCCCCCCCCCGGGCCTTCTTCATGCCCTCCCCTGCCCCAAGTCCCCAGCACACTGCCAGGCTTAACTGATGCCACGCTATGTTCTCATATGCTGCCGTAGGCCATATGGATGCAGCTGGAGCAGCTCCTGCCTAACCCAGCAATGTGCCAGGGACTTGGGGCAGGGAATGGGGTGCAGGGAGAAGTAGGGAACACAGCGCAGCACTGTTCCAGTTGGGCCTGGATAACCCATTGCGTCTGGCCCCCTTCTCCCTGCACCTCAAGTCCTTGGCAAGCACCTGGGTCAGGCAGGAGTCATACCAGCTGCACTCACATGGCCCAAGGCACTATGCAGGAACACAGTGCAGCACTGGCCCAGCCCAACTGCATTCCAGGGACTTGGGGCTGGGGAAGGGGGTTCAGGGAAAAGTTTTGGGGAAGAGCCATGACAGCTGCTGCAGCTGTGCCTACGTGGCACAGGCCAAAGCAACATGCAGGAACACAGTGTGGCACCATGTTAGTGGTGCCTGCACCCCTACCAGGCTCTAGCGTGGCAGGATCTGGATAATTCACAGTTCCTGGCCCTCTTCCCACTGCACCCTCCCCACCCAGCAGAGAGAACCTTACTTGCGGTTTGACTGGTTGGGGGCCAAGCCGTCTACTCTGTGCATGGCTGTAGGGTTGGTGCTGTGTGCACACAGTCTTGCCAGGTAGAAGCTGGGCCAAAAGCTCAGCATCTCCTGCCTTGGAGCATATGCTAGGGGCTGGGGGGCGGGACAGGCCTGGCCAAGTGGGGAGGGGAGTAGCAGCTGCAGCTGTCTACAGCGTGGCGAAGGGAGAAGGGCAAGAGCCACTGAATGCCAGGGCGGCTGTGGGTGAGATACAGTTGTCCTTCAGAAGAGCAGCTGCAGGCCAGATAATATTGTTTGGCGAGCTGTATTTTGCCCACCCCTTTGCTGTTAAACCCATAACATGCAACTGCTAACAGCATAGCTGCTCCACTCTACTAAAATTCATTTAATGAGTTTTAGTTAAAGTGCCCTCACTGCTATTTTGGACAGTGTGACATTGAATACATGTGACACTACAGTGCTCAGGAGCATTCTAATCACGACACTCCAGCAGTTAGAACATGTTGGACCACCCAGTGTCTTTAGTTTTAGGACTTTTTTACCATGACATGTTAAACCCAGCACTAAAAGAGGAGCACACACTTTTGGGTGTCATGAAGAGGAGATTTGTTTGCTTGTGCTTTTTGTTTAAAAGTTTTGATATTTCAAACCAGCCAACCTGCTCATCCAGTTGTATGAATTTATATTTGTCTATTTCTTGATTCTTTCCAGTGTGGGCTAGGTGATCATACAAATATATCAGGATGTTTCTGTTCACTCAAGTGATTTTTACTCTTATTATGAAATCAAATGTGGGGAGGGGTATTCATGTAGGACAAACTTATTTTTTAATGAATTAACAATAGAAAATAATTTATTAATAACATACTGAATTCAACTTCTATATCTTTTTCATACATGTCATTACAGTGTATGGGAGTAACATCCTGATGAGTATCAGTATGCAGACCCCTGGGTGTCAAATACTAGATTTGTCACAGGATATGAAAGCTTGCTTTGGTTGTTTTAAGTACTGTAGAGTTGTTTCTTTTGCTATTCAGATGCCTTTTATTTTTATGGAGAAGTTAGCTTCTTCAGTGAAACGTCCACTGCCGTTAGGAATACTAGAGTATGAAGGGAGCTGTTTACAATTTTATTTTTTATTTTTTCAAATTGCAAATTAGAAAATTAAAATTGTGCATTGCTAACGATGGCCAACAATGTAGTTGTTTATCTTACCATATTTATGCTCTGTCTTTTAAAGTTATGTGTCTACTGCTGTATCTGAAGTTTGGCCAGAGTAAAAACTGCTTAGCAGCACATCAGAGTATTTTAGGTCTTTCCCAAAATTACTCACAAAAATAATCTGACATGAAAAGATATGTTATTATGACTAAGGTTCACTTATAGATTTATAACAGGATCCACTCTAATCAGGCACACTACAAAGCTTCATATTCTATATATAGTGCCTCAGGACCAAAAAAATAACTTCATTGTAGAGTCATGCAGTAGCATGGCATCCTAGAAATTCAGAAATGGAGAAAAAAACATTGAGTTGTCTTGTCTGTTCCCTCTGATCCAGGTTATTTTTTTTCCTATATTATATTCTTCTGCACTTTGTCTGGTCTAGTTTTAAATCATTCAAGGGATGGGGCTTTCACCTTTTCCCATGGGAAGTTACTCTATAGTCTAATAGATCTCAACAGTAGGACATTTTTAATGATGTCTTTTGAACATTGAAAATAATTACTATGCTTGTATCTGAACAGAATACTATCAGTCAGATACAACTATACTGCAAAACTGCTGTTCTGCCTATTTATAAACCTCTTCTATTTTGAATACAAGCAAGTCAATTCTAGAATTTCATATTTTTTTAAAACATTTTTAGTTTTTAAGCTATTTTGTTAAAGGAAAGGTTTTGATATGCAGTAATTGATAGCTTTTACATTTTAGTATGGAGCCAGAATTCCAGTGCTGTTGCATTTTTCATTGGCACTCCAGTTCAAATGATCCAGCTTGGTGGCTAAATTGTACCTATAGAATAAGGATGTATGTGCCTATTCATGTGTATTAAATGAGTAATCACACATGGGTAAAGGTTTCTTGCCTTCAGAAGTGTTTTTTCTTGCAGAGCTACATGGTTTATATATAT
Organism: Caiman crocodilus; assembly: GCA_030014935.1. Classification (NCBI taxonomy): domain Eukaryota; kingdom Metazoa; phylum Chordata; order Crocodylia; family Alligatoridae; genus Caiman; species Caiman crocodilus. Next base: position 65,617,168 of record JAGPOW010000304.1, on the reverse strand, counting down.
GTTTCTCTGTGTGTACATATATATGTATATATGTACCTTGTGGCTGCAGCCCAGGAGTTGACTTTTGGAAAAAAAAATCTCTTTTGTATTTACTTTTGAGAAAGGAGAGCCCCTGAATTGTGAACCAACATATGACAAGCAAATATTTGAAACTGTAACTTTTGAGTGAAAGTGTTTTGCAATGCTAAATGTTTTACAATGCTATTGAAATATGATTATCTCCATTTCCAGTCAGCAAAAGTGCTTAAATGATTTGCCCAAGATCACACAAATGGGTCAGTGGCAGATTGGAGGGAAAAAATGTTAGCCTTGTTTATTAACAGTAGCAAGAGTATTACTCCCAGTCAGGGTACTCCCAATATACCCCAGGTATAAACTAGGCCCAGTTGTGGTGGACGCTTACTATACAAACCCAGAAAGGTTAGCAATCCGTGACTTAAAGGCTTATTAGTTCAAAGACAAGGAGTAAGGGATGCATTTACAATATATCAGCAAATTAATACGGTGAAGAATTGGCACACTGTATTTCTGTGTTTATTGTAGGGGTTTTTATAAATTGGAGCTAAATATAAGGAAGGAGAAAACAGAAAAAAGAGGAATAGTCACAGTTTGTCACCTGCCTACTTATTATTGTTGCACCCAGTCATGATCTCAGTGTGCTAAACCCTGTCCAAATGGAAAACTAAAAGTTGGCTCTGTGCTAAGGGGCCTTACAAAAGACAGCAGATGGATGTAGACAGAATATACAAGGACTGATGAGACAGTATTGGCCAGAATAAGTGGTGGTCTCAGCGAACTAACTCAGCTCTTATAGGCATAGACATCATGGAAGAGACATGTTTTAGGTTAAGAGGAACTTCTGATTAGGGTTGGCAAGTGGGTAATTTACTGGTCAAATATTGATCAGTTGACCAGTCAACTAACACATTTTGGTTTTGACCAGTGAAAGATTATAGCAATTTTACAAAACCTACGTTTTTGTAGTTTTCTTGACAGAAATAAAATTTGTATTGGTTTGTTTGGGTTTGGGTTTTTTTACACATTTCTTAACCAGATCTTCAATTAACATTTCTTTCTTTCCTGTGTATTACTTGGACCTATTAGCAATTTTTTTAAAACCATTTTTGATGAATATATGACCAGTCAACTGACTGAACTTTATTTGATCAGTTGAATACCCAACCTTACTTTCAATTTCTTACTCTAGGAGCTCTACATATTTTCTCATGCAAGACAGCAGTCTGGTCCTTTCTCTCATTATATTCTATTTCTTTGAATGTCTGACCAGGTACTTGGGGACAGGCCTCTAAAATTTACAACTTCCAGAATAAAATGTAAAGAAAATTATATGTACTCTTTTGATTTCTTCCATTGAAGCAACATATTCTCCTCCTACTATTAGTTTATGAACAGATTAATGTAGCTTATTGCTGAGAAGTGATATTGTAACCTTAGAGAACTCAATTAACTATCACTATTCCCCTGCCAATTATTTGCATACCATGATCTTATTGGTTGAAATAAATGAGACATTTGTCCACAGATGCACACAAAAAAGAGACAAAGACCTTTTTGTTCACAGACCACAAAATAAAAAGGCAGGTCCTAGATGAAGATGTACGGGCTGCTTTTATGCAGTTATGCAATTTGAAAGTCACTGAAAAATAGCAGTGTTTCAGCAGACCTATGCGCATTAATTCATGTGCTCATGCAGACTTGAGACATTTATAATATAGATATTTGCAAAGTATTTTGAGATCTTCTGAGACAATGTGTTATGTGAGCAGAAAGTGTTGTTACATTATTATTCTTCCTAATTAAATCAGATGTTTCACTATACTTAGTTCACCAGAAGCATTGCATTCCTTTAACTTCAGCAGGAATTTCATATCTGGAAAAATGCTAATTGGAAAATGAAAACTGATGCAACCCTTAGTGCGTGGCGCTACCTGTGGCAGTGTCCAGATGACTGGGACCTGGGGTGCCATGTAGATATACCCCTGCTCAGCTCACCTAGAAGTGGCCAGAGGATCCCTGAGAGGAAAGGGCTCCCTTTTACAATGGAGAGACCTTGCAGACTCAGGAGTAACTATTTACAGAATTTAATTATATACAGACAATAATTATAATAGGCAAACAAATATTAAATGATATCAAAAGTTTGAAATACTCTATTTACAATACAACAAGGGCAAGTTTATACAAAAAGAGCAGTTAATAACTATTTACACTTAAGAGATGATCAAGTTGATGGATACAAAGCTAATAATCGATACACTATGCTAAATACTTGTTACATTAATCTCCTAATTACTTATTCACAATTAATAAACGTTACCCCAACTTATGCCCAATGGCTGGAGGGAGGGGCAGTCCCTTACACCTCTCATCATACACTTTGAGGGCTTCAACTGTCTCGGGCTATCCCACATAGGCCCAGGCATCTCGCAGTCTGCAGAAGCTGTTCTTACTCCAAACCACTGCAAAACATAGATTGTTTCCTAGATACCTCCGTAGATGCTTCTCTGCTTATGTATTGCCTCTCCAAGTGCACCAAGGTATTTACACATCTAAGCATGCAGAGAAAGAGCACGCAGTGCTTGCGCACCCCGGGATCCCATGGCCCTTGAACACTCAGGCCATGTGCAGTGGACACTAGCAACCACATGATCTGGAAACCCCTAGCAGCCACATGCCTTGAAACTTTCACTGTATGCCCTGGCTGCACACCCTCAATCCCTTTTCCTGGGTTGTTACCTCACACCTGGGCTAGAACTTCTCTTCCCCTTGGTTTTCTTCCCCCTGTTTCAAAGCACTCACCCACAGGCCCGCCAGGCAGCACCTCTGGTCTAGCTGCATTAGACACTTAGGCACACCAAGGCTTCCCCTCAGGCCATGCAGCCCTGGGTCTTAGCCCACATGGGCGTCCTGGGAACTTTTCCTTGCTGACACCTCTTTCCCCCGAGCTGACAACAGTTCCTCCATAGTCCTTTCCCTGACCACTCACACAGGGGGTTTATCCTACTCTTTTGTTGGCCTCCAAGTTTCCAAACCCAGTAGGGAATCAGCATCCCACTCTCTAGGGGCTCCCCAGGCTGTCCCCCCACCCAAAGGGATTTGTCAGTTTGGCTCATGAACTCCGAGGGCTTGTTCTAGGGGTCTGCTCTCTCCTGGCTCGATGCCCAGGTACTCCATTGGCTTCCTGCCCACTCGCAAAGGCTTCAGTGGGCACCCACGGGGTGGGACCATGCTGCAGGCTCTCCCCAGCCATCTTCATTCAGCACATGCCTTTTTCTACCACCTGCAGGGGACCAAAAGACACCCAGGTTTAAGGGGAGCTGCCCAGCTAATCCCTGGGCTGGAATTTTCCCTGGCTCAGAAACTTGTTTTTGAATCTTGAATCTCCCTGCTGTGGATAATACCAGACTATAACTCCAGTGTCCTGATTGGGACAGAATTGATGGTAGTTCCCAGTAAGGTGTCCCTGCTGGAACAATCTTCAAGTGTTCAGGTAGAGCTTGACGTAGGACACTGAGGGTAAGTGCAACTTAAACTGCCTGTTACGCTGATTGATCAGTTTGTTAAGGATTTCCACTTTCACTGTACAGATTATCTGTGCCAGCTGATATTTTAGATATTTATCTGCTCAATGAAAGAAAATAAAATGTAATCAAGCTCTTAGCTCTGCAAGTTATTTTAATCCAGGTGCTCACACTATCAGGGATATTGGGAAAAAATGGTGTCTATTCTCTGTCAATTCACATTGTCTCCAGCTGACAGTTCCCAGGTCTATAATTATCTTTTCAGTATCTTCTACGAGTTCACTAAATCATTTCCCACCATCCATCCTAGCTTTCAGGATTGTCACCAAGATAAAATATGTACATTATAATAAATCACCTATACAGCCACTTCATTCTGCTGCATGTAATTTGATCATTACCAGATGATGGGAAGGGATATTGTGCAAAAAAGTTTAAGGTCCAATTTCAATCTAGTTATTTGGAACTCAGTGTGACAGGAAAGTCCTATTTCATTATATCTGTTCTCTTGCAAGGGTAGGCTTAATCCCCTGCTACAAGATATGTGACTGTGAAATGTCATGCAGGTGTAAAATGTCAGTGAGAGGTATATCTTCCATTTAGAAAAAAAGAAACTATGTATTGGTATTAGACATGTAGGAATATTGGGTAAAGGGGGAATAAATAAATAAATTCCAAAATCATGGAAGAGCTGTTTTCTTTTAAAGAAAACCATAAAGTAGCAATGTTTCTTATGGTCTTATTAAGAGTGTGTCTTTCAAAGGGAAAAAAGCTTTTGTTCTAAAGCAGATTATGGTCAATTTCAGGAGTATCAGAGTCAAAGCAGTTCATACTATATATTAAATATGTTGGCATTTTTGAGTACCCAAAAGAACAAATTGCTGAAAGATCTCATAGTGCAGAGTAGCTGGTGCTTGTAAATGTTTACATTTATCACCGATGACCAATCTGCACATTAGTGTCCCAGAAGTGATCAGATCAGTTATGTTTGACATGCATTGGTATGGGGCCATAGTATGTGAAACATGCTTTCACTACAGCTGTGCTTTCTTTGTGAATTGGAAGCTGTCAGTGCATCTATTGGCAAAAGGCAGAGTAGATTTGTACCTTATAGACTAAATCAAAAATAATGTACTTCATCACAGCATCTGATGAAGCAAGCGCTTTGCTTAAAAAAATATGTTATACGTCTCTGGTTTTGTCTATAAAGGTAAACCCTGTCTTCTTCCTGACTTCAGACTAGCATGGCTAACTACTTCTCTCAGTTCATCTGCTTTCACTGGTATGACACTCAGTGGTGTAACTGGGAATGTTGGCACCTTGGGCAGGGGCTGCAAGGGGCCAGAGAGCAGAGGAATTTGGAGGGGAGCAGGGAGGAGGGTTTTCCTGAGGGTTGGAGAGAAGCAAGGAGAGAGTCTTACCAGATACTCAAAAGACCCCAGCTACTACTACTGCTGCTATGACACAGTCTCCTATCACACTGAGGGATACTGTCACCACCACAGCTACTGCCTAGGCTCCCCACACTCCAGCGGTGGTAATCACTGCTGCTGCTCAGCTCCCTGCATCCCAGTAGCTGTTTCTTCTGCTGATACTGTGCAAGCTCCCCAGGAGCCACAATTCTAGTGCCACTCTCAGTCACTGCCCAGTGTGGTGCCTCACTCACTCACCCCTAGTTAGGTTACTCAATACGCTTCTTAATATTTGAAAATTGATTTTTCTGAATTGTTCAAAATTCCTGATAGGCATGGTCTTCGCTTTGGTACAGAACACAATATGGGAAGGAAATACTGTCTGGCTGAGAACAGGAGGCGTAGCAAAATGTTGTTTACAAACTATAGGACAGATGTCAAATTTGGAAGGTAGATTTCATGTGTTTTCCCTAAAAATGCACTTATTTATTCTCTCATCTCTCACTACAGATCTTACTCAGACCTTCAGAAACCCTCTTCATCCACATATAAGAGGGCCTTCATCATTGGCGCAGAAGCAGGGTGACTTCAGTACATGCCTGCCTGTGTGTAGATATAAACATAACCACTGACTATGCTGAAATATGCAGTTCTACTCTAGTACTCTCTACAGCTACTGTGCTAACCTGTAGGTCTAGTGGCTGCCATAGTAACACTTATTTAAAAACATAAGAGTAAAACAACCAAAATTGTTCTACACTGTGTGTGCATTCTGGGAGAGATGCCTAATTTCTCTCCCACTGAACTCATTGGGAATCTATAAAAGGTGTTGGATAAGGACTTACATCTCTACTGACTGCTTTCTGTTCCTCTCCCTTCTCTTTACAGAATCCTTTGTAAACTAGAATGAATCACTGTTGTGAATGTGGGAATATATTTACAAAAGGAGAAGAGCTATTTAGGGTAGAAAAGGAACATTTAATAGGATACAGTTAGGACAAGGACATTTAAGACTACCAGGAGAATGTTCCTGATGACACTGAGTAATTGCCATTGCTAAGTACATTCACTTTGAAACTGGACAAAACACTGCTAAAGGCACAATTCTAGGGTACGGGGACACATTACTGAACTGTCACAAAATATCACTGGTAAGGAAGTGGTTCACAACTGTATGAAGTGCTGTGGCTCTGCTGCTAGGGAATGGGAGTGAGTATCCAGTTCAGTATGCCTAACAGTGGGTGATAGGGAGGGGAGGGCTTGCACCCATGCTTTGGAAGTCCCAAAAGTGGGTGACCTGTGCCTGGGGGCATTGTCATTTTTCTGCTTTCCCTTATTTCCTTAACCTGAGTCAGGTAAACTTCATAACCTGCAGCATGGGTGACTGGTGCCTCCTGAGTCGGGGAGGCACTTGCCCCTCCCCACCAGTGGACAGTCAGCAACTGGGGGGGTCCCTCACAGCCAATCCTGAAGGCTGGGCGGGGGGGAGAAGAGGGTCCCTGCAGCCAATCCTGCTGACCTGCAACTGGCAGCGGCACACTGTTGGCGCTTCTAGGTTGACAGGATCAGCTGCTTCTCCTGATACACTCCCTGGGCCCTCTCAGGGGGCACCAGCCTTCTTGCCTGCCCCCCTGCTGGAAACACTGGCTGTCAGGGGGTGCACCAATGCTCTCAGGGGGTGCATGTGCAGCCCCATGCACCCCTGACCTGCAAATGACAATGAGTGTCCTCATCTGAAAGGAGAGGGGGAAGCTGGAAATGCTTAGACCAGGCCTTTTGCTTCTCAGGGGCTAGAAGGGAGGCATGATGATGGGCTGTGGTCAAGTATGGAGTGAGAACCCAACTGGTTGTTAGAAATTGGTACAAGGGAGCTCAGTGATAAAGAGTGCCAACAAAAGGAGGGGAAGAAAGAAAAGGCAGTAGAGCTGTCTTGTATGTACTCTGGGGGTGGGGGTAGAGGCTGTGGTAGACCAGTAGGGAGCACTCCTGCACTGAGCCACCTACCTCACTGTGCCTGACTACCTACCAAGCTCTGAGTTCCTTCCCTGGGACACCTGTCATCCGGCTGAGCTCCCTCCTGGAGCACACCCATAAGCCTGGGGTAAGCGCTACTGCCACTGCCACCCAGGAGTCTGGTCTGTATTTGGGCCCTGTGCCCCCTGAACTACACACGCCTTGTCATGGGTGTCTGGTGCCTCTTGAGGCAGCGGCTGGGGGGGCCCCCAGCAGCCAGTCCCTCTGAGTTGGGGCAGGGGGGCAGGCCCTGAAGCATTGAAGCACAAAGAGTAGCCTCCCTTAGTAAACTAAGCATAAGGAGCTTAAAGGCATGCCCCAATCCCTTTCCCAGCAAATCCACCATGTTTGTTATAGTGGAGAGCTTTATTGGTTAAAGAGGGTAGGCTTAGGGAAGGGTACAGAATAGAGAAGTATCAAAGAATAACCCAGAGCAAACCGTCAATTTAGAAGCTGGTAGACCTGTTTCTACATGACAATAAGCTATATATCTAGATAAGTTCCAGGTAGTTTACTCACTTCAGCATCCTGAGAGAGAGACAGAGTTGCAGATGTTCCAGTTGCTGTATGTGCCTTAACATGGCTGCTGCTCCACCTGTTGGGGGGGTCTTAGCTTATATAGCCCTTTTGACATCACCTCTGAGAGCCCATCAAGGCCAGGCGTTATTTGATGCCAACCAATCAATTTAAAAAGCATACCTGGTTACCTAAGAGAGTGACATGGGCTCAATGCCCTGCACCTATGCCATGAGGAAAGGGCTAACACAATAAAGAGGTGGAGTCCCCACCCTCTACCTGAAGTTCCTCACATCTGCAGTAACCCAGGGCAACCAAATTGACAGACAGGTGAGAAAACAATGGCAAGGAAAAGACCTAATAGTAGTGAATGGGAAGAAACTGGGATGGAATTCTTCTATAGAGGTGTTTTAATTAGAGCAATTGTCAGGTGCTGCTCTAATTAAAGCGCTCAATATCCCACACTTCAAAATGGTGGTGGGAGTGCCTTAACTAAACTCATTCAACAAGCTCAATTAAAGTGCCCCTGCCACCATTTTGAAGAGTTGATATTCTGAATACATGAAACACTGATTAATCAAATCTGCTCCGATGCACTGTAATTACAGCACATCGGAGCAGGCGTCCCACACATCTACAGACACTATAGAGTTCTGGCTCTATACAAGAGCAGCTGACTGCTACAGTGTGTGGGAGAGATGAACAATGCAGTGCAGCCTGAAGGACTGACCAGATCCATGTCACAAAATATTTGGTGTTCACATATAACAGTGAACTGGTTCAAAATAGCACTTGATTTTCCAGATATGCTTCTGAAATGTTCTAGGTGGATTTAAACCAGTTTAACAGCCTTTTATGTCTGTCTGCCTCTGGTTTAAACAACATTTAAACTGTTCTAAGTTTTATGTATGTCCATCCCCTAGAGAACAGTCCTATAGTGGCAGAGGCACTTATCTATAGCTGTAGCTTTATTAGAGCTATCTTCCTACTCTCCCCATTTGTCTTTAACTGTAGTATCCCATTTTATTTCCCTCTATAACTTCATTACCATTGCTCAAAAAGTGTTTCCTCCCATGGATTTCAAAGTAGCTACCAGGGAAGTCATCTCCACATAGTATGGACCCCTGCTCCCACACACTATTTTATCCCAACATAGGTGTATGTCCAGCAGTAAAGAGCCTACATATGGATGGTATTTATACTATGACTGCTAGAAATTCCCTGCCTTTTCTTCATCACCTGGAGAAGAGAAAGAGCTTCTTGCTTTAGGGAGCTGTGACACAGAAGAAAAATTGAGTGGTGTCAAAATATTATGTAAATATGTGTTGATGCAAAGTATGCATCCTTAGATCGTTTAAGTCATTCTACTCTAGGGTGAAGTTACCCCTCAAAGTCAGGATCAACTATATACCGGTATAAATTAAAAATGTGTATGTGTCTTGTATAGTCAGTTTTATGCCAGGATAGTCTCTGCACAATATAAACAGGTACCCAGAGGAATAACCAGTTATTTTTGCACACTGGGCAGCAACAGCAGACAGACCAGTGGCAGCAGGTGTGGCAGGCCTCATCTTGCGCCCTGTCAAAATCAGATAAGGCTGGTGTCCCAGTCACCCATCCCTAGTTATGCTACTGCAGGTAGTACTTGCAAGGTGTACTCCCTTGCCACCTTGTTGTGAGATGCTGTGATAGTGCATACTACAAACTCTTTCCTCTGCAGAGTTGGTCATCTTTCTACTATAGGCATCAAGTCTTTCTACTATAGACATCAGTGTAACTTACCTTAGTGAGCAAAAACAATGTAAGCTACACAGAATGTGAATTTTAAACTTTTTCTAGTGTAGGGAGAGAGACCTGGAGAAAAATAGTGCTTATTCCACCAGCAACACTGAGCAAAATTTCAGAATTTGCCTAATTACTAGCCAGATTAGAATCCCAGACTAATGCTACAGTTTCAGTTCCAGTGATGGTTACAGTACAGTCCTCTGATTAAAAGCACTTTGTCAAGCTATAAAGACCAGGAAGTCATAATCAGGATGTCATTGTTTGGGTAATACTTTAGGCACTCGTTTTGGTCAGTACAACAGGCTTAAAGTTTTAGCAAATCTTTTTCTGGTTCCCGATAACTGTTTTTCTTTATCGTTTTGTGTAATTTAGCTCTGGTGCCAGAGTGGCCCTAATGTATTAAAAACAGGGTGAGGAAACTAAAATAAATAAATAAATGATGAATTTCAGAATTAATTTCAGAATGGTACTGTATAACACCAGTCCTCTGGCACGAGTTCCATTATGTGCATACAAAACTAGTTCCTTGTATTCCTCCTTCTCATCTGGATGTTATTTGACCAAATAAATTAAAGTATAATGCATCCCATTAACAGTAATCTAAGCAGAGATGATGACTGCCTAGCAGATTATGCTCCCCCATTTAGCCGATGATAGTGGGGTCACAAGTGACCTTCCAACTCCTGGTCTCTGCCTGTCAGAGAACATCACCCCTATGGAGCGTTATGATGATAAGCTTTAATCTTTTTTTTGGATCTTGGCTATTTAATGAATTTTCTTCTCTTTGAGAGTTGCCTCTCTGCTGTAATGAAATTGCTTCTCAGGATGGTAAGCTATATTTTTGTTCTGCGTAAATTCAGTTTCCACTGTGTGGTAGCTCACATAGATTAAGAAACCTTTTTCAGAATGCCGAACAGCCACTTGCAACAATCTTTTATCCCCTGCAGTTTCTATATTGGCTGATGAAATTGCTGAACAGATTTACCTGTGAGCAGTCTAATGTGGGTAATAAACACAGTGCACCAGGGAATGTCATGAGGTATGGTACACTTTTAGTGACAGTTATGCATTAATAAAAAAATTGAACTCTTTTTTCATTTATAGAAGGAACCTGGAAGAAAATACATCTGTTTGCTGTCTATTAAGGCTGTGTGACGCTTCAGTCCCTAATTCAATTCAATGGAGGTTCAGCCCAATTTGCTAGCCAAATCTCCAAATCCAGATCAAATTAGGAGACCCTTTAATCTCTCCAAATCAAATCACAACCCTCTGAATTGATTCAGAAAGATTTGGAAATTCGGCTATAGACACATCTTTAAATGTTTTTTCTACATACCTCAAGGTACCAGGTGGCTTGTGAATGCTGCGATGATGGGGCACATGGAGCATCCCACAGGAGCTTGGGGGACTCCCTAGCGTGCTCGGCAGCAGACCTGGAAGTAGACCAGAAGCACTTCCGGTCCACCAGGAAGCACACTGGGGGGCCTCCCTGCCTCCTCCCCCCCGGCTTGGTGACTAGTGCCTCCTAGGTCTGGGGTGGCACCCAGCGTCCCCCTGTGCCTGCTCGCCAAGTTGGGGGGGGCACACAGGTGCCCCCCAACATGCTCCCCAGTGGACCTGGAAGTGGACTGGAAGTACTTCCGATCCTCTTCTGGGTTTGCCGCTGAGCATGCAGGGCCCTCCTCCGACCCCCATCACATTCCTTTAGGACACTTCCTGCGCCCCAGCATCGCAGTGTTCATGAGCCATGCCCGGTACCTCAAGGTTTGTAGAAAAAACATTTAAATCTGTGTCTATGGCTAAATTGCAGATTCTCCAAATCAGCATTGAATCTTCAGATTCGGATTCAGCCGAATTGAATCGGGGACAGTGATCCAAATCAATTAATCAAATCACTGTCCCTGATTCAGGCTGAATCTGAATTGAATACTGCCCATTTTGCACACCTCTACTGTCTATGCTGTAATTTATTTGTAGTCAGCTAATAAATATTCATCTAACCAATGCACAAAGTTAGGCTGAATGTCTCATTAAAGAATGAGACTCGGTAATGCTATTTTTTTACCATGTCCTATTTGTGTGCATAAGGAGGTGCCAATCTCATGTGGGACAACAGGTAGTAATAAAATAAAAGGACATCTGGGGGTTACAGTCTAGAAAGCATCAGAAATGAAGGGAAGACACAAAACTAGGAACCAGGAAACATGGATCTGTGTCATAGATCTTATGTGTGACCTTGGGGAAAACAACTTATATGTCTGTGCCTCACTTCCCTTATCTTTTAGCTAAAGTGTTCTGAGACTGGAAACATTTAATTTTTTTATAGTACTTTAGGGTCTTCATGTGGAAAGTACTGTGACAGAGTAGAGAGTTACTTTCTGCCTGCCCTCCTACTTATATGACCTTTATAATTGCAGTATCTGAATACCTACCAATTACTTACAACCAGAAATAGCAATAAAAATATCTTTCTCTCTTTCATCCTTCTCTGCTTTTATGAGAAAAAAATGTAATTGGTCTTAGTAGGTTTTTCTGTGTGACTTTGTATGAGTGCAACTGTGTGGTCTTTGGCAGATGTTAATTTAGTCAGATGATTGTAGGCAGAAAGACAGAGCATGCCACATGTTCAGTTTAAGGCTCCATGCAAACCAGCCATAAAGACATTCTGTATAAAGAGTGTCAAAGACCTGACCTGGAGCAGACCCACATGCCAAGCGCACACTGCGTATGATACCTGTGACAGACCACCCCCAGGTGCTGGATCTGGCATGCAGGGCCAGTCTCTGGGCTTGATCCAGATCATAAATCAGCCCTATGCCATTCATCTGACTTATGGGGCCTGACGAATTTGACACCCCTGTTCTACAGTATATGTAGAACATCTTTGTTGGCAGTTTGCTATTTTATGGCACTATGCCACTGTAAATTGGTTGAACATGCAGCAGGTTGTCATTCATGGCTTAATTAATATATAAACCATGCTATAAATATAAAATCAATGATTTCATAGGAAGTATTTTCTCAGGTATTGAGAAAATTGTATCTATCATTAATGTATCCATCTTCTAACAGTGAGTTCTGTCAGTAGAATATAGTATTTATGAGAAGTCATAATTGCGGGGAAAGAAGCAATCTCAGATATACCTTGGGTCATTTCAGTGGAGGATTTTGAATTTAACAAGAGAGCTTTTAAACAGGTTTCTGTTCAGTGGGGAACCAAAGTAGACAGCAGAGTATTGAGATGACATCTTCCTGTCCGTTGTGTTACTAACTTCATTTGCTACTGTGTTTATGAGGTGACTTGTTCAGGATGTGCGGATTCATATCTGCATATAACAGTCCATCTAGTCTGGGGATGACAAATGAGTGGGTTATTGAGGTGATGCAACTTTTTGGCTGGCTGAAGATAGAAGTGGCTATTTGATCATTCCCTGTTGAGGCCAAAAGGGCCAAATTGCCCTTTTGATGCACTTATTTCCTTCTGTCAGACATGTATGGACATGTAATAAATATTACAGTAGTTTTATTCATTTGCTGTTCCAAAATATTATATTCAGCTTTGCTTATATTCAGGACTGTAACATACCACTCAAAATGAATGGAATATAGGGAAAAAACCCTCATTTTTAGCTAAAGGGTTTCTTAATATTATTTAAAAATTACATCTCTCACTTCTTAGGGAAATGTATATTGTTACAGAAATATATAAGAGTTTTAAGCATCTGCCTAGATTCAGATAGCTTGTTCTGGGACATGGCATTAGATGAGCCAATAAATGTTTCTGTTCCTCTAAACATGATCTCTCTGACTCCCAATCTTTAATGATTAAACTCTTAATACGCCTTTCCCCTCTTAAGGTTGACAGAAACAGGAAAAAATGGATCAGCATGTGATTTCCTCAGCCCCTATCCCTGATGCTGGTTTCAGCATTCATCTGCATATCTCTCCGTTCAAGATGCAGGATCAATAACGGGTCGTGAATGTTGTGGAGATAATGGGCCTGCTTGTACTCCCACACTGGTGTAAATAAAGAGTAATTCTGTTGAAATCAATAGTGACCATAGTGTAAAGTAGTTGGAACTGAGATCAGAATTAAACTTAATGTTGCTGGCAAACAAGCAAAAATGCCAATTTAAAGCCAGATTTCTCACACTTATTTCCCTGGGAGACATGCTTATATATTCAAACTTCCCTTTTTCATAAATATTTTATTTAAAAAAAATGCAGCATCAGGGGAACCTGATTGCCTTCCCTTTCCCAATAATGTTTGGGATGGATAGTATGTACCTTTTTATAACAACCCTATGTCATATTGCTTGTGAGTGTGAGAGTGAATAAGCAAGCGAGCGAGCTTAATATTTGTATTTTTTTTGTGACAAGTGTGAAATAGAAAGAGGCAAGATTACACAGAGGGAAATCTAGTATAAAATTATATTTAAATGCAGTCATCTTCTCCCATATATAAATGCAGT
>JAGPOW010000304.1:65554899-65589247 GCA_030014935.1 Caiman crocodilus | reverse complement strand
TGTAATCACAACCACCGCACACGGCCCCCCACGACCCGAAGGCCCCGAAACCCCCCCCACAGGCCCCCCCCCTGCCCACCACTCCACCCCTAAACACACGGCGGCGGCCGTGCTTTTATTTTATTTTATTTTATTTTATTCTTTGCTTATTTCTATAATGATAATTTAAAAAAAGAATAATGGGTTGCTAAATAATTGAATATAGGAAGGTTCTGAATACATCAAAGTATGTCTTTGAGTTGATGAGTTATTCTCTACTGTATATTCTTGGTTATGCTCCTTCCTGTTTGAGATATCTTAGGATAGAAACAGGCATCCTCAAATGGAAGAGAATCAGCTTTGGTGGAAAACATTCTACCACGCCTGATCCACTTTATTGGGCAATGCACACATCACCTGTTATCCCGCATTGAACCCCCTGCCCAATGAGGGACAACGAGCAATGTGTTCCACCTGACAAGGGATTTCCTGCATCTCTTGCTGCCCTGTGTTGGGTCCTGCACTGACCTGTGTCTCACCCAGAAGCAGAGGTCAGCATGGGTCCTGCAGGGGGGAAGCTGAGGAGCTAGTGAATCCCCAGTGCCCCATGCCTCCATGCGGGAACCCATGCTGACCCATGTCTCTGCTTGATGCATGGGTTGGCGCAGATCCTGGTAAGAAGGCGTGGAGCACTGAGAATTCCCCTGCTCCCACATCATCCTATCTCCTTTCCAGGACCCATGCTGAACTGTGCTGGATGCAGAGGCACAGGTCCATGTGGATCCTAGCATGGAGTGGCAGGGGAGCAAGGGAATCCCTGGCACCTGGCCTCCATTCTGGGATTCACACTGACCTGTGCCTCTGTATGAAGCATGGGTCAGAATAGGTCTTGGCTTGGAAACACTGGGAACTAGAGATTCCGCAGCTTCCCACACAGAGGCATGGGTGGATACAGATATCCATATAGAGGCACAGGTTATTGGACTCCCTCAATTTTCTGCACCACCTCATGCCAAGATCTGTGCTGACCCATGCCTCCACATGAAGCATAGGTCTATGTGGGTCCTGGTGTGGGGGTTGCAGGAGCCAGGGAATCTCTGTTACTCTGTGGCTCCATGCTGGGACCTCCCCTGGCCCATGCTTCATGTGGAGGCATGGGTCCCAGCAAAGACACCCAGGGTCATATGGAACCAGGCCTGGAGACATGGGGTGCTTGGGATTTCTGGGCCCCATGCCTCCATTCTGGGACTCAGGCAGGCTTTCCCTGCTTGCAGAAATGTGCCCCAGGCATTTCTTTAAGTGGGGAAAATCAGGCAGGTGCTCAGGTGGCTTGAGGGTCCCAATCCTACCTGGGGTGTTGAGGAGCAACGCCACAGAGCAAAGAGATGACTGCCACAATAAAGTGATACAGTGTATTAGTACTTTTCATTGATGGTACAACAAAGGGTAGGAACAACTATTTATTTACTTGTCATTAGTGCCACCATAAGTTTTTATCCGGCACAAAAGTGGCATCCGGTAACATCCATTTCTACCCTTAGTCTCTAAGGATTTTGCCTTGAGTGGTTTGTTGTTCCATGGCTATGTTAAAAATTATGTAAATATGCATCTAATATTTTTCTTCTTCTGGATCCCCATTTTTTCTTGTTGGCACAACAAGCATTTGGGAAAGTAACAGATCCCTTCAATCAAACATATTGAAATGTAATTTTGTATGTCAAAAGCTGCTAGCAGCTGGAACTGAATAAAGAGTTTTGCCATTGTGGAAATACACACACACACACACGCACACATACACTTCATTCAGACATGGATCCTCTCTATCAATAAATCACTCCCTTTAATTATTGAAATATAAAACTAACAAATCTTGGTTTAACATCCAAAGCAGATCCACTAGATTCATTGCAGAGTGTTATTGTTGGTGATTATTTTTCTAAGCTGTCAGTCACTGTACAGTAAATTTCCAGAAAGGGAGCTAGATAAAACCTTTCATTTAAGTAGACTGCTTCATGCAGACATTGTGAAACAGCTTTATCTGAGTTTGATGAAGAGGAGAGAAATAGCTGTGTATCAACCTAATATTGGTGGCCCACTGTTTTTATGCAAAAATATTGAACACATCACAAGAAGAAAACATGAAAAGAGTCAATTATTCACATACAATGGTGTAGTTCTGTGTAGTCACAGTTTTCATTTAAACATTGAAAAAATATATATCAGATTTTTGACTAACAATAAATGAATAAATAGAAAATGTAAAAGGTGATTGTACAGCTATAATAATAAGTCAAATAACTTATTTCATTAAACAGCTACACCCTTAGATTTAATCAAATATCAAATACATATTCAGATATAATATTCAATGTTTTATGTATTAAAAGTGACATTTTAAAAGCGAAACTGTGCCCTATTGAGCATTTTAGCAACTAAAGCTCAGATGCATTGCACATACCATGCCAAATGCCTAGGGTCCAGTCCAGCAAAGCACCTGAGCATGGGAAGCTCTTTAAACATGTTGAAAAGTCCCTAGGATTCTCCTGCAAGACTGAAGCTCAGGAATGAGATAATAACATGGTAAAATCACTTTACTCTAACCTTGCCCATAGATATTTTCTGTTGGGGTGCTCACTTCTTTGCATTTCATCATGCCTGTCTGTCTCTTGCATGCCCGTTTACAAAAAACATTGTTTATCCACCATTGTTTTGTGAAGATTTTGAGAGAAAAGGCACAAGTTTTTATAGGAACTTGCCATCTTTTCACTAGTATCTGGTGAGGAGAATTCTCACATGTGGCCTAATGATGATGATCATGCCTGCCTGCAGATTATCATAGGAGTTTGAGCTACTGTTCCAGTGCGGGTCAACCTTTTTTTGGACTCGGGACACTTCTGTTTAAACTTGAGGCACCCCTGCATAACTTTTGTGAATTGAGCAGCACCCTGTTGCAAAAACAAATGTATTTGTTACAGGGCTCAGAGCTTTGCAGGCAGTTGGGTGGGTGTTCCCAAAATGACATGTTTTAAAAATGCGTCCACATCTCAGTCTCCTTCATGTTGGGAATATAACTTCTCCAAAAATTCCTCTGAAGAGTTAGGCAGACAAGATTCTTTGGGTAAATCTGATATCTTTTATTAGACCAACTCAAATAGTTGGAAAAAAATCTTCTTTGCAAGCTTTCAGGCACAAACTCTGAAGAGTTAGAAACCTGAACAATCACAGCCAGAAATGAAAATGTCTGCCAGGAGCAACAGGCTTTGAATGTAACTTGCACTGAAACACGGGAGGGTTCTACGCAGGGTAAGGATGCTGCAGAGGGTGCTCAGGCTGTGTGTGTGTGTCTGTGTGGTGCTTTCAAGTGACACTTGAGTCAATTAAAATACCAGTCTTCTTACATTGCTGTTAATTAACATGATAGCATTACCATTAGCAACTGTCTCTGCTATTGTTTTCATTATTAACTGTGTTGATGAAAACTTATAGCGGTAGCAATTTCCACAGAGAATTTCTAGGTTTACTCAACAGCGGGAGACAGAAAGTGGAAATATTTACACTTCCTTGGTATTTTACTGGAGAGTCTAAGACTTTAATGGTTGAGTAGTGGTTTGGGAGTTAATCGTTTTATTACATTACTTCTCCCTGACTGCAACATTTCCCTCACTATTTATTTAGTTTACATGGCAATTTTCATCACTTAAACAAAGTAATCGCATAGATTGTCTTTAAGCGAGTCTGTATTTATTGCAGTTTGAACACACTCGTTGGTATCTGACAAGCAATCTGATTTCTACAGGCTGTCACTTGAAAATAGGATATTACCAGCACATCCATCTACCCAGTGTGCCTCCCAAGTATTCATTACAGAGGTGCATCCATGCATCTTTAGCCTATGAATGTATCTTTGTAGTATCATCAGCCAATTTTAATCTCAGGTGCTGGACATCTGCATAAGGCACATTGTGGAGGAAACTATTAATTCTAAAGCATCCTTTTCAAGAAATGAAAACAGCTGCAAGGTGTAATTGGATTCTTTTACTGCTCCATCCCCATAGCTCCATAATTTCATGCAAACACAAAGAAAAGTAACCCAGAGAAAGTGACAAGGGAGCGGAAAATTCCCTCAATTCCACCTCTGAAAAGGTTGCAGTCACAGGGTTATATGCTGCACACTTATATGTTGTGGAGGTAGGATGATATCTCTCAGCAGACTATTAGAGCCAGAGACAGGATATCAGACCAGGTAGACCAGGCTTCTTTTTCTGTGTGGTCATAGTATTTACTGCAAAACAAGGTGATTGTATTGCTTTATTTATTTTATTGGATTTATTTGCCACCTTTCCCAACAAAAGCTCAGGCAGCTTACAATAAAAGGAAAAATAACTTACCAAAGCAGGTAAAATGCTAAAATAAAATAGAAAACAAAATCTCTCTAAATTATGTCCCAGCTTAGCCTTTCTTGCTGAATGCCTGCCCAAAATATAAGACTACAATGCTCCCAGAAGATGCCAGGGATTGCGCTCTGGTGGGCCTCAAAGGGATCAGTTCCAAAGCGGAGGGGTGTCTACCAGCAATAACCTCCTACATGTTTTAGCCAGGAAAACTTGGTGCACTGATGGTATTTGCAGAAGGTTGCACTTGGCTGATTTCAGGGACCAATATGGGGCATAAGGGATAAGGGAGTCCCTTATGTATGCAGGACCCAGACTGTTAATGGTCTTAAGGTCAAAACCAACATCCTCAACTATGCTCAAAAAGCTAATAACCTGTTTATAAGAAACTACAATAGAAATCAGTTCAGTCTTAGGGTTTTTGAACAGCCGTCCCCAGCCTGAAAGGGACCAGACAGAAACACTAGGAAGTGATCTATCCTTGTCCTTCTGACAGACCCATTACCACTCATAATAGTCCTGGTATTGAAACACGTTCAGCCTCCTGCAGAACACAGCGCAACCTTGAACCCATAAGACTCTGCAGACTCTTGCTGCTTAGAAAGGAAACCTGTACCAGAAGGAATCTCTACATTTTTATTTGAAGCAAGAGAAGCCTGCTTAGCTGATTAAGGTTGTTTAGATTTTATACAACTATTTTAAAACTCGCTTTTGCTGATGTCTGATGCAGGGTTAATCACTAGGTGATATTAGAGGTCTTTGACTGACATGATTGTTACAATATGTAAATGTTTGTAAAATGTTGGACGCTCAGAAGAACAAAGCCAAGAAGGAAGGTATCACACTTATTAGCAGAACTGCAGTTGTGATGCCTCTTGGTTTCCCTAGGCACACTTCTTGAAATCTCAGGCCTATAGCTGCCATCTGTCTCTAGTGTAGAATCATACAGGTCCCCCCCTCAGACTTTGCACTTGCCAGTTTGTAATAATAATGACTACCCCAGCAGGTGTGGTTTGTATTTGGATCCTGCACTTCTGCTGCCTTCAGGAGCACTGCCAGTGATAAAACGACCCCACAGCCTTTTTAAAGGAAAATAATGTTTATGAGAACAAAAGTATTTTAGAGAAAATTGGATCTTAAAACAATAAAAGAAGACCATATGCCATGTCTCTCAGCTTCCAATGCTGTGATCCTCAGAGCCTTTTTTCAGGGCCTGTCTTTCTGATTTCATTTGTATTACCTGTCACTGGTCATTCTTGCTGCTTCAGGCAGTCTTTGATCTTGTATCTCATAACTTTGGCAAAACAAGGGTACGATTTGGTGGAGAGAGAAGGAAGGACCAATGAAACTAACAATATCCCTCATCATCACTGTGTTGCCTTCCTGCTCAGTCCATGGTGAATACTAGCATTGAAGGAATAAAATAATAATTTCACTATTCCCAGTATACATTCGGATCTATAAAGTCATACAAAACATTCACTGCATCTTATAGTGACCTTACCCTTCGGATCAATTTGCATATAAGCGTCCATAAAACTATTACATCCCAATGTACTTAAATTAGTACATAGCAGTTCCCAGACCATCACAGAAAGATTATTAAATTCTGTAAATACAGTTTAATGTAGTATGAAAATTGCTCAGAAAAAATTCAAGTTTCTTTTTCTTATTGAAAGACTACACAATTGTTAAGACTCTGTTTGACATTCAAGGTTAATTTAAGGGATTTAATTCCTGCTTTCAGTGTAATAGTCACTCTGGAGCTCCCCTGTAATGCTAGGATACTATAAATCCTGGAGCATATGGGACTAAGAATAAGAAAGTGTTGTCAATGCTGTTTTTATGGTCTGAGTCAAAGCCTTCCCCCCCCAGATGAATTAGCAGTTACATTTTAATTAAATTATCTTCTAGTTATGGAGAAAAAAGCATGATTGGTTGGCAGCCCTCATTTAAAAGGAAGAAAAATGGTAGCTGTCATCCAAAAAATTCCTAGCCTGTCAAATGTTGCTGAGTCTTTGAATAATTTCCTATTAGAATTTATCAAATCCTGGAGGCTGATGCTAGAGATGACTTCTACCAGAAGAAACTCTGATGTACATTTCATAGCACTTTTGTACCTGGAGACAGCCAGGAAAGTTAAGGTAAACCTAATAAAGGTGTGAAGCCAACATGTAAATTTGTGAATTCCCTTATTCAGAGGTACTTAATGTCAAATGTTTTATATTTTCAAAGCAGTCGATCAGTTCTAGGCAATGTCACATCACAGAGAGATGTCTAGACAAAATCTTTGCTAAACAAGTGCTTATGCAAAAACTAGCATGCATTCACTTCAGTATAAGTAGGAGTAAACAACCAGAGGAGTCAGATCCTCAGAAAAGAAGCCTTTAATTTGCCAGGCAAAAAATGTATAGCCGTAAATCATATCTGTCCCTTGATACATAAAATAGTGTATTTATAATGTATGTGCTCTATAAGATGGATGTTGTCTAAGTGTTAGTTTGATTTTCAGTATTACATCTACAACCATTTCTATTGTGGTAGAAAATGAAGGATAAAACACATTTTAAAAAAGGCTAAGTGGGTACCATATATAAGCATAATTGCCATGATCTGAAAGCAGATGCTTTGGAGAAGAATTCAGAACTCTTCTTTTAGTGAGAAACAAAGAGGCTATTGAATACTGGAAATTTCAGAGTACGCCTTTTCAAGTCATGATGTTATAGCATCCTATAAGCTTGGGGAAATCACTTTCTTTTTGTTGGGCAGGAGAGGGGAAGGTTTTTTTGTGGGTTTTTTCAAGTGAAGATCAAATGTTGATCATAAAATGATGTAACTTTATGAAAGAAATAGCTCTGAACTATTGTGCTTGTAGTAAACTAATTGTTCTTTGCATATTGATATTCTAGATTTGAACAGAACTGACTTTAAAATATTAAGCAGAGAAAATTTTCTCCTTTAAGCCCTTGACTTTTGCAACCGGTCTGGATTTAAAGATCTCTTTGCAGTTTTATTTATAACGAAGTGTGAAAGAGATAATTGAAATGCCTGACAAGCAAGAGAATGGGGAACATACCTCACAGCTAAGGCTCATTATAAATGACATGGACTCTCATTTTGGAGCTAAATTACACACATGCCACATAAATCTGTGTCTATCCAGCTATTACAGTATCTTATTATAAATCACAGAAGCACAGTCCTGCTTTTGGATTCATCAGATGTGCTTCCAATTTAGGCCAAGCCTTTTTCCCTCGAAACCTATATAATGAATTATGGGCTCATGTTTCCACTCTAAAAATATGAAACTATAGTTACACTTTTCTTTCCTGATTAAATAAACTTTACTAGGGGGAATTTCCCATCTCACTCCTCTATTAGCAAACCAAAGCAGCATGTACAGCTGTGTGAACTTCAGTGATTTGCAAGAGGTTTTTCATGGAAATTTTTTCTTGTTCTCCAGCTTTTTGAGAGGGTTGTATGAGGATGGGTTTCAAGCTTAGTATCTGGAAATAGTGCTTTACATAGTTTGTCCTGGAGAACACTTGCAGTAAACCATGTTCACCAGCAGTTAATCTACACCCACAGCTGATGTCTGTTGTCAGCAACAAATTATTTTCCTGGAGTACATAAGACAAAATGAAATGATGGATTGCTGACAGAGAGGCACCAGGGACCCAGACAAGGAGTATATTTTCCTCTTACATAAAAGATTTTTGTATTGCTTTGAGCTTTGTATATATCAGCTTGTTTTACATTTGGTCTACATAAGTGGAGAAGGCAGGTAAGGCTGAATTGCAGAGTTGCGTTCTGGGTTTTATCCTGCAGTTACATTGTTGGAATTTATACAAGTAAATCTCTAGCCACTGCACAGAAGTTACACTCTTAATTTTTGTTGCAGAAGGAGGGCAGTGGGGATTGGTATTTGGTGGCTCAGTGATAGTTAGGCACCTAACTAACCAATTATGACTATCAGCTGTATTCTTAAAAAATCTCCCTGGAAGACTTGGGCCCGTGAATAGCTTATGTTTAAATACTGGTGGTACCTCAATGTTCTCATATCCTTATGCAGTAACAATCCCTCTCAAAATAGTAACTGACAGAAGAATCAGGCGTTTTCTTCTTTAAATTGGCTCTAGTACTTTCTTCATTTGGAGGTGTCTGAATTGGAAAGAGTGATGGTTGGTACGTGGAGTCAATGAACAGGCTCTGAAAGCACCATTTGCTTCAGTAAGATATTGATGACCCCATAACTTATGCATGGTGGAGCAAAGCATTGCCAAGAATGAATTATGAAAGGTCATTTGTAACAAGCATCCAGGGTCAGCCTACTGATCGATTTAGCACAGGACTTTCTAAAAAAAAATCAGTAGGTGAAATTTGTGCTCACAAAAGTGAAGGGCTGAGAAATGCTGTCTAGAGGCAGACATACCTGCAGGCAGGTGCTGGTCAAACTTCTACTGCCAATGCTACTCCATGCTGATGTCTGGAGCTTCTCAGTGAGCTCTTCCAAGGGACTTCAATCCTGATCTTCTGCACATTGTGCTCTTTTAGACTTGGACTGTGACTGAGCCCTGCCAATGTACTGAGTCTTGAATTATAGCTGCTACAGTCCTGAATAAGCATATCATTTTGGGAATCCACAGTATAGTTGTCTGTACCCTGGCCCACCCTGAGTGTTTAGGATGGAAGAACACTGGTGATCCTTTACAAACATGTGTAGGATGGGGTGCCACTGGTGACTCATCTCTTCTCAAGCTCCCTTTCTTAAGTTATCTGTTAGAGCACGGTGCAGGGATCCTGGTTTTCTCTGATTTTAAAAAATTCCCAATTTTCAGTTAATAAAAAGTAACCCCGAATCCACATTTTTCCATGATTAAATGAAACATTATGATATATAGCTATATATTAGAGGTGTTTCATTTAAATCACAGAAAAGTGTGGATTTGGAATGACTTTTTTTAACTGAAAATTGGGGATTTGTTTAAATCAGAGGAAACCAAGATTCCGAGTGATGAACAAGCCCCTTCTCTACTGCTGATCTGCTGTCCCTGCTTAAACATGCACTCCTGTGCTTTAGAAATATACCATGATCTTGACGTGTATCATCCAATGCAATCCCAGTCTTGAGACTGAAGGAAAGACAATCTGTGGAATAATAGTTTTGCATTTTGGACAGATAACTTTCAGGGATTCAGATAAAATCTGCAAATTTATTATTTGTTCATGAAACATAAATGATGGCTCAGAAAGTGTTCAAATAACTATAGTGTCATTGTATGAAATGTATATTGAACTGTTTCACATGGCAGCCTCTGCAAACAAATCATCTCAACTATGTGTCAGTTTAATTCCATATGAAAAAGCATGAAAAATATTGTAAAAGATCCCTACAGGGCGCAGTGCCTTGTGATTCTGCCCGTTTAGGTTCATAGCTCTGTATAGTCTTTTTACTGTGAGTACCACCAGAATGATGGCAACACAGTCATTTTGAATGATCTCATAACTAGCAGAAACTTCCGCAAATGCTAAAAATGAGGGATCCTTTGAATCACGAAGTAGAGGGGAAAGGGGGAAGAGAAAACAGCATGGACATATAGATTGTAACCTTTGCCAAAATGGCAATAGCTGAAAAGTGTTAACTGTATCACAGATGGCAATTTAGGAAGTTTAGTTATTTTTCCCCAATACCTAATGCTTCATTAGCAATACAACCACAGGAATAAGCGATGTGCCCCTCACTGCTGATTGGTGGAGAGGGGTGGAGCCACATGCCAGGCAACCCTCACAGCCAATCAGCAGCAAGGGGTAGAGGCAATAGTCATCTTGCCAGCAGCTGTTCAAGTGGGCAGCTTCCCTTTGCTGCTTCTGCACCCTACTGGGCTGCCGCAGTGCCTCAAAGATTGCTGGCTCCCTCTGAGGAGCCAGCATTTTATTTTTAGTGAATTTTCTTTTTTCCCCTGTGGATTTGAGTAGGTCCCTATTCATAACATATGGGTATATTTGGGATCTAACCTTCACCCGGTCCATAGAAACCAGCCCTGGGATCATAATATACTGGTGGGTTCATGTTCACACGGAGGTGATAGCTGTTGCAGAACAGTTCTAATGAAGTTTTATTTCTGATGGAATAAAAATGTGTAGCAAACATTTCCTGGTACTTGATATTGTTACATAAGACCTCATTTAATGTTTTGTAGCTCTATGATGACTACCATTCAGGTCTTGCATACAGTAAAGAATAAATTGTTATGCTGCCCTTTAGAAATTAATATATATGTGAACATAATTCAGCACCTGTTGCAATGATGGCTGCTCACTGGATTCTAGCAAAATAGAAGACTGTGATACATTTTACAGGCAAAAAGTGAAGACTTTGTTTAAAATAAAAAAAGAAAAAGTATTTCATAGTCAAAAATATTGTCCTAATGAGTGCTAGTACCCAAAGGCCATCCTTCTTCATGGTGTTTGAAATCCCTGGTTTGTTATCTGATTCCTGTAACAAGTCTGAATTCAAGGTTCTGTGGTTTGCTTTGTCACTTATGCTGACAAGAATATTATCTCCTGTTGTATATGTTGATAAGATCACTGACTGTAACAAGGAAGATATAGGGGTACAGATTTAAGCACTATTAGTAGGTAAGAGAAAAAGACTCTTATATATTTATAGTTTGAGGCTCTGGAGTTATGCCTTCAAGTTTTATATGAATGAAAAAAAAACCCTATGTCTCAGAAGATCTGGGTTCTAATGCCTATTCTAGTTATTTGGTCTAATCATGCCAGGTACTGAAGAGGTGTGAGGTAGTATTGTTCAGTCTGTTAGTTTGACATTGTCTTCCCAATGTTAATGCACTCATGGAAAAGCTTTTATGTAAAATTTGAGACTGATTCAGTATTTGGCCTAATTTAGATGTCCCCACATATTCAATTAATTATTTGGGTCTTTTAGCAGGGTTTTTATTGGTGTGTATATTTTTAAACTTCTTATTTTACTGTTTATTTTCTGTTACTCTAACCTAGTGATGTTTACATGAATTTGAAATAATTTTATGAAAAACTCGAATCTTCTGTCTACTTGTATCCAAAATAAGTGTGACCTACAAGTAGATCCATTCCATTTTTAATTCAAAGCTCTAATCGGTACTTATTTTTAAAAATTAGGTCTTGGCTTGTAAAATGAGAGCTGTTACCAAGAAGAGCTGAGAGCAGAGACTACTTTGGAAGAGAGTTGTAATTAATGAAATGATAGACTGATGTATTCTGGCCTCTTTGACTTCATGACATCACCGAGTCTCATTAGCAAGTGAATTACAGTAGAACAATCCTAAGCAGCTGATGCCATTAGAAACAAAAGGTTGCATTTTTTCACCAATCCAGTGTGCATGCTGTTATATAAGTAATAGATTCCATGTGGGTGGAGAATAAAGAGTTCACCATGCTGGCTGAGATATATCGCAAGCTATTCTTATTTGACCTATGTTTCATAGAAAAAAGATTCATCAGTAAACATTTCTTTTGCATATAATGTTCCTCTAGAGCAGTGGTGGTCAAATTATAGACTGTAAGCTGAATCCAGTCTGTGGGTCTCCCCATTTGTCCAGGAATTTGGTGCCAGGTTAATTGCCACAGCTCTGGGAACCTACAGAAATGAATGCTGCCTTCAGTCCCCCACTGCCAGGTCCATATAGAACCCCATAGGCTGGATGACATGCCCTGCACACCGGATTGTGCCAATATGCAGAGTGGAGTGTGTGTGTGTGTCTCCATATTTTATATTGTTTCTGCCAGAGTTCATTATAGTATGTGTTTGCTGTTTAGTTTCTCCTGTGACATTGCCATGAGGACATTTGGTGCATTGAATCAAGTTTATTATGTTTTGGGAAAGGCAGGTGTAGGAGCCATTGATTCTGATTATTTCATTAAGGGTTGATTGTAGTAACAGTGTGATATTTTGATAGGTTAGCCATTTCTTGCTCAGGAAAGGCTGTGTACTAGGGCTATGCAAAGCTTCAGTTGCTGATTTGATTCAGAGGCGAGTCGGCCTGATTCAACAGCTGAATCTCCAAATCTGAATCAAATCAGGAGACCCATTAATCTCTTTGAATCGATTTGGAAACCTCCAATTCGATTCAGAGAGATTTGATGAGTCAGACATAGACAAGGTTTTATATGTTTTTTCTTCATACCTTGAGGTTGCATGCATGGCTTGTGAATGCTGAGATGGTAGGCCAGATGGAGCATCCCTCATGAGCATGGGTAGGCCCCCCACATGCTTGGTGGTGGACCCAGAAGTGGACCAGAAGTCGAATCAGGCCAAATCTCCTCTGAATCAAATCAGCGACTGAAGCTTCACACAGCCCTAGTACACAGCCTTTGGCTAACCTATCAAAATATTGCACTGGTATTACTATTAACCTCCCCACATAATGAAATAATTAGAATCAATGGTACTTCCAGTCCACTTCCGTGTCTGCTGCTAAGCACACAGGGAGCACCCCCACATTTCTATGTGATGCTCCATCCACCCCACCATCTGAGCATTCACGAGCCATGCCTGGTACCTCAAGGTATGTAGAAAAAACATTTAAGGCCTGAATTGTAGATTTTCTGAATCAGAGTCGAATCTTCAGATTTGGATTCAGCTGAATTGAATCAGGACAGTGATCCGAATCAGCGAATGGAATCACTGTCCCCTGAATCAGGCTGAATCCAAATTAAATACAGTCCACTTTGCACACCCCTACTGTATACCACAATCTGTGGCTTAGAAGTAAAGGGCTTTGCCACCCATTGCTGGTTATTTGAATCAAATTCCTCCCTGTCTGTAGGTCTGCTCAATGCAAGTAGGATGGTGTGGTTTAAACTTCTCCCTGATTCTCTGCCCTGTGCAGCTCAAGACCTGGCCCAGCTCTGGAGCAAATTTAAGCAGCTGTACAAGCTGGTAGTGATGCTCATGGAGTCTTCAAACAGCTGAGAACTGGTAGAACTCATCAATATGCTAGCTATCCTCCTTCTGGCCTGTCATAAGCTCAAGCTAGAGATAAGCTAGTGCAAAGAGAGGATAGGACCTAGTTCCAGCAACTTTTGGTCAGCTGAAAATTCTACTCCTGAGGAAAATCATTAGCTTGGCAGATATAGCCAGTCCCTGGGAAGTAACCAATTTACCACGAACGAGTTCAAAGTAGTACTTCATTTTCCAAGTATACTTTTGAGCCATTCCAAATGGTTTTAAACCAGTTCAATAGTTTTGTATATTTGGCTGCTTTCATTTCAAACTGCATTTAAACTGTTCTAAGTATTACATGTGTCCAAACCCTAATTGCCAACTTGCTTATGCTGATTTAAATCAGGAGCAATCCAATATTCATCTAAAAAATAACTCTGGTAGAAACAGAGAGTTTGTGAGGTCCAAATCAGGCCATGTATCTCAGTATACTGAATTCAGAGGACAAGGGGACAGCTTTAAAAAATAACAAGAACAGTTGAGGCTCTTTTTGGTGTGAAGGCCATTATGCTGCCAGAACTTGTTCCAAGCTAGGTACTGACTCTTTAGATTCTGAATAGCAGGGAAAAAAATATACTGTGTTTTCTCAAAGATTCAGTCAAGCTAACAAAGATTGAGATGATAATAGACTATTGTAGGGGGAATATAGAACTCATATTCATAAAATCCTTGCATTAGTCATAAAAGTTCCCTTGGAAAATGCAAACAGAAGAAAGGCTATTTGAAAGCTGTTTCCCGAGTGCACAATGAGAGGTAATGACAGCTTCAGTCAAAGGAACTCAGTGACATGGTAAAAAAGAACGACCTCATTTCAGAAACCCAGAATAAATACTGGACTTTAAATGACAGCAAATCTCCCAAGAGATTTGAGCTCTGAGCCTAGACAGATAAGGATATTTGGAAGTACAGACTTTTAGAAAGGTGAAAGATTCAAAGAATGTTACTCACATAAGTATCTGCGTGAGTAGCCTTTTAAAAAATGTGCTTATCTGTCCTTGGCTCTGCCTAGGAGCTAAAAGCCAACTCTGTGGTTATTTGAGAACAGAACCTTGTGTTCCAAAGTCAGCATTAAGTAGAGATGCATTTAATAGGAACCACTCAAGGCTTTCACCTCTGGTAAAGCTATACGTGTTTTATATTGGGTGAAGATGCTAGTATTTTCAATAGGGTCTTAAACTGTTAAAAAAAAGCGAGCGAAAAAGAAAAGATAGGGTATAGAGATAATTATTTTCTGCCTTCTTCCACAATGAGAGCAAACTTAAACCAACTAACATCTCCAGCCCCCACAAAACCAGAGGTTTTAACATTTGTTTCTTTTTTAAAACTGAACTGGGCCAAAAATAAATTTCAGATTTAACTGTGGGAGGAATGTGGGATTCAAATCATATATGGATGAGAAATCAGATTTCCAAAGGTACAAGAGAAAGTCTAATTTTCTCCTTTGGATACATAGGAAATCGTTTGAGGATAACCACAGTAGCTTTTCTTCCATTATTTTCAAAATCCATGGACAGAGACAGAAATAAACTGATTTCTTTTCCATTTCTTGTTTTATTTATGGTATTTAAATCTTTTAAAACATACTTTTCCCCTCAGCTTCACTAAGGATAAAATGCCTGTTAGGATAACTGAAGTGTTTGGTTTTGAAGGAGAGGCAGGGTTATGCATGGTTCAACAGTGCTGAGCCAAGCCAGGTTTAACCAGAACTTCAGAGACCACACCAAATACAGTTTGGTTTGGTACATATGATACTTGCTCTTATTACTATCTTCTGAACCACTTCAGCTGTTCCCATTATATAAGGTTGTAATGTTTCCTTCTCATCATTCTTGCAATATGAAGAGGCTTTGAAGTGGAAATAAATCACATTTATAGCCATGTAAGCTCCCATTACAATAGTGAGAACAATGGATAATTTTCCTGAATTAGGGAAGTTTTGTTTTTGTGAGGCCAAAATTGAGATCATATGATACATGCTTCTAGTAAACAGTATGGAACATCTCTATTTGGTATATATTCTCTGCTGCATCTGTTTTGTACCAGAAATACTCACCATGTCCTCTGAGCAGGAATATATATTTTGAAGAGAGTATATTACTGTAAAACTAGAAGCTTTCACCTTCCAGACTGACAGGGTGGTCTGGCAGTTCCAGTGTCATCCACAAATCATTGTACAAGATAAGTATTACTGTCTTGCTCTTGCAATTTGCATGTTACTGTGCTGATGATCAAATTTCATTACTGTGATTGATGGGGCTTGTTTGCCACCCTCAATATATACGGGGACCGGACCATAACGGTAATGAAGCTGTATTTTTTCTGTCTTAGTTTCATGTCATACCTATTCATAATATGTCCAGGGAATAACATACACGTTCCCTAAATAGATTGGATTTTATTAACCACTACAAAACTTGGTGACTCCTAAGGATCCTTTTGAATTTAGATTCTCCTTCAACTCTACAAATAGGTTTTATAAACAATAGAAGTACATGGTATCTCAATGTATGTCTGTATTGCTCAATTACAACTTCAGGCCACTCCATACTGAGACATGTCACTCTTACACTGTACATGCTACTTCATGAGCTGGAAGTATTGTAGCTGCCTTATTGTAACACTCTGCATGAATAAGCTATGCTGAGAGGTAGACTAGACTTCACTGGCATTGACCTAGTACCGTGCTAGTCCAGTTACACCACTTCTGGTTCAGAAGGTGGCATGTATGGGGTGGATATATTGCATCTCAGTATAGCACTCCCTGGGATTGCAGTTTAGTGGTATAGATATGCCCTAAATGTTGGCCTCTGCCAAAGGTGTTTGTTTTAGAAGGAGAAATTATACCACTACCTATAATTAAAGCTGTCTAGCAGTTCCCATTAAAAGATCATTTTTCAGTCATTTAGAACTTTATTCAACTTTAACCATTTAGAAGTAATTTTTCTATAGCAGGTGTTTATTTTGGAGCTGTAACTTTTTCGGAATGTTTCAACAAAAATTATCCTTCCATTTCTAGGAATAAGATCAAGGGAAAGAATGATCTTAATCTTATTTAAGAAAAGCTTAAGATTGTTACATTAAGGAGCGCTAGCACCTCTATGTTTTGGAGATAGGTCTTGATACATAAGTGAGGGTCACTCTGGGATCATGAATATGCCTTTTTCTGTTTCTTTGAAAAATGTGCACATTTGATCAAGTTAAAAACATTTGGAAAAATCTCAGTTCACATATGCTGAGTATAGATTTGTTAGAATTTGATAGTTACATTTTTGTAGACCATGTTTGCAGTGGACATGCATCATTCCAGAGGTGTAGAGGCTGTGTGAAATCTTAATTTTTCCCCTCGTCTAGCCATTATGATTCAGTCTTTAATAGCATATTACCATAATGCTCTTTTCATAGGACCTGTGCTATACTCAATCCAGAATGAGTAGTCTTCTGGGGACATATAAGAGTGGTAGATAGAAAACATTCTGTATAAGACCCTTGCTGCATTTGTTGCAAAATTGGAAGACATATAGTTAACAAGGCAGGAAATTGCAAGAAGAGACAGGATATCTTCAAGGTTAAGGCAGTTGAATGCCATTTTAAAGAACTGGATTTGACCCCAGTTTCTGCCAGAGTTCCTGCATGATGCTGATTAATTCACTTTAACCAGACTTTCACAAGCTGTGACTTGATTGTGTTCTTCATTTTCTGAGCCTGATTTGGGATCAGGTTCTGATTTGCAGAAATGTTGAACACTAAAAGCTGCTATGGAGGGAAACAGAAGCTTTTCTTTGAACACACAAAAATTATGTGAAAAATCAAGCTTTAGGCCTATCAAAATGGGTATGTAAAATTAGTAGAAGCTTGGGGCTTTACCTTATTTTTGCCCCATTTCCCTCCCTTTTGTCTTACAGGAACGTTGCAGAAAATAAATGCAATAAATGTCTGTGAAGCACTTGGATACTATAGTAAAGAGCACCACAGAAAAGTGGATATTAACAATTCTGTCTTGAGAGCAGGAATTAAACAGTATTCAGAAAATAAGGTTTGGAGTTATCCACTGAACCATTAAGGTAAATAGGGACAGGTGAGGGACTGGCCCAGGCACTGATTTAGACTGAAAGGGGATTTAATAGCAGCTTTCAAATCCCTGAAGGATGGTTTCAAAGAAGATGGAGCTAGACTTTTTTCAGTGGTCACAAATAACAGAATAAGGAGAAGTGGTCTCAAATTGCAGCAAGAGAAACTTAGATTAAATATTAGGAAAAACTTTCTCACAAGAAGGATAGTAAAGCACTGAAACAATTCACCCAGAGGTTATGGAATTTCCATCCTTGCAGCTTTTTAAGACCAAGCTAGACAAAGCCTTGGCTGGGATGATATAGATAGGGATGGTCCTGCTTCGAGCAGCAGATTGGACTTGATCTTGCGGGCCAGGTACAGATGTTACACTTTTACTGATATAGCCAATCACAAACTGATCTATACCCATAACAAAACAGAAGTTTTGCACAAACATTTGGTCTATACCCATAACAGAACAGAAGTTCATCACACCTAGACTAATTTAATAATGGCAGAACCCAGTCTAGGATTTGCCAGTGGGACACATTTCTTGTCTAGTATGGGCTTTCCATCTCATGGGCAGCTGGGATGCCATGTGGTCTGCCCCTCACTTCCCAACTGCAGGGGAGTACACAGCTGTCTGCCCCCCTGCAGCAGCACCTAAACCCCAGCTGCCACCTGCAGAGGGTGATGGCTGCTCTGGTGTAGTGGAGCACAGAGCTTGGCGCCCCCTCCGCTTCAGGTAGAATGGCTGGAGCAGAGCCTGAAGGAGGAATGTTAATGAGAGTTGCCCACTATGGACTCAGACTCCCCAACCTGCTGCCCTCTCCTGGGGGCCTCCACAGCCCAGCAGGCGAGACCAAGTGTGGCAGGACATAGCAGAGCTAGGTGGGGAAGCTGGTTGCTGCTGCTAGGAGCTCTGGGATAGTAAGTTGCTCCCTGTCCACTCAGCAGCAGTGAGAGGCACAACACTGCAGCCCCACCTCTGCTGCTGCCAGGTGGGCAGGTGGCGCTTTGCCATGGTGGCATGAGGCTCAAGGTGGCAGTGGCACCAAACATCCCCCCACCCTGCTCTGTCCTGCCGTGCCAGATCACACCTGCTGTGCTGCAGAGGCCCTAGGGAGAGGGCAGCAGGGCAGGAAGCCCCAATCCCAAAGCAGGCAGCTTGCCCCCAGCCTATGCATAAATCTGGGGACATGCGCCCCTAACAGGAGTGTGTGCAGCAGCAGGGAGCCAGCCTCTCCAGCCGCCCCCTGGATGAGCTCTCCGCAGCCCCATCCCACTCCCCACCCAAGCCCTGTGACCACGGATTCTAGCCCCAGGCCCCAACCTCCATGCTCTACAATAGCTGGGTAGCAGCCTCAGCCCTGTGCTCAACTCCCTCTCTCCCTCCCTCACTATGGTGGCTTCAGTTCCATTCCCCCACCCAACTTACCTGCAAGGAGCTGCTCTCCAGGCTGCATGGCAATCATGTGCATGTGTCCATGTGCACATGCACATGGCACCCCCTGCTGATTGCCCTTCTCTCACTCCCCCTAGCCCCTTGCAGGCTGGAACTCTGCCGACCTGCAAGGGGAAGCCTGCTGTTTCCTCCATTTTTCTCCTTTAAAAGAGAAAATCTAGATTTTTCTCCTTAAAATGAGAAAATCAAGGTTTTACCTCATTTTTCCATGGTGAACAGAAAACTTGGATCCCAGGTATCATTTGCCTAAGTATCTGCTTTTTTCCAAGAGAAAAAGTCATGCCCAGACATATGTGATTTTAAACCTAAAGATAAAAGTGAGATGATTTGAGTTCTATGTGTGTGTTTAAAAATTTTTAAAGGGAAGTGGAAATAAGAACATTTTTCTGTAGTTGTCTTTCCGTTTATTCACAGAATATGATCTTCTCCCAGCTACCTCACATTTATTACAAAAAAGCAAGTAAGCAAACTTGATTTGTGCAAAAGTTTCTAACTATTCATATAGGTAAATTAGCACTTTACATATCTTTTGCCATACTGCATAATACTTCTCCATCTATTGTAATGCTTTATCTCTGGCAGTTTCCTTTTTAGAAGGAAGATAGAAACAATCATTTATACAATACAGTAATAGCAGAAGAAAATTCTCTGTTCTGCAGACAATCACCATACTCCTTGAAGCATGAGATTTGATTCACCTTTACAACTGTCTTAGCTTATGTAACTTCAAATGTTATTAAACATAGGTACACAATTTTTGCAGAGCCTGAAAGCAATTGAAAGCCACCAGTTAGGGATTCAGAGATTCATTATGCAAAGTCCTGATACCATGTTGCATTGGCACAACATAGCATTTGACAAAGTAGATTGTTGCCTATGAAAGCTTATGGCAGAGGTAGACAAACCCTGGCATAAGTGCCAGAGCATAGCACACAAAGGCATTTTGCTTGGCTTATGTGCCTCAGGGCAGACAGCAGGGAAGGGGCCAGGGCTGCACTGCCACAACAGGGATCAGGCCCCTCACTGCTCCCCTGCCATTTGCCCCAGCACACTAACATCTTACAAGTCAAGGTTCTGGGTGTTTTTGGCACTCACCCAAAAATGTTGCCAACCTCTGATTGATGCCTTTCTGAACCTGTTAGTCTCCAAGGTGCCAGTCTGTTCTGCCTTTGTGTCATAGAATCATCATGGCTACCATATCTTCACCTTGTATAGACTGCAAAATCTTTTGATTTTAGCTGTACCTCAAAACAAGGCTTGGATTATTTTGTAGCACTCCATTATAAAGGGAGTCACACATACTCTTACTTCACACTTTCTGAAACTAAATTCTTCAGCCTCCTTAAATTGTTATTTATATTGTGGTGGTACATGTAGATCCTTTAAGCATTGAAGCCCCATTATCTTAAGTGTTATACAAATAAAATAAATAATAGGGGGTTAATCAGCCCTAAACTGAAGTGGTGTTTTTTAAAACCCACCGCTTCAATTTAAGGCCCCTGTTTCACCCTTATTTAAGCTATATCACAAGTAGGTTTATGTAGGAGGGAAAAATGGATGGAGGCAACAAAGTTAACAACATGTAGTTATCATCAGTTATCCCTCAATATGAGGATGCTGTCTGCCGTGGGAAGAGGGGGAGAATTACTTGTGATTTTTAAGGTGGCTGAGGTGTCCAGCCCATGCTCTGCAAGTTTTTCCATAGATACGACAAGTGGTGCCTTGTGGGGAGGGGGAGGAAGGGGCGGAGGTACAACTGTTGGCTAGGATGTTGTGCACTTTCCTTCCTCCTTTGCCATTTCTTCGTGAGCAAGACAGCTACAGCTCTTTCAAAGTGGGTTGTAGCTTGATGTATGGTACACCGCCATAGAAAGCTATTACCAGCTACCACTTCCCAATTTGTATGGTTGCTGCCACTCTTCTTAAGCTCTGCTTTCAGGGTGTCCTTCTGGCATTTCCTCTGTTCTCTGCTGGTCCTCTTACCATGACTAAGTTGAGGGAAGAGGACCTGCTTCAGGAGACAAGTGTCAGCCACCTGCACACAGTGGCCAGCCCAGCAGAGTTGATGTTTCACGATCTTTGCATCAATGCTGATTGTTAGCTTCAGAGAGGATGCTTGTATTGGTGCAGTGATCTCCCTATGTATATTGGGGTAGCTAATGTACAAATAGGTAGCTGCAATACGCCGGGGGGGGGGGCGTTATTCTAAATCTACTGATCTTTAATTTCACTGAGCATTCCCCTTCCCTTATCCTTGTGTAACAGGACTTGGTTGGTTTGATTAATCAACCTGCTTTAGATTTTGAAAAATTAGATTCCCATAAAGCCAGCCTGGGATCCAATCAGAGCTGCATGGAGCCTTGCTGGATCCACCCTTCTCTGTGGTGGATTTTCTGAGCTCCATGGATGTGAAGACAGGTATTGGAGTACTTGTTAAGATAACACACTTTTTCCATACTCAAAGAGTTGAAAAAGTAAGGTCCAGGAACATAGACTGTCATATTTCCTACTGCATTATATGCATTATTTCTGTACAGAGAGCACTGGGCCCATGTGCTTAGTTAAGTAGGAAAGATATTTTTTAAATGAGTTCTTTAGGATTCTTGATCTGATACTACTGAGTCCTGGAGTTCTGCCAATAGACGCCTGGTATAAGATTCTATCAGGCATAGAACTGAGTTCCAGAAGGGAAGGGAACTTTGGGGGGTTAAAGAGAGAAACTCAAATAGACAATTCCAAACAAATAAATATGGCTTGGTTGAATGAATATCACACACTGTTTTTCTTACTCGAAAAGTTTATGCCTGGTATGTGTCAGCTAAGGAAATTTCAGAGATTATTGCAGAGCAATCTAGCATAGTAACCCTGATGTGTCACATTAATTATAGTGTTGTAGGTAGGGATTAGTTCAGTTCTAGATAAAGTGTCAGCCTCTCAAAGAAACAGGGACTGAATTAGGTTAAAGTGATCACCACAGAGGTAAAGTTAGATTGCAAAGCATAATGGGTAATGCACTGAAAATTGCTTTAAGGACAGAACTCTATTCTAGTACTAGAAAATGTCAGCTAAAGGCTTATCTTGGTTTTCATTACTGAAATCTAAGCATTTACTCTGGGGTGATTTTTACTGGGAGGATATAGAGTTTCCAACCCTATCAAGTATGTATCTGCTTGTAATGTGTTTGGGCACACACACAAAGACGACAGAATAAACAGATGTCATGAGCTCTGGAGGTATAAATTCATTGTAAAGTACTTTTTTACTTTAATTACAGTTGGGAGGACAATCTCCAGTCAGGCATTAAATTGGGTCAACAACTAAAAAGGCTTGAGAACAGACATTGATTATAGCAAGTGGTAGATATACCGGAAGTAAACCACAGTGTAGTGCTGGACTTGATAAGCTTTTGTAGGCTGCAAGGGTCCCATTAACATTTAAGTAATAATGCATTAGAGAAAATATGGTTATCTTAAGATAATAAATACTTCTAGGATGTTATGGCATTAGGCTCAGCAGACTGCTTCTAATCCCTTGGGTTTGATTACTTCATAGTAGCTATATCCCCTGGAGTCATCTTGTACAGTAGCTATTATAAAATGCCTTAGTTGTTATTATTTTAAAAAATAACTTGGGTAACACTGTCATCAGTATAAGAGTTTAAGTCTGACCTTTTCAGACACTCACTTGTCTGCCCAGCTCCTTTTAAAATCTTGCATGGCCAATCTGAATCCTATTTTATAGGTAAAAAACAACACAAAATGCTGCATCAGTTATTAACTTGTATATATGGGGCACAGTGAAGCTGTGTCATTATAGATTCATAGTGTAATTTTCAGAATGGGTCATTTGACACGCTGTTTATTTAAATGGTGAGGAGAAAGCACCTGCCTCAGGTTACCAGTCAGGCAGAGGAGGTGAGATGTTGTCAGGGACAGATGTTTGGAAAAAAAATATGATGGGAAAAAATTCAAACAAAACAGTAGCTTACAATAAATCATCAGGAGTGAATGGTATTTGTCTGTGAGTCCCGAAGGAAGTGAAAAGCAAGCTGACAAAAATATGACAGTGGTTTGCATTTGCATAGAACTTATCACCAAACATCTCAAACATGAACGAAGCAAAGCTCTCTTTTTCAGGTGAGTTTGAATTATTATCCATTTAGGCTGAGATTACTTGTTCGAGTTAGCAAGTGCTAATTTGAAGGAATGTTAGTCTGTGTTAAGGTTAACCAGTGCTAGTGATGATCATTCACATGTTCAGGGGTAATATCTTCTCTAATGTGCACTGCTCAGACTTGCAGCTAGAGGCCTGGTGTGCAGGGGCATGCTAGCAGGGCTGTGTGAAATGGCACCGTTCTGTTTCAGCTTTGAGGTTTTGATGGAACAGCGTTTCATTTCAAATTTAATTTTGATTCAAAATCACTGTTCCATTTTGTTTCATTGGAACAGTGACTCTGTTTCAATGTTTCACCCACACTCTATAATGGGGAAGCTTGAAACAGCCTCTCTCATCCAGTAGGCAGATGGAGGCCTGCAACCCTGGGAGGGCTGTGGGGGCTGTGCCAGTCCTACTGGGGCTGCAGGCCCCCATCTGCCTACCAGGTGAATTAGGGAACCCAGGTACTGCCTCCTGGAACCGGGGAGCTGGGGAAGGGAACTGAGCCTGATCACTCAGTTCCCCTCCCCAGCACTAGGATCGATTGGGCTGGGGAAATTAACTCAGCCCAGCTGAGCTGAGTTCCCATCCCCAGTACTAGGATGGGGCTGGGTAAGGAACTCAGCCCACCTGATCCCGATCGTCATGCTGGGGATGGGAACTTGGCTTAGCTGGGCTGAGTTCCTTTCCCCTGTGCTGTGATCGGGCTCTCACAGTCTGGCCACAGGAAGCAGAGAGAACAAGGGCTGTGCTCCTAGCTGAGCCACATAGGGCTGTGGAGCCACTGGAAGTGCAGATCTGGTTCTCCCCTGTCTCCCACCACCTGACTGCTTCAAAACTTGAAATGTTTTGAAATTTTCAAAATGTTTTGACTATCCTCATTTTGTTTCAAGCCTGTTTTGAAGCCCTTCATTTTGATTCAGTTTCACTGTTTCACTGTTTCGAGCTTGAAATGAGTCAAAACAGTGTTGAACCAAAACAGCTGGCAAAATTTCACACAGCCCTAATGGCTAGTGGCTGCAAGTCTGCTCCATGCCTGCCCTGTTCACCAGCTCTCTAGCTACAGTATAGGCCAAGGAGGGGGGGGAGGGGCACCCCATGCTGTTTGGGTCACCCCTGCTGCACCCCAAATCACCCTACTACCTCTCTTCTGCTCCCAGAGCCCGCTCAACCCCAATCAGGCCAAAAGCAGCAGCAGCATAGCCTGCTCCCAGGCTCTCTGCAGACCATGCTGCCCCTGCACACCCAGATCCGGAACCCATTAGGCCTGGGAACCCACAATGGCCTGGGAACCCTCCTAACCCTTCTTCATCCTTCTTTATGAGCAGGATGACTGGATGTGACTTGTTGCTGCAGTGCCTAGATATCTAGACTTGTATCACAACTCCTATGTCCTACCACTGCCTTCACAGTATTTATCCATTTTGGCTTCAGTCAGCAGCTTCATCCTCAAGCTGTGCTACCACAATCATCCTTTCAGACTGGCCATTTTCCAGCAGCTCTGAAACTACCCTGCTGATAGTGTGCTTTTAAGAAGTATCCTGGGCTCTGTTGTATATGCAAATTTTACTCATTTTTTAGAAAAGGTGTCAAGGGTGTTCTTGGGAATAATAGACCAGGAAAGATGCATGCTGTACTGTAACCTTTGCTGTATTTCTTCTCCTGTTTCATTTCTACTTAGGTGAAATGATTTCTGAAGAAAGGCATGATAATGGTAGGTAGGAGATTTTTAAGTAGCTGGTGAAATACCTTTTTGAATATATCCTGTAATTTCTGAAATTATAGAACACCACAAATTTCACAAGCAGTACATTCGTCCTAAAATTACATGTAAAGAGTCACTTACACTGCTGCAAAATGCCTACACACATATATATTGTTCCCAAATCATGTTACATTGGAATCTTCTGGTGATTGTGTTATTCATGCAAATGTGACAAATAGCACTGAGTCAGACATAGGTTTCTCACAATGTTCAAGGTTCCTCTTACTGCTCCACCAAAGAATCTTATTCCTTATTTTTGAGTACCTCACGCCAATCCAATCCCAGGCTCTTGCACATCTCTGCCTCTGATCTTCATCCATGCCACTCTGTTTTTTTAGGCCAGGGTTCCTAACTGGGCTCCTAATAATACACTCTGAACTACAGCACAGCTTCTATTTGGTCATAAAGCAGAGACTATGGGCTCCCTAGTATTCAATATCATGGCAGAGAGCATGATGCAGATTAACAGGGAGTGAAGAAACAGTCATTTAGCCAGTGAATATTCTAATTTTAGTTCATGATGCTTATATTCTGCCTGCAGTAGTCCATGTTAAAAACAAAAAATCTGTTGGGTATCTTCAGTGGGGGAAATCTGTCAGGTATGGAGTAATTAACAATGAAAATATAACAAAGTAAAACCAAAGTGCAGTAGGGGTTGGATACAGCATCTTATTCATCATCTAGGACTGTCAAGGAAGTGATGTGCACAGGACATTGCAGTCATCCCATAATCAGTCACTCAACAGAACACTGTCAAGGTTTCTACAGCATTACCAAACCTGTGGCAGAGCAGATGAGCACATTTCCCATTAGGCCAAGCAGAGCTATAGCTCAGTAAGCATAGCAAACCTTTAGTTTTAACATGTTACTTGAAATACCAAAACAATTCCTGTTTGAAGTAGAATGCTTGATTTTTTGCCACTGATTTTTACTGTAGTAAAGTAAAAAAAATGAGAAGCATCCTCTCTGCTGGGGGTCAGTATATTGCAAACCTGACCAAGATATTACTCTCAACAGTGGTGGTTGCATCTTCAAATCAGGATTTGCAAGGCTGTGAGAAACATTTAGTTCTGACACCACCCAATAAGGACATGATGCATACAGAAGAGCCATGAAAAAAATAATTCTGTTACCGAACTACAGACATGTGTGCTATGCTTTACAAAAGGTTAACAGCACGTATCCCATGGCAGTGGTCAGTATCTCCACTGAATCACATTGAAGAGACCTGTATTGGCCAGCACGAAGTATTCACTCGAAGTGGAAACATTGTTGTCCTGGCTGGTTGCTGCTCTTCTTCTCATACCTAAAGCTAATTTAATAAGAAGAGAAGGAAAAAAAAGCAGTGTTGACAGCTCATGCAATGTTATGGCAGGTGCTGTGATGCTGTACATGTTGATTTAAATCCCTAAATCTCTGAGACAAATGATTAAGTGAGAATCTCTGCTTTCAATTAAAGAAAAAAAAACCAAGTTTTCTAGCTGTCATGGTTGTAAAGAAAAATTTGGAAAGTGAGTGCACCTTAGCAGCTTAAAAAGGCACAAAACAGAGTCCCAATACTTACTTATAAAGTCTCTTGATTTTTAACCCAGTGTAATGACTTTCGGGGTGATTTGGGGGTGTTTGAGATGGGTGGTATTAAGAGCAAGTAAAACACAGCAGAGCAAGCAAACAGACAAACACAGAAGAAAAGGGTATTTTTATGAGGGAACAGAAAGAGACAGATCATGGATTAAGTCAGCTCATTTCAGCTTGGTGCTCACTCCTTCTGGGCTTCCAGTCTCTGGACATTCTCGGAAATGAGGTATGAAGGCAAAGAGCGATTCTACACCACGAACAAACTCCTGTTTTTTACTTTGATCTGCCTAAGCTACTGAAAGGAGGCAGGAAGTTCAGTTAAGGGCACCTTGCCACCCTCTTCTCCCAGTAGAATGATACTCAACTTCATGCCTGCTTCTCTTAGCACATTGTGTTGAAGTAACTAGGGAGGACTAACAAACCTGTCTCTGCCTCCAGAGAGAACAGCTGAACACTAAGTTCAGTTAGGACCTCTGCTATGTCCTACCACTGAGGATATATTAGCTCTTCCATAAACTCTGTGTGTTCCCTTCTATTTCTGCCTCAAGAGCGCTTGAGAAAGCCTTATTATGTATGCTTGGGAGCTACACTTCTTATCCTCCTATGTAAAATCTTATGAAGGAGGCATTTAGGTTTCATTAGCTAAAATAGTTGCTTCTAATTAACTGGTGTAAAAATCTTTCAAGTTAGGTGCAAATTGAATTTTCTTTTTAAAGACACTAATGAAAGTCTGTTGCTAATTAAAGATATTTTGCTTGACTAAATAAGGACCATTTTTCATGGCATTTCAGGACATGAAGCTACATACATTTTCATTAACTATTCCAAATGCACATAATGATCCTTCAATCTGAACCTGACCGTGTGGATTGGATTGAAAAGAAGAAAATTAGGAAAGGGGGCAACAAAATGGAAGCAACATTGGATAGTCAGAATATGAAACAGTTTAGGTACCACCCTGATTGAGGGGCCTATTTCTCTCTTATCCTGTGGTCTCTATGTACCTCTCTGTTAATTTACAGTGGACAGAACTAGCTCCTGGGGTCAAATGCTATGCAAGGCAATTCTCCAACCATCTAATAGGATGGATGCACATCTGCCACACTTTCAACCCTGTAGGATAGAAGGCTTACTGGAATGAGAGAAGCAATCTGACTACAGCTCTTTGTGCTATCATGGGAGAGCCATGGACTGTCTCAGCATAAGTTACAACAGTCAGCATAAGTTACATCAGCATCAAGAAAGCCAACATTTGGGGCCAGAATATTGAATTTACCACCAGTGATCACAATAGGTGAAAATGCATTGGATGTTGGAAGTAAATTTATGTATCTTAGCTCCATTGTTATCAATAACTTGTCACTTCAGACTGAACCAAATACTTGTATTGACCAAGCCTCAGGTATTATGGCCAAATCTGAGCAAATGAGGGTGGAACAACAGATTGACTGTTAAGACAAAAGTCAAAGTCTATCATGCTTATATCTTCAACACTCTTTTGTATGGCAGTGAATCCTAGACCACATACCCTACTCAGGAAAAAAAATGCTTCAACAGCTTTAATTCACATTGCCTTCGCCACATGCTAGGAATTTCCTGGTAGAACAAAGTTGTCTACACTGAGGTCTTGAAACATGCCAGCATTCTGAACATGTCTTGACAGTGGTCAGGTCAACACTCAGTGTTGACTTTGATGGTTTGGTCATATGTGAAGAGTGAATGATAGCTATATACTCAAGAATCTCTTGTATGGAGATATCTCTATAGGAAGATCATATAGGCATTCTTATCTCTGTTTAAAGATGTTTGCAAGAGAGATATGAAGGCAATAAACATTGAACCAAAAGACTGAGAAAATATTGCTCAGAAGCAAAGTACTTGGAAGCAATCTTTTAAGCATGGAATGAAGGATTTTGAGGAAAAAGGCAGCTAACATGCAGAGGAAATAAGACACCTTAGGAAGAATCCTATATCATATTCAGGACTGTTAGGTATGAACTTCACATGTGACAAGTGTGGAAGGGACTGTCACTCATGAATTGGGCTCTACAGTCATACTCAGATGTTCAACCAACTGATGCTTCACTTAACAGGAATCCCTTGTCTCATGAGACAGACAGCTGCCTACGTAGGAGAGACGTGTGACAGGGTGTACCTCCAGGGGTGGTTGTGACACCCTGTGGTGGCTGTGTAACACACATCTACCCCAGCTCCCTAACCTAGTTCTTCTCTCTCACCTGCCATGTCTTGATGTTATAGTATGTTGTTTAGGAGGCTACTTTTAGGTAACCAAAGTATAGCTGAAGATGCCTTTCCTCCCCTCCTTTCCCACCTCCTAGCCCAACTGGGTGGTACAGAAATCTGCTCTTTTCTCACTCTCTGCCTCTGTACTTAGCTGGAGCTTCTGCCCTGTTGGGTTCCAGCTCACCTGACTTCAGTCAGGACCTCTGGCCCCTCTGGGCTTTGATCCCCTCTGGGGCCTCTGCCTTGTAGAAAATGCTGCCTACCTCCTCTCCAAAACCACCACAAAAATAGGAAATGGTAAATATGGGTAAAAAAATACAGGGGGAAAATTTGTGGGGTGCTGAGGACTCTGCTCCACAGCCTCCAAACCTCCCCTCACAGCAACTCTAGTCCTCTGGGTATTACTAACACCTGACTAGAGCAAAAGAAAGAGGAATAGACTGGATTAACACAAATCACCCCATTCCTCCATGTGCATCCACTTCACTGGACTCCCCCTGAGCCTATCTGAACTGTCCTTAGCCCCTCCGTGAGTACACTCACACTCAGCCTGCAGGGCCCCTATGGGGTTCAAATAGCCCTCCAAACTCTGTGTGCATTCCCCTCTCCTCTCTCAGGGTCCTTCCTAGGTCAACACAAAATAAAAGTTCTCAGTCCTTTGCACTTCTTGGGCTCTCATTCACTCAGCAGTGGCTGCTCTTCCTGCAGGGCTTGCCCAGGTCCTTGTCTGTCAGAATGGCTCTATCCTACTATGCCACTGGGGACATTCCTCCCTACCTCTGCCTTGAGAAATGGTTTATATCTCAGTTAACTCCTCTGCCTGAGTCCTGAGCTTTCTGTTTACTTGGCCCAGGTGCTGCTAATCCTTTGCCTCTTCTTCCTGGTATTGTTTCCTGCAGTGAGGTAGCTGCATGCTGCACTTTGCAAAGGAAAGGGGGAGCTTACCTCTGGGCCAGTCGCTCCTCTTCAGGAGGTTCCTTCCCTTACCTGCAGCAGGCAACTTGCCCCTTATGCTCTACTTTGTGCTTTTCTTGGCCACTGGGGTCTCTACCCCTTCAGCTGAGTTGTCAGGGCTTCCCTGCCTGCAGGCAGCCAACTACTCCTTCAGGCTATGAAAGTTCTAGCCATAAATGGACCCTGCTGCTTTTTCTCACCTGGCATGCTCTTCTCCATAACAGGAATATAGTTTCCTGTTACACGTGGACTGTTTTGGCATAAGTTACAACAATCCCAAGACTCAAAAATGTAAGGCGTCCTAAAAGGGCTTAAAGCAAACTTTTCCCATTCCTCACTTCTGTTCTTTTACTAAGGTACAAATGGAGTAGCAAAGAATTCTGAGCAAGCTCTTTAATGTTTTGCTCAAGCAAATGGTATTAAAGTGTTGAATTAGAGTCATACTTTAGCTTTGCCATACTTCTAGACCCTCAAGTGTGCTAAATGGTGCTGGTCCAACTTTAAGCACATGACTAAATAAATCTTTCATTACAGAACAGTTAAGCACAAGGATAATTTGAGTTTCTGAGTTGCTTAGTTTGCTACTAAAGAGTTTTCCTTCATTGAAGAGCTCCCTTTTAGTGATGTTTTGGGCTTTCATTCTATCATATTTACAAGTTTTGTAAAGTATATCTCCAGTTTCTGGATAGGCTGGTGTTTTCATTTCCTTTTACTATACTTGAAGTCTCAGACTTCAACAAATCACTTAAAAACTCCGTGGCCCAGATTCTCAGCTGAGGTAAAATCAGTAGAGCTCCATTTCATCTTGAGGGTTGTTCTTCTGTGTTTGTCTTCCCCGGAGGGTCTTGACAGTTGATTTACCAGTGCAAACCCAAATTATTACTGATGAGATGCCTATTTA
This sequence comes from Caiman crocodilus, assembly GCA_030014935.1. Lineage (NCBI taxonomy): Eukaryota > Metazoa > Chordata > Crocodylia > Alligatoridae > Caiman > Caiman crocodilus. Next base: position 65,558,761 of record JAGPOW010000304.1, on the reverse strand, counting down.
GATACATTTCCAATTTAGTTAGCAATTAGAATACAAATATACCGAGTAGATTGATGCCAGTTACATTTAAAATTACCACTGGGGCTAAGTTCTGTTGTTGTAACTTGAAAGTAAGTGTTGACTTTGGCTTTGCTCTTCATTTACGCTATGGTGTGTGGCCTATTGAATACAAATCCTCTAATGCAATAAAGGCAAGTTATATATGTCAAGAAACAATATCATTTTACTTGAGGTTTAAAATGATTTAGTTTTAAATTTCTCCAAACTTCTGTGGTTTTAAATAATAAATAATATATATACAGGACCAGTGGGTGATTCTAGGTCTGAGCTTAAATAAATAATGATTTTAAAAGTCCTTGAGATCCTTGTCTCATTAAAATTAAGAAAAGGTAATTAATGGCATATACTATACTTAAATCTCAGATTGTGACCAGGCCCTACATAGACAAACAGAGACATTAGAATCAGGACTCCTCTGTTCCCTGCTACCACCATGACAAAGTGGTTATGTTGTCAATGCCATAACAAGAGGGTGGGGGGGAAGTGAGACGACCACTCTGGGTGCCAAAGCAAAGGGGCACCAACAGGAGGTGTCCAGCCGAGGCAGGACATGGGATGGAGCTACAAGCGGCCTGTTTGGAGGGGCAAGGGGAGAAGGAAGGAGGAAGGGTGTTTCCCACCACTGCATGCACTCCCAGACAAGAATGTGGGGGTGGGGGTATGTGCCTCTTGGATCTGTGTGTGGGGTGAGGATGGGCTGCTGCTGCAGACTTTGCCCCATGCACCAAATGTAATTGCTACAGTGCAGTATATTGTCTCCCTGTGGCTCCAAAGAGGTGAGTTCAGCCCAGGCTCTCTACTCATGCCAGAGGCTGCTCTCAATCCAGCAGTGAATAGCCATGACATCTTCTGAAAGTGTTGTAAATCTTTCTTATTTGGGCAAGCTTTTATCAGGTGATTTTAAGTGTTAGAGTGTTTTTAGGTAACTGTTTTATTATTTACCATTTTATTTTATATTTTATCTGTTGTTATTACCTGACTTGTTTTTATTCCAAAGCTGCCCCAAACCTTTGTTGGGCAGGCTGGACCATAAAGCAATAAATCAAATATAAGTAAATAGGTCATTCAGGCTGGGGAGTCCAAGGTAACCAGATTATGCTGGACATATGCTCCCTGTGTCTTGTTAACCATATTAATCCAACTAGCTGGTAGGTTCACATGAGCTTTTAACTTTTTCTTTTTCTTTTTTTTTTTTACATTCTGCCCCTAGCACATCCCTATCCCTCCAGCATAGCCTACTTTAGAGATACTTGTACAGCATCTCCAGATGCAGGTTGGTAGTCAGGGGAAATACCTAAGATGATTTGGACTAAAAAGGCATGGATGACACCAAAGTGCGGGGTGTAGTAGATGCACTGGAGGTTAGGCTAGGTGGATTCAAAGTGACCTAGAAAACTGTAGGATTGGGCCAAAAGAAATCTCATGAGGTTCAATAAGGACAAATGCAAAGTCTTGCACTTAGGATGGAAGAATCCCATACACTGCTACAGGCTGGGGACTGATTGGCTAACCAACAGCTCTGCAGAAAATGATTTGGGGGTTACAGTGGACAGTAAGCTGGATGCAAGTCAGCAATGTGCCCTTCTTCCAAGAAGGCTAACAGCATACTGGGCTGCATTAGTAGAAGTATTGCCAGCAGATTGAGGGAAGTAATTATTCTACTCCATTCTGCACTGGTGAGGCCACATCTGGAGTACTATGTCCAGTGTTGCCTCCCCTGCTCCCCAACAGAAAGGATGTGGACAAGTTGGAGAGAACACAGCAGAGAGCAATGAAAATGGTTTGGGGGCTGGAGCACATGGCTTCTGAAGAGAGATGGAGAGAACTGGGTTTGTTTAGTTTGGAGAAGCGATGACTGAGAGGGGATTTGTTGCAGCCTTCATCTACCTGAGAGGTGGTTCCAAAGAGGATGGAGCTCTTTTCCATCTGAACTGTTCTCAGTGGTGACAGATGACAGAACAAGGAGCAATGGTCTCAAGTTACAGCAAGGAAGGTTTAGGTTGGATGTTAGGAAAAACTTCCTCACTAGAAGGGTATTGAAGCACTGGAACAAGTTACTTAGAAAGATTTTTAAGGCTTGGCTCAACAAACTGTGTCTGGAATGATCTAGTTGGGGATGGTCCTGTTTTGAGCAGGGGGTTGGACTAGATGACCTCCTGAGGTCCCTTCCAAACCCTACTTTTATATGATTCCAAGCTTCTATGAATAAGGTCTATTTCTAGCATCTCCTATTGATTCCTATCCCAAAAGAAGAGGACTAGAAAGAAATATGGCTAAGCCTTTAAAAAAAGTTTCACATATATGAATTTAAGAGATGAGCTTTAAGCTGTTAAATTACAATATTGGTTTTTGTTTTTGAAGCACACTGTCGGTCACTATGTCCACCAATACACAGTCCCAGCATGCAGATAGTACAATCTTACTACATATGAGGGGGTAGAAAGACATATAGGTGAGAGCAAGAAATAGTCTGGTTTCCTCTTCCAGTGCCAGTACTAGTAAGTTGAGACTAGAGAAAAGAGAAAAATATGGCAGAAAAATAGAAGAGGCTTTAATTTTAAAGATTGCTTCTTAGGCCGAGGTTACAAAAATATGTCACTGAACCTCACTATAAGTAAGAGATTTTTTAAATTCAGCAACTGGTGTGTGCCATCGTATTTTTAAGTGAGTGGAAATTAATTAAAATAGGCTTAAATAACTCATGAGAATTTAGGGATGGCTGTACAATAAGCCATTTGTGTGAATAATAATAATGATTTGTTCCATTTATATATTTATTCTGTAAATTCTAAAGCAATAGCTAATGGTCCTAAACCTATTATAAACCAAAGTCAAACTAATTATCAGAAAACCTTGTCTTACTCTTCTTCTAACAAGAATTTATCCCTTACTGTTATGTTTCATGGATCATTTAAATTGTAACAATCTGATAGGTAAGTTCAATTATTCTAAATATCATAGAATCATAGAGAGAGAAGTACAGCTGGAAGGGACCTGCAGAGGTCATCTAGTCCAACCCCCTGCACCTAATGTTTCTGTTCATGCATCCCCAAACCACATATTGAGTCTGTGATCTACCAAGACTCCCAAGTCCTTTTCCATAGTGCTGCCACCCGCCCAGGTGTCACCACCTGATTTGTGTTTTTTATTATTTCTCCCAAGGCATAGCACCTTGAATTTTCCACATTGAACTTCATCCTGTTAGCTCTAGCACAACTTTCTAATCTGTCATGTGTCTCGGGTGGCCGGAGCCGTCCAGAGGATTGCTAATTTAATCAGACGTCAGGTGGGCCAGTGGTGGAGAGGCGTGACACAGCGTATTGGTTGCAAAAATAACTTTTACTTTAACAGTACTTATGCCGTTAGTGGCCACGACGCAGGTGGTAAGGTAGCTTACGTAGTTACAGGTAATGAGTTGCTTGAGTAGTTATAGATAATTGGCAACAGAACAAGCGGGCGAGCTTGTAGACAGAAACAAGCATGCAGGATGAAGGATACGTTGGGAGCAAACTGTGATGGGGAGATATTGGTGGGTGATCAGTCCGCCAGCTTTTCTCTTCCACGTGGCAAAGTTCTCCATACTTTACCACGTGCTCAGAGCTCTCTGACTTGGGCGGAAGCTGCACGGACCTTTATACTTTTAGAGTAGCCAATGACAAACCAGCAGATAGGAAAAGCTAATGAGGTAGAACGTACCAAATTTAAAGTAACTGTAGTTGCTTAGGGCAGTTCTATTGTGACAGGGACACTCAACTGATTTGGTTATGACATGCCCCCTTGGCCATGTCACAATAGATAAGGG
>JAGPOW010000304.1:65530076-65554799 GCA_030014935.1 Caiman crocodilus | reverse complement strand
CCACGTGGCTAGAGGTTCTTCAGGTTTCATTTTTGATTCCCTACAAAGTTCTTGTAACTCTGGTCGAGTGAGCGTGCAATATGTAACAGTAGTACGTGTGGTACCTTGCGCATCTGTGACATTTTTCACCAATGCTATCGGGTGAGCCGCAGTCGGGAGAGGGTTAAATTTGTCAGGCGGGAGCACTGGATACAACTTTCCTCCCTCATATGCGGGCGGTTTCACTATTAGCTCCACGTCCAGGGGCGGAGCTTCTTTTGGTGCCACTCCGAGGGGTGGGGCCATAGGCGGTGATGCAGCTGGCCTGCCTCCCAGGGGGATTTTTGCACCCTTTTGGCTTTCCTTGGCGCCATATTCTGGCAGCAGTGCCATGCAGCTGGCGCCATTTTCTAGCAGCGGCTCGGAGCCCCCACCACCTGGTCTAGTGACTCCTTGCCCATTGTGTTCAATTGAGCCTCTAGATTTGTGTTCTCCTGTAGTAGACCTGCTACCGAACAGAATAACACATTTATTATTTTTCCTTTATTCCACTTTGTCACCCCCCATTTTGCCGTGTGGCGGCCCTCGGTTTCTAGGCCTTCCTGGAGCTGGCTGAGGAGTTCATGACCACACAATTCAGGCACTAAAGCCGGACAGTTAAACCAGTCCGGTGGGGTGGGTTCCCCTCCTTCCCTCAGGTACCGGGTGCACTGGGCAAACTCTTGAGCGGGGGTCAGATTTTCTGTCTTCTTTGCCTTCACCCCCGCTAGGAATAGGGTCGATGTTTCATCCGGGGGCTGATAGCAAACCCGGTCACTGCCATGTACACACCCGAGCTCCCTGGGGAACAGCTTTGCTCTCCACTCCTTCATGACCGCTCCTTCCCCTTTCACCGAGAAGTAGCCGTCAGTGTTCCTTCCATCCCCTCCTACCACCTGGTCGTAGGTGATATACACCCAGAGTTCATCCGCATTTTCCACGCGGTGGGTCCCGGTGTGCCAGGGGCAACACTCAATTAAATTCATCTCCATCACCATGCCCTTAGATCCTGTTTGTGATGCCATGTCTCGGGTGGCCGGAGCCGTCCAGAGGATCGCTAATTTAATCAGACGTCAGGTGGGCCAGGCATGGAGAGGCGTGACACAGCATATTGGTTGCAAAAATAACTTTAACTGTACTTATGCCGCTGGTGGCCGCAATGCAGGTGGTAAGGTTGCTTACGTAGTTACAGGTAACGAGTTGCTTAAGTAGTTACAGATAATTGGCAACAGAACGAGCCGGCGAGCTTGTAGACAGAAACGAGCATGCAGAATGAAAGATATGTCAGGAGCAAATGGTGACAGGGAGATGTTGGTGGGTGATCAGTCCACCAGCTTTTCTCTTCTATGTGGCAAAGTTCTCTGAACTCTACCATGTGCTCAGAGCTCTCCAACTTGGCAGAAGCTGCACGGACCTTTATACTTTTAGAGTAGGCAATGACAAACCACCAGATAGGAATAGCTATGAGGTAGAACATACCAAATTTAAAAGTAACTGTAGTTGCTTAGGGCAGTTCTATTGTGACAGGGACACTGAACTGATTTGGTTATGACATCAAGAATCTTCTGAATTGCATAGTCCAGTATTTTTGCTATCCTTCCCAGTTTCATGTTATCTGCAAACTTACTCAAGAAGCCTTCTATGCTAGCATCCAAACAGTTAATGAACACATTGAACCGCACTGAGCCCAGGATAGACCCTGTGCAGGATGATTCAGACCCTCTTGTTGTTCTGATGTGAACCCATTAATAATCACCCTTTGGTTGTGGCTGCTGAGCTAATTATCTATCCACCTTATAGTAGCTTTATCTAGGCCACGTTTCTCCAACTTGTTTATGGGACGGTCCTCTGGGACCCTGTCAAAAGCCTTGCTCAAGTCTAGATACACTATATCCACAGCATTCCTTTCATCCACCCAAGCAGTTACTTTGTCAAAGATGATCAAGTTTGTTTGACATAATTTGTTTTTCATAAATCCATGCTGGCTGCATGATTTGTTTTTCATAAATCCAAGCATGCAGATGCTTGCAAATGTCTTTCCTTAGGTTATGCTTCAGTAACTTCCCAAGTATTGAGGTGAGGCTAATCCATCTATAGTTCCCTGGGTTCTCCTTTTTTAGAGGCACACTATTAACCCATAGTCCACGTCATGTTATCAGCAAATTCAAATTAAAGTATTTCACAGCTTCTGTTGAGGCTGTATGAGGTCTATAATATACATGGACATGGGAAAAATTATTTCCAGTCCCTTAAAGGTATTAAAGATTGTGTTTTAGAACCAAATTCTATGTTTTAGATGAGAATGTGGTAAGATCTACCTATGCCTCAATTTTGGAGTTTTAAAACAAAGGAAGAGAGGGCTTTGCACTGAATTTGTGCACATCTCCCCATCTTTCTTGAGTGGAGTCGAAGAGTTAGTTTTGAATGAGGTTAGCTAGAACGTCTGCACCACTGCATGTCTCTAAGACAAGTGCCATTCTCTCTCACCCCTGAACAGAAAGCAATTCAAATAGTAAGATATTTCTAATTTCCCTTTAGCTTTTCTCTTGGGTACTGATGTATGCTGCAGTGACCTCATCCTTCCACTCATTTACATACAGGAAGAAGTTAACAAATATACAGTGTAGCACACATTCATAGAAACCATCTTGGTAGTCTTTCAAGAATATGATCATGAATTCCAAGCAGCTTTGAAAATCACCATGTAGTTCCCTTCTTTCTCTCTCTCTGGTTGTTATAACATTTATTACTGATGGCCTTCAACCATCTTCTCTCGCCTAGTGCCCTCAAAGCCCTTGTGTACTGCTGTGCTGGAACAGGTGCAGGAATCAGCTTGAAGCCTGGGTTTCTGATCTCAGGGCTGTCAGGCCTTGTTTCTTTTCATGCATACTTGCTAGTGCTAACAGAGAGATCACTTGACACCAGTGCAGAAGCAACAGCAGTGGTTACAGAGGATTCCTTTTGTTATCTGAGAAATGAGTAGATAAACTTTTGATTTTAAATGCCTTTTTGGTCTCCCAGAAGCATAATGTAGTTGGGTTCATTAGCAATGCAGGAGTTTTTACCTTAACCTTAAATAACAGATTTGGCGAATTCTTATTATGCCAGTTTTCCTCATACCAACCTGTATACCAAGACACAGCTGGGGAGATTTTCAAAGTAGGAAAAGCAATTAGGTGCCCAATTTCCATAGGCACCTGTCATGTCATTTGAAAATCTCCATGGCAATTAACCATGTTAGGAATCAGCTGCTTGCCTTACTTAGGCAACATACTTCTCATTTTACTTCAATAAAACTATTTCTATGAGTAATTCAAAACAACAACAAAACTTTTGCAATTGAAAGGCTTCTACATTTTTTGATTCAGTTGCATTTAGACGGAGCATAAAGGATTTGTCTATACTGTCTTGGTGAGATCTGAACTGAGAGCATGCTACCCATTTGAGTTCACAAACAAGCTCCAAACACAAAGGTTCACCAGAGAGGCTGCTCTGCTCTCATCTGGCTCCGGTAGTCGTATACATGACTTACTAGTGAACTTCCAAGTTAGGAGCATGTCAATGGACTTGGGAGGCTCAGAATCCTAGCCCCATCCTTCCCAGAACCAGCTGCTGCCTCAGAACAGTAAAGCCTCAACTGTACATTCACAAAGGAATGCTTCCCCAGGAACAGCACTCAAAAGTTGGGAAGATAATAGCTTTACAGATAGTATGCTCTTTCTGTCTTACTGTTTGTGGAGAAGTATCAACAAAGATAAATATAGCATTCCAAGTTAATCAAATACTATAGAAGCTCTAACTCACTAGAATTAATTCAGATTCACATGATTCTTTGGTTTGAACATGTCTGTATTCCTTTTTTATTGGCTAAATAAAAACATTCATATTCATGGGAATTATTTGCACCAGTGTTTGAGGAAGAGCGAGACTTAGTTCTACTCTTGTTAATGTGAAAGTACCCTTGCTTTCCTGCAGGTATACTAGCTTATCCCCTCCTGTATTTAATATAGCTGCAGGAAAACATTGGTACTAACGCATTAAAAAGAGTTGTTTGTCACTTGTAAATTTCCTGTTAAAAAACTGACATCCCATCATGATCATGAAACACAAAGTACACTATGTTACAAGGAGAACTATCTCTGTAATTTGAGGAAGACAACATTTCATGAACAACCAATACTCTGAAAAACTGTTTATTTGAACTTTTTGACAAATATGTATAAATGATGATATATTTGTAAAATTAGGATTGTATTCACAGTGAATAATTTGACCAGGACTATCCACAACTGAAACTTGCCATTAAATCAAAAACAGATTTTGGCTTTAAACAGTTTTTCTAGTATCTGTCAAAAGCACAGTCCTCCCCCTACCCCGCCTCCCCCGCCACCACAAAAGAGAGTGTTGCCATTAGATTTCAGCATCAGTTTTTAATTTATGAAAGTTAGCTAATAATCAATACAAACTTCGGGACCTGTTTATGAATATTTGTTTTTTTACCTAGACCAAAGCTACTTGACTGACTTCAAAGATAGATCATTCTTATGCTCTAAGACAGGGGTGGACAAAAAGCAGCTTTCAGGGCAGATTCGGCCTGCCAACTAATTTGATCTGTCCCATGGCTGCCTCTGTGGTGCTGTACATGGGGTCAAGTCCCACCCACTCCCACCTGGGGCAGCCCATGCCACACTTCAGCTTGCATTGCAATTGTCAACAGCCCCAGTCCCAGCCTGCGTGCACAGCTTCCTGGCAGAGTTGCTTTTGGTACCACTGCAGCTGTCCGGATACTACTTAGGTGCCCCCACCTCCAGCAACTCCTCCTTCTCCTCCTTCTGCTCCTGCTGTACTGCTGTGGGAAGCAGGTAGTGTAGGGAAGTGACAGCAGACATGGGGACATGTGCCAAGCACCATGCACCCATCCAGGCGGGGAAGAAGCTTCAGCTAGGTGGCTCCAACCCCAGTGTGCGGAGCTCCAGGTCCCAAGCAGTCACCTTCCACCCACTTGGCAGGCTGTAGGTGGCTGCTCATTGCAAGGGTGGATGGAGTGGGTGGAAGGCAGCTGGGAGCTAAAGCTGGTGCCCTGTGCACTGGGGCAGGAGCCACCTAGCTGTTGCTTCTTTACCACCTGGCTGGGTGTGTGCTGCCTGGCATGCGTCCCCATGACTGCATTACTTTCCCTTCCCTGCATTACCTGCTGCCCCAAGCAGCACAGCAGGGGCAGGAGGAGGAGGAGCTGCTGGAGGTGCGGGGAGCTAAGAAGTACCTGGGTGCTGCACCAGGAGCAGCCTTGCTGGGGCTGGGGCTGAGGCAGGGACCAGAGCCATGTTGTCTGGAGGGTGCGAGGTGGCTGCAGGCAGGATCATGGCACAGGCTACCCCAGCCAGGGCTTGGCTTCATGCAGAGGATTACAGGGGCAGCCGCAGGCCGGATGATGGGATGAGAGTGGAATGGCATCTGCACCTGCAGTACACCACCTGGGTGAGCTCTGCTACATATGCCCCCTGCTCTCCCTCCCTCCTTCCCTCCCCCTAGCCACAGCTGGCTCCTAGAAACTAGTGTAGCCCCTTCCCTGACACTCCCCACTCTCCTCACACACCCTGTCTGCGTGACCCCCCCCCCCAAGACAATACACAAGAGTAAGACTTTATTTTGAGCTATTATGCAATCATCTCTATATATACTACTCAAAAAAATAAATCAGAACATTTTTTTAAAAATAAAATTGAAATATGTTATAGTAGCTATTTGATTTTTAGCATATGATTTGTTTTTTATTGATTAATTTGTTAAAATTATATCTTCTGAAAGATTTTATGTGTGCAGTCCTCAACAACTCAGCAAAGTTCTAGCCAAAATAATTGCCTACCTCTGCTCTAGGATTAAACAGCTTCTAAAATGGTGTAAATCCAAGAGAATCCTGTTTTGGTAATAAATATCAGAAGTTCAAAGTCTGTTCATAATCACTTCTTCCCATTGGCTGCATGTTCCTGAAACCAGAGTCAGTCTGAAATTACCCCCTTCTTTGTAAACTGCCTTTATGCCTTGTTGCTATAAAAATATTATACTTACTACTGGTATTTGTAAAGGCAATGGAGTCTTCAGTTTGGACACACACTGTTCTGGGGGAAAAAACCCTATCAGTTGTGACTATAAACTTTTACATTGTTTGGGGTGTACAGGCCCAGAGTTTTGTTGCTACCCCTTATAGATATTGTATTTAGCTATGATATGTGGATTTTGGTATAATGGGAGTAGATGGCCTCACTCAACCCCTTCTCTCTGAAAGGCTTCAGGTATTAGATGATGGTGATTACTGAGCCACCTGTCTGATACAGAAATGCACAGACAATGAGTGTGAAACATTATCTTTGGAGATTAGAGAAATTTAAAAGATTCTTCAGAGCCATTGTGTTCTGTTCAAATTAAGGTTAATAGTATAATAGCTTAAAATGAAGTTTTACTCTTGTATATTGTGGGAGGATGTGGGTGAGTATAGATTTGTGGGGGTTTGAAGTGTGGGGGGATGTAAGGGGCTGGATAGACATGGGAGTGTGGGGAGTGTATGTGGGGTGAGGGAGCATATGGAGGGTGTGGATGTGTGGGGTGTGGGTGGGTAGAGGGTTTGTGGGGGGAATGCGAGTGTGTGAGGAGAGGGTGGCTGAGGAGGGTTGTGGCATGTGTGGAAGGGGAGAGTTTGCCCACAGACCCACCCCCTGGTGGCAGGCATAGCCCCTGCCAGTGCTTCTCCAAGCCCAGGCTCTATGCTCCTGCTGCTCCTAGCCCCTGGCTACTTCCCCCTCCAATCTGCCACTGCTGCCCTTCTCCTGCTGCCTCCCCGTCACTGTCCCCATTCCTCCACCTCACCACTCCACGTCCCAGCTGCACAGCTGAGACCAGCCTGGCCAGCACTGCAGCCAGGAACTACCTGGTGCCGGAGCAGTGGCAGCAGCATACAGGAAAGCAGGGAAATGGCTGCAGAAGGTGTGGGGAAGGGGCAGCAAGCAGGTGCACAGAGCACAGTAACAGCTGGGCAGGAGTGTGAAACCATGCCAAAGCACTGAGGCCAGCACCAGTGGGGGCCCAGAGTGGGGCGCAGGTTGGCAGGGGCTCCATGGAGATGGGCCAGGCTGCACCAGCAGGGAGGGGAGGAACCAGCTCAGCTCCATAAAGCTCCTGCTAGCCCAGGTGCTGTGCTCGTGCTGCCCTACTCTGGGCCCCACCAGTCCTGGATCCAGTGCATCAGTGTAAGCCCCACACTCCTCCCCAGCTGTTGCTGTGTTCCACATGTCCACTTGCTGCCCCTTCCCCCCACCTTCCACTGCCATTTCCCTGCTCCCTCCTCACCTACCTGCCAGCCCACCACTCCAGCACCACATTGTTCCCAGCTGCAATGCCAGGACCATAGGAGCCAGCCCAGCCTGGCCCAGCCCTGAGGACTGGGGCGATACCCCACAGTCCTCCCCTGCCTCCCTGCCCTCTTCCTCTCCTCCCACCTGAATTTCCCTCCAGTGCAGGGAGGCCGGAACAGCCCCAGGGTCCCAGGCCAGAAACCATTGCTAGGCAGAGGCTTCCAGCTAGGGATTGATGGGGGGGGAGGAGTGATGCCTGGCCATCTGCTGTGGCTGCCTAGTCCTGCTGCCAGCTTCCCTTGGGTTCTACTGTCCTTGGCTCCTGTCATCTTTGACAGGCAGCCAAGGGCAGATTAATATTAATTATCTACAGATCTGGCCCATGGGCTGTATTTTGCCTTCCCCTGCATTAAAGCATCACAGCAAAAACAGTGCTAATACACTAATGAACAGTAGAATTAGTGTACTGCGTATTAAGCATGATTTAAAAGGCATTTGCTTTTGCTACTGCACATTAGGGCAGCCTAATGCGCCATTATGTAGTACCTCACATTAGATGTACTAAACTTAATTCACAGCAGCAAAAGCACATTAATGAATGTGCCCGATGTAATTTACTTAAATCTGATAAAGACTTATGCTGAGAAAAAATAGGGATAAAACTACACTAGTATAATTTAAAACAATGTGCTTCAATTCTGATGTGTCTTGGGTTAGCTGCAGATCATAAATCTAAATAATAATGATAATGATGATGATAATCTCTCTGCTCCCAATTCCTGTGTAATATACATTGGTGTACAAGAAAAATGCAAGGTCAACTGGTATATATCTGTTGTTGTCCAGGCCCGAGGTGTGAGGAAATATTTGTTGGATAAATATCTGGGGGTTATATACCAGATTGAGGATTCTTTCTTTTTCTTCTAAATAATTCAAATGAGAAGGTTTTATATCAACATAAAATTTTCACTTTGAGCCTATCCTTAATTACAAACAAAGTGCAAGTTACTAATAGAATGAAAGCAATGCACATCAAAACAACGCTAGGAGGGATACAGGTCACACTACACTGCTTATCATCTACAAAAAAAGTCCTCTGAAATTTCAGTCTCTGAAGAATGTCCTAGCCTCCTTTCAAAATTCAGTTACAGAGGCAATGATATCTTTTTGCTGTAAAAAAGGTATCTTTGAAGATTATTTCTTTAGAAAAAGGAAATTGTGGAACAAGAGTGGTGAATCCCTACTAATAGAGAATATTGCAGTACTTCAAAGACATTAATAAAAGCATATAATATCTGGTAGAAAGTGATTTTATCACAAAGTCAAGACTTTTACTCTCTTTGCTATAATAATTCAGCACTAAGTACTGATATCAGACTTGAGCACTAATAAGATTTGACAACACACATGTTCATGTTAAGACTATTAATATAGAGCAGGGGTGGGCAAAATGGTGGATCCGACTGGTGGCCAGACTCCATTTCCCAGTAGCCCCTGTCCACTGTGGCCAGTTTCCATGAAGACTCCAGTAGTGGCAGCACCTTGACAGCGCAGGGCCACAGTTTCCATGGAGACTGGCCCCAGCAGTACTGGCAGGGCATGTGGCTGGCTGGGGAGCAGCTCCAGAGTCAGGGCTGGGATCTTGCAGTGGTGACAGCATGGTCCACAGCTGGAGCAGAGCCACGATCCACTGCCTGCATACCCGTGCTTGAGGCATGCAGGCAGTGGACCATAGCTCTGCCCCGGCTCTGGATCACGCTGTCACCGCCACAAGATCCCAGCCCCGGAGCAACTCCCCGCCTAGCCGTGCGCCCTGCCAGCGCTGCTGGGTCTCCATGGAGATCCTGGCCCTGTGCTGTCACAGTGCAGCCACTGCTGGGATCTCCATGGAAACTGGATGCTAGGAAACGGAGTTTGCTATGGGCTGGATTTTACCTGCCCCTGATACAGAGTTCTCAGAGAGTAAAAGTCTGATATCTAAGGCTCATAACTATCTCTCTTAAAAAGATGAAAATAAAAAGCATACATAAATAGTTTTCCCCTAAATAGTTTCTATATGCTTCTAATTCCATAAAATATACTTCCTACAATGCCTGGGAAATTGTTACAACTCAGGCTTTTTTCAATCAAAGTAAACCACTTGAATTTCATGGTTTTTGTTCATATTATTCTTGGAATCTCTTTGTCAAAGCACACAAAAAATCAGTCTTGTGCATAAACCAGTATTTGTCAACCATTTTAGACTCAAGGCACCTCTTGTTACACTCAAGGCACTGCTCAGAAAATGCCAGCTCTTCATTTTCACTTGTTTCTTCACTACAGATATTAAAGAGATGAGGACAGGGTCTCTATCTTTCTCTGTAGTCATGAGTAACATTTCGCATTTAATAGTTACTAAATTATTTCTAGCAATAGGTTGTATGCATAGCAACTTCAACCTCTGAAAAAAGAAGGAATCTGGGAAACTATCAATAGTGTATAATCAGTCAGTGCTAATAGCAGACATAGTTTTTTGCTTTTCATAAGGGAAAAGGCAGAAGAACATAGAAGCACTAAAATTAAGTACACAGTTGAATACAGCTGCAAAGAAAACTGTTTATCCACCCCATGAAAAGTTTCAATATTTAATTTTTTCTCGTTCCACCTGGGGAGGAAGTTTTTTGACATTTTCCTTGAAGTAGGAGAGAAAATAGCCAATAGTCCAGTACTTACAAGACTTACAAGGTTCAAGTGCATGTTGTCCCACATCAACTGAGTGGCCTAATTACTGAGTTATTACCAGTATGTCTGTCTTTTTCTTGCTCCATGAATGTTTGAATATTTTATATGAAGTAAAACCAGTTCAGCAGGGGAACTTCAAAAAGACTAACTTTACAATTCAATGGTTAGGGAACTCAACTGGAGTATGGGAAATGCAGGTTCAAGTTTCTGCTCTGAATTGGGCAGGGTTGGAACTTCAACCAGGGTTTCCCACACCTCAGGGATCTGTCCTTTCCATGTGGTTGCTCCAAAGTTAACTGTATTAAAGAAAGCCTTATTAGAAACCTTATTAGGAATCAGAAATTCCATTCTGGACCTCAGAAGACTCTCATCAAAATGGATCTGTTCTTGCTAATATTTTTTTGTTTTGATTTGGTGGTCTTTTTTGATGAAAAATTGTTTCAATGAAAAATTCCCAAACACCATTAGTACTGAAGCTATTGACAAATTGTCATGGGCTATGGATTTTACTATGATTTTTTTCTGTGCATGTGTTAATTGTGTTCATATTGTTTTAACATTGTGTGATTCAGTTTCCTTCATTAGCCTGTACACAAAGAATGAAGGGTTAAGTGCCAGGGCTGGCTACATGCAGGAGGATATTAGATGGATCTTTTGTATCAAGAGAGTCTAGAATGGCTTTGCTGATATATCAACAAAGGTGAGATTCCAGACACCCGACAATTCAGAAAAGATTTGGAGAGCTTTGGCAATTCAGGCAGTCCCCGCCAGCTGTAGCAGGAAGCTGGACCCAGACTCTGAGCTGGGAAGTAGGGGAGGGGGCAGGGGAGGCTGGAGGAGGGAGAAGGGAACAATGTGAGGACCCCTGCCAGACCCCATCCTCTGCCTGCTCCCCCAGATCCCCTGACCCCCACTCATTCCCCCAGCACCCTACAATTGCTGCCCTGCCAGGCCCCAGCTCCCGGTGCTTTTTAAAAAAGCTCCCACTCACCAGCTGCTGCCCAGTGAGGGTGTGATCCCCACCATACCCCACTGCCCCATGCTGCATGGAGGGCTCTACCACGAGCCCCTGGCCCTGCCCACTTTCCCAGCCCCCCATGGATGCCCTGCCTGTCCCAGCTCTGGCCCTTTAAAGGAAAAAAAAAAACCCGCACTCATTGGCTCTTGCAGTGGCCTCAGAGCTTCAGGGGACTTGTGGAAGCAGCACAGGGCAATGGGAGGCAGTGGGGATCACCCCCCACTGGGCAGGAGCTGGTGAGTCTGGGCTTTTTTGGAGATTTTTTTTTCTTAAAGCTCCAGGAGCTGGGGTGAGTGAGGCAGACATGGGGCGGGGGCTGGGTCAGCTGGGGGCCAGGGGACTCATGGCAAAGCCCCCCCATTCAGGACAGCAGCCAGTGAGTGGGGGCTTTTTTTTTTCAAACTGCAGGGAGCTGGGGCAGGGTGGGGCAGCCATTGCCAGGGCTGGGAGAGTGAATGGGGGATGAGGCCTGTGTGATTCAGAGATTTGGCTGCTGCCGAATCAGATTTGGCCAGATCAATTCAGGACAGTGACTTGAATCACCGAATCAAATCACTGTCCCCTGAACTGGCTGAATCTGAATCCAAAGCAAATACTAGCTGCTTTGCACAGGCCTCCTAGATACTAGTTTCCCAGAGAACAAGAGAAGGTGAGACACCAGGAAGCTGCAGTCTCAGAGTGGGAAGGAGCCTGGGCTGTTCTAGAAGCCAAGCCCAGCCTGGCTTCAGCTGGCGCTCACACACCAGACAAGATTTCAGTGGTTCCAAGCAAGCACCCCCCAGAAGATACTCTGTGACACAAATACCTAGGGTTCAGCACTGGATGTGATACATGGCTGGGCTATGAACTAATAACAGGAAATAGAAACAGGTCCAAGCTTCAATCCAATAGGAACATTGTAGAAATCTCATTTTGTTAGTCCTCCCCCTGTGTTGGGTTTGGTTTGTGGATTTCTTGAGCGATCCTGAACAAACTTGCTAAAAGAATATTATCTAGCTCTGGTTCTGTGATTCAGTCACTGTTATAATCTATTTTGGATCCATGTTTTCATAAAGCTTCATCACTCTAGCTAGAAAATTAGGAACATAGGACTAAGAGGGACTCTCTCATGCATTAAGTTCTGTTCCCTGCATTTGAATGCAATCATGTATCCAAAAAATCCCCCAACTTGCCTTCAGACCCTCATACAAAACTATAAGGCACAATATCTGAAACACCAAAGACATTGTACAACATGCTTTAGGTAAAATTGGGGGAGACAAGAGTGTCATGGCTATGGCCTGCCAATAGGGGATATAGACTGCATTTTTTCTCATATACTGCACCTGTTCCCCAAGACCAGCCAGGGAAATAGGGTATGTATTACATGTGAGGAAAAGGCCTCTCCAGGGGTCTGGACATTTGTAATTTTACAGTTATTTTAACTGTATGAAACAAATGGTTTCCAAAATACACATTCTTAACATTAGTTATCTGCCATCCTATAACATCACAGGGGATTAGGTGTAATGCTCTCAAATCGTGTGAGCCAGATGTTTGAAACTGGGCCAGTCCATGGGCCACATTGAACCACCTCCCTTTTCCCCTGCATACCAGATCCAGTCCATATGATATCAACATGGCCAGTCTGGGATTGCACTGCATGTGTTACCCATGCAGGGCTGGTTTGGAACATACACTGCAGACCAGTCTAGCCTGTTCGGGACCCATGTTGCATGTGGCACCTGCCCCAACTAGTCCCAGGCAGGTACTGCATGAAGTGTGGGTCCCTGACTGGCCAAAGCAGGTGTTGTATGTGGCATGCATCTGGGACCAGCCCTGCCTAAACGCTTCATGCATCATGGTTCCAGAATAGCTGGAGCAGGCACTCCATGCATTGCAGATCCCAGGATGGATGAAGCAGGCACTGCATGCTGTGCAGGTCCTGTGATGGCCAGATTGGTTTCCAGTCCTGGACTGGCTGGAGCAGGCATTGTATGGTATGTGTCCCTGAGAGGCCCCATGTAGACCTTGTATGGCATGTATCCATGACTGGCCTTATATAGGTGCTGCATCCAGCTCAGTCCTTGACCAGCTTGAATGGGATCTGCATGCAGTGAGGATCCAGACTGCCTGAAGCAGGCACTGCATGTAGTACAGATCTCAGCTTCTGGGCTCCATATGCAGGACTGTTCTGGCAGTGTGTGGGTCAATTCTTAGACCTAGAGACAACAGAAGGGGCTGGATGCTGAGGCTCTGCAAGCCAGGTCTTTGGCATCCCGTGGTATAGACCAAGGGTTTTCAACCTTTTAAAACAAGTGTACCCTTGGTTGCCGGACACAGAGCGTGTGGCCAGATTCAGAAGGAGGGGTGGCACATGACCAAACATGGATTGGTGGTACAGAGCAGTGAATGGTGGTGGTGATTGCCTCCATATGCAAACTCCCCATCCCCCCACCCTGCCACTACCTCCTACATCCAGCCAGCCAGGCGGCACTGGTGTGGCCCACAGAGGGGCACTGCTGCCCTCATCCCGCCCCAGCCCTGCTCCTGGGAGGTGGCAGCGTGGTGTGGTGGGTGGCAGCACTCCATCCCTGCCTGCCTGCATGCACCCCCTAGGGCCTTTCCAAGTACCCCCTGGTATAGACTAAACCATTTGTTGCATATGTGACTATTATGAAGATATGTATATTAAATTATTTTTCCTTAAAACATCCTACCTGTTCAGTTTCAAGCACTAGGACAGCCTGGCAAGCCCCCTGTCATTTAACTGGAAACTGCTGATGCATTGTCTACACAAATACTTCCTTGGGTACAGCTGAAGTAATGTAAGCAGTAATGGGGACAACTGAGTAAAAAAAAACTCTTCAGCTTTTAATCACTTTTATGCAAAGTTACAGCACAAAGCAAGAGAGAGTTACCTACACTTTACAATATAAAATAGTAATATTGACCTTGCTTATAAATGAAGCTCTTTGAATTAAATGTGAATTCCATTTTATATGGTTTTCTATGGAGCTTCAGTCCTGTCGGCACAATTCAATATCTACAGAGCAGGGAATTTTTGAGGAGGCAGGTGCTGTTCAGCAAAAGCCATGGAACACCTCCTGTGCTCCTTTGTTTGGCAGCAGGTAAACCTCAGCTGTCAATTAGGGTAATTAAAATGACAATTAAGATTTGTATCCCTCCATTAGCACACTTTAACCTTTTAAAATGCTGGGAACAGAGCAACTTTTTCTAGAAACTGAGCAAAAAGACTCCTAAGCCAAAAGTACAGCTAATAAGAAATGTTTTGGCTGAACAGAATTTCATCAAAAAGAAAAGGCAGATTCATTGAGCCAAAAATATTTTGTTCCAAAGAACTAAGGTGTGACCAACTGACATCAAATGCAGGGCACTGTTTTGAGTGCTTTTGTTTGGATTTTGCTGGGTCTGGCATAGGCAGAAGAAGAAAGTATTGGGGTACAAGGCCCAGTAAAACTTTAACTTAAAGGATACTTTGTCTGTACTGCTGCACAGACACTGCCCAGCAGGTAAGTGTCTGGGGGGGGAAAGGGATGTGGAGGGGCAGATTGAGGCCCCCATGGTAAGGAAGGGAGTGGGGCAGAGGCAGAAGCAGGGACTGGGGTGAAGGGAGCCCTGGGGTAGGTCAAGGGATGGTTGGAGCCCTGGATGGCTCATCCAGGGAGGCAGCACATCCCCACCCCCCTCTCCTTTTGTGCACAAGGCAGAGGCGGGCTGTTGTGGGCTGGGCTCTGCAACCTGCTGCTGCTGTCTCGGGAGCCATGTGCTTGCTGCGCTGCGTCCCCTGCCAGTGGTGGGAGACATATGGCGTCATGTGGCTCCCGGGGCAACACCAGCAGGGCACAGAACCCAGTGCTTAGCAGCAGCCTGCCTCAGCTTTGAGCACAGATCTGGGGGTCAGGTGCCCCCCACGCATCCCCCAGGTTGAGTGCAGTGGCAAGAGATCCACTGCATCCCTTGACAAGCTGTCCACAGCTCTGACCATCTCACAACCTGCCCCAGTGCACCATTCACCCCAGTCTCTGCTTCTCTCCGTCTCTCACCACGGGGGCCTCAGTCTGCCCCCCCACAACCTTTCCCCTTCACAGACTTACCTGCTGGGCGCTACTCCACATGCCACTGGGCTGCATTCCTGGCTGCCCTCCCCACCCTGCTGCAGCTGCCCAGAGCCCAGGCCTGGAGCCTGAGGTGGCACCACTGCTAGCAGCATGTTTTGAGGGTGCAAAGCTCCATTACCCCTGGCCTTCTGCCACCTCTGCCAGTGGTTGCTCCTTCTGTCCCCCATTTGCAAAATCCGGAATCTGCTTATGACGGAAGACGTGGTTCTAGTCTGTAGTCTCAACAAAATGCTCTGAATTACAGGCCACATTTATAGACAAAGTTGAATGAGAATTTGAGAGATCTACTCAATAACTATGACATTAATTGTACAACAAATGTATTCAATTTGATGCTGGGTTAGCACTTCTCCTAGACAAAAATTTTGCAAAATTTATTTTTATGCTTCCAGATGTTAATTTGGAGATACTTGGAAAATAGTTTATGAAAAATCAACAGGATGAAACCTAAAGGTTTGCACTGTTTTTTAAGAGTGTGTCATGTTAAAAGGCACAATATCACAGCTACTAGAATCCTTAGTGAACTGATGAAATGGTACCCCAAAATGCTACATTTTTATAATTGTGGCTACTAGGTTTTGTACACATTAACCAAGGCAGACTGAACAGTGTCTCCAAGTGAATAGAAATACTTTACATAAAAGTTAAAAACAATCTGTGTGTTATACTGCAGCACATAATGCAGTATGACAGGTCATTTCATACATCATTTAATTCTTTGCATTGCAAGGATTGTGCCACAACAAAGATTAGATCCAAAAAATGTTGCAAAGTAGATGCAAAGTAGCATGGTTATATATTACTGGCAAAACAAAAGACATTGTTTATCACCAGCAAGAGGTCACTATTTATGATAGCTCAATAAAAAAGGTAAACTGAACCAGTGCCTCTTAAATGTTTATACAGTAATCAAACTAAAATAAAATTCTGCTCTTTGCAATATCATGAGGGCAATAAATATACTTTGAAAACCAAGTTTGCCATCTTATTCTTAGGAGTTCCAATTGTCCTTTCAGAAAAACAGGAAAGCACCAAACTATGAAGATTTCAGTTTGCTTCAGAATATACATCAGATGGGACCATGTTTTGTCTATTTTTTCCAACTACATCTAATGTGCATATTACATTTATTTTAAAGATACATAAAAAATCAAATAAATGTTATGATGATTTAGAGATGCCAAATTAACAACCCTAGAGAATTTAGCCTTCAATTTATGGCTGAGAGGGGTATTTGCTGGAGCTTTTGTTACTAATATATGCCACGTACCGTTACTGGCCTATGTACCTCAGTCAAAGCATACAGGATAAGCCTAATGACATTTCACCCCTAGATGTTCATCCTAGATCTGTATAAGAGAAAAGCTATGATTTATTAAATAACATAAAAATGACTCGTGATCTTGTGCCCACTTTAGGATAATGAATAACACTTCCCATTTCATTTCAAATAGTTCGCAATTTTATGCAGCTGCAAATAGAAAGGGTCAAAAATAGTAAAAATAAAAGTTCAAAAATCAAAATTCTGAAAATTCTTTTGGAGACATTCATTTGAAATTTCAAGATTCAAAATTTGAAACAATCAACAAGTAATTTACAATCAGGTCCTACAAACAGAAAATAAGTATAAATGAATATAGTATTCCATGGCACTTTCTAATGCTAATACTTTTTATTAGTGATTATAACTAATGCTTCTAAAGAAATCTGTGCAGTAATTTTGTGCTAGGTAGTTGCGTCATGTTTTTTATGTGAACAAGCACAAATAAAATGACTTAGCATATGGCTATTCTACATACAATGTACATGGAGTGTACTTGGGTCCTACCACAGGCAAAATGTAACAATATCAGCAATGGCATGCATGCATTTTTATATAAAAATATAAAATACAGGAATGGATTGCCAGATCAAATCTCACAAAAAACAGATACACAATTCAAGGTGCAGGCCCATGTCCATAATGAGATTACATATTCTGAACATCCATTACCCAGGGGAAAATTAAATTCATATTTGAATCTTTTTGCTTTGGCTTCTGCTTATAACTTTGTATTTCCATTAATGCAAGATTACATTCAACAATGAAATGTGAACAAAGGAGGTTTTTAAAATGTTTGATTTCATGTTCCTTTATTGTACTTTAATCAGAGATGCAACAGCATTTACATTAATATACTGGGTAGCACTGTAATATCTGAAAATCTTAAATTCAGATAGAGAATTCTTTTTAAAATAAGTACATGCATAGATAGAATAGAAAATACTATTAGAAAAATCCCTTTGGAGGCTTTATCAAAATCTGATGTCAAGGCAGATAGTGGTCACTTGAAGGGTGCAGTTAATATAAGAGGTTCTAAACGATTCAGACAAGCATGGACTAATAAAGTTAGCAGGGACCCCATCTACCTCTGAAATTAAATTTATGAACTGAGATTATGAAAATAAGGATGTAGACACGTGAATGCTTGGAGTCCTTTCAAAAGGGGAAAGTTTCGATAGAGCAGCAGCTAGTACGTTCCAATCATTACGTGCGAATGACCTGAGAACAACTCACATGCAGCAAACCAGCTCCAGCTTCAACTCAGGATGAAGGAGTTTTAATGTTGGAGTGGGTTCGCTGCATCTCAATCCCTCCCAGCTCACTCACACATAACAGTTGGAACATACCAGCTGTTGCCCTTTTGAAATGACCCCAAATGTACCATTATATGTCAAATCAAGGCAGTCCATCCTTGCAGGCTGGATGAGTGGTACAGGGCAAATTTGTGGGCCAGACTGGACCCCCACCCCACATGCCAGACTATTGCCCCTACCCCACATGCTGGATCCAGTGCATGCAGCATTTGCTCTGGCTGGTATGGAATGTGCTCTGCAGCTTTCTCCAACCCATCCAGGACCTGAGCAGCACATGGCATACACTACAGTTGGTCCAGGACTCTGCTGTATGCAGCCCCCTGCCCCAGCTAGTCCAAGAACCATGCTGCATTCAGCACCTACCCAAGCTAACCCAGAGTAAGAACTGTGTGCAGTGCAGGTCCCAGACTGGCCAGATCAGGAGCTGTGTGTAGCACACATTGGACCAGTCCTGTATGGGTGCTGATTCAACACAGTGCAGTCTTGAATCAGCCTGGTTAGGCAGCATGTGCAGTGCAGGTCCTGGGCTGGGTGGAGTAGGCACACATCCCAGGCCCTGTAAGCAGGGCTAGTCTGGCAGCATGTGAGTCAGCTCTGAGACACAGGGGCAACACTAGGGACTGGATAACGGGGCTCTGTGGGCCAGATCAAGGACTCCAGCTGTATCTTTGACACAGTGCACTAAATCAAACAGAAGCAAAACAAAACAGTTTCAAACCTTTCAACACTTACTAACTTATCAGCCAAACCCTATTTAGAAAAGGACATCCAAAAATGCTTGGCATTAAGTATGTGAATAGTCTCACTCATGTCAAAGTTTGTTAAAAATCACTACAGATTGTGGCCCCTACTTCAAACACACATGTCCTGGTATGATACCAGCATAGCATCTCTGCCAAGTGGTAAGATAATGTTCAGCCTTTGCAGGTCAGCTTCCAAGCTGAGAAGAAATCAGCAACAGCAATGTTCTAAGTATAACTTGTTTTGTTAAACATACACACCAGGACTGGAATAGAGATGATCAAATAGCACAAGGCCAAGCCTCCTCTATTCAGGAATCTGCCTTCAGTTCCAATGTTCAGTTCCCAAAAAGCAACAGTGCCTCCCAAATTGATTCTATTCAAAAGCAGACAGTGAAATTTTATGTTCCTCTCTCTAGGTCCCTTATATGAGACGTAACTAATACTTAGAAGTATTTCTTCTAAGACAAAAAAAATTCTCATCTTGAGGAAAAAAAATAAGTTGGTAGACAATATGTAAAATAATCATCTTATGATGCCAGCTAAAAACCTTGCAAACATGGAAAAATTTGAGTAACAGACAGTAAAGTAATCACTACTTTATTATATTAACTTCATTTGGTTAGATAGTAATACTAATTAACATGAAGCAAAAGCCTGACAACAAATAAGGCACCATGAATAAAATTTCTAAACAAATTAGTAAACACAATGAAAAATTGCTCTGAAGTGAACTAACATAGATAACTACCATGTACAAATATGGGACATGAAGAATATTTGACCAGAAGTGAGAGCCCTACTTCAATATTTATCTTAGCACTGCTGCACGAGCTCCACAGGCTGAGAGAGTACCTGAGAGATATTGAGCCATTTAATGATAAAGTTCATCCCTGTGACCAGAGGTGAAAAGCACATATGGGGACAGTCCAGTCAGTCTGAGATATAAAAGTTCTTATATTTCCAGATCATACCAGAGACAAAAGACTCTGTTGAGTTAAATTGTATTAATAAAATACTTTACCCTTCAGTCATTTTTCTGTCTGTTATAAGGGATCATACCAAGATGTTTTGTACATATTAAGCAGATATTGTCAACAGAACTGATTAAAAGTAAGAATGATTAGAACATTTAATGTGCTCTGAATGACAGAAGAGAGAACTAGAAGGATTTCTGTGCTTATTACATTGAAAAGTTTCCATTTGACATAAGCTAAACTATATAAGCTAAAATAAAAATATAAACTAAATAAAGTTTTATTTGTTAGGGTTGACTTAACTCTTGGTTTTGTTATCCCAGGTACATTTCCTTTAGTTCCTTCAACTTCACACAGAGGAACACTGCAAGATTAATGAAAATCATTTTTTAATTAAAAATGAGAAATTGGGAACATTCTGATGCTTTAATTTTATTGAAGTTCATCACTGAATCCCTATCAAAGTTTCAACCTTCACTTGCTGTTGTCATGGGCTGGGTTTGAATCAATAATGTAGGCCCAGCCTTTATGAAGATGTTTCACTACTCTGAATCAATTTGTAAACTGGTTTAGTTGGATTAGTTGCAACCACTTTCGTGCACTCTCTTATGATCTACTAATGCAGTCATTTATGCAGACGCTTAATCTCATGCACTATGAGCAGTCCCACTGAAGTTACTGGAAGTGCTTGTAGGCTTCATGTTAAACATCTGCAAAAGTTATTGCAGAACCGGAGCTTTAAATCTGAGTGTGGCTAATATTGATTTACCTTAATTTCAATTAAAATGATGAGCTGCATTAACTGCATTTAAGACTAAATGAACTAAAGAAAATTAATTTTAAAAAATTAAGTAAAATTATTCTAGCTTTTGTGCATAAACCACAGAACATACAGATTCCATTGCCTCTCACCCTAAAGTACCCAGTTCTTCACTTTCATACTAGTCATAGTTGTAATGGAAAATCACTTACAATTAAATGGAAGACAAAGAACAAAAAGAGAAAAACATTAGATGTGATTCTAATGAAATGCAATAATTTTTACGGGGTTCATTAACATTTTAGTTCATCATAACTTTCATTCATTACTTTAAGAATGAACAGTACTTTTCCTTCAGCAGAAGAATTTCTAGAAATTAAGCTAAACATTTGTCATCAATCATTCACTTACAATTCTCACTATGAGTATTATGACTTATTTTACCTACTGCTTTCAAAATGTATTTGTTTCCACTATAACCTAAATTATTTGGTAGCACTTGTATTACTGTTTAGCTTTAAAAGACTATATAAACAAGATAACTTGTAACAACACTGTATGAGGAAATAGCTATCATAGTTAAGAGGGAAAAATGCCCTTTCAGGTGGCTAGAACACAGGACTTTTCACACTATCCAATTTCCCCTCCCTTCCCCAAGAATGAATCAGAATTAACTTCACCTGCACTGAGGTAATTTTGTACCAATTATGGAGAAAAATCTATCTTCATTTTATTTTTCATTTCAGACTAAAATTTCTGTTTGATTTAAATCTGGCTTTCTCCTTGATGTCTGAAAGGGACTGTGAACCAAGCTAATGTATTAAATTATCTTTTTTGTATCTAAATGGTTTCTCCAGAGGACAAAGCAATTATAGATTTGAGAGGAAATGGGAAATTGTAGCAATTGCTTTTTCTAGAAATCTTGCTGCTCATAGTAGTATTTAATGTCTACAGTCCATGGTTCACACAACACCTTTTAACATATTTTGTAATTAACCTAAAAACCTTCCCTAAGTTTTTCACCTTGGTACAACACACACATATACTCAGTTAAGGCAGCAATACTTACATCTTTCAGAAATCCCAGCGAAGTGACTTTTTTCCCATACAAATGGCTACTTGTTGATAACATCTTATTCATTAACTATTTTATTCCAGAAGAAGTCAGACTTTAATGCAAAGCAAACAGTCTCTGGGCTTTGCTCTTCTGGAAGTCAGACAGTTTATGTGGCCAACCTGATTTGCTACTTCTGCCAACTTTAAACCCAGCTGTGACCATGTCTTCTCCATTCTCATACCCAGATGTGCTCTTGCATGAAAGAGTAGCATAACAGATAGCATGTGGACTCTACCACAAGATGCAAATATTCAATAATGCTTTATCTATTCACTTTACTCTAAATGAGAGAATCTGACTGATTACTTCTATCTAAATACAGTAATGGTTAATTGCTGCGTTGTGTGAATTTGTTCTGATCTGCCAGCTAACCAGCCGGTTCCTCTGGTCTTAACTGTAATGTTTGAGCACAACTGTTAGAGAACTGTCCTTATAAACTTCTGTCACTTACATGTAAATAAACCAAATATAGGAAGTCATTTCTAGTATAAGTCAAACTCCAGTGCACATCACTATATGGCCAGCTGCCAATGCTAATTTTTAAATAGCATAGTTGCGAAAACTAAACTGCAGACACAAAGACATAATTGCTTGGGCAAGTGGATAATAATGCACACAACTGAAAACTAAACAATAAAAATTCGTATAATTTCTATGGCAGTGTAAGCACACTTCTGTGAATATTTCGCACATTCTTTACCTGTTACTTTAGCTCTTTATATAGGTTGTGATTTTCCTATTTATCATATTTACTCAAATCCAAGACAAGGTTTTTTTCCACTCAGTTGACATAGGGAAAAAAATAAGCTTCATCTTGGATTTGAGTATCAGCACTCAGGCTCCTTCCTGGGGCTGCTGCTGCTGCAGCTTGGAGTCAGCAGTAGTGCAGAGAGTGCCAATCAGGTGCATGGGCTAGGGGCCAAAATCAGGTAGCAGTAGAAGTTTGGGAATGGGCAGGGGATGGGCAGCAGCACAGGTTGAGGATTGGGTGGGGGATGGGTAGCAGTGTGGGTCAGAGATCAGGTTGGGGTTGGGCAGGGGATAGGCAACAACGCAAGTTGGGGGTGGACAGTAGGACAGATGAGGTATTGAGTGGGAGATCAGGCAGGGGGTGGGGCAACAGCACATGCTATTGATTAGGCAGGGGATAGAGAAGAAGTGTGTGTCAAGGGATGGAGCAGCAGCACACATAGGCAGAGCAACAGTGGAAGTTGGGAAACAGGTGGAGGGGACAGGTGGCAAGACTACAAGTGGCAGTAGAGGTGGGGGATAGGCAGCAGGGGTGCAGGCAAGGAGGGCAAGTAACATGAGAGCAAGGTGTGGGGATCAGGCTTCCTGCCCTCGCCCCCTTTTGGTTGGGGACAAATTTAAGATGACCCTCCAATAATCAAATTCTATACATGGAAAATTGTAATAAATTTATAATTTTCCATGCATAGAATCTAATTATTTGGGATCCATCGTAAATTCAAAGTTGTCTTGGAAAAAGATAAATATGGTACATGGGAAAAATGTAAAGTGGTGGTACGTGTTTTTTTATAATACTATTTCATTATAATATGCACACATAAGAATGCACTATGAAATAGAAGAATGAAGATATAACCAACAGAATTCAGAATGACTAAGGAGAATAAATCATTATCTGTAACTCTCATATCTAAGCTTTCCAGTTTCCTCTACAGGTGAAAGGCTTTGTCTGTGTTATAGCATTGTGCTTATTGTGGTTCACTCAGTTGTAATGCATTGATCAAAACACCACCAACTAGGGGCTTCTGAACTGGGTTTGCTCTTCCACCCAACCTATATATGCATCACAGTGATATGTGATGACATTCATTTGTGACAGCTGCCAACCAAAAATCCAGCTGGCTTAGAATATTTGTTAGAAAATTCCCAGTGAAAGTGAAAGTTTTCTCAAAGATGTACCTATTCAACAAAATTGTCATCAGGAAGAGTTCCCAGCCTTCTAGGATAGAATTTCTGATCAAAGAAAGAGTGAACCCAGAAAAGTCTTCTGATTAAAGAGCTCAATCTCTGCATTTCCTGATTCAAATTAGGGACTTAGACCTGGGTCCTCTATAGCCATGAGAGCATCTTAACCACAGAGCTATACAGTCCATCTTCCTCTGGCCCAATGTGTTGGCTTGAAAACAGTATTTAAAGGCCTGTTTTTGGGGAATTGACTTATATGTATAGGTATATGTACTATAGGAGTTCAAGATAGGCAGCAGGGGTCAATTGATTTGTAAGAGCCTGGGTTTCACACACAGAGTTCCATCTAGCCCTGGAAGCAGAAGGGCTGTCTAGCACATCAAGGCCAAAGAGTGGACATAGCCTGAGAATTGAGGGGAGCATGCCATAACATGAGATCACAGCCTAAAAGCAGACAGATTGTCTAACATAACAAGGACACATAGCCTGGGAACTGAGGAAGTATATTCCATACTGTCCCAGAACACAAGATAAGTGACAACGGCTACAACGACCCAGAGCAGCAGGGGGGCCTGAGTCCCAGTTTTGGGGGAACAGACCAAATTAGGAGATGGCCCAGAAGGCTACATGGACATGTGACCACAAAGAGACCGCCAGCCAGAGATAGCCATGGATAAAGAGTCATCAGGAGTCATCAAGGGTGAAGGAGAATACAAACGGAGAGACTCGAGAGTAACAAAGGGTCCCTCCCTGTCCTTCCCTGTCTTGCTCCCTGAGAGGGATCCCCATCCCCCAGGAAGGGTCCCCAAGGCCACCATGGACCAAGGACATACCAGCAGCCTATCTCATGCACCCCACTGGAAGGGGCTGTGGGCCTTGGCACCCCACCTCCAGACAACTGACACCTAAGAGACAGAGCCTCAGAGAAGAGCCTACATTCTGACCAGATGTACTTTGACTCTGATGACAGCCCTAGGATTCAGTGGCAATGCATAGTAGGTGCACAGGGGTACATGTGCATCCCCTGAGAGCACTGGTGCACTCCATGACAGGCAGCACTCCCTGCTTAGGTGATCGGGGGGCAGGCAGGAGGACTGGAAGGTGGCCAATGTGGTTCCCATCTTTAAGAAGGGGAGGAAGGAGGACCCGGGGAACTACAGGCCTGTCAGTCTCACCTCGGTACCGGGAAGATATTTGAGATAATTCTCATATCTATGAGGGACCGGCAGGTGACTTTATGCTGAAGGGAAACCAGCAAGGGTTTGTTAAGGGCAGGTCCTGTCAGACCAACCTGGTCGCCTTCTATGACCAGGTGACCAAATCCATGGAT
>JAGPOW010000304.1:65507660-65520198 GCA_030014935.1 Caiman crocodilus | reverse complement strand
CCACTCAACCGTGTAGGGGTCAATGCCACAGCTCCCCATCTTTTTAATGAGTTAATTTTGCTTTTTCTTCTGCACACTCCAGTCTTCATGATTCTTTTCTTTTAATTTTAAATTATTGCTCTTTTATTAATCAGCACTAAGTGGAAGCAGAATCTTTTAGGTCACCAGTTCAAATCTAGATGAGGTTTGATGGTGCTGGGCAAAAAAAGTTGAAATAAGGGGATTGGTTGCATTTGTAAAATGACCTGTGAGGCTCTTCTTACTAACTGATACCAACAGCACAGATAGCATCACCACATTTGGCACTAACTGGCTTTCATCAGTAAGGTCAATCAATTAAAGGACAGAAAAAATGAGCTTTCCTCTCATGCCTCTGGGTCAGATTGAGGTACATTTCAGATACAGTGATTTATGTACTTGATCTGGCTGTTGAAGAGAAGTCTGCATATTTCAGGGCTGCTGATTTCAACATCTTTTATCAACCTTCTAATGCATTTTGAAAAAAAGAGTAAATCAACATAAGTGAAAAAACAGGGAATATATCAGATAAGCAGCAAAAGACATACCCATTAAGGTATGAGCTAGGGCAGGAGAACATAATGTTACAAAGAATTATAGTTTTGGAATAGGACAACCGTGTGTGTGTGTATATTTAGATATTTAATTCTAAAAGCTATTTTGAGGACTACCACTCCTCCTTGGATCTGCACTGTAGTGTATCAATTGATGCATAACTTTTTTTTCTTTTCCTTAAATATAACATGCTATCACAGGTCATAGTCATAGAGTCCTGAAGAAGTAGGGTTGGAAGGGACCTTCAGAGGTCAACTAGTCCAACCCCCTGCCTGAGGC
This sequence comes from Caiman crocodilus, assembly GCA_030014935.1. Lineage (NCBI taxonomy): Eukaryota > Metazoa > Chordata > Crocodylia > Alligatoridae > Caiman > Caiman crocodilus. The sequence goes on along the minus strand of JAGPOW010000304.1, from coordinate 65,519,346 downwards.
AGGATCATCCCTATCTAAACCATCCACTAGGTCAAAAAAGCAAAGGTCTGCCCTGGCCTAGTTGCCCATTAGGTTAGCATTATAGCTCACCATTAATTCTATAGCATCATGTGTCACTGGCAGATATAGACTAAATGAATAAGAGATGCATAAGCTTTTGTGAGCAAGAATTTAGCTCATCAAATGCTGTGACAGGACATGTACAGAGCAAGCTATTAGATAAAGGGTGATATGAATACAAAAGACAGGGAAGGAAGGGAGGTGAGAGGAAAGAGGGAGGCAGGCAGTGCTGACAGGCAAAGTAATAAACCCATAGGGACAAAAGGATCACAAAAACTAATCCAAGTAATGGGGTAAGAATCTGTACTCCCTGTTTGGACCATGCTTAGCACAATCCGGTCTGTGGCTGTTTTATCCTTCTGTAGCTTTGTGTTTAAGTGAGTTTTTAAAGTTTTGCAATTTAAGAACAGCTACTTTGAGGTCAGCAGTGGAGTGTCCAGGAAGGTTATAGTGTTCTGCCACAGGCTTTTGTGTAGTTTTGGACTTGATGTCAGATTGGTGTCCCCTCGTTCTTTCATGTAGGGATTGCCCCATCTGTGTAATATAGACAGCAGAGGGACATTGTAAGCAGGTGAGGGCATACATGACAGTGGCAGTGAATGCAGGTGAATGAATCTCAGATGTTATAATCTGTGTTATTTCATCCAGTGATAACATTGTCTGTATCTGTGAGGGGACACAGTTTGCATCTGGATCCATTGCAAGGCCCTGTGCCTTGGTGAGAATAGTGGGGTAGGGAGGCTGTCTATAAGCCAGGTCAGGTTTGTCCCCTATGGCTACCTTGAGACGGTTGTCATTTTCCAGAAAAGGATGGAGTTGATTAATAATGTGTTTACGGCGTTCAAGCTGGGGGCCCCCATTTTCTCTAGCGTTGGCATGATCACAGAGGAAGTATCTGGCTATGTTGACTCTTACGTTGACTCTTATCTTATTCCCATATACCACTGGAGCTTCCAGCTATTTAAAAGACACCACCAGTTTCTCAAAGAAAGTGGGTTCCATTGACAAGCTTCCAGCAAACACCATGCTATTTACCATGGATGTCATATTTCTATAAAGCAACACCCCCCTTGAGGATGGATTATAAGACATAAAGAACAGTATCCCTGATGAGGACATTGTTTCTATTGCATTCTCCTGTTTTGTCCTCATGCACAACTTTTTCAGATTTGTGGACTCTCTCTGCCTATAAGTGAATAACACTGCCTTGGGGACATATATGGCCCCCCAATATGGCACTATACTTATGAGAGACCTTGAAGTCTGCTTCTGCGGCAGTTGCCCTCTTATCTCCCTAATATACCTTGGACTCCTGGCATATATTACACTTATGATTTAACCACTCAATCACATCTTAAGTTGTTACCTGGCCACATGTTAATGCAATTAATGCTGTGATAAAAGGAGAAATAAGGCTTTTTTTTTTTCCACCACAAATGTGTAATAACTTTGTGGCTGGTTCCTATCATGCCATTAGTTGATTGTGTGGCCAGTCTGGGCTCCTACTCACAGGTGTGCCACTGTGAGCTCCATCAGCTCATCTGGGCTCCCAGCTGAAGAAGCTTACTAATTGCTGGTGCAGGGGGAGCTTGGGATCCCAAGATCAAGATCCTGGGATCCCCCTATACTGGCAATAAGATGTGATGGGATCTGGTGCTGGATCCCACAGTCATGCATGCTGTCATGCATGCGTGACATGGAATCAAACTGACTCTGGAATACTCTGTCCAGAAAATTCATTTCCGAGACACTGCAGTGAAAGTTTGCAGTGGCCATAGTGCCACCACATTGTATTGGAAACCTATGAACTGTCACAGCTACCTCCATACCTGCAGCTTTCATCATAAGTACATCACTAATTCCATCTTCTATAGTCAAGTTCTACATTAAAACTGTATCCTCTCTGATTCCACTGATCAAGATGCACAGCTGAAGGATATGAAACAGGAATTCCTACGTTTGCAATACAATTCCCAAACGGTAGCCACTCAAATCAACAAAACCAGACTCAGACCCCCTCTCTGCTTTTCCCCATGTCCCTTCTTTTGTATTCATTTCTGTTTGATAACCTGTTCTGTGTATGCCTTTTCATAGTATCTGATGAAGTGAGCTCTTGCTCATGAAAGTTTATAAATTTCTGATTCAGTTAGTCTGTAAGGTGCATATCTACTCTGACTTCAGTCTAACATGGGCAACTACCTCTCTCTGGTAATTGTATAGTGGTTTAGCTTTATTAGTGTTTTAGCTGAATTGCACAAAATGTTTGCTGAATATTTACTACAGGAAATCCCTGCTTAACACTAGGGCTATGCAAAACAGCAATGTTTTGTATTGACTTCCATTTCAGCATTTCAGTGGGACAGTGTTTCATTTTGAGTTTTGTTTCATTTCGAAACCACTGTTCCATTTCATTTCATCGAAACAGTTTCGCTGTTTCAACGCTGTTTCAACATTTTGGCTATAGGCTATAATGGGGAAGCATAAAGTTGCCTATAACTTTGTCATTTCTTGCCTGGTTAAGATAAAACATGCAGGGATGGTGGCCCCTGCTCTGGCCACAAAGCCTGCCAAGTTTCAAGGAGATAGGTGCAGGGGTTTCTGGGAAACTGCACCTCAAACTGTTCAGAGCAAAACTTATGACATATAACTATGTCTGTGTTAAGGCATAGCAGGGTGAAAACAGCAGGCATGGTAGCCCCTGCTGAGGCCATGAATCTTACAAGGTTTCAAGGAAATTAGTGCAGGGGTTTCTGGGAAACTGCACCTTAGGATGCTGACAAGCAAAACTTGTGACATGTGATTGTGTGTACGTGTTTTCCATCCCTCCCCCACTGGGATTGGAAGGGACATCAGAGAAGGATGACAGTCACTGGCCAGCTACACAGTCAATATGAGAGCACTCTTTCCTCCCTCTTCCCCCTCCCTCTCCTTACTTTCTGTTTTCCTGCAAGCAAGCCCAGCTTGAGCTTCGAAACTAAAAATGTTTCAAAATTTGCAAAACATTTTGACCATCCCCATTTCATTTTGAGGCTGTTTCGAAGCCTTTTGTTTCATCTCAATTTTGCTGTTTCAAGCTCAAATTGAGTCAAAACAGCATCGAAATGAAACAGCTGGCGAAATTTTGCACAGCCCTACTCAACATTGTTTCACTTAGCGCTGTTTCACCGTAACTCATTTTAAATTGATACCTGATTCCACTGATTCAACTAGTGCTCAGCGAGTTTCATTATAATGCTCATGGTTGCCATCTTGGGTCATTAAATACTTTCAGTTTTGCTTTACTTAATGCTTATTTCACTTAACGCTCAGGTTTTCAGGAACCAATTAAGAGCACTGAGCGGGGTTTGCCTGTATAGTACCTGGAAGTTTCAGAGGGTAAAAGCATTTGATACCTTATATTGCTTCAGCTAGGCTGATGTACTGTGGCATTCCACATACTTCTCTGGAAGTGCTTTCAAAACAAGTTCAACCAATGGATATAGACAAAAAAACTGCCTTCTCTTGCCTGAGGCCCACTATCTGCAAAAGTCCTTGAGCAGCCAGCTAAGTTGGCTTAATGCTTGTTTGTGCTGTAGCAACTGAGACCCATTTATTTATTTATTTTAAAAACTAGAGATTTTAGATCAGTCTGATTTGAATCAGAATATTTCATATTTGCTGAAGGGATCTGAGGTGCTTTGTTTTATTCTTCATTAAACTGCATACCCTTATTGTACATGCATCGCCTTTGGAGAGTTTTAGTTCTACTACTTGTTCTCCCTTATAAGCCAGGCTCTGTCTTCTGTAATGCAATGTGACAACAAAGCTTTGTGGCATATCATAGCAGTCACATGATTGGAATGCATTATCTCTATGTAATGCTGTCATGGAGCTGAACTACATCTCCCCAGATGCACTAAGACCATGAGACTTTGATAATGCTTTGCAGCAGCTCAGGGAGAAGCATGAAGGTTGTACATACCCATTTTACAGATGGGAAAGCAGAAGCACAGAGAATAGCTAAGGTTGTACAAAAAATTGGTACTAAAAGCAGAACTAGAACTCCAAGCATCCTACCTCCCAGCCCCCTTTTCTAAATAATAAAAAACAGTGCCTGTCATAATGATTGACATGATAATACCTATCTTGCATATATTTTTTATAGAGAACATGTTCTATGTTTGGCAAATGTTAAGTATTTAGCCTCTAGTTACATTTACAGCATTACATAATAACAATGGCTCATGCCTTAGTAGATCAGTTCTTTCACTGGTATCCTCTAATTCTATTCACTGTAGATGTGCATAAGTTAAAAAGCAAGCTTCCAGTCATAAGGTCAGCATTGTTAGCCAGTTTCAGTTTCCCAGATGACATGTAAAAAATAAGAGTTATACCTTGTTACTCAGAATTATTTGGAAACATGATGTAGGCAATAGGGAACCTACCTTTTATCCACCTGATCAGAATGTTCCACTTATAACTAGTGGTTAGTTCTGAAGGTTATAAAGAAACTGAAATAGAAAACAGGGAAAGCTACATCACAGCCCTAACCCTCAACAGTGACAGTATCATGCGCGATACAAAAAAATTGTCCCAACTGGTTACCACATCACTGTTCTTCTACAATAGTGATTTTATGTTTCATTTAACAGGAATTCTAAAGGTTGCTTGGAGGTGGGGATCATTTCTTATGTGGTCTTGTAGCTTCCACTATCTAAAGAACTCAAAGTACTTTTCAGACAGTTTTGACTTGTTTCACCACCCTTTGTGTGATAGTTCAGTATTATCTCCACTATACAGAAAGGAAAACTTAGTTTGACCAAAGGTCATAGCTGTTCTCTAGGAGAGCTGGTCAGCTGATTCCAAACTCCACACTTTGAAAACAAGACCTTTCTTCCTTCTGTGAGGATGCTGGAAGAAGGCATATCGGCACTTTTTTTAGCCTTTTCTCTGCCTCAGCAGAGCACTACAGGGAACTAGACTAGATCAGAGATGCAGGTAGCCATTTAGAAATCTTGTCTTACTAACTTTATCACCTATGTTCAAATGTCCTTTGTAACAGGTTGGCAGATAGGGACAGAAGGCAGAATGCAAGGATTTGCATACAACCACTGGAAAACTTTGGTAGCAGTGAGTGAAATTTGGGATGTGAGAAACACTAATTTTTAATTTATTCCTCAACCCTGTTAAGAAAGAAGGTAGAAAAAAGATTAACAATCAGTTGTCACCATGCTAGATCATAAAAGTCGAGCCTTGCTTTGGCATGTCACTAGATTCCAGCCATGGTCAAGGCAAGGAGGAGAGTATACTGCATTCCACACTAATATAATTTGCATGCTTTCCTTTCCTAGTGTTCGGTACTAATAAGTAATGCTTTCTGAGTGGTTTGCTGTTGTGTAGCAAATGATGTGAATTTTGTAAGATTCAGGCAGGTGTTGCCAAGTAATCAGGCTGGCATAAGATATATTACATCACTCAGAAATGCACAGTTGTCAGCACCCACGTCTCCAGACAGCATGTGTAGCCAAGTCACAGGCTGAGATAGAAAAAGAATGCTGTTTCCATTGCTAGCCTACTAGAAAAAGTTGTCAACATTATATTGTGAGGATCTTTGAAATCAATAGATGGTAATTCCTAAGTACTAATAAAAATGTTCAGCAAGGCAGCCTCAAGAGGCTGAAAATTAGTGACTGTGTACTGAGTCTTTCGGATGAGGCAGCAATTGATTATGTTGTTGTTGTTACTGTTCCTTTTGATTTTCTCTGACGCCCCTAGCTTCTCAGGTACTAGGGTCATTTCTGACTCCATGCAAAGTGAGTGACCCTGTACTTTTAATGCAATCATGCTACATCCTAACCAACTTTGCTTTTGTGTTGGTAGATGCAGAAGCAAATTCACCACAGACCAGAATAATATTTTTTGTCCTGTTAATAAAGTGCTCAATGTTGAGAAAGTTATATGACAACTCTGGAGTTTCTGTGTAATGTAGCCCTGAAATTGGCAGGGTAGTGATTATGATTCCTTTGGGGGACAATAGTCTGACTGTGTCACTAAATAATTTACTTTGAATTCTGGAAATATTTTATATATTCAAACAGAAAATAAAAAGTAACTCTGAATGGTTTTTCAATAACTCTGGATCCCTTTTGTTTCGGTCATTCAAGTTATCAAAAATAAATTAGTCTTCTTTATAACAAATTATTTTTCACAGACATATGGCCTATGTGTAAATTACAGGGGGCAGCATCGGTTTGACCCCTTGTCCCATATTATCAATGTTCAGGAGAATCTCATATCAAAGTCAAATCAATCAGTATTATTATTTATTTAACAAGCAGGCAAATGCAGGATAGTGCTATCACGGGTCTGGGAGAAGGAATATAGCTGTCCACTGTCACCTCTGAGGAGCAGTAGATAGGTTAGCGGTGTCAGCAACTCACATTCTTTCTGCTTTTTTTTGCTAATGGAAGTGCTGAGACTGGAAAGGGAAAAGGTCTAATGAATATGTTTAAATCCCCTAAAATTTAATGAACAAATAGAATGGATTACATAATAGAATATAAGAGTTTACTGCAACCCCTCATATTTATAATCCTGACTGTGCAGATGGGAATGCACCTCTGGAATCTCAAAACCCTTTACAAATGCAGTGAAGGTAAGATGATGTGGAGTAGAGTCACCTCAAGATAAAGAAAGGACAGGAAAATGGGGCAGCCTAACAGCTTCTAGATACTGGAAAAACTGTCTATGTTGCATATTATACATATATAAGAGAATGTGCCTCAATATGGTAGTATATAAATAAACTGTAGATTGATGTGTCAAGGAAGTGCATTGAGCCCATGTCCCTGGACAGATAGATAAGTAAAAATGCCAATTATACCTATGATGAATGCAAGCAGCTAGAAAAATCAGTGAACTTGTATTAAAAAATATTGCCTCTTTCTATGATTGTTGTTAGACTGAAGCCAGTTCACTGAAGCTCACACAATTTGGATTAAGACAGATAGGTATAATTTACTAGTGCTGTTTTCTGCCTCCCACTCTGCTGATCAAATGAATTATCTAAGGGGTTGTTTTTACTACCTCCCAGATAGAGAAGCATAAGGAAACTGTAATGAAATACAAGGAATGAAGAGATCCATTAACAATTCTGAATAGGCAACTCTCCACAAAGTTAAGATGAAATGTTTCAATAAAAATTATCTACTTGATTCACCTTTTCTGTTCTTTTTCATGCTTGAAGCTGTAATGAGCTATGGGGCGAGGGGGTATCACCATCACTTAATTCCTGAAAAATGTATAAAGATTAGCATGAAACAAAATGTTGAATGTGGACATTCACAAACTTTGGAAGAACTCAAAATAAACCCCTCTCATACAGGTCAAAGAGTTGCAAATAGACCCTTTGTTTATAAGGAACCAAACAAAAGCTTATCAAGCAAACATTTCTTAGTTTGGCATGTTTGAAATCTGAAGGTAGATTTCTGGGCTGCAAATAGTTTGCCCAAAGTTTCAAAAAGTATCACGTGCTTTTGGGGATGTCTCCATTTGTTAGCAGCTTACTGTTGATATTTTGTTTTTGTTTTTCATTTTTGTTTTTTCAGTTCAGCCTGTCAATAAAAGTTTAAGAGTATATTTTCCCAATAACTAACTAAATAAATAAATCAAAATTGTTTGTTTTGGTTGGTTTTTTCGTGCATTATTTTGGGGATTTAGAAAAGTTATAATGTTTTTCTTTTTAGATAGAATAGGAGGGATGTAAGGTGAGGGAGTTCCCCATGAAACAAATTGTTTTCATTTAACTATAATTTTGCATTGAAAACTGGGGATAAAATGACAAAAAGTGATTTTTTTTGAAAATTTTTCTCTTGAAGTTATTCTGTATGAGGCAAAATAGCAGAACATTTCTGTCAAGCCCTAGTTCTAAATATCTATAACTGCAACTGCAACTACTCCTCCCTCTCCTTTGGTCTTTGTCATCAACTATATGTTTTGCCACAATTCTGCATGTCTGAGATTGTTGATGATGAGGTACTGGCAGAATTGGGCAGATTCATTTAAATGTGACAGGGTCTGTGACATGAACACTTCTGCTATGGCTGTTATGGCACTTGGAACTGCAACTGGGAGACCCAAAACTGGGGGAAGGTTTTTAAAAATGTGCAGCTATTTACTCCTGGGCTAGGTACAGACAGTCAAAAAGTCTGAGGCTGAATCAATTCAGTCTTTGCAGGTTAGTCTAAACTGTACAGATCAAATTGAAAAAGAAGTGAACAAACATTGATTCAGGAAATGCAGTCATATGCCTGCAGTGGCTCAGGCCAGAAGCCAGGGAGCCTAGAGCACAGCTCTCTGGCTGTGTTTTCACTTCCTTTTCCTGCTGCCCCAAGGTCTCTGGGATTTTCAGTCCAGAATTACAGTAGCAGGACTCTGCAGAGTTGCTCATCACTTCTTCTTTCTGCTTCTAGATGCCTCTGGGATTTGTAATCTACAGTTGAAGCCAGCAGTAAGTTTGAGTGGAGGAAGTTTAACACTCCTCCCTGGCCCCAAACCCCAGCTGGGGTTTGCCTGGGGGGGCAGTACCCCACTCCCTGTACACTGGACTGCATCCCCAGCTGGGCTTGGCCCCTCCTTATCAGCCAGCCCTCACTGTTCCAGCTAAGAAGCAAAGGGGCAGGACCAGCTCTGCTCTCTGGAGAAGACACCATAGCCCAGCCCAGGGCTGGGAAGCATTCTGGGATGCTGGGGGACTTTGATTTAACTTGAACCAGGAAGGGGTCTGGAACAGAAGTTTCATAAGCTCGTTTGATTCAAATCAGTTAAGTCTAATACTATGTACAGCCAGATTTGTCTTAAACCAGCTTCAGTCATTTTAAAACTGGTTTATGTAAACTGAGCTTCTGTTCTGTTACAGGTAAAATCCCGTTTCTGATCACTTAAATTGGTTTATGTGTAACTTCTGTCCCTAGCCTTAGAGAGTATGTTTCCCAAAAGATCCCCTGCTTTTTTCCTCACTTCAGTGTAAAATAAAAAAATTCTAACTACACTTAGTGCCTGCTTTCCATATACTTATATACAAACGGCTTATGTGACGTGGTGTAATTAGATGAGCCAGGGTGTCTGACTCTTGAGCTGTTGTTGGCCAACTCTGGCATGCAAGTTCCTCTCAGCATGTGGACCCTCTGGCCAGTGCCAGTCTTGTCCTACATGCAGGCTTTCCTGCCAGTCTTCCCTGGTGTGCCTGCTCCCCTGTGGTGCCAGTCTTCCCCAGAGAGCAAGCTTTCCTGCTGCCAGTCCTCCATGGCTTACCAGCCCTCCTGCCAGTGCCAATCTCCTATGGTGTGCAGGCTTTCCTGCCAGTCTTCCCTGGTGTGCCTTCTCCCAGTTGGCTGCTGGCTTGCTTTTGAAGCCAGCTCATTGCTTCTGGCCAAAATGGAGGCAGCTGGCTGCCCCACAACATGCACGCAGCACATGCTATCAAAGTGTGTCTGAGGCTGTGTGAGGTCCATCAGCCACTCCCCCAGTACTGCCAGGATGCTCTTCTCCAGGTAGTCAGCTCCAGTGGCCCTTCCCAGGCCCACTGCCTCAGGGTCTGGCAGTTTTCTTCTTGCTGGTCTCCATCCTGTGCTTTCTGGGAGTGTGGGAGACATTCTCCCTCAACATAACTCTTAGCACCTATAAGAACTTGGGCTCATAGGGGCTCATAGTTTATCATTTCTTCAAACTGATTCAGAGATTTTCTCAAGCCAATATTTGTGTTGGTTAGGTATAATTGCTGGATTCTCAATTCTTTTTCTTCAGTTAAAATTGTTTATTTTAGACACCTTAATAAGAATTTAAAAGCTTGACTTTAGGCACCTCATCCCCTTTAAAAAAAGAAAAAACTTGGGCAGTATTGCTTTATTAAAAGAACAAGAAATAGGAGCTCTGAGACTGTTTCTGCATTGGCCAGCTGATTTGTTGTGTGGGATTCTGGGCAAATCACTTAAAATGTCTGTGCCTTTGGCTCCTCCCAGTGAGACCTGGGAACTGATTTTGGATTTTTTTTTTTGGCTGGAAGATATTTGTTTAACTTTTATTTTCACCACAATGTACCTATCTATGCACATTTGTTTCCACCTGAGACCAGAGGTTGAAATTACAGAATTCTACAACCAAATGTGGTGTCTCTGGCTAGGGACAGACATTACATATAAACCAGTTTAAGGAATTGGAAACTGATTTAAACCTGGAACAGAACAGAACTTCATTGCAAATAAACCAGTTTCAAAATGGCCAAAACAGGTTTAAGATAGACCTGGATGAATGTAGTATCAACCTGATTTAGGTTAAACTGGTCTATCAAACATCTGTCCCAGATCTTCTCTCAGTTCAAGTTAACGCACAGTCCCACAGCATCCCTGGATGTTTGTACCTCCCCCACAAACCCCATCTCTCAGGTGGGCAGTGCCAGCTCCACTCCAGGGATGTTATAGAGTTCACACACCAAGGACCTGGGCCTGGGCTTGGGAGGAGGGCTCTAGCACAGGAGTGGGCAAAATATGGCCCACAAGCCAAATCTGGCCTGTCAAGCAATTTCATCCGACCTGCAGGTGCATGCCTACCAATTCACTTTATCCGGCCCAGTCCTGGGCTGCCCCTGCTGTGCTCAAATAGGGCCAAGCCCAGCTCACTTTCTCAGGGACAACACACGTTGCGCTCCCAACCTCACCCATGGGATGGTCCTGACCCCAACCCCACAGGTAAAGAAGAGGTGGTAGGAAGGAGGAATTGGCAGGTGGGAAGTGGCAGCAGCTATCAGGCAGAGTGAGGTGTGGTGGGTGGACAGGAAGAAAGTAGGGAAGTGCCAGGGGAAAGCTAGCACTGGTGGCAGGGGAAGTGGAGGCGGTGGCAGCAGCAGTGGGCAAGAGTGAAGCAGTAGCTGGTCAGGAGCACAAGGCCTGTGCTGGTGCCCCAGGGCAGGTACCAGTGGGGACCCAAGGCAGGGTAGCAAGAATTTGGAGCCGAGGCTGACAAGAGTTTGGGATCCACCTAGCTACATTGTACGAGGCTTGCATGCAGTTCCTAGATTCTCTACCTGAACCACATGACTCTGGGGGAAGTCCCATGTGATGGAGCCAGCAGCCTGGCCCCACTCACTGCTATGCACAGGTCATGGAGAACTGTGAGGCGCTATTCACTTCGGAGCTGGGCCAGCTCTGCCCATCTCCTTGCCGCCCCAGCCAAGCCCCATGACCTGTACTGGCTTCATCACATGGGTCTCCCCACAGCAGCGCAGGGCTCAGGCATGTGAGCCCCGTGTAAAGGAGTCAGTGGCCTGACCAGGTGCAGTCCTAGGGCTCACTGGGACCATGCACCACCAGGTGGCTCCACACACCATGGGCTGTAAGCACCCTGAGGGCACACTGCCTGTTTCCGCTGCTGGTGACAGGGGCCGTGCACAATGCAGTGGGGGGGACATGTGTGAGAGGATCATGTTTGTAAGGGGGATCTCACACAGGCACCCCACCACACATAGGCACCCACACACCCCTATGCACACCTCCCAGGGGGGGGGGGGGGGGGGGGGGGGGGGGGGGGGGGGGGGGGGGGGGGGGGGGGGGGGGGGGGGGGGGGGGGGGGGGGGGGGGGGGGGGGGGGGGGG
>JAGPOW010000304.1:65479293-65507560 GCA_030014935.1 Caiman crocodilus | reverse complement strand
CACACCCCACAGTCCCCCACAAGCCACATACACATCCCCCATAAACCCTGATCCTGTACCCACACCATACATATCCACACATAACACCCTCCCCACACTCGATGTACACACAAATACACATCTCCCACAAACCCCATACCCATTCACCCACACCTGTGTCCCCAAAACCTACTTACACCTTCCCCCCACAAACCCCACCCACATCCCCAAATACACGCACACCCACACACATACACCCACAGGTCCCCACAAACTCTATACTCTCCCACTCATATCCCCCCACACCTCTGCACACCCCGCTCCCACAATACACAAGAGTCAGATTTCATTTTGAGCTATTATGCAATCACCCCTATATATACAAGACAAACAGACACACACCAAGACACAAAAAAGTTTTAAAATTAAAATATGTTACTGTAGATGTTTGATTTTTAGTTGTTCTTTTTTCAGTTCCAAGATGGTAAATCCCCTTCCCAAAAGGAGTACTTCCAGAGGCAAGAGGCGGGACTTCAGGTGGCAAAGGTCAGAGGGTTAGGGGAAGGACTTCCAGAGTCAAGATGATGACCAGGGAGCGGGGCACCTGTCAAGGGATGTAGCTTCCCTTGCAGCCCTCCACAGCTCACCAAAACACATTAAGCAGCCCTCCAGCTGAAATAATTGCTCACCCCTGCTCTAGTGGCTCCCAACTTATGGTCTGGGCCACTGCAGGCATCTAGCTGCCTTTCTGGATTCAAATGTGAATGTTAGTTAACTTTATTTTTGGTTTAATCTATGCAGCTTAGGGAAATCTGTGAAAACTGAATCAATTCAGCCTTGGGCTTTTTGAATGTCTGTACTTAGCCTAGATATTTCATGTCAACCACTGAGATGGAACATTATAACTTGAAATACTTCCTTTCACTAGGAGTAATTTTGAAAATGATTTTCTGAGCTGTGCTGTGACTGTCAGTCTGTTCACTGTTGTTGCATAGTCCCTACTGCTTGGGAAGCCCTTACTGAAATGTACATTTTCTTCAGTCTGGGACATGTGAACAACTGCTCTTCCAACAAGTGTTGAATCAGGAAAACTATTTTGGTCAACTAATAACGAGTGATACAGAAAGTAAAGGGGAAAGGAAACCAATACCTAGTACTATGACTGGGAGAAAAACTGTTTTAGTGGATGCAGGTATTTAAGATGGACCAGAGTCCTTATAATTGGGTGTCCAGGTATACAGAGGAGCTGCGGCCTCTGCCATAATAAATCTCCATAGCAAGTGCCACTCGTACGCTGTTGCTCTTGCTTCCTGTGTGCTCTGTGTAGCTGGGGTGCAGACTGTGGGCCCTCATGTCAATACATCTGCTCTCCATTTTGGCCTTGAGCCGCATTCTGCCTGTTCTGTGGCTCTTGATTACACAACCTTGGCTTCATTATGCAACTCTGTACAGAATCAGTAAACTATTCATGCCTCCAGGTCCTGGCTTCAAGAGATGCAATCACTGCACCTGCCTCACTGAAGCCAGCTGCCGTGTTTCCACGCACCATGTGCAGAGGCAGGATGGGGTCCCATTGAAATTGGCCCTGGCATTTTGGTGAATTGCCTGCTCAGCTCCACAGTCTCTCCCCATCCCCAGCCTCTTCCTCAAGTGTCTTCTTCACCATCTCTTTTATTGCAGTGTTGCTTGAGCAGGGAGATCAGCCTGGCATGGGTCCCTAATGTGGTGCAGTGCCGTGGTTTTGGGGTTTCCTACCGCCCAGCTGAGGAAGGCATAAAAGCACCTTGATTTCCTTTATTCTTCTCAAGGGACTCTGGTTCCTCTTGGATTTCTTACCCATCCCTTCTTTTCCCCTGAGAGACCCCTACAACATGTGTCCTCATTAGTTTCCAGCACTGGAGATAACTGACCCAGGGTTACGGATGGTGTGCCTAAGATGCATGACAGCTAAAGGGAAGCCTGGACTTTGCTCCATCCTATTGCACTGGTTGGCTTGGGCTGATCATTAAGGCCCTGGAGAAGGAGGTGAAGTGGCTAGGTTTCTCTGCCAAACTGAACTTGAATAACTAGCTGTCCAAGAATCTGTTGTGTTTCTAATATAATTTTTCATCTTTGTGCCTGGTTTCTGCTGACAGTCTGTTCACCGGTGCATGCATCAGCTTAAAAAATAATATATAAACAAGGTGTGAGTAGTTCAGTTCTGTGCTAGCCTGAGGCCACAAACAGGGTGATTGAATTCAGCATCTGAAAGATGATTACCTTACAGCCCAGGGAAGACATGGAATTAAACTCATTTTGAAATATATAAGTAGAGCTTTAAATCAAACTTAGCTTTTAGAGATAAGGGGGAATCATCCAGCTGTATAAGTATAATGCTTCAGATTATACGAGAAAGAAGTGGCATAATCACTAGAGCTGTGTGAAGCTTTAGTCCCCAATTCAATTTGGCAGAGATTTGGTCTGATTTGGTGGCCAAATCTCTGAATCTGAATCAAATCAGGAGATCCTTTAATCTCTCCAAATTGAATTGGAATTCAGAAAGATTTGGTGATTCAGATATAGACACAACTTTAAATGTTTTTTCTACATACCTCTAGGCATCAGGTGGCTCAAGAATGCTGTGATGGTGGGGCACATGGAGTGTCCCACAGAAGCATGGGGGGCTCCCCAACATGTTCAGCAGCAGACCTGGAAGTGGACCACAAGCACTGCCGGGTCTGCCGGGAAGGGCTCCGGGGGGCCCCCCCCACAACTCCCTGGCTCAGTGCCTGGTGCCTCCTGTGTCTGGGGAGGGGCACCCAGAGTCCCCACTTGGCTGATTGCTGAGCTGAGGGGTCACAGGGAGGGGACCCAGGACACTCCCCGGCAGACCTAGAAGTGGATTGGAAGTGCTTTCAGTCCGCTTCTGCGTTCACCACTGAACATATGGGAGCCCCCCACACACTCCTGTGAGACACTCCATGTGCCCCAGCATCGTAGTGTTCATGAGCTACACTGGTACCTCGAGGTATGTAGAAAAAACATTTAAAGCTCTGTCTTTGGCCAAATCACTGATTCTCTGAATAAGCATCAAATATTCAGATTTGGATTCAGCCAAATTGAATCAGAGACAGTGATCCAAATCAATGAATCAAATCAATGCCCCTGCTTTGCACACCCCTAATAAGCACCAGTCTTTCATTATCATGAGGCAGGTCTCTCCTCCAAGGTTATGTCCCTGTTCATCCATCAAGTGGAAAATATAGGGAAAGTTTCATATCTGTGGTTTCTGAGAAATGGGCAACCACAATATCCTCATTGGTATCAGGCCCTTTGATCCAAAGGGAATGTCAACTTCTCTTGTAAAGGAAGGGAATACCGTGTAATATTTAAATTTCCAGAACTACCAGAAGGGGAGCTCTACATATATCAGATGTCTGTTTTTCATGGGTAAAGAACATACTGAAAACCACAGAACTTTCATTCCATAAGGAGGCATGTCCTAAAGGCATCAGATCAGTTGTAAGGTACTTTTGTTCAACTTGTCATTCCTACTGGCACTGGCATAGTTGTATCCAAGTGAAAATAAGGATGTAAATATCTTCAAAGGTACTGAAATTGCCTCAAAATTTTACAGTGCATTTGCAGTGTCTCTGGCCTTCCCCAGTGATTCAGTGCTATGCTTGTTATAGATCTGGAAGCAATTTATTCATTTGTGTATAGAAGTGATCCCTGTACATGTGAAGAACCCATTGATTTTTGTCCTGAAAGTAATTAGAAAGACCTTTTATTTTGGAGTCTAATTATTTATGTATATTTATTTGTTTTAGAGTGGAAAAATACCTTCCATTGCTAACTTACAAAGTAACTCCATGCATTCTGCATTTCATGTTCTGTTGTTGGTATATTTTATTCCATATATGATGCCTTTTATGCTTCCCTATTATATAAAATTCCATCTGTGACTTGCAGTACAAGTCTGACTTATTCCACATGAACTTCCTACTCCTGTCTTCTCTAGTCAAGCCCATTGATACAGTACCTGCATGAAGGATTGCTATGCTGTGCTGTCATCAGAATTGTCAGGAAAATATCTAAAGCTTTGAGATGTAATGGAAGCCCTGAAACTTTTCCTTTGTCTAGTTATATCTCTTATGTTGTTACATAAAATTTCTTGGGAAACCAAAAGAAATAAAGATCGAATTAGAATTCTTGCCACAGAACCCCACACATTTTCCACTGTTAGCTTGTTTTATTGGTATCTGTGATTCTAATATGCTACCTACACTGTCCTGATTCTGCCATTTTTCTTTATCAAAATGTTTGCTCTAGGAATGCTCCAGTATTTTAATCTCTGGTGCTGGTTGTGTAATAACTGTGTTCTAAATTTAGCAAACTGGTTGGTGACTATATTTAGATGGAATGGGATGACCCAGAAGATTAAGCAGAGTATTTTCCATCTAGGTTGCGGCCTCAAAACCGATCCAGATTTTCTATGATTTAAAAAGGGTGGCCTTCTGATGCTTGGTTGCTGGTCCACATCATAAAGACCATTCCTTCCATCTTGTGAAATGGCACAGATTCGCTTGGGTGAAGTCAGTTTCAACAGATAAATTATTTTATTTATGAAGAAATTGGAATAAAGAATGAACTCCTCTTCCACTCCTGGGGTGTGTCCAGATGAGCACTGACATTTTTTCCCCTAGAGACATGTAGCAGCAGGGGCCTCTTGAGGCTGCAGCCATGGCAGGAAGCCTGGCCAGCAGCTGAAGTGTGGCTCTGGCTGGCCAGACTCTAGTTTTGGGTGGTGCACGCTGCTGCCACATGTACTATCCCACCTTTTTCAGTGGGGTTTTGACCCTGGGATTTCCTGGAGTCAACCCCCACACCTCCTATTGAAAGGTAGCACCTCTGGAAATGCCTGTAAGTATGGTGTGTGGTGCTGCAGATAGGGATGCAGTGTCACATACTGCACATCTGTGCTCATCTGTTTGCAGCTTTACAAGTGGCCCTACAAATAAGGCTTAAGCTTTATCATTAAGGGTATATGAGTTTCAGCTTGCATCACTGAGGTTTTTAAGGGTGAAAAGCTGTGATTTGTTCACCATTTTAAATGTGTTGCTAAAATAAAAGTAAGAAATGAGGTTGCCATGAATTTGCTCCTCAAGAAAGAAATCTTCTCTGTAGGTTGCCAAGCACGTTACTAATCCACAGCAAAAAATAGGTTGTGCCCTTATACCGGTAAGATTATGTCCATGCTACATTCAGAAGTACATTATTTGGTTGTGTCCATGTGTGTGGCAATCACTTCTGTTCACCCTGTCACCCTCTAATATTTTGCTAAATGTTTACACTTATTTTCTTTGTTTTTGCATCCTTTCAATTTTACCTTTAAGATACATTAAGTATCCTGAGCTAAATGTCTCCAATTGGGATTTTGATTTAAGTAAGAAATTGGAGATTTGGCTCAATGTTTAACAAAAAGTCATCCATGAGACTTGAACTTAGCTTTCAGGGTTGTTCATGTAAACCCTTGCATTAGGGAATCATTGTGTCAACAGTTTTTAAGCTCCTTACCGGCCCCAACCCCACACCAGCCCCAACCCCACACCACCCAGGGAAGGCCCAAAGCATGGGGCTCAAAGGGGCCAGCCTCGGCTGCACCACTGGGCCACAGAGGACAGAGCTCCTGGGACCCTGCTTCCGCCCCAAGTCATCGTTGTTCAGCCTGCTCGTTCAGGGTGTACAGCTCCTGCAGCTATGCTCACCCTAGGAGGCGCGGGCGGGGGCACGTGCCCCCTGATCTGTGTGGAGCAAGGCAGGCTATTGCAGGCTGGGACCAGGCCGTGCTGGGCTGTTCCCAGAGGGGAGAGAGGGCAGGCTGCGCTTGCAGTGGACAGTGGTGGCACTGAGAGGGAGGTGAGGTGGACTATTGCAAATTTTGGTGTGGCTGCAGCCTGCTCTGCCCCACAGAAGCCTGCCCTGCCCCACACAGATCCGGGGACATATTCCCCCCATGCCTCCTGGGATGCGCATAGCAGCAGGAGTTGTGCCTCCAGACTAGCCACTCACAGCTCAGTCCCACACCTTGCCATCTGTGCAGCATCTGCCCCTTCCTTAGTCCTAGTCCCTCTCCCTCCCCACACCTTCTGCAGCTACCAGAAGCCCATGGCTAGGCTGCCTTGCAGTCCTACCACTGCCCTGCATTGTGGGGGCTAAGACCTGTTAGTGCTACCGAACTTACGCTGCCTAGGAGTATGTGTAAGATATTGGTGTGCTGCAATTGTTCTCTCTTGTTCTGACCCATATTGGCTCATTGTTTTCTTCTAAATCCTCATTAACAATCTGTTGCCTTTGTCTTACACTTAGATTGTAAGATCTTTGGGCCAAGAACCACTTTTTGTTCCACATCTGTACAGCACCCTGCACAATGGAATCCTGGTCTGCAACTGTGACAATATAAAATAGTAATTGTAATAAGTATAAGTATTACTAGTATAGTTCCTGGGCTAGCAAAATAATGTATTCCATTCCATCCCACTTCACAGATTGAAGAGATCATTACAAGAATGCAGGATGATAAAACAGGAGGAGTTCCCATCCGAACAGTCAAGAGCTTTCTGTCTAAAATCCCCAGTGTTGTCACAGGTAGGCACAGATTGTTTAATTTTACCTTATTTTCTAGATGTGTTCTTCAGCCAAAAATGAAAAATGGTCATGAATCAGTTAGTTTCTATAAACTAGAGAGTGACTTTTCTTAATCACCAATGAGATTTCCTTAGAGAGATTTATGAAAATCTGTTTAGTGTTTGTGTAGGCTCTAGTTAGTATTACAGTATTGCCATTAAACATCATATATGGTAACCTCACACAGGAACTGGGAAGCAGGCTCTGGCTTGAGACCTTAAAAATAAAGTTAGTAAATATAGCAAATGATCAGAGATAACAGAAAAGGGCAATTAAAAAAAGATGTAGATCAGAAGAAAGTTGACTAGTGTTCTCAGGAAGAAAATGTAACATTTTTTTCCCTTCTCCTGCTCAGTTTTGTATTGCTGGTTCCCTGGATTTCCACAGCATGTACAGAAATGCAAGGAGACGGTGTAATCTCCTTTGCAAGGCCATTCTACTACAAAGAAGCTATATGTGTAAACGTGTGAGACTATGTGGCTCAAGAGTTTGGTTTGGGGATATGGGGCATTAATTTCTATACATCCAGGACTCTAAAGAACAATGTCATTATCATATGATTAGGTATCTACTTAAAGCATGTGGAGGCAAAGTAAAAATCATGGGCTGCTCGCAACACCCAGTGCCATTTTCACAGTCATTTTATGGTGAGCTTCCCCTCCTTCTGCCGCTGATTAGCTGAGGGGCCCCACTGGTCCTGCCTCTTGCCACTGTTTGGTGGAGAGAGCTGCCTTTCATGCAGACTCGCCCTTCACTGCTGATTGGCAGAGAGGGGTGGGAGCATTCAAAAGGCAGCTCTCTCTGCCAGTCCTGCTGGCAGCTTCCCCCTGGCAGACTGTGGGGCTGGGCTACAGCCACTGGGGAGCCAGCATTTTATTTTTAGTCAGTTTTCTTTTTCCTGGTGATTCTATGCAAAATCACAGAGAATGCCAGTTTTCACGGTGCTCACAGAAACTGCCTTTTTCACGGTTTACACAAAAATCACAAAAATACAAATTAGGTAGATCCCTACATGTGATAGATGCTTATGGTGGTTGACATAGAATGAGTTTGGGGTGACCATCTAGTTGCCAGTGGACAACTGCTTCACAAAATCTCACCACTTCTACTAGTTCCAATTTGTTATTTTGTACAGCTGTGCAAAATTTTGACTGGTGTTTTGTTTCGAAGCTGTTTCAACGTGTTTCCAGCTCAAAACAGCAAAATCAAAATTAAATGAAAGGCTTCAAAACAGATTCAAAATGAAATGAGGGTACTCAAAATGTTTTGAAAGTATGAAATATTTCGCGTTTTGAAGCTGGGCTTGCTTGCAGCTAACCAGAAACTAAGGAGAGGGAAGGAGAAGTGAGGAGAAGGACTGCTCTGATATTGACATCTAGCTCCTGGTTTGATTCCCCAGCTCTCTGATCATTTCCCCCGTTCTTTGCAGGGGTAACAGCCCCCAATCTGTGAATGAGGTTTCAGCAGGCTGAAAATGATACTAGTTTTGTTTTAAACCATTTGAGGTGCAGTTTCACAAAAACTGTCACACCTATCCCCTTGAAACTTGGCAGGCTACATGACCTCAGAAGGGACTACCGTCCTTGTAATTTTCATCTAAATCAGGCAAGAAATGACAAAGTTCTAGGCTTTTTTGTGATTCCCCATTATAGCCTATGGGCAAAACATTGAAAGGTGTCGAAACAGTGTTGAAACAGTTTTGACGAAACAAAACAGAACAGTGCTGCAAAAGAGTGAAACGACACAGTGTCCCTTTGAACAGGTGAAATGGAAGTAAAAACAAAATGGTGCTGTTTCACACAGCCCTACTTAGAGAATGAGAATTTCTTCTAAATCCTAGGAGGTCTCTTTCCAGCTTTTGCACGATACACATTGGTAGGACTGTCTGGGGAAGCTTTTTTTCCTATTGTTCCTGTTGTGTTGATAAATGGCAAGTTTCACTTTCCGTAGTTGGTAGTATGGCAATATTAATGGGCAGTAAACTTAAAAATATTGTTCAACATGCAAAAATCCAGTATCTTCTTCTAAATAGGCAGCTAGTCAATAACTATATATTGAGGTTTGGGAAAGAGAGTTTAGCCATTCAAAATAAAGCCCTTCTTTATGGATTTGTTTTAAATCATGAAGGATATATCTCTAGTCAGCAAGGGAACTAGAAAATGCAGGTGGTATTGTCAAACATTTGGTTATTATCACATGCCACAGCTCATCTGAACATAAGGATATTGTGCTTCTAAAATGTCTTTAATTTGAACAAGGTTCAATTTGCCATAGATGCAGATGGAGGCAGAAGGATGAAAAAATGCACAATATGATATATCTTCATGTCAAAAACAATAGCTTTTGCCAGATTTAAATGTAGAGGAATGCAATACTCCAAACATTAGGTGAGAAAGACAAAATCTGGAAATTGAGCTTCATCTGCTTAAAGCTCAGTCTTGCAAATGTCTTTTACCAAGCAATAAGCCCTTCTGTCAGAGACGATGAGTAGGGGGTACATGTAGGTGCACATGCACCCCCTGAGCATGGCGGTGCACCTCCTACATAAAGGTGCTGTTGACACTGTCAGCAGCACCTGCAGACAGTCACCGCTCGCCAACCGGCTGGCGGCACCTGCAGGCAGTCCATGATCACTGCTGGCTGCCACCAACACTGTTGGCAGAGCCTGCGGCTGGTTGCCACCCCCCCTGCCACCAACAGTGCCGCCGGCGTCTGCGGGAACTCTGTGCTTACCGCT
This sequence comes from Caiman crocodilus, assembly GCA_030014935.1. Lineage (NCBI taxonomy): Eukaryota > Metazoa > Chordata > Crocodylia > Alligatoridae > Caiman > Caiman crocodilus. Next base: position 65,498,178 of record JAGPOW010000304.1, on the reverse strand, counting down.
GCCATGCTCCTGCCGCCACTGCCATGCTCCCACCACCACCAGTGCAGCCGTGCCCCCTCAACCGCTGGGGGCACTTATTATTCATGCCTTCTGTTGTGAGTAATCTAGTTGATTTCAAGCATGACTCAATGTAGTTTGCAGGATCAGGGCCATGCTGTGGAAGTACAAGATGAGTACAAGATGAGTCTAGATGTGAAAAGACAGCTACTAAATTGAGGTTTATGACTGGACCATGTGCTGACTAACTCTGTTTTTGAAGGTTCCAGGGGAAAATAACCATTTCATCCAGTTTGAAAAGTCATCCCATAAGCTCTAGTTTAAGGGGAAAGCAGGGTGGCTTAGTATTTACTCAACTAAGAAAGATTGCTGATATTCTTGTTAATATTCATATCCTTCATTAAGCAATTGATCTAGTCATCAAGACATCAATGTGACTTAGGAGGAGGAAGAAAACAGGATACATCATAGCATCTTTAAGCTGATTATCTTTATTTTTAAGTACCACCATGGGAGATAGTTCCCTTGCAGAATGAAAACTGTCCTCTTGCACTCTGATATTCTGGAATAGCAGCTGCATTCATGTCACCTTGAAATTGAATCTTCCCACAGTCAGGAGGTACAATCCCAAACTCTGAGAGGAAAGAGAGAAAGAATGAAATGATTCAGACAAAATAGGAACAGAACCTTCATCAGCACTCTCAGAAATCTTTTTCAAAGGAGAAAGGGGAAAATGTTATATTGTTCAGTAACATCCTTTCTGCTGATCTAAAGCCTCAGCCAGTTATCTCTGGGACAGGAAACCTTTGAATTTGGAAAGCATAGAAAAATAATAACAGGGAGTCTGACCTTTTTCCCCATTTCTCGTTCTCCTTCCCCTTCACTTTCCACAAATAATGATTCACTATATCAAAAATAAAGGTAAAAATTTTATTGCACTTGCATTACATTTTAACCCTTGTTTTGTATAATGTGATTAACATAAACACATATTTTCAAAAGATTTCAGAATAAATGTAAACCTATCTGGATCTGGGTCATATGGGAAGATCTTAATTTTTAGAATCCAGTGACATTTTCTCTTTTACAGTCAACACAGTTCCACCTTAAAGCGTAGCAATAAGGGCAAAGCACGAATTACTTTCAGGCTAACAATAATAAGGCTTACACATGGGGTTACCTTTGCTCAACATTTCTGTTGTAATTGCTTCTCATGGGGAAAAGGCAAAATCATTTTTAAAAGATACAAGTGCACTTTAAACATGCAGCTCTGTTTATGGTACAGCAGAGTAAGTGTTTGATTTTGAGATTGGGTATTGGGAAGAGAGCCACTCAGCTTCTGTTTTGCTTTCATCTGGCCAGATAATTGAGTTTTGAATAAGGCACTGTGTAGTTTGGAGAGAGTGAGCCTACAGGAATCATCGTTAATGATCATCTGTAGACATCAGGAGTTTGCAGAATGGATGAAAAAGCCCTTTAAAAGTATTACAGGTTCACAGCATGGTGAAATGCCAGCCACATTAATAGCCTGTATTAGCAGGAACATTGTGAACCTTTCACTCCTTCACTCTGGGCTTGAAGTAGGTTGACATGGACTAGTGTACTGTATTGGTATATCTCTCCTTGTCCTCTGCCAGCTACATGCATATATTTTAGAGAAGAGGAAAATTTCAGGAAGAGTAGAAAAGCAACTTACTAGGGAAAGTGACAAACAAAGAATTAAGGATCAGTGGATGTGGTGAGTGAGGGCTCATGTTTTTCCCATGTCTCCACTGGACAAGGTAGAGAATATTGTCACGTGTACAAGTGCCCTGAGGCACTGACAGCTTTGCTTCTAACTCCTTAAATACCTCTTGCTGGTAAGTCTCTAGAACACTTGTTATTCCAGGCATCAGTGTCATTAATACACCTCACCTAATTAAACATCTGCAAAACTGTCATTCGAACCCTGAATCTGGTTTCTACACTTCTACCAGTGTGTCTTTAAAGCTAAGCTGGCATACAGTATAAGGACCCCTCAGTGTCAGGGCTACATCCTTCCCTCCTTAGCTGCTTCAGTCAAGGGTTCCATTTAAAATTGCCAAAAGCCTCTGTGCTGATCTATTGTACCTATGCTTTCTAGTACAGCTACGCCATTTCCCTCCCAGCTTAGCCAAGCTTCATGCTAAATCTTTTCCATTCTGACCCTCAGTTCATCCTTATCTCTCCTAATGTGCCATAGAGGAGACTTTATCTGAAAATCTTCTATCTATTCCATCTTCTCAAATATTTCTGAGATACCCTTACCCTAGCCCATAACTCCCCAACTTTTAGTACACCTCTATAAGCAGTTCCATCATTGGGCCTGATTTCTGAATGACACCTTTTACTCTGGTTGTGATCTTCACTTCAGTCACACTTTGATCCTGACCCACCCTTAGGCCACCACTTTCCCCATCTTCCACTGCTCTGCTCCCTAAGAATGGAAATAAGCTTTTAAACTGCCATATTCTGATGTACCATTCTTGGGCCCCTTCTACATGTTACAGGTATTGCTCAATTAACTGGTTAATTGTTCAGTTACCTGGAGACCAACCACACATACAAAGTAGCTATTGCACAATAAAAACCTCCAACCAGCTATACCTCAGTGGGCACATCAGTTACATCTCGAAGGGCGCATCTACATGTGTCCCTATGGCGGGTTTGTTACTATGCCTTCATTTAGGACTTCCAAAAGGAAGTCCTAAATAATGGTACAGTAACAGCCTATAATGCGTTGTGCACGCTGCGCAGTTAATTTTAATTGCTGTGTCACCATACCAATGAGAGAATGAGGGCGCACATTGCTACAGCAATGTAGCTGCAGTGTCACAGTTTGTGACCACTGATGCTAGCGTCGCCATAACATATTGCTATGGTGATATAGCATCACATGTTGATATGCCCAAAAGCTAACTATACTTGGTTGCTATCAAGCTTTATTTTGTATGTGTAGCAGGGGCTCTCCTGCAGTTGAGAGCCCCGTCAGCTGAGTTGAGAGTGCGGCAAACCCCCAGAGTTGCATAGGTGCATCATACCCAGCGTAAAAACTCCGAGCCCTAGGTATTGTGGGAGGCATGAACCCCAGGGTCCAGGGGTTTCCTGCACTCCTGAGCCATGGGGATAATGGGAGCTGTGATTCCCACAGTCTGGGGGTTTCTTGCACCCCTGAGCCTTAGGGATCAAGGAAGCCACAATTCTCTGGCCCCAGGGGTTTCCTGTACTCCTGAACCCTTGGGATTGAGGTATGATTCCTAGGGCTTGAGGGTGTGGGAAACCCCCCTGATGACAGAGGATCATGGTCATCCTCCAGCTCCAAGGGTTTCCTGTAACCCCAGGGTGGGGGAATTACTGTGGCAGTGATCCTTCACCCCCCAGGAGTTTACCTCGGCCCCAGGGTGGGGAGAGCACCACAGCAGTGATTCTTTAGCCCCAGGAAGCCCCCATGGCTGGGAGCCCCTCAATTGGGATGCCTCAGTCCCAGCTACAGCAGCTTGCCAGCACAGGGGGAGCCCAGAAGGGCTTAAGAGCCAAGCTAGTGCAGGCAGATGCTGTGCAAGCTGCCTCCACGCTGTTCTGCCAATGCACTTCATTCTTCACCTGAAATATTGCTTTTATTCCAGTGCTGGGTTGTCTAAGTGGAAGCTGCCAATATTGCTGAAATATACCAGATGGTACATGGTTTTCTTGATGTGAACAAATATTCACTTGAGACCAGTGGTCTAAACTAAGTTTAAACTGCTGTATATTTCTATCTAAACAAGCCAGCATATATCTCTTGACAAATGTGTATGCAGTTGTTCCAATACACAGCAACATATCACTCTGTCAAAGAGGAGGTATTCTTCTGGAGAATGGAAAACGCCTGCTGTTGCAAAAGAGATTGCTTATTCTTGAGAACCCTCTGTCAATACAGTTATACATCAGAATGTGGAAGGGGGACCCATGCACCACTTGCCTCGCAGGCTGGGCAGCAAAAGTCTTGATTTCTGCCGATAACACCTTTGTAGAGTTGAGCAGTTGAGAATAATAAAAGGTTGAATTCAGAGCACATTTCCTAGAGCAACGTGCATGGTACAGATGCTTGTGTCTTGTAGATGTATCAGTAAAACACTTCACTTACCAGGGAAAAAACAGTTTCCTTCACAGTCATGAAGGAGGATTTCAAGAGGTGAGAGACCATGCTGGGGATGAACAGCCTTGCCACAATACTGCAAAGTACAGGCAAGGCACAGCCTTGATGTCAGAGACCTGTTGCTGTGTCCCGTCTCCTCCTGTGGAAGGCAGGAGTTGCCTAAGGGCCTCACAGAAGCTGCTTTAGCTATTAGTGTCATAGCTCCATAGACTGGTAGTAAAAAGATTCTGCCCCCCAGGGACCCACTGTCCATCTGCCTGGCCTGAGATCTTTGCTTGTACTTTCTTGTAAGTTTTGTTCTGGATCTGTAAATTACATTGTGCTGATCTCTGTTAGTTGGAGCTACTACCTTATATCTAAATCATCTGCACACTTGCTAAAATGTGGAGCTAAATGTGAACTTTTAGTCAAAGCCATCTCTTTGTTTCATCAACCTTGCTTCCTGGAAAATGCCCCCATTTAAGAGCTCGACATCTAGCACATAACTATCTATATTTTCAGCACAGCCAGGGGATATAACTACTTGGAGAGTGCACTTGGGCATTTGCTTACCATCCTATCTATGAACAAAAAGAGGATTCATTTCCATATGCAAGTCCTTGGTAGGTTCAAATGAATCCATTTAGTTAAGATAATTATTTCCCTAAATCTTTGCCCAAAATTCAAATCAATTTCACAAAATAATTGTCAGTATTTTAATACATATCAGCTCTAACCTTAAACAGTTGCAGGTGCTTTTCTCCCTTGTATGTGTAAGCTGTATCACGTAGTAAATTCAGTAGTGTTCTGCAGTCACCTGAGAAGCCAGTCCAAGCATTGACCTATTATACTGATCTCTTTGCTTCTTACTCAAATAGGAGGAATTTTGCTGGATAATGAAAAGGCCATTTTATTGAGAATTAGTGAATTTATTCATCATAGCACTCTGTCAATATGGTTAAATATCAATATGATGAAGGGTAACCCCTTGTTATGATCGTGTTTAGTCTAAACTGGTTCCAGCTAAGACTGAACTGGATTTCTTATCTATGATGTAGGGCTTTGGCAGGTTACCTGCATAATATCAGAAATCTGTGGGATGTTGTTTTGTCATAAAGTTATGGTATTTTTAGAGCAGTTTGAAGTGAAGGTTTCATGTTGTTTCAGGCCTGCATGACTGTGACTTGCCACCAAGGCTGATGAGTAGGGACATGCATGGCAGAAAGCACAATTGTGGGATCTAACATTAGATCCCACTGTGCCTTATCACCAATCACAATCCCAGGCTCCTCCTATACTGACTTCTGTGGCTGCGAGCCTTGCAATTGATGGAGCTCAGCAAAACCCGCAGCAGGGGTAGCATTTCCTGCACTTTCCACCCCTGAGCTCTACAGCTGACAAGGGCTGCGGGGCTCTCAGCAAGGGCAGCTCTGGGAACACTGCCCCCAGTATGAGCATTGTTGGCTGTGGGGCTCACAGCAGAGGTAGCATGGAGAAGGTTGCCCCTGCTGCAAGCCTTGTGAGGAGCAGAACGGAGCAGTGGCAGCATTCCCCTCACTGCCCCTGCTATGAGGCCTGCATCCCACTTCACTACACCCAAGGAAGCTCGTGGTGGGAGAGAAATGTTTGCCCCACTGCAAGTTCCACAGCTGACAACGCTGCCACCGCTACAAGCCATGTCAACTGCAGGGCTGGCAGCAAATGGTGCACCCCGTGGCTGGGGGCCTCTCAGTTGACGGTCCTCCCAGACACAGGGGAGCACTTGGCACATGTTCAGTTAATGGCATGATTAAAATAAGCTACAAAGTTAGTACACATTTTTTGTGGAATAACTTTGTAGTTTATTGCTTGTTTATCACACCATTCATTGGTTGAATGTGTAGCTGGGTCATACCTTGAGGCATGGTTACCTGGTTAATCGCATCTTAAGTGTAACTGTAGAGGGGGCTTTAGAGTGCTGTTCAGAGCTGGTAGAAGCAGCCTTCCCAGGACTCTGAGCTTGGCCTTCCTATGGGCCAGACCAGGCAGCTGAGGGTGGTAGGGTTCCCTAGCTCCATGGTCTCTTTGCAATTAAGCTAAGAGCAGTTGCTCTCAGTGGGAAGGGAGGTGGGGTGAGGAACCACTTGATTTTTGGAGGGCAGGAAGGAGTACAGCAACTATGAGCTGTCTACCATGGGAAGCTGGAGGAATGAAAGTAAAGTGTTTTACCTCCCCTGACTATTCAAGCAATACCCTGGAATGCTGTGCATGAAATCTTTCCAGGATCAACCTCCTTTGGAGTGGTTTATCTTTAAAATATTAAACAGTGTTTATGGTGGTTTAACACCCCTTAACTAATGCCTGCTTTCATTTTAAATGCCTTTATGATTTTTTTAAGGTAACTCGTGACAAGGTCCCTAGATTCTATCATGCATTTCTTCTTCAGATTAGGCACACGCTGCAGACAGATGTGCAGGCCCCTGCTCTAACGTCAGGTGCTTTACATAAAGTGCCATGAGTTAGAGTGCCCCTCTCCTCCCCCCACCCACAACCCAACAGACCTTCTCCTGTTGGGTTGAGGGGGACAGAAGAATCAAGCCAGCCTGCACTGGCCCTCCTCCAATGAGGCTGACAAATCATCCCTATCCCCAGCCCTGCCCTCTCCCCCAGCTCTAGGGCTGTCAGCAGAGAGGGAGAGGGAAGAAAGCAGCAGTGAGCTTCCAGTTTGGCTTTGCCCAGCCTGAGCTAGAGTGGTGGGGGGTGGACCAGACCTGAGAGGGGGGAACCAGGCTGGCCTGCAAAGCAAGGAGGTCCAATCCATCCCTGTTCCCCTCCAGCTCAGGTCAGGCAAGACAGAGGTGGAAAGCTGCAACATGAGCTGCTGTCTTGCCTGGCCTGACCTGGAGGACAGGGGGTGGATTGGAGCTCCCTCACCTCTCTGGCCTGGCTGAGTTCCCCCCAGTACCCAAGCTGGGGAAGCTGGGGGGGTTTCAGGATAGAGGGGCCCCAATCTACCTCCCATCTCCAGCTCAGGCCAGGCAAAGCCCAGCCAGCATCTTACTGCTGCTTGCTTCCCCCTTGCCACTCCCTCTCTGCTAATAGCCCCAGAGACTGCACATGCGAAAAATTAACCCCAGGGAACACAAGTTCCCTAAGGCAGCCTAAAGCAGAGCACCTTCATCTACTACCTCATTTGAGGAGGGTTAATTTGTCATGTGATCAGCCATTTAAAAAGTGCTCTGCAGCCATGTGTATGTATCACAGCACAGCATAGGCACAGAGAGAAAATCTTATTGGGGGGCTAAGTAAAACTTAAACTTAAAAGATACTTCTACCTACACACACACACACACACACACACACACACACACACCCACCACTCAGTGGGTAAGTATATAGGAGGGGAAAGGGTGCAGGAAAAGGAAGGGGTATGAAGGCGGCAAATCGAGGACCCTGAAGTGAGGGAAGGAGTATGGCAGGAGCAAGGGTGAATTGGGCCCTGAGGTAGGTCATGGGAGGGTCAGAGCTCAGGCGGCTTGTCCAGAGGTGTGGAGGGCTCCCCTGGGGCAGGCATGGGGCGGGGTACATGTCCCTTGGATCTGTGCACAAGAAGGAAGTAGGCTGCTCCTGTGGGCTTGGGCTCTATGCCACACTGCCAGTGCCCTGGCAGCAGCTCAATGCCACGTGCCTCCCATCACCAGTCAAGCAGGGGCTTCAATGCAGCCAGCACATAGGAGGTATGTGGCATTGCACAGCTGCCAGGGCACTGGCAGTGGGGCACAGAGCTCCAGCTCACAACAGCAGCCGCCTCCACCCTGCACACAGATCTAAGGGACATGTTTCCCTCATGCCTGCCCTAGGGGGCGCACTGTAATGGGAGTCCCCAGCACCCCTGGATGAGCCACCTGGGCTCCAACCCTTCCAAGACCCACCCTGGGGCCCCATTCACCCCAGTCCCTGCCCCTACCCCACTCCCCCCCTCACCACAGGAGCATCAATCTGACCCCCATGCCCCTTCTCTCCTTCCCCCCTTAGCCCCTACACTTACCTGCTGGGTGCTGCTTCACATGCTGCAGGGCTGGGCTGAGTTCCTACCCACCTTCAGGCTGCAGCTACTCATCTGTGCCTGTGCGCGCCCCTCCCTGTCCTGCTGCAGCTGCCCAGAGCCCGCACCCAGGCTGCCCTGCAGTACTCAGCTCTGCCACTGCTGCCCCATTTTTGGGGGCCCTAAGCCCTGTTAGTCCTGGCCTTCTGCCGTCTATGCAGCACAGCTTCAGAGCACTTTCAGGGCCCCAATCCTGCAAAAAATGTATCTTGCAAGTGCTCAAAATGGAAATGCAATTCACTGCATCCACAGTTGGAGAGATGAAATGCCTTTTTATCTAGTGCATTTCAAAGCCTCCCTGAATCACCTAGCATTACACATGGCAGCTCCAGCACAACTCATGCATGCCTTGCAATTTTTTTCTTCAGCCTTCTTGTAAGTTCTTTTGGTCCCAGGTCCCGAGAAAAAATGAACCCAGTTAAAGATCAGAAGAGTTATGTTACCTTTATCTGTATTTTCTCCCTTCCCCCAATCAAACTCTTAAAACTCTTTGTTAGATTTTGCAAAGGAAGGTAGGAGAAGAAAGAATTCAGTGCTATAAGTATAGTCATTCCTTGCCTATTGCATCAGTGAAATTCAAAATAAAAGTACAGAGGACTTGATTTTCAGATGTGAGGCTATTGTAAGTTAATTGAGAAAGACAAGGTTGTAAAGCTCAAACAAATCACACAAGTTCTGAAGATAAATGTGTTTTTTCTGTATAGTTATATAGCCATATACATGTAATACATGCACGTATAATTTAATAGTCACAGCACAATATTGTTCAGTAAATGACAAATGATGGAAATAATCATGTTTGGTGCTACAATGAAATAACTAATAGCTTTCTGCATTACTTGTGCGTACTATCCATATCTGGAGTAGTGAACTCTTTTGTGTCTTATGTACCACTGCCCTCTGCTGCAGCCTACCTATGCATCACAGCTTCCACTCAATTTCACCTTTACTACAGCTGTCTCATGCTTTTTTAATCTGAGCATAATTTGTGCTTATTTATTTACATGCAGTTCATTCCATAATAATGGTCCTCCCTAGTTGTGTGGCAGACAGCCAGCGCAAACTGTATGGTTTGCATGAGTCCACAGCTAATCCAGTCTTGCAAGGGGATACCCTTTTCCAGGGATGGCTATACACACTAATACTAAATAGCTGATTCCTTGCCTTGATTCCATTGCCTTTTAGGAATGTCCCTTTTAGGATTGTCCATCCCTGAGCAGATCCTACTGATGAATCTTAAGAGACCTGTTATGACTACATATATGGCACTCAGGATTTGACCCAAAATAAATTAACCTAAATTAAAATTCATTTTTTTTAAATCAATGGAATTAGACATTTTAATTGACAGTCATATTGTTACATAATAGCACTTTAAAGTAGCTACACCAAAGGCAGAGAACAACAGTTAAAGTATATTGCTCAATGGTAGAAGGAATAAAGAGCGCAGACAGAACAGCTCTCCATTGCAACTCAGCACTTTGCAGGAAGCACTATGAGTTGCAATGATCCCCCTGGCCCAACAGTAGTTTGCTGTTGGGTCTGGGAGTTGGAGATTCCAATTGTTTGCTGCTAGCCTGCAGTCTGGTCTCCATAGCAGTGGCACTCTTCCCTCTCAACCCAGATACTGTTTTCAAAATGGAAGGAGGGAAATAGAGCAGAGGGAGCTCTTTCTTGAGGTTCCTCAGCTGGCACTGGAGGGTGGGGCTCAGTTTGCCCCACTCTTCAGTGCCAGCTGAAAAACCCCCAGACCAAACTACCTCCTCTCTCTTTCCCTCATCCCATTCTGAAAGTAGCAACAGGCTGGGAGCTCCGCAGACACAAGTTACAGAACGCACTTTGTTTTGGAGCATGTTCATCTGAACCCTCATACAATGGGGGGGTCAGATCTTTGTGGGATCCGGTCCTTTTAAAGCTGTCTGCAGCCATGAACTTCTGTTTGGTCACAGCTGTAGACTGCTATCTGGGGTGAAATTAGGCAAAAATTGTAACTTGTGTCTGCGCCCAAACCTGTGGTCAAGTATTCTGAATTAAAAGGTTGTGAGGTCATTAATGCTCTCACAGTAGGAAAGTCTCTAAGGGTGCATCCACACATGCAGGCACATTTGCTTACAGCAGCTCAAATAGCAGCAGCACAAATTTGTACCTCAACATATGTGCCTGAACATGCACTTTGGTGTGGGGCAAATTGTGTCACTTGGGGCAAACTGACCATGCCCAGCTCAACCCAGATGTGCTGGACTCAGCAGTATAAAAAGTTGCCCTGGTGAGCAGCTCAGGGCTACTTGCCCTCAGGAACTTCTGAAGCCCTGCTAGTTGGTATCTGGGGACACTAGCCCGTTGTGCCACCTGAACTGTTGAAGCAGCTCGAACCTAGAGTGGCCCCTGCACCCTCTACCCACTGCAGCAGCTTGGCAGTGGGGGCTGCTACCTGGCTGTGACCTTCTTCAACCTGCGACAGCATCTCCACTCTTGGACCTGCAGCCCCATGTCTGCCTACCTGCCACACCCAAAAAGGGACTTCACAGGCACCTGGGGTATGCTACAGGCACTGTAGCAGAGCCACCTGCATCTCCAGGCCAGCTACCAGTAGGCTGTGGCTGCACAGTTGGACTTCAGGCAGCACTGCTGAAATGTCTTCTGGTGTTCTTGCTCAGCCATCTGGGCAGCTATCACCCAGATGTGCTCCTTGCAGTGGCTCGCTTCGAACTGTCGATGTGTGTCCTCCTAGCCCCAAATGGCCAGGAGGTCAGCCACCTCATCTGCCCTCCAGCTAGTTCCCCAGTGCTGGCCCTGAGCAGGCCCTTCTGCCCAGGTGTTGCCACTTGCCTCACTAGCAGAGATCCTGGTGTTCCTTGTTTGAAAATCGCAGATTCACTGATAAAAAACTGCAATTCTCTCATTAAAATACCCCAAATCCATGTTCTTCTACAATTAAAATTAAATGCCACTATATATAGAGCGATCAGTTGGGCAAAGCTTCATTGATATATTTACAATTTTAAAGCAGTTTGGAAGCCTACCAGTGCCTCTATCATCATTATAAAACAGATTCTAAATATCTACATGTTTTGATATTTGCTCTAGGGTTTTTTTTGTCAGAGAAATCAGAGCTGCTGCTGCTCCCTTTGCTCACCAGGAAATGGGATGCTGAACAGCATTGATATTCTGGTTCCCTGCCCTTACTCTTGCTCCTTACTCCCAACCCACAGCCCTGCCAGTGCCCCTCACTCCTGACTGGCAGCTCCTGCCTGCCCCCTGAACTAGCTCCCTCCTAGCAGCAGCTCCATCCCAGCACCAGGAGGACATGAATCCTGCTGCATTTTTCTCTGATCAGTGCCAGCCCTTGCTGTTCTGTTCCCTGCATCTGTGCCCAGGCCCCAGAGATCCACATGCTGTTCCTGGGAAGCCCTTAATTGGGGCTCAGGGACTGGGCTGGGCAAGCCCCTTCCCTTCCATGTTAGTCTTTCCATGCACAGGCTGCTCTAGGGGTGTAGGGGGGCTCTAAGCCCTGCTTTGGCAGCCTGTCCTACACAGAGCTCTCCCACATCTCTGACTCCCATCTCTCTCTCTCTCACACACACACCTCTGCTACCAACTCCACCCCCTCCCTCAGCCCATCACACCCCTCAAGTGGCTCCTGGAACCCGGAGCCCTACAGGCTGCAGCTGCATGTCCCAACCCAGTGTGGGCACAGGACAGAGCTGCAGTGTGGCAGTTGCCCCTGCAGCTGCAGCTCCTGCCAGCAGGTCCTATCCCATCCCATCTGGCATCTGGGCACATAAGTTATAAGATTTGTAGGGGTGAATGTCGGGCTGGGGGGTGGATATGGGGTTTCTGGGAAGATTGTGGAGGTTGTGGGTGGGTGCAGGAGTGAGTGTAGGGTTTGTGGGGGTGGTGTGGAGCTTTGGGTGGTGTGGGGTTTGTGGGTGAGTATGTGCGGGGGTTTGTGGGGGTAGTTTGAGACTCTAGGGTTTGTGGGTGGATTGTGGGGGATTGTGTGGGGGGCTGCATGGGTAAGAGGGGGACTACGTGACGTGTGGGTCCCCTGCCTCCCCCCCAACACAGCACATAACCCCACTGCATGGTGCATAGCACCTTCTGCAAAAGTAGCAGGAGCAACCATTGGGGCGCTCATGCCTACTAATGGCAGGGCACAGTCCTGGCCCAATGGCATACACCCTCAGGCAGAACTGGGCCTCTGTTGTTGTCACCCAGGGTCCCGGCACTGCATACAGAAGCCACATGTCTTTGGGCCAGGCCAGGCCCTGCCTCCATGTGCTCCATGCATCAGTGGGCTGGGCCAGCTCCATGCAGATAAGACCCAGCCTGGCCCAAGAGCGTGCGGTTCAACCTGTGGTGCCAGGACCCCAGGTAACAGCATGAGTAGCCCATTGCTCCCCAAGGATGTGTGGGCTGGGCTGGGCCAGTGCCATGTGCAGTCGCTGAATCTGAGTTAGTGCTGCACCACTGGGGGTCCCTGCCAAGAGCAGGCATGAATGCCCCAACAACCGTGGCTCCTGCAGGAAGCTGTGCACCATGAACCCCTTCTGAGCAGTCCCCCCATCCCTCACCATTCTCCTACACCCACACACAGAGTCTCCCCACCCCCTCAGACCCCCCATCCCCATGTCCCTACTTACCTGGGACAGCACCTGGTTCCATCCTCTGCTGTAGCCTTGCCCCACTCCTATTTGCCCCAGCACACTAAGGCAGCATGCTGGAGCAGCAAGGGCACAGATCAGCCATAGAGATGCTCTAGCTGGGTGCCAGAGCATCTCCTTGGAGGACCCAGCCTTCGGTTGCCTCTGACTATGCTCCAGGAGTAAGATTTGCTTTGCTTTTTTCCAGCATTTTTTTTTATATATACCGGAATTTCTCGGTATGAAATTTAGAGTCTGAGCTGCAAATATGCAGTGCAGAGAACATTTTTTCATTCTTAGCATGCCTCTTGTGGTATCTCAAACTGCTCTGAGGCACTGCAATAGGCTCACTCATCTGGACGTGGCCTAAGGCATTATCCAAAAGAACTTGACACTTCAGATTACAAGGAATTTGATTTCTCTGTGTTGGAGAAATTAAGGATTGAGGACTGAACTTAACCCTTCAGAGTTTGAACTTGTAAATTAAGGTATAATAAACCAGAGATGAAGACCACCATGTCTTCTTTCTGAGATTCCTGTGGGCCTGCAAAAATCTGTCCAGCAGACAGTATTGGCCTCACTTACCAGTTGGGACTTTCTCTCCAGTCACCAGAGACATTTTAAAAAAGAAAAGAAAATACAAAAGTCTTTCAGCCATCTCTTCAAAAGTGAGAACACCACAAAAAAGTTGCATTGCCTGATATAAAATAAAAGGCATAAAAGCTAATAGGCCAGAATGCCAACAAAAGCACCCAGTGAGAATTCTGTACTTACAAAAAGCAGCTACAATCATTATTTTATTTTATTTTATTTTATTAATTGCTTTGAAGGCGTTAAGCCTTCACCATAGATTTAAGAGCTGGAATAAAATGAGGTGGAGTTGATGTACATTATCTACAGAACAAAAAACATGTAGATGAATTGGTAATTCACTCACAAAACCAATGAACATTACATGTTAAGAATTTCCTTGTTGCTGACTACAGTCTTATTTTGAAACACAGCATTTAGCTGGCAGGGTATTACAGCTAATAAGGCATTAAAATAGACTTAACCGTATACTTAACCGTATTTTAGCACCTATTGACAGTCATGAGAATGGGTGATCAATGGTTACTGCTCTTGTCCTGTTCCCTTTGAAAACACAGCATTATTGCAAATCTTTGCTTCAAGATTTTGCATGGTGTAGCAGAAAAGCACAGATAACTTACAAGATACATGCACCCCTGAATTTGTTCGTGATCACAGAATTTGAACAAATTGCCTTGTGGCTACAGTACCTCAGCTCTTCTGCCTTTTCTTCCCTGGGCCTGTGGGTCTCTGTAGGATGGTGTATTGTGTATGGAGCAAGCACTATTCTTTTCTTTTTTAATTAAGGGAATTAAACACCAAAATCATAATTTGTTCTAATGAGGTGGGAAAAGACTGCACAATATACACAATGAAGTTAGTGAAAGATATGGTTCCCACAATTACTCTGACTCCAGTTCCTTTTTCCTTTACTCACAATAGCAAATTTAATTGATGAGTACCAGCCCTGAGTATAATGGGCATTTATACACATACATTTGTCTGCTCTGACTTGTCAGAGATCTAGCACATCAGAGCAGATTCAATTAATTGAGTCTGCTCAGCATTCGAGCTGATGCGCCTGGCGCTGCATTGCATACATTTGTATACACAATGAAATGTGCATCAGCCCTGAGAATATCGTGGAGATGCGCTTTTGGACTAAAAGACCTTCAACATGTTTTAGTACAAAAGTGCGCCACTGCCATTTTCTCAACATTGACATGCATTTTGCTGTTTATACAAATGCATGCACTGCAGCACCAGGCACTTTTAAAAGCAAACATGTATCAATGCAATGTGGCCAAAATAACTTTATTATGGAAACCAGGACTGAATATTTTTTTTGTAGCTAAAATCAACGATATAGTAACATTAATATAATTTTAATCTTGCTTTTTAAAGATAGTCAAAATTAATAGGAAAAAAACTTAAAAGAAAGAAGTTGGTTCCGCTGGCCCCCTTCTTTCTGTCCCAGACTGCACAAGCAATTTAAAATTGCCCAGAATCATAGCTGGACACTATGCCAGGAATTCAGGGAAATGTTCCCAGAGGACATTGCAACTGAAAAGGTTGAGAACAGTATTAGTGTAGGCTCAGGGCTTTAATACACAAATAAACTTGCCCAATGTGGACACACTGAACTGTCTGCATTTAAATTGGTTCTGTCCCACCAGTTCAATTAGGAATGATTCAGCTCCCTAAACTATTATTCATTGCTAGTATTAGCATTTGTTTTACCCTATCACCTAGAGATCACATAGACTTGGTTACTGTCTTGTGATGTAGACAAGAACTGAATTTCAAAGACAAGCAAGCAAGAAAGAAAAAAACCCCACCTTTCAGAATTTCTACATCATAAAAGCAGCAAAAATGTCATAATATCAATATTCTTGAAATGTCTATGTATACATTTGCCTTAGCTGATAAATCTTGCAAAATTGCTTACTGGTTTCCCCTGGATTTATTTTGAGTGTTGTCTGCATTGATGAGCTTGGATATTTTTGATGTATGATTCACTACCACATGCAGGGAGGAAAATTATATTTTTGTCCTGTAGAGAAATAAAACTAAGCAATTAGGTCTCATTCAGTTAATTCCTATTTTCTGCTGCAGGAAGAGAATACAGTTTCTAGTTTCTACTTCAGTTCTATGGTCACTTACTGAATGGGAAATTTCCCTGAGCAGATTCACTTGCATTATGGGCAGGGTTTCACAACATCAATTCTGTTTAAACAAATTGAGAAATAATACAAACTAAAAAGCTTTAAAAACAGCCTGTTTACAAACACTAAACCTGTTCTTTTTAAAAACCAGTACAAACAGAACTTGAACTTAAGGGTAAAAAAAGTGGAATGAAATATAGCATACTCACTTCATATGCACTATATCTACAGGCAGATTCAGGGTGGTGCACTTCACGGCTCATTATAATCTACCTGATCCCTTCTAAACACTTCATTCCACAGGTGTTAATGACTCTCATTTCTTTTAATGATCTTTATGTTGCAGCAATCAAGCTATCCTTTGTTCTGCAGTTCTGCGGTCTGTTAGCTGGACCTGGTAATGGAGCTCCTATTTCACAGCCCTGCAAGTTGTTTTTAACTTATTCCAATGAAGTTATATTTGTTTTTGGTTTAATCTTAAATGGAATAATATAGACTTAGGTCCCTAGCATGCTAGTAAAGCTTTTAGTTTATTTTTAACTGAAGAAAAATATGTGTTGTTTTATATACAATGATGCACCTCACCACCTGCATCCCCTTTTCAAAATTCTAGATCCTCCCATGACTATATTCTCCCAAAATGTAAGGTAGGATGGCACTGGGCATGCTACATAAGCTGAGTATAGATCAAGTATATTGTGCTTCGTTGAAGGGCTCTCTAGCAGAGGCATAACCCAACTCTTGAGCACCCTAGGCAGCAGCAACACAGGGCAATATGTTTTTCTTATAGCTGCAGTCTTGTAAGAGGACACCCTTCTCCAGGGATCCCTATACACACTGCTTCTTAAATAACTGTACTGCCAGTGGCATAGTGTCAACTGTTCTGTTCATTTAACTGCTTTTGTTTTTCATGCCCCACACTTTGGAGTCAGCACCTAGGGCTGGTGCTCTGGTCAAGGCTCCCCTCCTTGCTTTCATTATGCTACTGCCCTCAACACAGAGGCAGAGTTGACTTGCCCATAGTATCTGATCAATACCAAACTGTAAAGCAAATGTTAATAGTAACTCTGCAAGTGAATAAAGAGTAGAAGAAAGAAGTCAGGCCAACAGGGGGCTACTTGAGAAACAGAGGTGGGATGAGGGATAGTGACAGCACCCATCATAGGTGATGGCAAGAAGGAATCACTTCAGTAGGGGAAGAGAAGGAGCTGTCATATTTAAAATGGCCATCACCATGTGGTAACCCCCCAATTTTAACTATTAGTCTTGAAGCTATTAATAACATCTTCTAATTTGCAGTATTTGTTATACCTTTGCTGGACTCTATAAAATGCATGTGGGTATAAGACAGTACAATACAGAGAAATATAATAAGGTGTTGCAGTATCTAAATATTAGGCATTGGGGATAATTGCAAATGGCATTCATAATCCAAACACCCCTACTTTTATGGCTTCCAGTACATAGTAATAACATAATGATCATTCACTGATAATGGTATTGCAAGAAATTTGAAATGACACACTTAGCATAGCAAATACTACAGTCACTGAAGAATGGCAAGAATTTAAATGGAGCCCACCATACTTAGAGGTTCAGAGCTCAACACTGCAAGGTCCCCTCCTTCCCACTTCAGTAACTTGCTCATTCATTTCCACCCCTAGACTTAGTGCCCAATAATTTGATTTTGCACCTGCATTTTCCATTATAGGCAAGCAGTTAGGCTGGGTATTTTTAGTAAAGAAGATGATTTATATATTTATCTTGCTTAAATGAAGTAAAAAAGAGCAGAACTTAAAAATCCAGTTGGGGAGGTTGTGGGGGAAGGTTGTATTTGAGTTAGCTAGAAATAGCGTTGGCTTCCATTGCTCTCTATCTGACTGGCTGAAGAAACATCACTGGCAAATCTGAGCAAGGCTGTTTGAACTGATTTTTCAGCTCAGCAGCTATACTGAAATAAAAGCTGTTTTGGTTTGAGCAAAATGTTGAATTTCATTAATAACTAAGGCTGCCTATACACATGGCCCCCATCTGCTCCATATTCTAAATTGAATGCTTTAGCAACACTGTAGCATCACGTGCATGAAGCCTTCATGCATTTTAAAATGGCCATGGGAGTACTGTATGTAAACATCAAGCTTTAGATAAAGCGTCCTATGATCATTTTTAAATGGGCGGGGGCTAAATACACATGATGGTGCAGAATTTTAATTAGAGCAGCTGTCCATGAGCTTCTTAAATAAAATGCCCCTTTCCCCCACCTTTCCCCAAGCACATGAATAGGAACCCGAATTGTTTCATTTCCAGACTTTATTTTAATAAATGCAGAGAGCTAGAGCCACAAGAGAACTTAAACACTGTTCATAAAACCAGAGAGAAGGTTGAGATGCATTTCATTTTATATTCAATAGCTCAACCACAGAACACTTACCCAGCCTGTGCAAGACCAGAATTTCAATCTCTTCTCCGCCTGATGGATTTGAAAAAAATGGGATTTGTAAAAAGGTCCTCTAACACAGAGGAGGGTGTTCTTACCACTATTCAAGGGGATATTGTACCATGAGCCCCTCTCAATATTAGCTATGAAGCTGTTCTACTTTATAAGACTACTTAAATATTAATTGGATCTAAAAGAAAGAGTGAGACTGCTGGTGTAGCTTGGTGGTTAGTGAATTCAGGCATGAGTAGAAAGATTACAATCCAAAACCCTTTTGTGAGTCAACCAGCCAAGGAAGCTGAACCAAGGTCTCTTGTGTACTCAGTGAGTATCTTAACCATGGAGCAGTAGGCTATGCAAAGTCCTATTTTTGAATCATGCCTAAGTCCCATTGTGAATCTGTCCAGGCAGTTGAAATGTTTTACTTTTAGAAATATTAAAATGAAGCAGTTATGATGTTTTTCCTTAATTTGTTTTTTCATTTGGGCCAGAAATTTCAGCACTAATTCACAGGTATGTTCATCTACTTGAAACTGCATTTTTCAGCAAACAAATTATTCACCAGAACAACAAACCCAGAACAAGTAAAACTACTCTTGGAGGTAGCTGCACCCATCTTCCTTCCACTGCTAGGATAGTGGAAAGAAGTGGGGCCTTTAACAGAGGGAGGCAGAAATGAAAAGGAGAATAATGATATGCAGGGGCCCAGATAAGAACTCAGAGAGTGTGGCAGAAAAGCCACCTTGGGTGCCCCCCTCCAGAAACCTCTCCCTGTGCCAGCCTGAGAGGCTGCTGGTAAACCCCTCAGGGCAGGGATTTCAACCCGGGTCACATGACAGAGGCCCGGAAGAAGA
>JAGPOW010000304.1:65401517-65457424 GCA_030014935.1 Caiman crocodilus | reverse complement strand
TCACCAGGTCCCCCCTCAGCCTTCTTTTGTGAAGGCTGAACAGGTTCAGGTCCCGTAGCCTCTCATTGTAGGGTCTGCCCTGCTGTCCCCGGATCATGCGGGTAGCCCTCCTCTGGACTCTCTCAATGTTGTCCACATCCCTTTTGAAGTGCGGCACCCAGAACTGGACACAGTACTCCAGCTGTGGCCTGACCAGTGTCACGTAGAGGGGGAGGATCACCTCCTTGGCCCTACTTCAGATGCATCTGTAGATGCATGATAAAGTCCGGTTAGCCCTGCCAACCGTGACCTCACATTGTCGGCCCATGTTTATCTTGGAATCAGTGATGACTCCAAGATCCCTTTTTGCCTCCGTGCTCTCAAGAAGGGAGTTTCACATCCCTTCACATCTTACAAGTGTCTTCCCAGCACTGGGCATGGGCTGCACCCAGCGCTGATCCCAGGCAACAGTGGCAGCCTTCTGTCATCCCGCGTGCAGATCCAGAAGCCCACACCCCCAGGAGGAGTCCAACACAGCCCCACAGCCCTCCCGGTGGCGCAGGCCCAAGAAGCTTGCCTGCCTCAAGTCAGCCAACATTTCTGTCTTTTTCTCTGTCCTAGTCCCTGAGTATCAAGATCTAAGTGCTTATTGACATTAGCAAGAATTCAGCACAGTGTCTCACCGGACCAGGTCCTTTAAGGGAAGGTAGTCTATTCCACTGAATTGAGTTCCGCTGAGAACCAGGCACTTCTGAAATCTAATCCTAGAACTGCCTCAGGCGGGTAGAGACCATCACAACTTGTAACATATTCAAATGTAGGTGTGGGAAGTATGTGCGTGTGTGTTGCGGGGGTGGTTTTGTTTTTGTGGTTTCATTGTCACAGTTAAAAAAAAATTCCAATTCAAAAGTTCACAGCATCTGATGAAGTGATCTCTCTGTTTATGAAAGCTTATATTAAACATCTCTGATTTAGTCTGTAATGCACAAATCATCCAAAGACAGATCCAGACGGAATGCAATGAAATGGCTGTACCCCTCTTTCTGAACACGCTATAGGAGCAACCACTGGGGACTTCTCTTTTTAAGTGGTTAAGAATTCCCCCTTTCCTTCCCCTCTACGCTCAGGGGCATGTCCCCTCCCTTTCTCTTCCCCCCTTTCCATGACTGCCACTGCTGCTGTCCCGATTGACCCAGGGGTGGGAGAAGGCTCCAAAACTGGTTTTGTCCACTCCAGCCGGGCTGTGTGGGGACCAGGTTCAACCTGGGACAGTGGCGGCTGTGGACAGGTTTCCTCTCCCTACCTGACTGGCCCATCTGAGTGTTCCCCACCAACCTGGGATCAGGCATAGAGAGGGGGAACTCCTCCTGCTGTTCCCACTGACCCTTCCTTTGGACAGCCTGGCTGCAGTGGACTCTGGAGCAGGCTTGGAAGCATCCCTTGCTCTGAGACATTGGGGGACAGCAGCAGGCTGGGGGGAGCTGGTGGGGAGGACAGGAGAGAGAACATGCCTCTGAGCCAGAGGGGGGGGGTGGGCATTTTTACCTGCTTTGGGGACTTGAAAAGTCCCCAACTACTGCTCCTGCAGCATTGTCTGCCAACCCAGTGCAAAATCTTGATCCACTTCTGCATTCTGTCTGACTTCAGGCTATCACAGCTAACTACCTCTCTCAGTTCAAAACTAACCATTTTCACTGGTAGGCTGAAGACATGACATCACTTTTCTATCCACATAACTTTAGATCCTGATATATATGCTGGTCATTATGGTATACCCCTGTTTCAAATAGCAAAGGTACATAAACGATAAGATGGAGGCCCCTGTTGATTACAGAGGCTTTGGTATAGACATTCTGCATACTGTTGATCTCTCCCAACATATATCTTTTTTTCAAAGACTTACTGAGGATTTCTGCTGCTTTATTTCTCTATGGTTTTTGGGCAGCAGCAGTTTTTATTTTATTACAAATGAGAATGAAAATTAATAAAATGGTCAAATTCAGCTCTGGTGCAAGTCCATTCCTTATGTTCTTCCTTATGTCCAGCCCGAAACAGTCTTGCAGGAGTTTATAACCATTCAATCTTGTCATCCCTTGGGATGCTCTGGTGAACAAATGTTCCCCCAGGTCCTGGTGGTCACCCCTGATAAACTTATACGTGGATATCAGATCACTCCTAAGCCTGTGCTTTTCCAGGCTGAAAAGTCCCACGGCTCTCAGCCTTTCATCATAAGGTCTGTTTTCCTGACCTCTGATCATGCACATGGCTCTCCTCTGGACTCTCTTAAGCTTCTCCACATCCTTTTTGAATTGTGGAGCCCAAAACTGGATGTGGTACTCCAGCTGCAGCCTCACCAAGGCTGTGTACAATGGGAGAACGGCATCCTGAGATTTGCTTGAGAAATGTCTATGGATGCAAGCCAGTGTTTTGCTTGCTTTTTTTGGCTGCAAAACATCTTAAAACACTGAAGATCATTTCCTTCTACCTCCACATTCCAACCTCCTGTTAACCCCATCCATGTACTATTTGTAATAGTTCTCTGGGTTGATGCGGAAATTGTGGCAGTGGCAAGTTATGGCTAATTACAAAAACAAGAAAAGGTTTACTAGTACTATAGTTTACCCAGGCTTTTGAACCCAAAAGCTTGCTTAATAACTATTCCCCAACCATTTGGGTTGGTCTAATAAAATATATCAAATTCACCCAAGGAATCTTGTCTGCCTATGTCCTTAGACCAACATGACTACAACCCAAACCCCTGCATAGTTTACCCATAGCATTTCCCATCCTCAAACTGCTCTACAAACAATAGAACAAGAAAGTAAGTCCAAGGCCAGTAGCACT
Source organism: Caiman crocodilus (assembly GCA_030014935.1). Lineage (NCBI taxonomy): Eukaryota > Metazoa > Chordata > Crocodylia > Alligatoridae > Caiman > Caiman crocodilus. The sequence goes on along the minus strand of JAGPOW010000304.1, from coordinate 65,454,601 downwards.
ATCAGAACATAGATTGCTTCACAGATTATGAAGCCAAATAGAGAGTTCTGTTTGGACAACGTACATGAAATACATGATGGTATGATCAAAAGGTTTTATCGCCATGAGTTTGTCATGGGTGTTGTGCTGATGAGTGTGATCAAAGGTAAGTTATACACATTGTCCCTAAGGAGTGCTGGTAAAACCATTACACTATCACCTGTTTTGGAAAAGATCTGCATCTTGTAGAGCTGCCATTGTAAAACTGATTGAGGGTTTTAGAAAATGTAATCTGTCTCTGCCTGCAAGGACCAAGAGTTTTCGTAACTCTTTGGTTACTAAAAGTCTAATTATGCATGGCTAGAAGAAACAGCTACTTTAAAAAAAAACCTATGCCAATGACCTGAATTAGCTTTTCTATATATAAACATGTTTTAATTCCTAGGTCCCTTGCCTCAGGTGCTTCTAGGGCTAAAAGTGACCGCTGAGTCCCATATGAAGGGGAGACTTCTACCATTTAAATTACCTGTTTCTAATCTTGCAAAGATATAAAATAGTAGACTTTAAACTCATGATGTCATCCCCTGTTTATATATATAGAACAGCTGTCCTGCCCAGCTGTGATTACTACCCCTTCTAGGTCTTGTGCAGGTGTAAAATCAAAGGGAGATTTTGCATTTGTGGGACAAAGAAGGAAACATTTGTCTGGCATATTGACTTGTTGTCAAGTGGCTTGGAATCCAGACCTAGAGAAGATGGAATAATGCACTAAGTGTAGATGAGACAGTCACTGGCAAGAGGTATGTTTATTTCAGTAGCGTGTGGTTCCATAATTGATCACATATCTGTGCAGTTTGTCATATGGATATCACCTCTGCAGATGTGAAGAATGTGTAGATATGTTCAAACACATTTTACACATATGCATCAACCAGTTTTTCATAGCCAGCGCTTTCACAACTGAATATCGGCTCTGTTATTCTTGCCAAGCCAGTGCTTTTTCTGGTTTAGACGTATTATAATAGCCTCTTTCAAGTTTTCAGCCTGAGTGTTTCTGAAATAAGTCCCTGTGAATTTGTTACGAGTCAAATAGTGATACTGGTGTATTTAACACCCCATCAGAAATAAGCCAAAGCCCCTGCCACAAATTGCTTAAAATCTGTGGGGTCTATCCAGGGATAGCCTAATACTACATAATGCAGAACAAACACAAAATGACATATCATCATCATAAAGTTACTTGATCAGGATGTTTGACTCAGATTTGTCTTAAACTGTCACACAGTAATTTGACAGTGACTTAGCAAAAGTTTCTAAATATTGACCTTTCAAATAGTTGTCTCAAGTAGGAAACGAGTTACCTGCCTCTGGACTTGATGTGGTTTGCTCTGGGCATAATGCTAACTTTATTTGCAGAGTATTGACAGCTTTCTGTCTGTAGGAGTCAAAGTAGAAATGAACATCTACAAAGGAGAAACTGTTAGCAAGTGAAGATAGAACTGGAAAATTCCATCAGCAGGATCTACAATATAATTACCACTTATATGAAGCTTTACATTTTCAAAGTACTGTGCAGACATTAACTAATTAATCCTTGCAGCATGTCTGAGAGATTAGCTAAATATTATTAGCCCCATCTTTTTCTAATGAAGAAACACAGCCACAGAGGGTACAACTATGTAGCACAGCACAGTGCTTTGCAGATGGGGCCCAAGCCAGCTATAGATATGTTAGCTAACATACTAGAATCCGCATGGCACCATGTAGTGCCTTGCAGGCATACCCCAAGGTAATTCTGTGTGTGCTAACTCCACTCCAGAACCTCTTGATTGCTTCCAATTGCTCTCTGATTCTTTCCTTTTGACAGGATCTTTTCTTATGCCTTTTGAAGCTGTTCAAATAGATGAGGAAAGATGGAAAGTGATCAGGTTAGTACATTCAAATGTACCATGTACATAATAAGCCTATTCTTGTAGGATGATGAACTTGAGCTGCATCAGGACATGACTGCTGGAGTGAAGGAAGGATGAGAGACAGCCACAGTAGTTTGGGGTGACCTTGCAAATCAGTTTTTCCCCTTGCTGCACAACTAAAAGAAGATTCGAGAAGTGTCTGTTTGGGATTCCTCTCACATGTGCCTGAGCATTGTCTAAAGAAAAACGTTAACTCTTTCTCAGACTCCTACTGCAGAAGCCCAAATGCTTGTTCTTTTCTGTATTAGGACTCCAAGTGCTAGATAACAGTTAGTATTTCCAAGACTCTTCCCTAGGAAAAGCTCTATCAACTTATTTTGAAAATGCTAGCCTAAAAGTGAAAGTTTTAGGGTACAGGCACACATTAGCAATTGAACTGCTCCAAAATATCACTTAGGGACTGGTTTATGATTATGTAAAGTGCTCTAGTTCCAACACCACAGGGTGGGAGTGAGCATCCAGCCCAACGTGCCTCACAGTGGGTAATGTGGAAGGAAGTGAGGAGTGCTTGAGAGTCCCAGGGGTGGGTGACCTGTGGCTGGGGGCATTTTCATTTTTCTTCTGTCTTTTCTTTCCTAAATATGAGTTCATTAAATTTCAGTAGCCTGCAGTTGACCAACATCTTCAAAGTGCTTGCTTGATTTATGGTGAAGGGACGTGGGTGGCAGGAGTGCTTGGACCCACACTTTTGGGTTGCCAAGAGATGGGGTGGGGCATTATGATGGGCTGTGGCTGATTAGGGAGTAAGGATGCAGCTGGTTGTTAAAAAGAAAGATTGCTTTTATTGACCAAACCGTTATGTATTCATAAGATGAAGCCAAATTCTCCATTCAGCTATGCACATAGGGTTCTTAGTCTTATTGTGAGACTTGTTCACATACACAAGGGCAGAATTTGACACCTTTAGGGTTCACAAATGTAATTGGTGTTCATCCCCTCTCTCCCCACAGCAATTGGAGAATCTCTCTCTTCAAAGGAGAGGGAGGCACCAAATTGCAGGCTTCTCTAGTGAGATAGGAAAGGTTTGGCAGAAATTAACAGTCTGGAGGAGAGGGAGCAGAGGCATGCTTTCTTGGCTGGTGCCAGGACAGGCTTGACGAAAGGGAGTAATTTCTAATAATAAACCTAGGATCAGCAGCAGAACCTTGTATGAGATGAGATCAACACAGTTTTAAATGGCTTTGCTTCAGAAATCTGTATATGCTTTTTCCCTGGTACTTTCTCTTACATGCTTGTTCAGTCTCATATTTTTTTTCACTCATCTCTTCTCCCTTTTCTTCCTTTTTCTATATCAACAGTAGAGAGCTCTTTTCACTAATCAAGAATGAATCAACCTTAAAAGTTTATTTTGGAACCAATTTCAGCAGCACTAGAAAAAACAGAGTAAACTGCGGATTTTACCTTTTACTGGAGGCAAATGTGGATTTCTCATTTTACCAGAGGAACCCACAGATTTTTCAGTTTTACAATGAGCTCCATGCAGGCTGGTAGAGTTCCAGCCAGCAGGGAGCTGTGAGGGAGTGGGAGAAGGACAGTCAGTCGGGGGGCGCATCATGTGCATGTACCCCAGGCAGTCTGGAGAGCAGCTATCACAGGTAAGTGGTAGGGGAGAGGAGTATTGAGGCCCCTGTACGGAGTGGGGGAGGGAGCTGAGCAGAGCTAGGACTGCTACCCAGACGGATAGTGCATGGGGCTTGGGACCCAGGGCTGCAATGCCTAATGCATAGCTGCAGAGCCCCAGCTGGGAGCAGGACAGGGCCACAGGTGGCTTGTCCAGGGGAGGAGGAGGACTATCATGCACACTCCCAAGGGGCAGGAGGGACCTGCACCCTCCAGATCTGTGCATGCTCAGGTGCCCACCCTGCTTCCCTCACCCTGGGGCTTCCACAGCCCAGTGGCACAACAAGGACCAGTGGAGCCATACAGGGATCTCCTTGCTGCTGCAAGCTCCGCACTGCCCTGGTGATGCACCCCCTGCACGTGCTGCTGCTTTGAGGGGTGCAACCCTGTGCTACTGCTCTCACTGCAGCCCTGTGCACAAGAGGCAGGTCACCAGGGCAGTACAGAGCTCACAGTGGTGAGCAGCTTCTCCATGTAGCTCTGCTGTTTCCTGCCACACAAAATCATGCCTGCTGGGCTGTGGAGACCCCGGGGAAGGAAACAGGGGTAGGAGCCCAAGCCCACAGCCTGCACCTGCCCCGTGTACAGATCTTGGGGGTGCAGGTCCCCTCTGTCCCCTGGGAGTGCACACAGTGGTGGGGTGCTGTCCCCCCAACCCAAGCCCACAGCAGGAGCCAGGGGGCTGCAGACCCAGGTGTGTAGCCTTGACAGCTGGGGGGCCCCTCCAGCAGGGTTGGCTGTGGTTGGGGGAGCAAGGGGCACCAGCAAGGCTGTGGTGGTGGACGGCGGGGAAATGAGAGACACAAGCAGGGCCAGGAGGCTGTGGGTGGGGAGTAAGGGACACCAACATGGCTGGGGAAGCTGTGGGGGGGACTTTAATTTTCATAATGGATTTTGGCAGTTTTATTAGAGAATTTGTGATTTTTTTATCAGAGAACTTGCATTTTTTATCATGGAAAACCAGGATCCCTGCTGATCAGACAGCAATACATAGATACTGTAAACAATCAGCATAACTTTACCTAAGCACTGACAAGCCATACTTGGGGAATTTGCTCAGGGATACCTCTAGCCCCAGATCCTCAAAACTATTTGGTGCTAGTTCCATCAGCAGACGTGTCAATGGGTACCAGGGCAAATTATGCTCTCACTTATACACCTAAAATGAGATTGCATGTAGTCAAGTTAAAATAATGTTTTGCCCTGTATACATAGTCTCCTTTACATGTTTTTATAGAACATTTGCTATTAAGCTTTCTGCAACCAGGGTGACAATCTTTCTTTTGGACATTTGTACTGTGTGCCAATGGCTCAACAGTCAAAAAAGTCACAGACAAGAAGGTATGTTCCTCATAGGTTAGTGTTCATGACAACCAAGTGAAACAATTTAATCAGAAAGTAAATAGAACCCCCTCAGGCTCACTCACTCTCCACCACTCACCCTCAACTTGGGATGCTATTGTTTTGACTCCTGGGGTGCTAAAAGGTCAGTGTAACTGTATGTATGGCTTTCTTTATATCTTCCTTGTTCATCTTTTTCATGCCACAGGTAGGTTCTCCTCTTCATTCTTGTCCTTCTCTGCTTTCCTCATTCTGCTTTTTTGGGGTTTACTTTCTTTTAGGTCCCTATGTTTTATATTTTTAATCTGTTAAATCAGTCATTTTTTTTAAATAAAAAACAGTCTTTTCAGGAAGGGTTCTTCTACTGCAATATAAGGAGCTCATGGTCTTCTGCCTACACATTTATGTAAATTGATGTTGGCTGTATTTCAGAACAGTGTTTCTAAAGCTAAGGAGCTAGGCAGTATTCAAAGTGCTAATGAGTAAAAAAAAATTCAAAAGCAATATGTCAATACTTGCTGCTGACAATCGTCTTGTAATCTGCATCCAGAACAGATTTTTTTTTTTGCAACTGAAGTACCTGCTGAAACAAGTCTAGCTCCATACTTTGTGGGCAACATCGCCACCTTGTGGTCAGAAAGTTGAGCTCTAATGTAGTCCTACTCACCTAAGAAGAAAAATGTTGCTGTAGGTATTCTTAAGAAGATTCCTAATGAACTTCAATTGGTGTCCTAGCAATGAAGGGTGAGGAACTTGCTGGGGAAGAAGGGCATGAGGGGAGACTCCAAGAGAAAGAAGACCACAAAACAAATGGAAACTGCAATTTATACTTTAAATGAGAACATAATCTCTTCCTTATAAACACAGATGGCTCAGGGAAAGGTTCTTGTCCAAGGCGTGGTTGATTCATATACCTTTAACAGTAACCTCCTAGAATTGTAGCTTGCGTGGACTTCATTTATGTATCAGATGATAAAAAGAGTAGTTCTGCACTGTGTCAGAATACAGAGCAGTAACAACAGGTTTTCCCTGACATTTGAGTACATTTAATTTCTCTTCCTCCCTTCCATTCTGCTACTCCTCCACTGGAGTTCACTAGAAATGGGCATAAGTGGCAAATGATTAATCATGAACAGTGCTGCAGCAAGTGGGGGTGAGTGGGGCAACCGCCTCAGGTGTCTAAGTGAAGGAGCACCAACAGGCACTGCCCAGAAAGGGCAGGGCATGGGATGGAGTGGTGAGAGGCTCATTTGGCGGGGGTTGGAGATGGAAGAAGGGTGGCTCCTGCTGCTGCATGCACTTCTAGGAAAGGGGGGAGGCATATGCCTCCCAGAGCTGTGTGTGAGGAGAGGGTGGGCTACTGCTGTGGGCTTTGCCCCAGGTGCCAAACTTCTTTGCTATGGCACTGACCATGAATGCGCCCAAATTTCTGGCTGGAGAAGGATGCTTGGCTCAACAGTTATAGGTTCTTCTCTACGATTCACCTTACATAAATATTTCTCTATTTCCTTTTCACTGACTGAAACAGGGCTTCTGAAAGTAAAGGAATAATAAGCTAAACCATGTACAGAGTCAAAACACTCAAAGGTACCCTGGACCTATTGGATTAGTATGATTAAAGTGCCCCAGATTTTGATTTTGGATGTGGACTGAGGTTCACAGAAAGGGCTAAAATGAGACCATCTGATGTATTCTTTGATCTAAACATACACTAAAAACACAAAATGGCTTATTTAAAGCAAATAATTTGTTCATTGAATCTCTGTTCCAAATGGTTTTTGAACTGTTTATATTCCTAAATTTGAGGCATCAACTGCACTAGTACCTCCTTCTTCAAGCTGCAACAACATGTCTTCAAAAATAGAGACCTTCAGAAGTCAATGAAGGGCCTGGTTTACAAAGCTGTCATGCTGACTACTCTCCTCTACTGCAGTGACACCTGGACCATCTACCAACACCACATTAAGACCCTCAACAGCTTTTACCAGTGGTGCTTGTGTCAAATCCTAGGGAACAAATAGCAGGACCATCAGACCAGTGTGAGCATCCTCCATGAAGCTGCATCCACCAACATTGAACCCTTGCTCTTGGGAAATCAGCCCTGATGGACGGGCCACTACATCAGCATATCTGAGAATTGCCTCCCTCCCTAGATTCTCTTTTCCCAGCTCTCTGTTGGCCAACACTCAAAGGGCAGCCAAAGGAAACAATATGCAAGGAAACATTCAAGATCACCCACAAGGATGAAAGCAACAACACCAATGACTGTGGGGACCAAGCTGCTGACTGTTCGGTGTGGTGCCACCCGGTCCATCAAGGCGTGCACCACTTCAAGGCCCAACAACTTAAATTAGTCAGTTAATACTAAAAAATTATTCTTGACCTATTGACTAATCACAAGAAGTTTTATATAGTCCATATTTACAGAAAGAGTTAGCATAGGATTAGTTTATTTGAATTGCCCACAAAAATCATGTGGCATTGCTTCCGTTTCCTGACTGGAGGCATATAATTCTTAAAAACAAGCTTCCATTGTCTAGACTTGCATCTATTAAATGAAACTTTTCTTTCTATTAATATTAACCTACATGACATTTTTCCTGCAAACATATTTGTCCATCAATAGCATAGATAGATAGATAAGAATACTTTTTAAAGTATTCAACTATTACTAATTTATGGAATCAGTTGTAAGGCTTAAGAAATATATCAATCATCAAAATAATTTGAACTTAAAAAAGTCCCAACACCATAGTTTAAAAGTGAGTATGCTAAATTTATCTTTTAATTAAGAAATGAGCGTTTGCTTTTATTTGGGAGAAAAACAGAAATACCATAGGTTTTTATTGTTAATAACATTAATTTGCATGGGTAAATGGGATGTGCTAAGACATGCTGTCAAGCCAGGCCTTACTCTTAAGTTAAGTGCCTGTTCAGTCTTAATGAGGGCACAGTTCAGTTCGATGAGAAAAATGCAGCTGATGCATCTGACACCACTATTTATAGAGCAGAAGAGCAGACTAACAAACTGGTCTTCTTCAACAGACTATCAGTGGTGACGCTTAACATGACTTAGAATCGATTTCCTTGAGGCATTCAGTTAAGTTGCTGAACCCTGAGTCTGAAAAGAGCCCAACAGCATCACGTAACAGGAGATGGGGAATATGGTTTGTGGAGGCATATTGGCAAAACACCACTTGATGTTGTATAGGCAACTTTTTTACGTGATCTTATGAACAAGGTTGGTGTGTATTTCCTCCATGGGAAACTATTTTATCAAGACCTTGTCCTGTGCTCAGGAGCAGAAAAGAGAGAATGAAAAAATTTCTGGTGCCTGATTCAGAATGGAGCACAACATTCGGTTTTCTAGCGAGTCTATTCCAAATTCAGGGTCTGACACTGAATACAGATCTCAGTGTTTGCTTCAAAAGGATGAGTACAAATTCCATTTTCTAGATAAAAATTCATATTTCCTGTAAAGAAGCTTAATAAACTTGACATTAAACCTGTCAGAAAGAAGGGAATATATTTTGCTACTTTTCCTTGGTCTTCCCTCTGGTGGAAATATTTCTAAGTCCCTTAAAAGTAAATATTTTCTGCAGTTGCAACATGCTGGCAACAAATTAGGCTGTTGAAACTGAAGACATGTTTGTTTGCTCTTGCCTTCAGCTATTCTGAACTCTTCCTGATTTTATACTTTACTGGGAAAGCAGACTGGAGCTTGGATGCATAGGACAGTAAATACATTACATTGCTTCAGTATTTAAAAAAAGTTAATTGATTTATTTTATTGCATTTAATACTGTTTACAGTCATGCTAAATCAGCCCATAATTTGCCCAGAAAGAGCAAATTATCACTTATCTGCTTTGTACCATGTCCTTATAATCCTTGATTAAAATCACTACCCAATTGTTATTTATTATTAAACATATCTACAGCTATTGGCATCCTAAATGTACACAGCACTTCAAAAATGCAGACTGTGATTTTTCTTCCTGCAAGCTTACAGTAAAAAATATAGACAAGTGAAACACAAGACAAGATGCTGGACAGTAGTTCAGGTGAAGTAAAAAGGGAAGATTCTGGAACAGAAGAAAACAAGAAGCATTGCTAGAAAAAGTGCTGGTTAAAGACTAATTTGAAGAGGAAAACAGGTGGCTATAAAAAGGATGGTTATAGAGTCTTCTCTGGCTGCAGGGGACAAGACAAGGAATAAGTCTTAAATTGCAACAAGGGAAATTTAGGTTGAATAATAGAAAAAAAACCTTTTTCACTATGAGGATGGTTAAGCACTGGAACAGACTACTTAGAGAGGTTGTGGAATCTCCATCCTACAGTTTTAAGATGAGGTTAAACAAATGCTTGCCTGGGATAGTTTAGTTAGGGGTGACCCTGCCTGGAGCAGGAGATTGAATTATATGTCTTCCTCAGGTCTCTTCCAGCACTACTTTTCTCTGATGCCTGGTACACAAGAATTGCAGGCCTGTTCCAAGCATAGAAATGGACAAAGGAAGTAGGCGGAGAGGCAAAAGGCAAAGGATAAAGGAACAGTTAGGACAAAGGTCTGGAAAGGAGTTGTGGGATGATAAGGGATTGGGTGACAGAAAGCTATATGCTTCATACTGGGGACAAAAATTTTATTTTAATGTAACTGGCTTACAAAAAGGTACATTCAGAAAGGAAGAAAACCAGCAATGTCAAGTGGGAGGAAGAAGAGGTGGGAGGCAGAGCAGACAAACAGGCAATATTTATAGTCATCAAGGTGAGACAACCAGCACTTGGGCAAAAATTTGAGGCATGGGCATAGAGCGGAAATTGTAGACTCTGTTGAAAATATAGTGTTATGCCAAGATACCAAGCAGTCTCTGCAGAAATTAACAGGCTAGCTCAGGATGTTAGCAGTACGGCTGAGGTAATGTAGTACTTCACCTGAGCTTATTGGCTTGGCTGAGAAGGAGAGCTTATTAGCTTTGGTTAGGTATTGCATTAATGTGGCTATTTTGTTTCCAGTTTTGGACATACTGTGTGCAAAGCTGGCTTGAGTATCACTGTGTTTGCCGTGGTCATGTAAGCTAGAGACTAAGATATGAGGAGAGAAGGTACTGAGAATAATGAAACATTACGATAAAAGAGGGAAAACTGGTGGCAATATCAGTGAAGATCTGTACTCAAATCTGATTGTCAATACTTCAAAAATAATAATAATTTACTTTGCATGGGTTATTTATGTGTAAGTCTAGCAATGAAAGCAGAGATGTTATATCTGCATCTTAGATCATAGGTCTTGCTTTCATGAAAGCAACATTTCTATAATAATAGATTAGAGATCTGTTTGGTCATTTAGTCAAAGGTATCTTGCATGCATGTGAATACACAGGCTAAAATGCCACACCATGTCCAAGTCCTGAATCTTGAGGGAAAATCTACCTGTAGAGATGGCATTGTTGTTAGGCACAACACACCAATGGAAGAGGGCACTTTTCCAACCCAATTTCTCCTCTAAGCTAAGACTCTGCAATCTGTGTTCATTTCATGTTTGACATAATTTTGCTGGGCTTTCATCTAACTTTATATGGCAGCTCTCTGTTTCAGCTTGTAGAATCATTTGTTTCCATCTCAATGAATAGTAAAAAAATACAGACACGACAGCCAAGATACCAAGCAGTCTCTGCAGAAATTAACAGGCTAGCTCAGGATGTTAGCAGTATAAGGGATATATGGAAATACAAATTTAATTTTTTTACTTTGTTTTTTTCTCTGCCTCAGTTCAGAAAACCATTTAACCATGTGCTTAGGTCCATCTCTGTTTAGCAAAGCACTTAAACTTTTGTATTTTGTACACCCCTTAAGTGCTTTTCTGAATAGGCATGAACTGCTGAATCAAGTCCTTAGTCACTTCAAATTTAGATAAATGATCTGCACTCATTGAATGGACACAACTTTCTGTAGGATACCTGAAAAAACAAGAAAAGCATGGTTGCTAACGCTGTACTGAAATAGTTTTATATGCTCAATCTTAACTAAAGTATCATCTAAAGGAGGGGTGCTCAACCCCTGGTCCATGGGCCAAATTCAGGCCCCAGTTGTCATCTGGCTCACAGGGCTTCTCAAGGACCTTGAAATTTAGCAGTGGCACTGCTTCCAGACCCAGGGGCACCTGGGCCCTGCACTAATCCTGCCGCATGGCACCAGGTTGGGGTGGGGCCAGTGAGCAGTAAATGGAAAATATTAATGTGTCTCCTCTACATCATCTTTCATCAAGAAAATAATATCAACAGTCTTGATTCTGAGAAGGGTCTGTACACTTTCACCCATGTGGAGAGGCATTATAGTGAGACTTCAGTAAAGGTCTTGCAGAATTGGAGCCTTTAGCAACTAGTGATGGGGAAAGGGAAAGGAAGTACATGGTACTGGACATTTCTTTGGCAAGGCTGTTATTCCAGACATGAAATTCTGAAGATCTAAAATGCAAAGGAAAACATCTAAGAGTGCTACATATTCCATTCACCAGTTCACGTTACTGGCATTGCACAACTTAAAAAGCGCTTATGGCTGGCAAAAGTTTCCCAAGTAACTGAAGGGGAGAATTAGTCAAAGAGGTCATAGATAGAAAATGTTAAAATTATGTTGGAAAACACCATACAAGCTTGTACCATTCAGCCAGTGTCAGCTATAGAAAAACACAGAACTATTTCCAGTGCAGTTGTAGTGAGATTCTGTGATCTTACAAAATCTGAGATAGACTTATTACGACCAGATCTCTTAAGGAGCCTAACATTTATTGCTTGTGTAGATGGAATTCCTATTGAAATCAGAAATGAGTCTTGTTTATCTAAAGACTGCAGGGCCAGGCCTCTTAGTAAATAAATATTGTACTAAATTATTTAAAGTGCAAGAGTACTTGAGTTCTTCTCTCTTGTCTTATGTCCTGCGGTGTCATTTCCATTGCTGAATAAATGAAGCATTCTGATTTGGTAGCATTTTACACCCACATTATGCAGGGATAAATGATGACAAGGTATATAAGCCACAGGTAATATCAATAAGTTATATCAATAAGGTATCTAGCCCTGGGTAGTTTTTCCAGCTCTTCCTTCTCCTTTAACAAGAACATCTTTAAAATACATTAATATACATTTGAGTGAAAGAAAAGTACCATTTATTTAACGCTTGTCCACATAAAATACCTATATAGAAAAGATGCTTCACTCCTAATGACATTTGACAGTGGAATCTTCCAAACTCCTGATTCCACCACTGTTTGAAGTTGCTTCCCTTGCTATTTTATTGCTGAATTATTCTGACAGCATGAAGAACAGTGTCTAAACATTAGTGTATGGCAAAAGGCCAAGCTGTGAAATTATACAAGCCGCTATCTGTGGTTTTGCCTTAGTGATAGAGAACCCAGAAAAGCAACTTTGAATTAATTATAAATTGTAGATTAAAAATTCCATCTATAACCATGTTCAGTGCCTACCAGTTTGGGAAGGAAGACTATTTCTGATGGTTCTCATAAATGCCAGTAACTGTAGTGCTGCTTGAGAGTGTGAACCTGGGGCAACTTGTCCATTTCTCTTATTTATAACATCTCACAAACCTTTGCTATTCTTCCACAGGAATGATAGCAGTGATCTGTTACTTAGATATTTGCTTATTTATAATATGATTTTTTAGATTTTTTCCCCCATATTTCTTTACTGGCAAAAGTTTCTCTCTATAATTATAGCAATGCAATTGTTCACTCACTGATCCAGCTCATCAGATGACAGAATCACACTTCTACTAATATCATCGTGTCGGCAAAAACCCTAATGTCAACACTGTTATACTAGCTAAAATATCCTTTCATTGGTACATGTTGTTCCATTTTGGGAACTGGTTAAAGCTGTACTGGCAGAAGAACTCTTTTGCTACAATAAACTGCATCTCCTTCAGGGGGTTGCCACTATGGGAAATTAGCTAAGCACTTTAAATATAGACTAAGTCTAACTCGCTTCCAGATAGTTGGAATTTTCTGTCCTCAGAATCCATTAGCTATTTTTCATGCCTTCTTTGCTTTATTTCCTGGGACTGAGGGAATGCTCTGACTGTCTATAGATTAGTAGGAACCTGAGCACTGATCTTTTAGGAGTTTGCCTTAATGACCCACACTGGCCAGACTCATCAGTGAAAAACCAAGGCCAAGATCCCATGCCATTTCTAGTAATGGCACTTAGGCAGCTTTTAGAGGTCGGAGTTATGAAGCATGATCCTACTCCAACCCACTTGAATCACTGGAAAACCACTAACATGTCTACCTTGTGGGAAGGAAAAAAGGCTCCACCCATCTTTTGCTCAGTGACCTAGAAATTAGGGCACTTGCTTACAAAATGAAAGATCAAGATTTTAGACACTAGGCTGTCTAAAAGTAGTTGAACTTCTATCTCCCATTGTCCAGAAACAAGCTCTAACCACCAGTCTCTGGGCTGAGGACATTATCCAGTAGAATAACAAGGGGGATCACTGGGGCAATAGCCCCAGGTGCTAGCTTAGCTAGGCAAGAGCTGCCACATCTGTACAATTGTGCCAGTGTAACAGCAACAGATGGAAGTCACCACTGCCCTGGATGCCTGGCTGCCTTGCTATATCACTGACATCATCCATTCTCTCCTGTTAAAGTAGGGCCATTGGGTAGAAAGGAATGTAAAAGTTAGGTCTGCAAGAAGGTGTCTGGCTCTGAACTGGAGAAAGGAGGGCATTTTCCTAGGAGGAAGGGAGCCATGGGTTCTGCTCCCTGCTCTCAATGATGTTCTTTAATTTAGAACCAATGGGATAGTCCTGCACTTAGAATGGAAGAATCTCACACACTGCTACAGCTTGGGGACTGACTGGCTAAGCAGCAGCTCTGCAGAAAAGGACCCATGGGTTATAGTGGACATGGACAATAAGATGGTTATGAGTCAGCAGTGTGCCTGTGTTGCCAAGAAGGCTAACAACACACTGGGCTTCATTAGTAGGAGTGTTGCCAGAAGATTGAGGACAGTAATCATTCTGCTCTATTCTGCACTGGTGAGGCCACATCTGGAGTACCATGTCCAGTTTTGGGCTCCCCCACTACAGAAAGGATGTGGACAAGTTGGAGAGAGTCCAGTGGAGAGCAACAAAAATGGTTTAAGGGCTGAGCCACATGACTTATGACAAGAGGCTGAGGGAACTGGGTTCATTTAGTCTGCAGAAAAGAAGACTGAGGGGGGATTTGATAGCAGCCTTTAACTACCTAGTTCCAAAGAGGATGGAGCTAGGATGGAGCTAGATTGTTCTCGGTGGTGACAGATGACAAAACAAGGAACAATGGTCTCAAGTTGCAGCAAGGGAGGTTTAGGTTGGATATTAGGAAAAACTTTCTCACTACCGAAGCACTGGAGCAAGTTACCTAGAAAGGTGGTGGAATCTCCATTCTTGGAGGTTTTTACAGCCTGGCTCAACAAAGCCCTGGCGGGAATGATCTGGCTGGGTGTGGCACAAAAGACAGGCTCCGGGTGGCGGCGGAGGCCTCGTGTCGATTTGCACACCGAGTAGGGCGCTGGGTGAAAGGGCCAACCCAGGTGTGCTCGGGGCACTGGGCAGGTGAGGGAGGTCGGAGAGTGAGGCCCCAGAGGGAGGGAGAGAGAGTGCGCGAGCGAGAGGCTGGGCTGCGTGAGGCAGTAAGAGAGTAAAGCTCCGGAAACGCGGAAAATTAAAGAAAACAAACTTTACTCACAACTTAAAAGTCCAACTTATTTACAGGCGATGGGATGCGAGTACAGTTGTAGCTAGCAGTACAACACGATGGTCGGTACCAGATACACAGCAAGTGGTTTGCAATGAGAAGTAAATGATGTCTCCTCATAAGATGAGGGGTATCCGTTCCCTCCTCAATCCTCCTTAATGCGAGTATGAGACGAGGGGTATCCGTCCCCTCCTCAATATGGGTACAGTGGCCCCTGCTATCCAGACAAGGGGTATCCATCCCCTCCTCACAGTGGCCTCTGCCATCCAGACAAGATCATACTATGGGACTACTAACAACCACTGACACCACACAACCCACACCCATCCTTCTCAGGCAGTCCCTAATATAACTTTCTACGCCAATCAGAGGCCTACCTGGGTGGATGGTTCTAGAAATCTTTGGGTCTGTCAATCACAGTTATGTGGGTCAAATGGTTTAACTCTTTACTTTCACATTTCATGTGTAACTAGTTATTCTCCGCTACTGCGGTACTTCTTTACCTTGGCCATGTTACTTAACTTTTCACAAACATAGAAGCATCAACAAAATAACATCGAATACAAGATAACACAGTAATAAACAACAGATTTCACACTAATGTAGTAAACTGAAGGCAACAACAATCTGGAAGGGGTCACACTCCAATATTTTAGGACATGCCCCCTTGACCACTGATAGATTGTTGTGCCATTATTAACATAAAGTGCATTATTATTACAGTGCTTCATGTAAAAGTTCTAAACACAACTGTTGGAAACAACCGTTTTCATTATAACTGTTATTAACGTAAATAACTAAGCATTATAATCTTAATTTCTCTCATAACTTTCTTTCTTCATTCTTATATTAAGCTTTCTGTTTCTCATTTCTTTTCTTTCTGACTTCCTTTCCTTTCTTAAATCTTATCAACTTTCTTTTTCTTTCTTTCTGAAATTTCTCTTTTCTTTTTCCTTCTTCTCTGCTTCCAACCCGTCTCCTTTCTTCATTACATCACACCTCTCTCTCTACTCCTGCTTTACAACTTGCCCCCTTCCCTCATCAACTTCCTCTTTCCTTCCTCAACTTTCTTTTACTTTCTATATCTTTACAACTTGCCCTTACTATCTTTAACTTTCTTTTACCTTCTATACGTCGTACTACAATCTTCTTTACTTTCTGTTAAATTACATATCTTAAGTACATTATATTATTAACTCTAGGGATGAATGCGAGCAAGATGACTTTTTGACAGTTTTGCTTGATGGTGTTAATCTTGCTGTTCTACTCAGGTCACTGATTTGGCGGTATCTCAGCTGTCCATGTCGATCTTTACTTCATCAGAATGGTTGGGAAAAGAAAGCTGGAAAGAAAACTTAAAATAAAATTAATATAACATACTTATATATTTATAATTTTGCTTGGGCAGCTTCTTTAATCGTGCGTGTGGGTATGGCTGCTTTTAAAATAAAATAAGCGTCCGGATCTCTCTAGGGGTCTATGCCCCCTAGGGTTCTAATAAGTGTCTTTATTTACAATTCTTATTAGGACTGCGGGGGTGAGTGCTCTTCGAGGGATTTTCTGCACCTTTTTCTTAACAGTCGGCCCCTCTCTCCCTGAGGCTTGTCGCCATTTTGTTGTCATCTCTTCGCCAGGGCCTCGTTCTCTCTAATGGCTGGCGTCCTGTGCTAAAGTCTTGATGCTGTCTGCCTGGCTGGCATGTTTTAAAAGTCCCGTTAAAGCATTAAACATAGCAAATATAATTTCTTTTTCGTCCCAATTTTTCTTTTCAAACGTCCACGCAGGAGTTTCTTTTTGACATTTCTCTAATTGTTCACATAACTCTCTCAAAATTTGGCTTTCTTCTCCTCCTTCCCTAAGAGGTGGACACTGTAATTGGTTTAGCAGTAATTCATCGCTAGTGCACTCTCTTACAAAATTAAGGCACTTTTCATAATTTTCCCAAATATTATCTCTTTCTCTTTCTGAATCTGTCTTCGACAGGGAATGGGGCACTATTTCTTGATTAGTTGCGTCTTTAACATCGGTTATTGTATAAAACATTCTCTTTAATCCCGGTCTGAGGGCCTCTTCCTCATGTTTCTTTGTTGGTTCTTTTAACATTACTAAGACTGGCTTTTGTACACTACTGTTCTAAAGTCCCCTGGGGGATGCACCCCCATGAGGGACTAAAAGAAGTAAAGGTGGACAACTCCCTTACTTGGGATCCCACACAAGATGAACCTACATGGTTTATCAAGTTTCCTCCAGATCCATACAGACTAACTGATCTGGGTTTTTTTGTCCAGTCCCTTCTTCTTACCTGGTTCTCCATTATTATCAGATCCAGCTCAAGTAAAAATTGCAAAATTAGATTATAAGATACCTCTTGTAAAATGGAATCAAAAGAATGTCATAGATACATCCGATGCCAGGTGTTGGGAATCTTATTTTTACCCAATAAGGAGGGCAGTGATTCTGAGCCAACTCTGCCATGGGTACATTCTGCCCCAGAGTAACATTACCTTACCCATACAGTTGTCTAGCGATAAATGGAAAGGGAAAAACTGCAGTGACTTTAGAACGCTTGCCCCGTATGGTATGCTGTGGGCCTGTTCTGACGGCCACTTGTATACTAGCATCCCTGCTACTTTAACTAACATAAGTTGTTTTATCGCTCAAGTGCTGTTGTGCCCGCCACTGTCAGCCAATAGTGCCACTCCAGACAGCCCAATCTTAATTAGAGAGAAGAGAGGTACCAGCTGGAATTCACTCTCACACCGTGAAAAAGTCAACAAATTCTGGAACTGGGCAACTGGAGGGGCATATTGGTGGACGGGGATCTGAGAGGGCGTAGTGAATATGTTAAGAATGAGATTAGACATTGCTGAGACTCATTTAGCTATTGAACTGCTCACCGAAGAAGTAGAAACTATTGCCAATGACATTGCCGTAGGATTTGCCTTAGTAAATCAACAACTACAGGCAACATCTCAGATGTCGATTCAAAATCGCTTGGCACTAGACCTGATGCTCTTGAAGGAAGGGGGTGTATGTGCTTATGTAAACTTGATGAGAGATCATTGTTGCATAGCCATACCAAATGTTTCAGTGCCATTGAATCGACAAATAGAAGATCTTAAAAGGGCAACCATAAACCTGAACAGGATCAATGAAGTTGGCTCAGGATGGTTAGCAGATATATTTACATCTCTGGGATGGAAGCCTTCATCCTGGCTAGTTTCAATGCTAACACTAATAACTACATTATGTATACCTTTATTAGGGATACTGTGTTTTGTTTGCATAGGTTGTTGTGTATTTGATGTCATAAAGAAAAGAGTAACCGTGTTATCTGCCAAAGTATGTTTGCTATCAAGTCGCAATTTAGAATATACGCAGTTATCAGATAATAGAGATGATGAGCATAACGATGAGAGAGACGAACCTGATTACGTCTCTATGCACTTTGATTTATTAGATGAAACGGAAACCTAACAATCTGGCAGAAGTCAAGGGGGCATGTGCAAAGATAGCATGGTGACTCCCGCCAGATTGTCAACCCTTGCATGATAATGAGTTAAAGTTATTGTGATTGTTATGTTTCATATTTACAAGTTAAGTGACAAGACCAAGGTCAAAGCAATGAAGTAGCAGAGGATACCTGCACATTACAATCATTGCACTTTAGGAGTTAAAAGAGCCTGACCTACTTAGATGATTGACAAGTTTCTAGAAGGGTCAACCAAGCTAGCCCCCTGATTGGTGGGAGAATCTATATTAGGGTCTGCACCTTAGAGAGGGTGTGGGCGTTAGGAGTTGGGAGCGGTGGTGTTGGTCGTGGTGATAGTTTGTGAGGTGTAGGAGTTCGAGGCCTACTCTGAGAGCTGTGGCCTTCAGATAGGGTGGTGCCACCCCGGTTCTCAGAGGCTTCCCCTTTTGAGATTTGGGGATTGCTGATTTTGAAGATAAGCACTGCAGTACACTGCTATCCGGCTGCAGCCATCGCGTCTGTATCGCACATGGTACCTGTACCTGTACCTGTTGACCCTGAATTGATCGATTGCCTCGTCTCACACCTCATCTTTGTATATAAGTTTCTTCAAAGTTTGAGTAAGTAAAGTTTTCTGCATTTACCTTTGCTCCCATCTCCGGAGTTATCTACCCTCCTCATGCAGTCCCACTTACCCAGGACCCAGAGCACACCTGGGTTGGCGCTGCCACCCAGCCGCTTTACCTGGTGTGCATTTGGCACAAGGCCTCCGCAGCCACCCGGAGCCGCCTTTGCTGTCCACACTGGGGATCGTCCTGCTTTGAGCTGGAGGTGGGAGTAGGTGACCCCCTTCCAACCCTAATTTTCTATGATTCTGTGGATAAAATGCAGTGCTAGAATATGATCCCAGGGTGATATAGGACCTGAGTCAGGAGCCTGAAGGGTGGGAATTCACACACACACACACACACACACACACACACACATACACACACACACGTGTATCTAGCATTTCAGCATGCTGTGGAGATGTATAAGGCTGCTTGGGGCCAAAATGAAAGAGAGATGTCCCTCCCCATGTGGAGGTGACCAAGTAGAGGGGATTATGAATGGAGGAAAGGTGACCTAATGTTTTGGTCTAGGGCTCCTATAATGTTAATCTCTTCCTGCTAAGAGGTTCTAAAGCAAAAGTGCATGAATATAAATAGGCAGACAGGGTTCTTTGGGTAGATGTGATATCTTTTATTAGACCAACTAAATAGTTGGAAAATTCATTCTTTGCAAGCTTTTGGGCACAAACACCTTTCTTCAGGCACACAGAGAGTCTGCCTTATGTCCTTATATGTGCTTAGACCAACACGGCTATAACCAATAACCCTAGAGCATGAATATAAATATGCTGGAGGGAAAGATCAGAATCACAGTGGAACACTGATGAACTAAAACTTAAAATTGCAGCCTTTATGTTTGGACCAATCTAAATGATATACTAAAACTGACAAAGCCTTGGAATCTCTCTTCAGTCCCTGGTTTCAATAGCAGCCTCTCTGTGCCTTTTAATGTGCTCCCATCAAGATGGTCTCATTCAGTGAGATATCTGAGCTACTCATCCTGCTATAATTACAACCATATGTGGCAGTCTTTCCCCTTGGAAGGTTATCTCCTATAACCCCCTTGCAACAGGAATGTGCATCAACACCCTGTAGTGCAAGTTAGGTCTAGGACATTCCTCCTCCTTCAGAGAGATTTTTTCCACTTATACATAAGTGCTGCTCATATGGCCTCAGAGCCTGATGCCAGGGATAAGAATAAGCAAGGAGAGAGGCAAGCATCAGAGTCATCTACTTTAATAAACTTTCAGTGAAGGGGAAGACTTACCTTCTGTTATTTGATTAGCTTGTCCTTTTTCTTACATGGACGTGTTCTCTGGCACAGAGGTCTGTTGTGCTATCTAAGTTCAGAAACAATCTAAGGATATATACTAGGACTGTATGAAACTTCAGCAGCCATTTTTTTTTGGAGGTGTTTCAGTGCCCAAAATACTGAATCCAAAATGAAATGGAAGGCTCCAAAATATCTCCAAAACAAAACAAAACCATACGAAATGTTTCAGAGAGGTTTTGGAAAGTTTCAGAGCCAGGCTTGCAGGGAAACAGAAACTAAGAAGAGAGAGGGGGAAGAAGGGCAGAAGGACTGCTCTGATATTGACATCTGTAGTTGGCCGGCATCTGTGATCTGTCCCTGAGGTCCCTTCCAATCCCAGTGCTCTGGGGGAGGGATGGCAGCCTGCTTTCATCCCACACAGATCCAGGGGCCCGCACCTCCCAGGAGGAGTCCAGCACAGCCCCACAGCCCTCCTGGGGGGCACAGGCCCCAAGATCCGTAGGCAGGATGACAGCATGCTGCTGCTTCTGGCTGGGGCCAGCACCCAAGTCAGCTTGGCACAACCCATGCCAAGTGCTAGAAAGAACTCAGTGCTGGTGCTGGCCCCAGCGAGCAGCAGCAACCTCCTGTCATCCTACGTGCAGATCCAAGGGCCTGCACCCCCTGGGAAGAGTCCAGCACAGCCCTGCAGCTGTCCGGGGGGGTGCAGGCCCCCAGATCTGAACACGGGATGACAGCATGCTGCTGCTTCTGGCCCCAGTCTTCCAAGTGCTTGGCATGGGCTGTGCCAAACACCAGTCCCAGCAGGCAGTGGCAGCTTGCAGTCATCCTGCATGCAGATCCGGAGGCTCACACCCCCCACCCCGGAAGAGTCTGGTCCAACCCTGCAGCCGTCCTAGCAGGCACGGGAACCCAGATCTATGTGTGGGATGACAGCATGCTGTGACTGATGACTGGGGCCACTACCAGAACTAAAGTCTGCTCGGCACAACCCACACTGAGCACTGGAAAGAACCCAGTGCTGGTGCTGGCCTCAGCCAACACCAGCAGCCTGCTGTCATCCCCCACACAGATCCAAGGACCCACGCCCCCCAGGAAGAGTCCAGCACAGCCTGGCAGCCTTCCCAAGGGGTGCAGTCACCCAGATCTCCATGTGGGATGACCGCATGCTGCCACTGCCAGCTCAGGCCAGTGTCAGCACCCAGGTCTGCTTAGCGGAACCCACACTGAGCACTGGAAAGAACCCAGTGCTGGTGCTGGCCCCAGCCAGCAGCAGCCACCTGCTGTCATCTCACATGCAGATCTGAGGACTTGCATCCATCGGGAGGAGTCTGGCACAGCCCCACAGTCCTCCCAGGAGGTATGGGCCCCTGGATCTGTTTACAAGATGACAGCATGCTGCCACTGCTGGTTGGGGCCAGCAGCAGCACCAGTCTTCCCGGTGCTTGGTGCAGGCTGTGCTGAGCGCTGGTCCCAGTCAGCAGTGGCAACCTGCTGTCATTCTGCGTGCAGATCCAGAGGCCAATGCCTAAAGGGAGGAGTCTGGCACAGCCCTGCAGCCCTCTCAAGGGGCACAGGCACCCAGATCTGTGTGCAGAGTGACAACATGTTGCCGCAGCTGACAAATGATACAAGTTTTGCTTTGAACAGTTTGAGGTGCAGTTTCCCAGAACCCCCTGCACCTATCTCCTTGAAACTTGGCAGGCTTCATGGCCTCAATTCTACCATCCCTACAATTCTCATCCTGAATCAGGCAAGAAAAGTTATAGGCATTTTAGTGATTCCCCATTATAGTCTATGACCAAACCACTGAAACAGCATCGAAACTCTGAAACAGATTTGGCTGAATTGAAACAGAACATTGATCCAAAACACTGAAACAAATCACTGTCCCTCCGAAATGACCAAATCCAAAACCAAATCAAAACATAGCAGTTTTGCATAGCCCTAATATATACCGTTAGGTCAGAGAAGACCAGGTCTATTTTGGAAATTAGTACAAGCTTTCCCTCTCTTAATGCATCTTGCCTCACAATGAGAATACCAGTAGCCAGCTTTGAGGACACTAATTAGTAAAGAAATGAAGAAGTGTGAATGGCGTATTGGTCCAACAGGTGTAAAAAACTGATGTCTAGAAGATGTAGAGGAGCAAGATTGATTCTTATAATTGTACAAGTCCTGTGGCCCTATAATTACTGAATCACTTCATCGCCCATGACCTATTTATCAGAGGTGTGAGGAAGTTGATACTGCAAAGCAGGCCAACTGTGCTGGCCCCTGCAGCTTTACCTGGGATCCTGGGGGCCTCCCAGGGCTGCAGCCATAGCAGGAAGCCTAGCCAGCAGCCAGAGAGTGGCTCTGGCAAGCCAGGCTCTGGTTTTGGGTGGCATGTGCTGCTGGCGCCGCCTTGGTTTTTTTCAGCATGGGTTTTTTTGATCCTGGGATCTCCCAGGGTTAAAAAAAAAAAAAAACGCACTGAAAGGTAGCGGCACAGGAAACACCTACATGTGAAATATGTGGCGCTACAGACAGGTCTGCGATGCTGCATAGCACACATCTGCACTCATCTGGATGTGGCCTAAGTGTTCATTCTTGAGCAAACTGCCTGTCTCTTCAAAGGGAATTGGTCTTGAACAGGGACAAAACATCTTTCCAAATTTGTGGGTAAGACCTGGGAAGCTCTGAACCAACCTTTGGTTGGCGTCTACCTGACAGAAGCTAAATAATTTTTGCTTCTGCTCTGAGCATTAAGAATGTTTGGAGTTAGTAGAAGCGGTGAGTAATCAGCACCTGTGAGAAGTAGGCCATTCCCTGAGGTGCCTACACTAAACATGGACTTTTGTACTCAGTGGGCACGTCTACACATGCACATTTACTGCACAGTAACCAAAATTACTGTGCAGTACAGGTGCATGTCTACACGTGCATGCCTGTACCGTGCAGTAAATATGGTGACTTACACAAATAAGTGTAAATTTGATACCTGAATCATGCAGGTCTCAAATATGCATCCAATTAGTTACTGAGCAGTAATGCACATGTAGATGCCTTATTGTGCAGTAACACTGTGTGTGTGGACTGATTTGGGACTAATTTTAGTCCCAAATCAGTCCCCACACCGCAGTAATATACTTTAATGCCTGCATATGTAGATGCCAGCCTATTCCCACTTACTGTGCAGTAATTTACTGGGCAGTAAATTTAAGTTGGTGTAAATGCACATGTAGCCATGCCCAATATTAGTCACCCAAGGCTGAGAATGCAGCCCTTAATCTCAGCATGCATCAGATCTCCCATCTGTAAACTGGACTAAACCATGCTTATTCATCTCACAGTTGACATGTGAGAATTTAGTTTTTTGGTTGAAAATTTTGAAGATAGAAAGCATTTGTAAGTCCCATCATACTGTGTCATAATGAGCTCTATATAGAAAGTTGCAGCTACATTTATTGTGCTTCAAAACAGCAACATCTTCATAATAATAGGAACTTCCTGTGCCATACCTCTCAACGCTTTTCACCTGCAGATCAGTTCAAGAAGAAGGAGATTACAGTCTGCATTTCGTAAATCAAATTGCTGAGTACAAGAGCATTGCCAGATAATGCTGGGAGGTTATAAGCCTTCCATATAAATGTTTTATATTTAAAGCATCTGGGTGCTTTCCAGCCCAAGTGCTCCCAAACTCAAGAACTACTAAAACATTCATAACTCAACTAAACTAATCTTTATTAAACACAGCTTCTTTTTGCAAAGGCATTTATTAGGTTTTTATGTTTGTTTAATTTCTTAAAATAAAATATAAAAGTGTCATAAAAGCTGAAGGCATCCTCAGTTGCCAATCAACATTGAATATATATTTTAAAACATCCTTTGGTCTGATTCTTATGTTCCCCTATCCTTTTACAGATCATATACTCAGCACCTAAGAATTAGATATTGGATTACAGATGATGGGGGTATCAATTCATAGATTATAAAGCTGTTAGTCTTGAAAACAGTAACATTAGACCCCCATATTAATATAGTTCTTGGTAATCCACCTTCCCCGTTTATTATTCTTCTAAATGCAATGAATGCTGGCTTGTAAGCTATGGGAATGCAGACTTTGTCTTTTTGCTATTCAGCTAGACTTACACAGAACTTAGTACAGTTGGAGCCTCTGGGTGCTACTATGGTATTGTTAAATCTTGGTTGGATTGGGGTACGACTTTTTGCATTTGGTGGTGAGATCAGGAGCACCTACAGCTCACTGACTAGCAGAACTAGCATGTGGTTAAGTCTAGCTCTGCTGGTTCAGCTCATTAACTTTATTCTGCCTGTGGCCCCACACCACATGAACTTTTCTTTGTAATTTATCTTTTCAAAGCTGGCTTGCTATTTGTCATGTTGACAGGCACTGGTCTTCTGAGAACACTAGGTACCATTACAAAACCACTGATGCCTAAAGCAAAAAAGGAGGACGTGGCAAGAAAAAAAGTTGTTACTCTTATCTTGAAACCAGCTAGATAGATGGATGGGCATAGTTATACTTTATGCTCAGATAAATTAACAGTTTTACAAATGTTATGTAACTTCATCTAGAGCTGCTTCAAAGAACTGTCTAAGGCAGTACAGGTTGCCTTTGCTTTGTGCTGTACATGCATTCCTGGAAAATGGCACATAACTCAAACTCGCATAACGGGAACCCACTTTACAATGTAACAAATGGAGATATGTTCCAAGACCTCGACTGTACTGACCACCAGACCCATTTCTAACACTTTTACAAGACAATTTTGGCTCTCATCAACAGCTGACAATATACACAAGCACAGGGCATCATCATGAAGATGACAACTACAGAAACATGTTATAAACAATGAGCAAGGAGCACAGATACACACAGAAGACTATATTTTGCTGCACATCACTCCCACAATACACCACACAAAGCAGGTGACTGCAAACTTCCACTGCACCGATTGCATCTGAGTGAATTTACCTCTCATATAACAAATTTTTGGTATCAAAAGGTTCATCACATAAGAGTGAATTCACACATACAGAACCAGCATAAAGCAAGGGAAACCTGTAACATATATTTCACTCTATGTAAGAGGTAAATAGATGTCCCCATATATTGGTGACCCTTGAGCTTTTTTGCTGTCACAGGGGAACATATGTGTCTAGGAGCAGTAGCAATTCTTATATCTAGATTCCCTAGCACTTTCCATTTTAAAAACATTTCCAACTTTTGTTTTAAAGACCTTTAATGCCTCTTTGGTTTGTAGCAGGAACTTGACTCTTGGCAGGGTCAAGAAGTCTTCTGAAAGCACCCTATTACAGAGCTTATGGGGAAGCAGGGAAGCCAAGTAGGATATGGACCCTAGAAAATAACTGGGAGAGACTTTCTTTAGGAAAGCAAAACATTTAGGAGCATTCAGGAGGGTCTGTAGAGAATGAGTAAGAAGAGATTTTTCTAAAGAATTTAATTGCGTATTAACACCTATAAAATGATTTGTATTGTGGCTTGAAGAAGAGAGGTTTTATTAAAGATAACTCATGCCCCCCCTTCATTTTTAGATAAATAATTTAGGGGATGGATTGACTGGAACCTTGAAGATAGGCAAGATTGAGTGGTACAAACAGCCAAAGGCAAAATTAATCCAATGCCAAGGTAACCTTAGGAGATGGAGGTGGTTTGGGGGGGCATACCGAGGAGTTTCATTGTCATTGAATATTAATTAGTGATAAAGATATTAATGATGACAGTAATTAACAAAGCAAGGAACGGTTTGTCATTGGCTTGAGGGTGAGTAATCAGTCCTGACAGGTGATAAATAAGGGTTCAGCAACCTCAGCAGCAAAATAATCTGCCTGCTTTGGGAAAACTAGAAAGTGGCTGTAAAATTGTCTGGTCTTTCAGGAGCTCTGGAGAATGACTTCTTTTTCTTTTTTCACTGAGACAAATTAAGTGATGGTCTAGTTGTATTTTGGGTTATGTCTGAAGTTCTGTAATCTATTTTGCAGTGACTGGTACAATTGCAGGTTAAGCCAGAAGATCTTACTCGAACAGGAGCTTTCAACCTTTGTTTTGCAGAAATGGCAAAACAGTACTAAACATAAAGCACAGCTAAAATTTTAAGTGTTTTTTTTTAATCGTGTGTGCATGTGTGTGTGGTGGAATGATGAAAACTGAGTTGTTACAAAAAGAATAATAGGAGTTTGAGAATGAACACTCTGAAATTTTTCATTGGACTCTCATCTTTTTTAGACCCTCCTTGCAACAAAATAAAAACACTCTAGAATCTGTTCTTTGTTTCATATTTTATACTTTATTGTGCTCCTTAATACAATCAATCATAAATGCTGGGGCAGGGAAAGAGTTCATCTGGGACATGATTTTTAACTTTTCTTCCATAACCAAACAGAAATTCACTATATTGAGCAGTGAACGTGTCAGGATGAAAACAGGGTGAAAATGAAACAATCCTGAGGGAACATTCTGTATACAGGGAAGAAAGTGTCTGTGGATTTATGTTCTCATGCTTTTTACTTCCCTTAATATTGAACCTCAGCCCTAAACAGAAATCAAGCATGAGTTGCTATTTCCTTGTATGAATTAGTTAACCAAAAGGTGTTATAAGGTCACTCCAATTCAGGGTTCCAGGCTTCTAACATGGTAAACTCAAAGAGTAGCTACTTGCTATACGACAGCTCTTAGACGTGATGTGTTTGGCTATTCCAGCTGCTAAACCATATTCTTTTCTTGAAGATCTAGAACAAAGGATTCCTGAGTTACTGTGGTCCAGCAAATAGTTGAGGAGCCCACTGCTAAAGTGTATGTCAAATTATCCTGCAGTGACTGAACTAAGTAAAATAAAGGAGACTGAACTAACTGAAACAAAGGAGAATCATTTGAGTTTTCTGTACTGTATTATCTGACCACAGTAATGCTGTTTTAGCAAGTGGGACCACTTAAGGCAAAATTCTGTTTCACTGCTAAAATGCATATATCACATCTGCTTAATTTGTAGATGATTACATCATCCAACAACATTCTACTTTGCCTTGTGTAATGGCCTGAATCTTTCTAACACACCAAAATATTGAAATAGGGATATATTTTCCACCCCAAGTGAGTAAAGTTGTTGGGGTTTGCTCAGGCAGCACTGGAGGTTGGAACAGGTGAATTGGAGCCCCTCCACCTCAGAGGTTGGATTGGAGCCCCCATGCCTCCCCCACTGCAGAGCAGACTGGGGAAACCCCAAAATGGACCTCCCTCCCCTGCCTTCCCCCTCTCCCATCCTGAGAGTGCACAGGAGCTTGGAGAAGGGGTTGGAGCTCTCCCCAGATCAGCTCCAAAATAGAGCTCCAACATTAATCTTCCTGATCCAACAGCGAATTAATGTCTTTTGTATTAGGAAGATCAATCTAACTCATGATGCTTTTTGTGAAGCACCATGAGTTAGACCAGGGAGCTGTGCATCTGTCAGCACCCATTGTGTAAAAAACCCAAGCTCTAGGCCCACCTCACCCCAATTGGTTTTGAACACTAACCTTTCACCACATTGCAGGAGAGTGTCCTAATTACCAAGCCACAGGCTAGGCAGACCTGAGAGCATCTTTCTGTTGAATCTAGGCTACTAGGCACCCAAGAAGAAAGGCATCCTGAGGACAGAAGGAAAACAAGAATAAGGAGCCTCATCAAATTGCTCCTATAATCACACTATTTCTGTGCCACTTCTCACTATACATCCAGCTTACACAGAATTGTGGAGCAGCGATCAATTTTTTTTCAACCCACCCAGGGCATAGCAGGCCAAAGTCCCTTTTCATTTGTGTTTATGCAATTCCATTGGTCCAGATCCTGCATGCTGTTACTAAAGTGCAATGCAGAATACTGCTATGGTTTACCATGGCATGACTCTAATAGATATCAGTGTACATGTTGCATTTGGCATTAAAGAGCCATTGAGAGTTGGAGCTGTAAACCAGCACTCTCTCAGTAGGGTAGTGCCAGCCTCTTTGGGCCACAGAGTTAGGTTCCCTCTTCTTTGATCTCTTTCTGGACCCATGATTCTTTCTCTCTTGGCTGCCCAAATTTGCAACTGCAAGAGGAAGATGTAGATATTCACAACAGTCAATGGCTTGATGTCTAGCTGGCAGCTGGTATCAAGTGGAGTGCCCTAGGGGCTGGGTTTGTTCAATATTTTTATCAGAAAAGATGTGGACACATTGGACAAAGCCCAGCTGAGGGCACCAAAAATGGTAGGGGCCTGGGTCACATGATTTCTGAGAAGAAGCTGAGAGAACTTAGCTTATTTAGTCTGAGAAGACTGAGAGGGGAGTTAATAGCAACTTTCAACTACCTGAGCAGGGTTCTAAAAAGGGTGGTGCTAGACTGTTCTCAGTGGTGGCAGATAACATAACAAGGAGCAATGGCCTCAAGTTGCAGCAAGGGAAATTTAGGTTGGATATTAGAAAAAACTTTATCACTAGGAGGGTGGTGAAGCCCTTAAACTGGTTACCTAGAGAAGTGGTGGAATTTCCATCATTGGAGGTTTTAAGGCCTGACTTGACAAAACCCTGGATGGAATGATCTAGATGGGGATGATTCTATTTTGAGCAAGGGATTGGACTGGATGACCTCTTTAGATCCCTTCCAACCCTAATTTTCTATAATTCTAACTTCATTTTTGGCTAAACCAGAGATTTAAACTCATTCAGATCTGTTCAAAGGACAAACAATTAACCACACAGTTTGGTTCACCTAAACTAAATCAAAGGAGTCTCCCCTGTTCAGAGTACCATCCTGTGAGTTCAGATTTGGGATTACAGAGATGCTTCACAAAAACAGTGTCCAATATTCCAGAATTGGGAAAAGAGCAGGAAAAGGAAACCAGCTGGTACATTGGAGAGAGAAAAACAGGTTCAGGATTGGTGTAAATACTTTTCACGTGGTGACTGTGTGTGTAGAAGGCAGCGAGTGTACAGTAAACTAGAACATAACTTTACTGTGCACTACTTCTTCTTCCCCTTGTATGGACATGCATATCATGCATTAGCAGTGGCTTTCTGAAAAATACTCTAGTTCACTTTGAGAGTTAGCTATCTCTCACTTGGAGCATGTGTGCACCACCTCAGTATGGCACCAGAGATCAATGACCGGGAGGAAGCCTCATCCACCCCAGATATGCTACTACCCCAGAAGGAAGCAGTGTATCTTAGTGAAGTGCTGGGTGTACTCTAGTAAGCCCTAAGTGAGCCACCTCCCAGCATGGCTTCATTAGTTCTATTTCAAGAGTTGGCATGTATGGAACAGGCACACTGGGCTTCAGTACAGCACTCTCTGGTGCCCAGTGGAGGCAGGAGACATTTCATCATAGACAAGGAGGGCTTGAAGGGAACTCAAGAGGTCATCTATTTGAACTCCCAGCTCAAGGAAGGATCATCCTTGACTAAATCATCCTAGCCAAGCGTCTGTCCAATCTGCTCTTGAAAAATGTCCAGGGATGGAGATTCCACAACTTCTCTAGCTGGCATGTTCCAAGGCTTGACCACAACTCAGAAGGTTTCTTCTAATATTCAACCTAAATTTCCTCTGCTGTAGCTTGAGTCCCTTGCTTTTTTAATCCTTGGTGTACACTAAAACTGTCAAGACAGGGAGCTGGTGTGCACCAAACTGGAGTTAATTAGTAAAGCTGTGTGAAATTTCACCAGGTGTTTCATTTCAAAGCTGTTTCGACATGTTTCAATTTCAAAACAGTGAAATCAAAACAGAGCAAAAGGCTTTGAAACAGTTTTGAATCAAAACACGGGTACTCAAAATGTTTCAAAAGTTTCAAAACATTTTGAGTTTCAAAGCCAGCCTTGCTTGGAGCTAAACAAAAACTAAGGAGAGAGGCGGGAGGAGTGGGGAAGGACTGCTCTGACATTGACATCTAGCTCCCTGTTTGATTCCCCAGCTCTCTGATCATTTCCCCAGCTTTTCCTGAGGGGTGTTGGCCCCCAATCTGTGGGGGGGGGCTGCCACTGCTGGCTGGGACCAACACTTGGTGCAGCCTTTGCCAAGCACTGGGAAGAACCCAGTGCTGGCACTGGCCCCAGCCATGGCATCCCACGTGCAGATCCAGGGGCCCATACACCCCAGGAAGAGTCCGACACAGCCCCCAGTCTTCCCAGGGGGTGTGGGGCCTCAGATCTGTGCATAGGATGACAGCAGGCTGCAGCCTCCAGCTGAGGCCAGCAGCAGCACCAGTCTTCCCAGTGCTTGGCACAGGCTACACCAAGCGCCAGTCCTAGCCAGCAGCAGCAGTCTGCTGTCATCCTGCATGCAGATCTAGGGGTCTACACCGCCCAGGAAGAGTCCAGGACATCCCGGCAGCTGTTGTCCTGAGGGACACAGGACCCCAGATCTGCATGCAGGATGACAGCAGGCTGCCTCTGCCAGCAAGTGATAAGAATTTTGCTTTGAACAGTTTGAGGTACAGTTCCCAGTAACCCCTGCACCTACCCTATTGAAACTTGGCAAGCTTCATACCCTCAAAAGGGGCTACCATCTGTGCAATTGTTATCTGAATCAGGCAGGAAATGACAAAGTTATAGGCATTTTCATAACTCCCCATTATAGACTATGGGTGAAACATAGAAACAGGGAAACAGTTTTGATGAAACAAAATGAAATAATGCTTCAAAATAGCAAAACAAAACACTGTTCCTTTGAAATGGTGAAACAAAAGTCAAAATGAAATGGTGCTGTTTGACACAGCCCTATTAATTAGCTGTCCTTTATACAATATTTTGAAAGCACACAACATAATGCTAAGTATTACCAACTCTGAATATATATAAATACCTTTAGCTAAACTGAATGGACATTGATTAGGTCTTGATACTGTGACCATATCCAGAGTGATACAGAATTGTGCCATGAGTTGGATTACCCCCATCTGCTTTAGGACTTGTTGAATTGGTTTAAATGGGGCGGCAAATATTTTCCCTCAGTTTAGATTTTATTGACCATTAATAGGAGCTTCTTATGAACATTGGCACATTTTGTGCTCCTCTGAATTTTGTGGGCAGAGCAGCAGGGTGCTCAAGTACATGTAGGAATAAATTCTAAAGGTCTTGGATTTCTTACAAGAAAACTACCTTTGTTAAACTTGACTGGTCCTAAAAAGCCCAGACCCAGATGCTCTTCTTCATTCAGTTGCTGATCAGATCATTAGCAAGTGACACATTCGGCACCTGGTCCCAGGTCATATTCTTGCTTGTACCTCCGATATAAACTGGGCCCACCCCTCTCTTTGATTGTCACCTCAGTTATGGAGCTCTGACTCTCACTTTGAGGGATGATGGGATAGTAGTGGGGTCTTTTCTTGCATTGGTGTATAGGACCTCCACAAACATAATCTTTTCCCCAAAAATCAGCACCCCCCCCCCAAAGTTGGGGCACATGTCTTAAGAAGAGAAACTGATTTTTCTTCACTGGAACAGAAGCTCGGGAAATAGGCAGCCATTAGAGCACATTGTCGGCCGGCTTCGTGATGGGTGCCACTTCTTGGTGACTGCAAGCACAAAAGGCAAAGTCTGGTGTTAACTCTCTTGTAGCCACTATTGCCTGAGCAATATAGCTTGTACCTAGAAAGCAGCAAGTGTGAGTTGCTGCATGCAGTTTGTAATGTCTTGATGAGGGCTGTGGCATGGGAATAACAATTTAAAGAACATGTATAAATAACTAGCTACAGAAAAGAAGTAACAGTGTTGCTACTCTCCTTGCAAGGATCTGGGACCTAACTTTGTTTGAAACAGTATAAATCCTCCTGAAAACACAGACTGTCCAGGACGTTTGACATCACTAGAGACAGTGTGGCTGAGGCGGCAGGATGCCACATTTCCTAGACACTTTTTCCAGGAGGACTTACTCTATGTCACATTGTTAAAGTATGTGTCTTATTTGGGTGTATTAGATATACAAAAAATATAGTATGTCAAGTTCTTCATCACAGCTGGTATCCAGGGAATGTTAGAAACACATAGATCTGTATTTAACAGTTTTATACAAGCAGAATGATTTTTTCAGGCCTTCAGTGGGAATAGAAAAGAAAATGAATTGAAGCGCATTTATGTTTTGACATCCTTGTTTAAGTGAAGTGGCTCCCTGTGCTTTCAGAGCTCTGTGGTCTTCAAATTCTAACTATTTTCTGTCTTTGCAGGTGCTGACATTGTACAGTGGCTCATGAAGAACCTCATCATTGAGGATCCAGGTAACTTGACCGCTAAGGCTGAATGTGAATTTTCTAGCAGTGCGGTGCATGGAATTAGATTCACCTTATTGTTTTAGTGCTGAGCCTAAACGGTCAATAAAAAAATGAGGTTTTAATCAGTTGGAGAGAAACAGAAGGAAAATAGATATGAATCTGCACTTACAACCCCTCAAGTGTTTAGAGAACTGTAGCACTTTGCACTACCACTTGCAGACTTCCGAACCATTTCAAACCAGTTTATGGAAGGATTCACATGACAAGACAGGGGTGTTCTTCGATCAAAAATCAGCACACATTCTGTGTAAATTCAGGCATTTCCTATCCCCATGTTAGGGTTGAAAGGTAACTCAGCCTCCATGCAGAAGATTTTAGGTTTTTTCTAGATGGCTCAAGGTCCCAGAAAGAAACTTCAGAAATTCCCCTACAAGAATTACTGTATTGGCTAGAAAATCCTAGGATTTTCTTTGCCTTCTTTTGAAGCATAGGAGTTGGCCACAGCTAGATGTGGGAATTTTGATTCAGAATCAACTAATACTTAGGAACTTCACAGGTAGGCACAGGCAGGCTAGAGGCTCCTTCCTTTCCACTCAGTGCCAAGCCAATTATCAGATTTGGGATAATTAAGGAATTTGTCCACGCGGAAGATTGTCAGTTTTGCTTTCCTCCATAATGTGAAGCCTAGCTGTCTGCATAAGATCGTCAAAACTTCTCTGCCATTCAAGTGGCAGGGCATTACCAGCACTCTTGCAACCTGTTTATTACCTGTGGTTAGTTATGGGATATTTTTGTTTTTAGTTGTGCTACATGTGAGGAGCTGGAGTAGACAATTTTCAGGCTTCTTTGCAGTAGTGCCTGTGAATTCAGGGGACTGGTTCCCTTCCAGTCATATGTTCCTATGTTTCACCTGTAAAACAATTTACTTTGTGATAAGCCATGTTTCATTTTAGTACTGCAACAGGGCTTATAAACCAAGGTGAGAGGTATCTAAGGATAAATAAGATATTTTTATATTGTGGAAACCAGAAAGTTATGGGGGGACCTGTTTGCCTTCTGGGAAACATACCTTGAGTTGGTATAAATTTTTATGACTCTTTTACAGAGAGTGGCAAATCAGCTGGTGAGGTACAATTTTCATGAGAGGGAAAGGATGCAAGACTGCAGCTGGGGCTGCTAAAAAATCTGCAATACCACCCCCGCCCCACCCCTTTTGTATATGTCTGTCCAAATAATCCCTTTGCCTCATTTTTATTTGTCTCTATATTAGTAAAGATACTGGTAAATGCATATTAATCCAGCTGTGTGCATCATTTGGAGAAACAATAGGATTCAGTGATGACTGTCACTGGTACGAATAATGGCTTTAAACTGAATTCCACAATATAGTGCTGAGCCAGCATGCAACATCCCATAAGTATCAATGGGGGTGTTTAAAACATGAGGTTAACATTATTGTACCTTAGTTATAAAACTGGCTTCCACTTGGCTACTTTGTCTTTGGTTGGAGAGCTGAGAGCTGTGTTTAGGATATGAAGTGGCATGGTACAGCAGGTCTGACTGTCAGTCACTATCAGACCTGGTGCTGAGAGCTGTGGATTCCCTAGAGCTCATCTATATGACAGATTTCTACTGCTTTCTTTCTCTCCCCACTCTTTCACAGTGGAAGCAATACACTTGGGAAGTCTTATAGCAGCACAGGGCTATATCTTTCCAATCTCAGACCATGTCCTTACCCTGAAAGATGATGGAACTTTCTATCGTTTTCAGGTAAGTGAGACCTGATTTCTACATGGTTCCTTTTATAAGCATTGAAATGTCAGTGCTGCTGAAGTTCACAGAACAAGTACAGTATATTCCTATGTTTATTGGAATTTGGCATGCTAGTGAAGTCCCTTTATTAAAGTCTGTTGTCCCATCCTAAACTATCTTTTTCTGCTTCCCAGTTCTCATTTTTTATACACTAAACAAACTTCTCTGTGATTATTTTAAACACACTGTTTCAAACATGTTCTATTAAGAGAAAAGCTTGACTAAAAAATCCAGATGAAACAACTCAAATTATGAGGGAAATGGACTTCCAACTTTAACCCTGGTTTGCATTCTGCAGCTGCCTTTCTAGGCACAATGAACTGCATCAAATCCCTATGCTGAACTCTTCCAAACTTTAGGGCATTAGAAATCTAGATTTAGATTTGGCAGCTGAAGCCTATGACCAGTTATTTTATTTTATTTAATTCTTTCCTTGTTACAACACCAGTTTAATGATGAGAAGATCAGGGTTCAGTGACCTTGGCAAAGTCAGTTACACTCTCAATGCTTTAGTTTTCCCATAGTGACTGTGTTCCCAGCTGTGTTGAGTTCTTAAATATAGCTTCTGTTTGCATTACACTTCCTTGCTGGAATCTATAGATACAGTCTTTGCCAGGCAACTCCTGGGCACTTAGAAGTTCTTGTTATATAAGTTTGTCTATTGCTGAACGTTAACAGCAAAGCACACACCTAGAGCTTATGGTATAAACATTCACTTGAATTTGTTTTCTTCTTCATGTAGTCTGTGCTAATAGCAACTCTCTTGCCTTTCCTATTCCCTCACTTCTGTTCCTTCCTTCCTTCTGTATACCCCTTTTTCAGTTTTTTTTAATTAAAAAGCCCTTCACCTCTAACTTTGATGGTGCTGTCAACTAGTTCCCATTGTGCTGATGCTGCACGTTGCTTTTCCTTAAGACTTGGCAGAGCAGAGGCTATACTGATTACTAACTGGTTATTAAACCATGCTTTTGTCCCTTATTTAAACATCCACCAAGAAAGCAGGCTTCAATGTCAGTGTCCTTTTTTAATTCACCTTTTTTATTTTTATCTGACATACATAGTACCACCAAATCCTCTTGGTTTCTCCTTTTAATTTCTCTTGCACTTATATCTGCTCTTACAACTCCTATTCACAACTTTTGCATCTTTGCCTCTCAGAAGCATAGTTTTCCCTGGTCATTCCATACGACAGTATTCTGGTAGAATCTCTAGTCTGTTCCTCTGAACATACCACTTTACCCCCCTGAATTTTTTCCCAGCAGCATCTTACCCTCCCAGTGAAATGCAGTGGGGTTGCATGGGTTTTATGTCAGGGCAGAATTTGCATCGCATGCATTTGACCCTCCTCCACATGCTCATTAACAATTCCCCTTGCTACTTTTTGGCACAGGTATCTGTTATATATACATATAATGTATTGTGCCCACTTGTGACACTGTAGCAGTCAGAATAGTGCACTATGACACTTGTAACTCTAGTGATATTGTTCTTCATTCTATTAAAACTGTCATATAGATATCACATAGTTAATGTATTGTAGCAGCATGTGTAAGTGGTATCGTTGTACACTCTCTTGTGCACAGCACAAAACCAATAATGTTAGCCTGAATCCTGCTTTTAAAACCTTAATATTAGTTTGCTTTTGGCGTAAAACTGACTTGCCCCTTCTTAATCCAAACTGTATCTTATGTTTGGTTTAAGACGTAAATAGGGGCAGGAGTCTCTGTCTTCCTATATGTTTGGTATGCTAACAGACACACGGACCCTGCTCAAAAATCAATATATGTATGGAAAGACTTAATAATGTTCTCCCACTCCCAGAAGATGACTTGAAGTTCACATTCTTTTGGGGTGAGGGGAGAATAGGCAAATATTCAAATAAGGGGATAATAGTGTCTAAGTCATCTAATATTGGGATCACTGAATTTGTCTCAGTTCTTTTGTCCATCCCAAAGCAATTGAACACAGAGATAGTTTTAAATAGTACTCTGTTTCGGGCCCAACACAGTTTCCACTGCAGTCAATCTCAACATTCTCCATGATTAACTACGAGAAGGGTTTGCATCTTAGACTAACCGCATCCTTATAATGTTCTGCTGTATCATGTGGACACTGTTTCAGCATAAATGAAATTGTTAAAAATATCATATGCTGTTTTCCAGGCCCCATACTTTTGGCCTTCAAACTGCTGGGAACCAGAAAACACAGATTATGGTGAGAATTTGAATATTCTAGTTTCTGAAAGTCGGTATAGAAAAAGTCTGAGATAAACTTACTGCCTGTTAAGAAGTTATGTGTCATTCAGTTCAAGGCTATCGAAATAATTGGGCCTCTAACAGAATGCTTTTGCTCTGCGGCTCAGTTTGAAATGTTGGTCAATAACAGTAACCTTATTTGGGTGCTAATCTGGGCTATCAATAACCAGTTATCTCTTCAATAGTAATGTAGAATAGCAAAAGAAAATTAAGTTTCTCTGATATATGACATTAAGACATTAAAGGGAAAATGTGTTTAAACTACTAACTGATAGCTGGTGACAGTAGAAAAATAATAATGGTTTATGAGCTAATAAACCACAGTTTGCTGTATTAAACATTTGAGTGGCTGAGGACAGCAATAATGCATAAAGAAAATGTGTTAATGTTGTTATTTTGCTGTCTCTGTACAATAACGTGGCTTCTTTTAGAACTATTCCTCTCAGACCCAAATGATAAAATCAATTGTTCCATCTTGCTGTGGCACTGACAGAGGAAGTGGATGCATATGTGCACTCATAAAAGAAGATCTTCTTTGGAAGTGTTTCTGTCAAAGGAATGCCCAATAGCTAAGAGCAATTTAGAACTAAAAAGACCACTGCCCCCCAGTCATTTTTTTTTCCTTCACCAGGCAATAATTACTCATCATTATGGATTTTGTAATTATATATGGTAGGGAGAAGGGGAATTCCATAAATCTTAACTTTTTATAGATAGTTTGTTAGCCTCATATAATGTGGTAGCTAAAGAAGTGTACAAATGGCATGATGTAGGGGAACATGGCAGGAAAAACCATGGTACTGTTAGTCTTTTGCAAAAACATTTCTAAATGCTGTAATTGTGACCAACATATATAGCTTCACGGTTAAACTGCAAATTCTTGCCATGTTATTATCATATTTTATTTTTATTGAGTTTTTATGAGGACAAAGGCCCATTTTCTAACTTGAATCCTATATACTGGGAGGAGGATCATATTAGCCCTGCCAGGGATAGGGAGAGGGCACAAAACTGGCAGTTTTATAAACTTAATATCCTGGTTTCTCATAAAGCTTAGAAATGGGTCAGTGCTACACAACTTTGAATTTCATCTGAACTTGAGCCAGCTCCAGAGTACAGTGGGGTTCCATGTTCTAGTTTCATCCCCATAACAGAGAAAAAGAGAGAGACCAGCTGCTATTTCTTAATTCGGAGGTTCCCAGAATGCAAGATTGTGTGGAATAGACACGTTTACACAGAGAAGCATACCTCTTAGAAGCATTCCCTGCACCCGTGAAACCTGGAAATGAGGCTATGAAACTGCTCCTATTGATTCTTTCCAGATCTGGCATGCTTTGAAAGCAGTGGCACTATAGGTTCACTACCTTATTTCTAGGTTTGGCATTTGGGGAACAGGAGCAGGTGCGTGGGGCATACTTCTTAGTGGCATGCTCCACAGTGCCATAGAAGTAGTATAGGCATTAGGGGTTTGTAAAATGGGCCCTGTTCAATTCAGATTTGGCCCTAATCAGGGACAGTGATCTGATCTGCTGATTCAGATCACTGTCCCTGATTCAATTTGGCTGAATCCAATCTGAAGATTTGATGCTGATTCAGCGAATCAGTGATTCGGACACAGACATAGCTTTAAAAGGTTTTTTCTACATACCTCAAGGTATCAGCACAGCTCATGATCGCTGCAGTACTGGGGCTCATGGAGCATCTCACAGGAGTGGGAGGAGGCCCTCCCACGTGCTTGGCAGCAAACCTGGAAGTGGACCAGAAGTACTTCCGATCCACTTTCAGGCCTGCTGGGGAGCGCACTGGGGGGCTCCCTATGTTCCCCTGGTTCAGCGATCGGCTGCAGGGGGACCCTGGGTACCTCCCCAGACCCAATCGGCATCAGTCACTGAGCCAGGAGGGGGGGGGGGCCCTCAGTGCACTCCCCTGCAGACCCAAAAGTGGACTAGAAGTACTTCTGGTCCACTTCTGGGTCTGCTGCCAAGCATGCTGGATAGCCCCCAGTGCTTCTGTGGGATGCTGCATCTGTCCCAGCACCACAGCGTTCAGAGCCCCTGCTACCTAAAGGTATGTAGAAAAAAACATTTAAAGCTGTATCTACATCCAAATTGCCGAATCTTTCCGAATCTCTCCAAATCAATTCAAAGGGTTCCAAATCAATTTGAAGAGATTAAAGGGTCCTCTGATTCGATTCAGATTTGGGGATTTGGCCACCAAATTGAGCCAAATCTCTGCCAAATTGAATCAGGGACTAAAGATTTTCACAGCCCTAATAGACATGCCTAATGTCCTGCACTGGGCCCTTATCAGCCACCAGTATCTAACATCAATGCCCTGGTAAAAGCAGCTTTTCTCAGCCTACTGGGAACTCTTTTCCAAGTTCTAGAACCAACAGTGCTTTTTGGAATTGCCTTCTTGGACACCACTTCCTACTCTCGGCGCTTTATTGTTTAAGCTGTTTAGTAAGCACATAACAAAAAAGTAAAATACTGTGTAACTAAAGTAGTTTTCCATATTTTTAACTGAAATATCTCTAAAACTTTAGGAGCTATATCATTTCAGGAGGCTGTATTCTACTAGGCACAGGGAATGTCAGCTAAGTACCTTGGTCTCTCATTCTTTGGTTGATGTCACATTCTGATGTAAAGGAGCAATATATGTTCTTCAGGTTTCTTTCTGTCTTATACTAATTCCCCTTTCCTTCCTTGTTTTCATTATGGTTCTCCTTTTAGCCATCTATTTGTGCAAGCGGACCATGCAAAACAAAGCCAGGCTGGAGCTGGCAGATTATGAAGCTGTAGGTATACTGATGTTACAGTTCATGGGGTGGGGAGGAATAATGGCTGATAAACTCAATCTTTCTCCTTCACATGCCACAGGGTGTGCCGCTCTATCCATGTTTCTTTAAGAGCGGTGTGGATAGCTGATCTTTGAGAGAACATCACACTTCTAAATGGAGATGCCCATGACACACATTTTGTAGTTTCTTTAAGACAAGTATCCAAACATGCCCTCCAAGGATCTTGAGTGAGTTGCATAAGAACTTACATTACATCTTTTTTTTTTCCAGTCACTGTTCCACCAGGAGGTGATAATCAATATGCTGAAGTGATGGATGTTCAGATGCATTGTGATGTTAGATTATTGGACAGTTACATTGCTGCTGATTCATGCCACATATTTGTAGGCTCTAAAAGGATGTACTTCATACTAATTAGATATAGAAGGGATATTGATTGCTTGGATCACACAGGGCCATATTTAATCCACTTTATCCTTCTACCCAAGGCCTGTTGGTAGTGACAGGAATTGTATCTATGCATTATGAGGGCAATGTTATCAGTAACTGACCGGAGTTCTGCTATTGCTGAGTACCCATGAGTGCTGCCTATCCGAGTCAGGCAATAGAATTATGTAGGTGCACCTTCAAAGAAAATGTAGCTAAATTCTGCAAATATAGAATTGATAAAAAAATTGAAGCAATCCCTCTGTTTTAAGCATAGTTACTCCAGATTTACTCTGGTATAATTGACAACAGATATGTTCTATTCTTCAATACTATGCATAACTCCCATGAAAGACAGATACCATCTATAGACTAGAAAAATCCATGTGCGTGCTTAGGTTTCTCGTCTTCATATTGTCAATTTCATTATTAAATTAATTAATTTAATTATTATCTAGAAATAATTACTTTGAGTCAGCCAATTACCAGAAAATGCTGTAGAAATCCCTTGTAAACAACAGACAACCTTTGGCAACACCAGTAGTGCATGTGCATTGAAGTTATGGGTAAGTCCTTTTGTACACCAGGGTCTGTGAAAAGCAGTGGTGCTCCAGTGATGGCAAGCAACTAGAGCTTACCATTCTCATTTCCTCCTTACTGATTGCTTCATGTGATTAGGGAACATTTGTGAACTCCACATCTGCCTTCTTAATGTAAAACAGGCATATGATAAGGGCACCAACTCTTCCTAGCCATTATACCGACTAAGCAGTGTCATGGGTGTAAACTACTACTAGTCAGAGGACATGTGGACCCACTGAATTGTCAAAGAGTTCCCAGTGTTGCTACTTTTCTAATTTTTTTGGAAGAGGTATTCTCTGTACAGGATTCCTCCATATACGTATTAACCCAGCTCTGAAATCTGCCAAAAATGATCTCTGTAGGGCAACACAAATGTCATCGTCTGGGTTCCATTGCATGATCCTCAGGCCTCTAAATTCATACTGGTAAAGCAATAGTCTGGCCATGTAAAAGTCAGGTATCCTTATTTTTGGCCAAATCTAAGCCTGAGTCTCTTGTCACATATGCTGGCTTTACCCTGGTATCATTCCATTGGCTCCAGTAGAGTTACTCCTGATTTGCACCAGCATACAGTGGGTGTGGCTGGGGTTTTTTCTTTGGCCTTTTCACAGACACAGCTGGTTTGAGTAGTTATTCCCTTTGATTAAAATGCAGAAAAACATCCCAATTCAGGAAAGTTGTGAAGCAAATGCTTGAGTGCTTTTCTGCATACGTATGTACTTCACCTTATGGATGGATGTATCTCAGGGATAACAGGGAGATTCTATGGTCTATGTTATGTGGCAGATCAGACTACTTAATCAAAAAGTCCTATTTGGCCCCAAAATCTGTAAATAAATGTGGTTAAGTGTTCTTTTGAATTGGGACAATAGCTATAGCTTAGCATCTTGCCTTTTAGTTCAAAGGTAGCCATCATTTAACTGTACTCAGTCTAATACCTTTCTATGGTTAGATATGAATTTGGATGTGTGCCTTCAGAATACCAACAAGTGTTATAAAGTTAATTCTGGACATGATGAATTTGAACCTAGCATTTTAATTGTGCCCTTACCCCCAGCCCACCTTGAATTTTTATTAAAGTTCAAACCCTTCCTTAAAATTTGTGACTTGGATATATCTCTGGAATGGTTGTGAACCATTACAACCTAATAATACCAGACTTGGCAGTTTAGATATGGACCCAAAAGTTGCATTTGGGCCTATCTGTCATTACTCCCATTGTCTAGAGTGCTAATCAGTTTCTTGATGATGAGTCACACTGATGATTTCCAGACTTCCGTTTTTTGCAGCAATCAAGTGACTTCAAGAAGTAGGTATCCACTGACTAAAGGAGGGGTGCTTAGCCTTTATAACACATGCAAGCAAAACCCAAGATAGTTCCAGAAGATTAAAAGCAAAGTGCAGCAAACAAGCAGCAATAGCAGCCAACACACTAGAGCGTTGTCGGTTTCAGGAGGATTCTCGGTATTATTTTGTGGGAAGTAAATTGATAGACGCATGGGAACAAGTCCAACACCACTTTATTGGCAGTGCTCTGGCAATTTTTCACACTCCTACAACTTCTGCTAAAGTCCTTCCATTTACAACAGAGTGCTAGCTTGAACAGAACATGCCATTAGATTCACATTCTTAACAGTTAACCTCCTGAGACAATTGACTAGGAGCCAATATTAATTTCAATGTCATGAGCATTCCAGGTTTAAAAAAACATTGACTTGCTAAATTTGTTATTAAACTGCTGTAATAATTATCTCAATTTATTGTTATTGTTATTTCTCATCTCTTATAAGGAGAACTTAGCAAGACTGCAGAGGGCTTTTGCACGGAAGTGGGAATTCATCTTTATGCAAGCAGAGGCCCAAGTGAAGTAAGTATTTTGAGTGCAGTGAAAAGGGGATTGGATTAAGAAAATATTTCCCAGTCAACATCTGTGTTGAATTGTAGTCACTGTCAGACTGCAAACAACATCAGATTAATGCTAAAGTCACCTGTCGAAAGAAAGAACGATAGGTTTAATCATCAGTGCACATATCTATGAGTTGAGAACTCCAGGCTTTATTTCTCACCCAGACACTGATGCACCATATGACTTTAGGCAAGTCACTCAAGATTTCTGCCTCAATTTCTGCATAAATGGAAAAGAAGCATGATTGAAAGTGTGTAAAACACTTGATAAGGTAAATGGTGTCACTTCTGAAGAAGCCAGAGAGTTGGCTCTAACAGTCCATAAGATACGTATATCTCACTTTTTCA
The DNA here is from genome assembly GCA_030014935.1 of Caiman crocodilus. Classification (NCBI taxonomy): domain Eukaryota; kingdom Metazoa; phylum Chordata; order Crocodylia; family Alligatoridae; genus Caiman; species Caiman crocodilus. The sequence continues at coordinate 65,412,212 of JAGPOW010000304.1, read as the reverse complement.
CCCCACTGGATATGTGACACCCCTCAGAAAACATAGTTATAACCATACTATTTGCTATTCTGCTTGCGCTACCAAAGCAATATGGAGAATTCTTCAATTTTTCTGTGAGACTTAGATTTCATAAAAAATATGATTTTATACTCCTTCCCTCATCTTTTCTCTCTGAATGCCCATACACAAGCAGGGAGGCTGCTCTGATGTGGTATAATTCCAGTGTGTCAGAGCACTTGATTAATTGAGCCTGCTAGAGCATGACAATTACTGTGCTCCATCAGCCTCCCACATCTTGTGTATCAGCATCCCTGTGCTTCAGAATGGCAGCAGAGACATTTTATCTAAAGCTCATTCAGCCAGCTTTAGATATAGTGCCCCTGCCACCATTTTGAAGCATGGAGACGCTGATACATGAGATGATGTGGGCACTTTAATTGGAGTGGCTATCTGTAATCACAGCACACAGTTTTGCAATAGTATCTTTAGTACACGTGCACTTCTCGGTTTGTGGACTATAGTAGGGGTCAGCAACCTTTGGGTGCCATAGGCTGCCACTTCCAATCCATCCCTCTGCTACAAACCTCAAATCTCCATCTCTCAGAGCATTCAAACCACCTGTGGTCGCCTTTGCTACTGATCCTCATCCCCAGCAGCAACAGAGAGGAATAGAACTAATCGTCTGCAGTGACGATTAGTTTTGGTGTGAGACAGCACCAGGGAGATCTTCAGAGGGAGGTCTGCAAAGGGAAGCACCATGGAAGGAACGGGTGGCACAGAGCATCTATGTGCCTCCAATTCCCTTTGCTGCCTCAAGCCAAACTGGTCCTTCACAGGCTGGATCCAATCGTCAGGCCGTGGACTGATGACCCCCTCTGTTATAAACCATGTAAAAGCCTGCAAGTCCATGTTGCAAAAGAAGATTTTACACGTAATACTTATAAAGCAGGGGAAGATCACACTTTCATGCTATGTAATAAGGATGTCTGTACCCTGGACAAACACTAAAACAAATAGTGTTTGCACATTCAGGGTCAAACAGCATCACATGTTACAAAATGAAGGGATGTTACTAATTATATGTGTGTATGTATACATATGTATATGTATATGTATATATGCATATCTATAGTATTTCTTTGATTAGCTCTGTAATTACACTGTAATTATGGAGCACTTAAAAGTATAGTAATTATCCTTAAAATAACATGCTAATGAAGAGATTATTTCAGTCCAGAATACAATTGTTCTGCAGAGATGAGAAAATTGGAAGTTAAAATTGTAATTAGTCTTCGAGTCACTTAACAGTTTGCTGCCAAGATAAAAATTGTAATTGAAAAATGTATGTCTGCCACTAAAAGTGTAGCTTATTACCACCAGAAGAAATTTAAGGTTCATTTTCTTTTTACTATTGTTTATATTTGGTTACCTTTTCTCTGTTTCATTCACTCTGAGCAGTAAATCTTGACCGGTCACTGTCCCTTTCTATTTCTTGTCAAGTTCATTTTGTTAGCTCAGTGCAGTTGTTCTCAAGAAAGTGAAATATTGGCTCATTTCCATTTTCTTTTATTTCCAGAATTGATAGAAAAAAGGATAAAACTGAAAGGAAAATTTTGGATAGCCAAGAAAGAGCCTTTTGGGATGTTCACAGGCCAGTGGTAAGGCTATTTTTAACTTGTGATAGCTAACGGACCTTAATGGGCTTTTTCTAAACTAACAAGCATTAGCTGTATGAAGAGGTTAGCTTTAAAGCCACTCCATATTTTCTTCAAACTTCAAATCAAGCCAAAACTGAATAACTATATTCCAAATGTTTTAGATTTCTGCATGCACAAAATTGCTAATTTGAACATATAAATATATGTAAATGCATGCATATCAAAGTAGCTAGGCAAGTTTTATTTCTTAGAAAAACATACCTTTTAAGAAAAAAGCCAAGTGAGTTTAGCCTAAATGGAAATTGTATAACACAGTTACATGTAACTTGATTTAGTGTTGAGATCCCACCTGAGCAGCCTGAGCATTCTTGCTTAATTAATTTGATTGCTATTATATAGGTTGAAGTCAATAAAGGGAATATTTTGAAAAGATGCAATTCTTATGCCAATATTTATGTATAGTCAAAGTATGAAAACATATTTTCAGCTGGTATTATTCCTATTATTGTTTTCTAGAGGAAGGAAGTAGCATGTTCATTCTAAATGTAAGTGATGATATTATCAATATCTTCTTTTAGCCAGGTTGTGTGAACACCACAGAAATGGACATCAGAAAGTGTCGCCGTATGAAAAACCCCCAGAAGGTTAAAAAGGTCCAGTTTTTTTAATAACATTTATGTCTTACACCTAATATTGTAACTCTTAAATCAGAATCATAAAATACTCTGAAAACATGAATTAACATTTATCCTTAAAGGTAAGTTTAGTGTTATTTTGCAGGTGGACTTATACCAGACCAAGTCATTGATCGATGGCATAGGCAAAATGGGCAGGGCTTATGCCTTGGGCAAGCCCTTATGGGGAATTCAGCAGCCACCTAATTTCAAGCAGTCATCTTTGTTTTGGACTGCAAAGTTTCCTAGGAGAAACAGCTTTAAAAGTTTTTTCTACATACCTTCAAGTAGCAGATGTGCCTCGTGATTGTTGCAATGCTGACGCACATGGAGTGTCCCACAGAAGTGCAGGGTGATCTCTACATGCTCACCGGTGATTCAAGAAGTGGACTGGAAGTACTTCTGGGTCTGCCAGGGAGCACACTGCCTCCCGCCCTGGCTGGGCAATCGGCTGCAAGGGGGCCCTGGGTGCCCCCCCAGACCCAGGAGGCACCAGTCGCCAAGCCAGGGATGGCCCCCCAGTGCACTATCCAACAGACCCAGAAGTGGACCAGAAGTGCTTCTGGTCCACTTCCGAGTCTGCTGCCAAGTGCACTGGGGAGTCCCCTGTGCTGTGGGACACTCCATGCGCACCAGCATTGCAGCACTCACAAGCCCCTGCTACTTAGAAGTATGTAGAAAAAACATTTAAGCTGTGTCTATGTCAGAATCTCTTAATCTTTCCGAATCTCTCCAAATTGATTCGGAGGATTCTGATTTAATTCGGAGAGATTAAAGAGTCCTATGATCCAATTCAAATTCAGAGATTCATCCACTGAATCAGGCCGAATCTCCGCTGAGTTGAATCAGGGACCAAAGCTTCGCTCAGCCCTACTGCCCAGTACCCCAACTTTAGCAAGAGGTGTAGAAGGTGTCCCTACCCAGACATTTCTACAGCTCAGTAGTTTGACCATAGCGTAACTGGTCCTAAATACCACTTTTGCAAGTGATACAATTTTCAAAAGTATTTAGTTGCCTACAAGAATCTGACACTTTGCAGTGGACTTTCAGAGAGATTTAACTCGCCTGTGCATAAGTCTGTTTTGGAAATGAGACTTGAGGCTCCGAAGCCCTGCTAGCTATTTAAATTCATCCTGATCATTCAAATGTCTCCTGCAAATATAAAATGAAGAAAAATAAACAAATACATAAATAATAGATATCTGTACTGAGGACAGTGCCAGTTTAGTTTTCTGACAAGTAAATGCCCTACTAGCTAGGCTGGTAAATTTTATTTTAGAACATTTCCTGAAAATGTGACTCCTTTGACACCAGTTAGCCCCCTTTTCAGTTTCAATCTATAAAAACCCTTGGGATTAAATGTTGCTTTCAAGCTTGGGAGGCAGTGGACTTGGACTTCTGCTTCTACCCTTACTTTCTCTTTTCCCCATCCCAATTGCTGATCTTGCAAGTAGATAAACGTGGTGTTCCCATGAAGCCAATACCTCCTAAAAAGAAACATCAACTATGTATTCCGGTTCCAGTATAAACACCCTTCTATTCTTTATGGAATAAGCTTGAAGCACACAGCACAAAACAGTTATTTTATATCTAGGTAGTGTGTTTTAGACATAAGAGATTTGATTGACTGAAAATGAAATAATGGCTTGTTCTCAGATTAGCTCATCAGAGATAAATCACAGTTTTTAACTACCAGAGCTGCAGGTAATCCAATATAAGTATTTGCAAAGGCAATCTGATTTTGAATTTTGCTACAAGCTAAAGTATTATTGACCTCTGAGGAGCCAAAAAGTAGGAAATTGCTGACCAATTATTTTATTGTTTTGTGAATTACACTCTTCCTTTTATGTGTACAGGCAATCCCCGCTTAACACTGTTTTGCTTAGGACTGTTTTGCTATAATGCTCATTTTAAATTGATACCTGATTTCATTTACCTCTCAGCAAGTTTTGTTATAACACTCATAGTTGTTGTCTTGGGTCATTAAAAACACTTGCGGTCACCACCTTGGGTCATCAAAAACTTCCAGTTTTGTTTAATGCTCATTTCACTTAACACTCAGGTTTTCAGGAACCAATTAAGAGCGGGGTTAAGAGCAGGGGTTGCATGTAACAAGAACATGCACTGATCACTTGTGTTGTTTGTTCATTTCAGTCAGTATATGGCATTGCAGAAGATTCTCAGCCACAGAGTCCTGTACATGTGCCCTCCCAACTCATACGAAAAATGACAAAAGAGGATTTCCGAAAACAAGTAAGCAACCAGCCTTAGCACAACAACTCTGAAACTGAGTATTTCTATAGAAGAAGCAGATAACAACATTATTTTCAAAAAAATTTTTATGTTGTTATTGACATACCAATAAAGCCAGCATCATAACTGATGCTTCCAAATGCAAAATCATAAAAAGAAATGCCAAAGTCAGCTTGATTTTAGTAAAGGAGCATGTATCTAAAGCTAAATATTAGTTAGGACATATGGTTATGTCATGATAGATACTGTGGGCTGTTGTTTATTTTCAAATCTGCAGGATGGCTTTTGAATCTATTACTTGCAAGACGGACACTGTTAAATATAAGCCATTTTATTTCCTGGTTTATTTAGATAATTCAGAATACATGAAAGGTTATAGCCAACCAATCTGGGGACAAATACAATGTAATATAACTTAAGGGCTAGATTGTATTTCACATTATATACCCAAGTGGCATTTGCTCAAGTGCATAACTGCTTTTTTGGGCACTCACGTGCAGTTTGTGATTCTGTTCCACTGGGTACAATATGGACATACAAGTCATTAGATGAAATAGATGGAGAGCCATGAAGAAGATTCCATCCCATTGGGAGTAAGGGTCCAGGCTAGAATCGAGGGATTCTTTCCATCCAGAGCCGCATTCCCTCTAGCTTGTTCTATTCCTCCTGGCCTCTTATATCTCCCCATCTTGGCTGCCCAAGGGAGCAGCTTCAAAGGGAGGCCTGAAGAGCTACATGAATAGGTGCTCAGGGCAATTTTATAATGTCAGAGTGCAAATTAAAACCACAAACTGTGGGTAAGTGCCAAAAGCAGCAGTTATACAGCTGGATAAGTACCCTTTGTGTGTGTAACATGGCCCCACATGCCATAAATAGCAAGTAATTGATGTGAACAATGTGTAGTCTGAAGATGACTTGACCAAAATATTTATTAAATATTCTTAAAGAATGAATTCATTCACTGAAACTCCCTAGCCCAAACAGCAGTCTAATTTCTTCTCTCATCATAACTTCCCCTCTCTGTCAGGTCTCCAGGGCTACTTCACAAGTAGTCAGTACTGACAAGGGAGGGGGATCTAGCCAGTGCAGCTGAGACATCTTCTCATACTGTGTGTCCTGAGTACAGCTTCCACAGACAGAATTTCCAGAGCACTTCCACTAGGAATGAAAACTGCGGTCCCTGGCAGAATGTGTGGTAGAAGGCAGGTGCAGAACCACCCACAGGTAGTAAGCCAAATATGAAAAGCAAAGCAGTTGTGGTCAGAACCCCAGAGCACAACCAGACAACCTGCACATCTCTTCCAGCATGAGTGAATCTGCTACAGTCATGTTCTCTGAGAGACCTTAGGGTTTCCTCCCTGTAACAAGCTCCAGTCATTAGAGATTAGGAAGGAACTGTGAAGTTAGCTAAAGACAGGTCCTGCAGCATCAACACACTTCTCAGTAAGCAAGGCCAACATTTATGACAATCATCTGAACCAAGTCTGAACACCCAAAATTAATGAAGTTGATACATCATTAGCACTGTCCATTCTGGCATATAGGTAAGAAATATGTGTTTGATAGGACATTATAGGGGTGGAAAACTAGTACTCATATTGTAAGGGTGCTAAGAGTTAGAGGCAGAAAAAGCAGAACAGGAGAGAACTTCATATCCTGTTCTGATGAACTAGGTTTTATATCATATTTTGATAAGCTAGAAGCCTTATCCCAAAATACATGCATATATGTATAGTTTATATACTGCATTGTTGTGATTATAAGTGTACCATGTTTTCCTCCAAAGAACTTTGAAAATTGCATTGACTTTTATGTGGAGGTAACCTATAATCAGATCCCCTACAGTTTGACTTTTGCACTCGTGATATTTTTGCACATGCAATAAAAATGCCAAGTCAGTTTTTCAGCACAGTTTTTATATTAATATTTTTAGTGTATTTAACCCTTTGGGTCCTTTCTTTTGTTGTTTGATTCTCCTGTGGGATTTTGTAAGGGCAATAACAGTAAGGTCCTTATCCATAGTAACCAACTGGCCATCAACTTAGATGCAGGGTCAGCTGCCAGAAGGAGCACTCAAGTGCATATGCATGTGTGTGCCTACAAACAGATAGCATTTTTACACTTTAAATTGTTTTGTTTGAAGTTTCCTTTAACGCTTTGCCACAAGAAATGAAGGTTCCTGGTGAAAGTTGTTAATAAGCTGCTTCTGATACCCACAGAAGGGTTCTGTTTCCTCCTTTGTTACCACTATGATATTTGAAATGACAAGCCAGTACTGCTTTGGGATACAATCAATGCATACACTAGACTTACTGGGTTATTAATGCCCTTGTCATCTCTCTTCCCAGATAACCTTTCTGAATGTGCAGATAGACAGACACTGTTTAAAAATGTCCAAGGTAGCTGAAAGGTAAGTTTCCCGATGTGCCTTATTATTATACAATCCTGTTGTGTCATCTCAGATGATCAAATCTGACGTTTCTAAAAAGTTAATGCGCAAAGCTTCATACAAAGAAGTTTGCAGAATTGTAGGTTGAATCAAGTATATCCCATGACTAATCCTTACTAAACACAAACAACCTACAATTCTGTACTTTCCTTCCAGGGGTTGAGGAGGGACCTGGAGCATGGAAACCCAATTTTTTTTAATTAAAAAAAAAAAGCAGGGAAAAAGTTGAGGAAGCTAGAGTACTATAAAACCAAGGAAGTTAAAGTACTGTATACCTGTGAGAAGAGAAATTTACAAAAACTTTGTAGGGATTGTTTTCCCCCTCACACACCTGCAATTTATTTCAGTAGAATTATCATTGTTTCAGTTACAAAATGTTCCTTTTGTGCACTGTATTTGTAAGAGATCTAAATAGTCTTTACTGTTCTTTAGTTCATACTCCCTTGCAGAATCAGCACAACTCTGGGAGAATTAAAGCTAAATTCTCTTCTGAATCTTGCATCATCTACAACAATGATGCCCAACCTTTTTGGCCAGCAGGTTTGATAGGCAATGCCCAGTCTATCTGCAGGCCAGATCCAGCTGCTGGCCATGGCTGGGTCCTATCTGACCATGCAGAGGGGAGCAGGGAACAGCCTGAACCAGCCGTTCAGTGGAAAGGGGGTGTTACCCTGCCCCAAACCACCTGCACGGGGAAAGGGGGCATGGCCCAGCCCCAAACCAGCCTTGTGGAGCCTTGGGAATTTGTCAGTGGGAGACGGTGATGGTATTGCTACAGTTCCTCTGCCACCAAATTTCCCAACTTGTGGGAAGTCCCATGGACCAGATGTCATGGCTCCATGGGCTGCATGCGGCCAACAAGCTGGAGTCTGAGCACCCCTGATCTACAGGATTGCCAGCTCTGTTGCAGAGAACTATTCTGCCCACAGTTATGTACATCCACCCTCCTTTTAAGATGCTGATGTCTCAGGTGCAAAGAAAGGTAAAATTTGGCCTGCAGAATCTTTATTGCTTGTAGCTAAACATGAACCAGAAAAGAGCTGGTGTGAATTCATCATCTTTGAATAAGTCTGGGGAGAGCACCAGTTATTTTTTAACTTGGTTGCTTGTAAACTGGATAGATTTGCTGTGGTATTTTTAAGGTCTAAATAGGGATTCATTAAATGCTATAGTGTGTTGCTTTTCATAACAGAACTGTATGGTAACCTTAGGCAGTTGAAAAATAATGATCTTGGATCTCTCACTTGTACAGTATTTAATAACCTTGCAGTGATGAGACATGAACAGTGCCCTTGAGCCTGCTTTACCTGTGGTAGTTGTTCTTGAGATCTGGGCTTTGTGCCTTGTAGTTGTGCAGCAGGATTGTTTTTGTAATTTTAGAACTAGGTTAGACCAGAGGTCAGCAATTTACAGCCTGAAGGTTGAATCTAGCCCACAAAGCCTTTGAATCCAGTCTGTGGAGCCATAGCTTGGGTGGCATTAAGTGATGGGGGCTGTGCTCATGCTGCACTGTGTTGCAACTGGGGACTTCAGCAGAGTGGGACCTCTCCCTGGGCCATGCCGCAGCCAGGGGGCAGGGATAAGTGGCAGAGGCAGCCAGGTCTTAGTGCCCACCTATCTCGTATCTGATCTGGGTCATTTCAACTGCTTACTGGAAAATGTTTCCAACCCCTAGGTTACACATGCATTTGTATGGGATAGTTTGGACAGGGATGAGAAGTGAGTTGGACTAGATGACCTCCAGCCCTTCTTTTCTATCATTCTATGATTGTAAAGCAACACTGTAGGGGCAGTTCCTTGAGAAAAATACTTGAGAAACTTAAGGGATTTGCCATGTTTAACCAAATTAAACAGTCATTACTTCAAAGTGCTGGGTTCACTATATTAGCTCCTGTGTTCATCATCTTTAACCTAAATTAGGCAAATTAGGAAAACAAATGCTCAAAAGTAAGTCCCCTGTTGGCTCATCAAATCTAACAATTTAAATGAAAATGTAACTAATTAAATAGTAAACATTCAAAGGTTTCATAAACCACTGTTTACCCTAAATGGTATTTTACTATATCAAAAACAATTGCATCCATATTTATGCTCTGGGCTTTCTGAATCTGTTTCTCCTATTATCACTTAGGAGCAGAATGGTGAAGTTTATCAGAAAGACCCATTTGCAGATTTTAGCTATAAAGACCTCAGTACCTCAAGGCATTAATACTCTCCAAGGTAATTTATAAACAGACCAATATGTCTTGCTTGTAGTTTTCCTAAAATAGTATTATTTCAGAAAAATAAACTCTGTAGAATTTACTCATTTGTAGAGATTAGCGCATGCCTGTTCCTCAGGTAGAGTGCTATGCTAGCATTGTAAATGGCAGTGTTGTTCATTATTACCAATATTTAAAAAAATGACTGGTGATCTTGAAGAAGAGCTAAGCAGAAAAGCTTCCTAGCCTGTACGAATTTTTCCCTTCCCAACCTGGGACAAAAAGTTCACAAAAAATTACACAAATCAATAAACCAGTCAATTAAAATATTTATTCCAAACTTTCTGAAATGTTTCATTTAGTTTTAGACAATTTTTCTTTTTATTTTTACCTTGTTCATTATAAATTAATTAGACTTTGGGGCCAAACATGTACTTTCAAAGAGGAACAGAAACCTTTTTGTTCTGAAGATGTCAAAACAGGCTGCTTTAACAATTGTGAAACTGAAATAAATAAATTAGGTTATTTGTTGAAATGTATCTTTGCCCATGAAGACAAATCAGCACTTTCCAACTACAAATGCTTCCATGGAAAATTCCAGCTCTCCTTTTCATCACCCCCATTTTTGAGTACCCAGCTTGAGATACCTTCAAGGGGCATGATTTTCAGAGGATGCCTGATGCTGTCTGAAAATCAAGGTCCATTAAGAGGTCCAAGGTAAGCTAGGCAAGGGTTTTTCTGTGATATCATTTATTGTACGTACCACATTGTTGGGAGCAATGTTAAACAAGCTCTCAGGCACAAAACATGAGGGGTATCAACATTTGCTGTTTAAAATGGAAAATCCACAAAATGAAGAAAAAAAGCCAGAAGAGTGCATTTTGTGCCTAAAAATTTGTCCAACAACTCTCCCAACTATATAATTTTTTTCAGTAAAAGTTATAACAAAAAACCCTTCTGCCTCACACATTTCCCCATACATCTCCAAACCGGAGGTAAGATACCCAGAGTCTCTAATTACTTTTGAAAATGTGACATACAGTAGTATAAGTAAGGTGACCACATGTCCTGTTTTAGCTAGGACAGTCCTGGATTTCAGAGGCTGGTGCTGGACAGCTGTTGAGAATTATAATGGGCATCCTGGAAATGCAGGGATATGAAGTGCAGTCTGGCCGGGAATTGGAGTGGTGTGGAGCCTTGCAAGTGGACAGGCAGGCACCACTGTCTGCTCGGCATGCAGCCCCACCCTACCGACTTGTGAGAGCACGGGGTGGGGGAAGAGGGGGAGTGGTGTCCTGGATTTCCTGGATTATGTCTTGGATTTCCAGGATTTCCATATGGTCAGCCTAAGCATACAGTTCCCTAATTTGTTTTTGGAAAACTAAAAGAATGTCTTATTTAAGAAGTTTGCAAGCCTTTGAGCTCTATGCTCCTGCTAATATAAAAAAGGGACAGAGCCTATTCCATCT
>JAGPOW010000304.1:65385401-65401417 GCA_030014935.1 Caiman crocodilus | reverse complement strand
AAAATACTATTCTATCCTGCTAGATTCACAAAGAAACAAATAACTTGTCTACTTTTGTAACACACCCTTCATCCTACTCTTAAAAGCAGAGAAGAGCAGGAGGACCTAGTCCCCTTTTGTCTTAGTGTTTTTTCAAGAACTGGAGTCAAGTGGAATAGGATCGTGCATAGACATCTAAGTGCAGCATCTAAGTAGAATAGGATCTGGCCCTATGCTTTATATTATTTACCATTAATAAAACCATGACATAATGAAAAAGCAGACCCTGTAAGGAAGGAATAGAACAAGAATTACTGATAAAATCATGTGGTGACTTTGATTATTATTGGGTTACATTTTTTTATTGGGTCACATGTTTTCTGGTTTGGGGCTTAAAGGTATGGGCAACTGTGCCAGAAAGAGTCCTAGACATGGGTTGCTGCATTGAATAAGACCCAAAGACAAAAAGAAGAAATAAAGAAAAGAGAAAAACAGAAGTGTGGCTGGACAAAAGAAAGGGCAACTGAGAGGGAAAGAGTTAGTGAGAACAGGAATTTAAGATAAACGTTGTCCTTTGAGTCATCCTGTCCAGTGCTGAACACACACAAACAGCAGATCTGTCAAATAAGATGATGCTATTAGTAAAGAGTCTCTTTTCAGAGTAAGTCCGCACTTTAAGGGACTAATTCAGTTGACAGTGCAGCAGGTCTGCACACTACAGCACAACTGAGATTTTCTTTCTATGTCCTCTGTTAGATAGCTGAAATCTGACAGCTGTAGTCAGCCTGTGCAGAAGCACCTGGTAAATTTTCCATACAGTATAAAGTCATTTCAGGCCACCAATGAGAGACTACCAAAAGTGGGGGAAGGGAGGGGAGAGGGAGTAATAGGGATGGAAACAAGTTTCAGTATTAGCAAAACATTTTAGTCTAGCTAATTAGCTTTCACACAACTTCTGTGGTAATGCCCGGAGAAGACTGATATATGAAATACCATCTCACTTCCTTTGCTGCTGTGATTCTCAACTGAAGCTAAATCACAAAAGGTGCTGAGCCACCTTGGGAATAGACGTGCCAGTTGCTTCTCATTTTTCATGCTAAAAGCAAATGAAAAGCAGGTTGGGCACCCTCAGCAAAATTCCCTCAGTACATCCTGTTCAGATTCTTATTCATGCAGATATGTCCGCCAACCACAGCAATCCTTGGAGGTGCAGGTATCACTCAATTGCTGCATCCTCCAGAAAACCTCACTGCAATCACTCTCCTTTTGGGTCATCCACACATTTTTCTCCAGTTGACATGGACATAATTGACTTCAGAATGTGGTTTGGGGAAGGAGGAGCCTATAATTTAACACCCCCAGCTGTACTCACTCCTTTTCATAGTGCTTTTTTAACATGATGCATGGCTTAGGGGCTGGAGCCCAGCTGCAAGGGGTTAGGGGATAATAACCTACCTCATTAGGAATGCTGGGCCAGCTGACAGATGATTGGCTGGGCTCAGAGGAAATTAAAAGCTCCCAAGGAGGGAAGTAGGGGGTGGGGAGTGAGTACTGAGTTTGGGTTGTCTTGCTTCAGGTCTAAAGAAAGACTTGAGGTTTGATTTTTCTATTCTTTCTTTGCATATTTGCTTGCTGGGGTGAAAAGCTTTCCACATGTATAATAAGCAGACTGGAACTAAGAGCTAACAGGCTTTTATGAAGAAGCTGGCTCTTGTGTCTACCTAAGGGGGAGTCAGCCTGCTACAGCTTGTATTTCTCTTGTCACTTCTCATATTTTGCATTGTTGTGTGTTGATATAACACTATAATAATGCTCTAGGTAAATGTGGGCTCCTCCAGCTGCACTGCAAGCTGGTCCCTGAACCTGGCATCTTAGGGGCTACACTAGATGATCTGGTGAGGTCTGTTCCAGTTCTGCTTTCCTATGAACCTGTAGGTGTTGCCAATTTTTTTTGGTGGGTGTCAGCTGTGTCAAAGTACTGTGAATCCACTGTAGGGCCCCATACATGGCATTAGATATTTGTCATACATGTACAACTTTGCACAGTTCAGTGAGCAATAACTACTTCATTCCCTACTAGAATTATATGGCATTACATGAAAAGCCAAAAGCCTTCATTTACATGTCTGTATAAATGCTCTCCCTTCCTATCCTATTTGCCTGTAACTTTAATTAGACCTCATGTGGCTTAGCTGTTGTCCTTATGCTATAGCAGCAACATGTATTTAGACTTTTTTTTTTATTTTTGCCACCACTTATAGTGCTACTAATGCATCTTCTTTATTTCATTAAAAGCCATTTAAGTTTCACAGCTGAGGGCATCTGACTGATTCCTTTTTTTTAACCTCCCTTCACACATTTCCAGCTTTGGGTTTACTGCTGCTCTCTGAAATTAGATGTTGCTCCTTCCTGCAACCCCCTACCCAGGCCTGTCATGAAATATAATTAACAAAATGAGATAAGGCAGGACTGGACACCCTGAGGTGCAAAGAGAACCTGTTTAGGTTACAAAGTCTACAGTTTTAATGCCTCCGGATACCAGTTAGCACAAACAGAAAACAGTACAGTAGGACAGGTCAAAGCAACTTATTTTCATCTTTCTGACCTTTTCAGTGGGTGAAAGACCAGAGGAAGAAGTTTAACTTGGATGAGCACAACTAAACTAGAGCAACCTATAAGTATTGTAAAACATGTTTACCTTATTTAATGAACGGATGTGTAGAAATTCCTAAATAAAACTCAGCAAATAATGGGAGAAAAAAAATGTCCAAAGGAGTTCAGCTTCTGGATTAAATACATCCTTGTTTTGAAGACACTAATGATTTAGCTAGCTCCAAACGCAGTTCAGGAAAGCAACATAATTCTGATCTGTTTGTGACAAAATTATTGAAGTTTCTCTACAACTTTTTATTAAGAACACTTAAAGATAGTTGTTGTTGTTATTATTACTATTATTATTATTATTATTAATCATTGTAATAGTATTTTAAATAATTACTGCTGTCATTCATATTATTGTACTAAAATACTATTGGGCTAAAAACTGCACAAAAACCACAAAAATGGCCTTGAGGAACTGAAATTCTCAGGCACTGAAGTTGCAAAGATTTAGGTACATGCTTTGCATATTGTATGTGATACCATGCAAGTTAATAAAATTACTTGGTGCATACAGTGAAGCTTGTGCTGGGGTCTTGGTAAAACAGAAGAGACAACAGGTGGATATACCTGAAGATGAGATTACAAATTAGAGTTAGCAGGTGCTAATTGTGAGGAATACTAGTTGATGTTAAGGTTAGCACATGCTAGTGATGAGTTACACATTAACATTTAATGCCATCTGATGTGAACTGCTCAGACCTGTGGCAAGAGGGCTTGCAAGCTGGGGTATGGCTAGGGACTGCAAGTCTGCTATGTGCCTGTCCTGTTCACTTGCTCTCTAGCTGTAATATAGGTGGAGGGTGGGGAAGGGACCCACTGTGCTCCTTGGATCACCATTTCACCCCCCACCCCCATATCTCCCTGCCACCTGCCATTGGTCTCTGGATCACCCCTCTCCCACTGCTCAATCAGCCTCTCCCCCTGGATCACCTCCCTGTCACTCCAATAGACTCCACACCTAAGACCAATAGTGAAAGACAGGTGTGGGGGATTTCCCCTCTTGCCTTTTTCTGGGCTCCTTGCATCACCCCACAAACCTGGATTAAAGCCCCACCAGGCCCTACATCTCCTCTGCAGCTCCTCACTCTTAGCTTTCAATCATTTCTTCACTATTGAAAAGTAATGAACTCCCTTCTCGTCAGTGCAGAGGCAGAAAAGGATCTTGGAGTCATTATTGATGCCAAAATGAACATGGGCCAGCAGTGTGAGGATGCAGTCAGGAAGGCCAACCGCATCTTGTCATTCATCCAAAGATGCATCTCAAGCAGGTCCAAGGAGGTGATCCTCCCCCTTTATGCGACACTGGCCAGGCCGCAGTTGGAGTACTGCATCCAGTTCTGGGCGCCGCACTTCAGGAGGGATGTGGACAACATGGAGAGGGTCCAGAGGAGGGCCACTCACATGATCAGGGTTCAGCTGGGCAGGCCTTACAAGGAGAGGCTAAGGGACCTGAACCTGTTCAGCCTCCACAAGAGAAAGCTGCGGGGGAATCTTGTGGCCTGTTACAAACTAGTCAGGGGGGACCAGCAGACATTGGGGGAGCCCCTGTTCCCCCGAGCACTCCCAGGAGTAACTAGAAACAATGGTCACAAGCTGGTAGAGGGGAGATTCAGACTAGATATCAGGAAGTACTACTTCACTGTCATGGCAGCTAGGATCTGGAAACAACTTCCAAGAGAAATGGTGCTGGCTCCTACCCTGGGGGTCTTTAAGAGGAGGTTAGACAAACACCTTGCCGGGGTCATTTGACCCCAGTACTCTTTCCTGCCATGGCAGGGGGTCGGACTTGATGATCTGCTCAGGTCTCTTCCGACCCTACCAACTATGAAACTATGCAACTATGAATGGGCAATTCTTCTGTTGCAAAGAAATTGGAAAGATACCAGATCCAAATGTTCTTGACACTAGGGATTCCTTTTTGAAATCTATGGCTGTTTATAGATGTTACATTTTTCTAGGTTTAATCTGGACTACAGCCATCACTATATACATGTAGATGTCTGTCATCCAAATTAAAATTGTCTCCAGTCTGAATTAACTAATCCTCATTGAATAAGGATTAAAGTTAATGCAGACTAGGCCGGTGTGAATTAGACAATTTAAACTGTATTAATTAGCATGTATATATGGCATTGTTTTTAGGAAAAACAGTCCGTAGGAACTCAGATAAGCATTGCAAATATCGGTCCCCTCAAGGGAAACTCAGCTGGGTTTCTGAAACACAATAGAGGTTATCAGACACAAAGTAACACCTTTATGAAGTCAAATGTGTCTACGACTCCTTACTGTGACTAAATATCAGCATGCTAACTAAACCCCCAGCCCTGCCCAAGCACATGGGGCTACTGGTCTGTGAAGAAGGGGGCAAACCCCCTTGATTGCCTATTAACCCTCAAATCAAATTTCAATTTGATTTGAACTGTGCATGTGAATCAATTAACACAGCTTAGAAAACAGTGAGTGCACCTACAAATGGGATCTTTTTTTATCTTTTGAGTCATGTCTAGATGTTTATACACCAGCAGTGTCAATATTGCCCTTAAAGGATCTAATGGCACCCCCCCCCCCGTGTGTTGTGATACCCTGGTTGAGAATCTCTGCATTAGGTCATAACTGTTCATTTTTCTCTCTCGTTTCTGTCACAGTTTAATAGCTTACTCAGAGCAGTATGTGGAATATGATCCTTTTATAACTCCTGCTGAACCTTCCAATCCTTGGCTAAGTGATGATACTATCTTATGGGACATAGAAATGAGGTAAGACATTGAAATTCCTTGGCTATGTATAATAATTTTAAAGCAATTCTTCTATTTTATTGGTACTGCTGACCACACATTCCCCTATGGATCATGTGTATACATGTACATTCAGAAGTTATCCATGATTACAAGGAAAAGGGTCTCACACTCTATTTCTCTCCATATTAAATTGTCATATTGAGGTTTAGGCCTTATTTTTAACTCACTTGCTTATAAAAGGGCAGAAGGTGGGTCACCATTCTCCAGTGCCTTGTGTTTTGGTGAGTCATAAGAATCTTTGGAAAATGCATTTATAGGGCCACCAAGTCAGGACATATACATTTTATGCCTGCTTTATTCAGCTATGGATCACTACAGAAGATGAAACATAGGAGGTCAGAGCCAGTATGTTTATTAGCCATGCTCATAAGAATAGAAGCACCAGCTACTAACATGGCTGGTGATGACAAGACTGGAATCATTATGTCTGCACACGCCTATCTGCTTCAGGAACACCCTTAAATGGAACAGCACACTATTCCAATGATAGTCCTCCTCAGTTCATTTACATGTACTCATCAACCATATTGCTAATTCTCAGTGCAGGTGACTAAGCAGCAGTTGATCTTACTGAATGAATATTCAGCTGACATTTTTAGGCAAAACCAAATCTGTACTGGGAGTGACACTAAGATAAGCAAACATTCAAAAGGAAAGTGACAACATTCATTCCAACTGTGTTCATTCCCATGACATTTAGCCCCAAGGAATAAATCCCAGGTCTGTCTCCAGAGGACCAATCTATGATGAATCAGTGACTATGAGGAGAAGGAGACTTGGCAGCAAAGCGTCCGAGTCTATAGCAACAAACACATAAGGGAAGGGGTAATTGATTTAGTGTTTCATCACACATATGGGTTACCATCTCCACCAGGCATGGGGATCTGCAATCATTTTCTTAATCCCTACTCCTCTTATCTTCATTTCCTTGTAGATAGTCTGCATTTGTGTTTAATCTTTTCCTTTTTTCTTTTTTTCCCCACAAGACTGCATGCCTTTTTCATCTCCTTAACTGGGTTTATGTGGAACAAACAGCCATAACCATGGCAAAATGTCCCTGTGGTGTAAACAAAGTTCTAGTGAGCTCCCACTTGCAAGGTACCCTGACATCCAATGTTATATTAATACTGTATCTACCCAAGTGTTCAGCACAGTGTCTCATGAAAGACTTACATACTCCTGAGTACTCTGATTTGAACCTGATATCAGGACTTTTGTACACATTTAAAAGAAATGATTGCCCTCTGCTAGGATCCTATGTTACACTGATGAAGATTATTCACTTGGTGATGAAAGTGAACAGATTTGACTGATGAGAGATGCAGCAATTGTATTTATTCTCTGTTCCAAGAGCCCTAACTGTGTCAGCACGTAGTTGCGGTTTGTTTTATAATTAAATGTTCTAGCTACAGGCTGTAATGCCTACAAGACAGTTTCCCAAATTGTGAAACCTGACCTTCAGGTTTTTCCTTCAGGAAAATGAACTTGTTGACACCCATTTTCAATCCCACCACATGCTGGTAAGTTCCCTGTCCATCTGAGAAGCGTTCAGTAACTGTAACATCCCAATTAGTCTTTCATGGCAATCTATGCTTCGGAAAATGCATCTCTAAGTAAAGCAATTCAAGGTAGACCAGAACTTGACTCTTTAGATGTCCGATGGATCGCATAACATACCACAACTCACTCCAGGCATTGATATAGTGTTTTAAAACAGTATCTCCTTCCCTCGACTTATTTTTTCTTTCTTCATTCTCTGTGCCAAAGTAAAATATAAGCAGGACCATTAATTTAAATTCCTGGGTCTCTTTGCCTTCAGTAGGGATACCACTTTCCCTTAGACTCTGTAATTTTAGAGCTCTTTGTGATCATAAATTAAGGCTTGGCCACAATCTGGGTAATAGGCACATAGCTCAAATAGGCATTGCAGTCACAAGAACCCCTATCTTTTGCTGTCACTTTTGTGATCATCCATCCTATATTTTAATGGAGGTGTTATATTTGGTGCTAGTCTTGTGGCCACCTTCTTCTCAAAGGTATCAGACCTTTACATGGTATGGAATGTGTGTCAATGCAGAGATTGTCACCTGGAAATCTCACTCTGATTCGCACCTGTCTGTACAACTTTCTTCTGTTTTTAATTATGCAACTTCTCTATAGTAATTACACAAATTACTTTCATGAAAAAAATAATTTTAGGATAGCATTTAGGATAATATTTTCAAAGATGATTAATGATTCAGGGTGTCTGTTTTGGAGTGTCCAACTTGTAACACCATACAAGGGCCTGACCATCAGGGGGTGGTTGCCTTCTTCCATCTATCAAGGTTGGCATCCAAAAATTGAGGTACTCAAATATACCTACTCAAAAACATCACCTTTAGAAATCTTGGCCATAATGCATTTTCAAGCTGCTCCTAATGCAATTATGCAGCTGAACAGGAGAAGCCAGAACCAAACAACCAGGCAGTTCTATGTGACTCAACAGCAAATGCTCTGTAGGCCACCCTGCAATCTGTGCACCACAGTTTGATTGTCCTTGTCTTGTATGGTGATTGGTAAGTTACCATGAAGCATTTAAGCAGATAAAAAAGTGCCCTTTCAATATCAGCTTTATTTCCCTCTAATGTAGGTGATCACCATAAACACCTAAACTTTGACATCATATTTAAATGGTGATATATCCTGCATCTATTCAGGGAATTAAACTAGGTGCCCCTTAGGTTTATTCTAACTCCTTGATTCTGTGTCTTCCTGCTGCCTGAATACCGATCTGTCATGTACTATCTTATATCACAAAGTTATAGGCTACTCACAGCTTAATAAGTCTGATACTGCAACATGCCTGATCTTTGGTAGTTCTTTTTCTAGGGTGTTTGTTAGCCCATAGTTGTGTGGGTTAATGAAAAAATAAATTTTGTGCTGGTGTGGTGTGCTTTCTACTGTTGATATTCAGTTAAATCAGTTGACAGCTTTTGGACATGTGGCTGAAAATAAGCATTCATTTCTATCTCTGCCCTAAACAGCAAAGAACCCAGCCAACAACGAGTGAAAAGATGGGGTTTTTCCATGGATGAGGTGCTGAAAGACCCAGTGGGGCGAGACCAGTTTCTTCGTTTTCTGGAATCAGAATTCAGCTCTGAAAACCTTAGGTAAAACCTCTTGATAACACCCAAGTATTGGGCCAAATCCAGCAGCCTTGGGTGTGTGTAGATGAAACAAGGGCCCTAAATTGAAGCAATGGGTTTTAAAAAACACCGCTTCAACTTAGGGCCAATTAAGTCTCTGTATCATACACACAGCCTGCTGACTTACCTGCCTCTCTGGAGGGGAGGTGTGGGCGAGCTGCCAGTGGGCAGAGCAGACCCCGAGCTGGGGAGGGTGGGGGGAAGTCTGGTGCTTCTCTCTGCAGCAGCAGTGGCCCCCCCCGCCCAGCAGTACCCACCCGCAGGCACCCGGCTCAAGTGGTCCTGGGGAACACCACAGCTGCGGAGGGAAGCACCCAGCCCCTGTACAGCTCAGGCATGCAGGCAAGCTCTGGGAGAGAAGGAAAAATCAGGCTCGCCACTTTTCTTGGGTGGAGCCTGCTTTCCCGGGCTGCTGCCAGGCTGCTTGCAGGGCTTCCTGCAGAGCTCTGAGCTGCACGAAGCGTGGTGCTTCACTCCACAGCTGTAGGGGAAGCAAACTAAAACTTCTTGGAGGAGTTTTAGTTTGCTGCGCCTCAAGTCATGTAACAGGGCAGGTCTGTGACCTGAGCAGTGGCAGCACAGGAGACAGCACTGGCTGCCTTTGTGCTGATACCAGCAGCATAGCTAGCTGCAGCAGTGGCTGTTTTTATATGCCCCTGCTCCCAAAGGTGCTGCTATCTATGTCACCCCCTTCCACTTATGGTACTGTTTTCAGGTCACTGGTCTAAAATATGGGGACACCAGAAGTTCTCAAAGAAGAGGGCTTCAGAATTTTACAGGAGCAAAACAGAAGTTCTTACCCCAGGCTCAGTCTGGGAAACAACTGAAACATTCGGGCTAAAAATTAACTTAAGTATGAGACAGAACAAGCATAAGAAATTTCAACCTGAATGGCTAAAGCCTGACAAAGTTATCAGCAACAGAAAATAGTTTCATAATGGGAATCATCTTAATAACAGACAGTGCTACCAAGCCCTCATTTATAATTTCATATCCTTTTTTTGAAACAAAATGTGTTTAAAATCTAATGAATCCAAAATGAAAAGCAGCCTGGCTGCTGCCTTATACAGC
This sequence comes from Caiman crocodilus, assembly GCA_030014935.1. NCBI lineage: Eukaryota > Metazoa > Chordata > Crocodylia > Alligatoridae > Caiman > Caiman crocodilus. The sequence goes on along the minus strand of JAGPOW010000304.1, from coordinate 65,391,720 downwards.
CACCCCTCTCCTGCCTGTATCCTGTTTGTATCTACATAATATGCGATCTCTTATCTGTGACATTGTGCCCTGGCTTGTCATCATTTCTGGTGAAGTTCAGGGTCAGATTCACCTTTTGTTTCTATAGCTAACACCTCAAACAAATCTGCCATAAGTTTCCTGTGGATTTACTACATGAATCCAAGAGAGAAGAGATTGTAATTAGAAAATGTAAGGATTTGCTTATTCCTATGTTAAATCTACTGGCAATAAGGAAGGAAATGATCAGTCTGCAGAAGTGTATCTCAGTTTATTGAGGTTTTAGCAAAATGTGTTTTTAAGATTTCCTTAATTTTAAAAGATTGAATAATTCATGGAATATAACATATGATGCAACCACTCCTATACAGTACACTGTCATCCACTAATTGTCATGGAGACTGATATTCAAACCTATTCCCCAATTAATTCAAATTATATAGTTTCCAATAACTTATTCTCATCAAAAAATTCCCCATGGCATGTATGGAAAAAGCGTATATGGGAAGAACACCTTCTAAAATATACTTTAAAGGCCTGTTTTTATTTCCTATGCATGTTAGCCATATTTTGATTATTTCATACATGGTCTGCATGGAAAATAAAAATTTCCAATATGTGGCTAATTTATGCACTCCTTGAAAAAAATCCCTATCAGTTTCCTTCCACTATTGTTTTTATTTTCATACTACTGCACTATGGGTAATTTAAACCACAATAGCAAAAGTTAGGGAACATTAATGGTTAAAACATAAAAATCAGGACATTTAAGATGAAATTTGTTCAGTGGGGGTCTCCAGAAAGTGCAAAATGATCTCACTCACTAACTGAAGTTCAGTAGCTATTTAAGGGAGAGAGGAAAGGGTAAGAGTTGAATTGAACATCTGTTTTTATATGAAAATTTAATATAACTTGAGTATAAGATTCCACAGGTTAAATTTGCATTTTTGAAGTTCCTAGAGTGAACAAATGGATTTCTAATGCCGCCAGATCTGTAGTGTTCAGTGAAAAGAGACAATTGTGAACATTCCAAATTTATCATCAACGTTTGGCAGTCTTTGTACAGTGGCCAAGAATTGATGGGCACAGAGACAATATCACTTTCTCTCCCTCATGCAAATAGTCCTTATCTTAGAATAGGCTTAGGGTACATTGGCAGGACAGTATTTGGGAGAATGTGCTGAAAGTGTAATACTTGTTTTGTTGATGAGAGAGGATCGAATTGAGCCAGACTCCTAGGTGTTTTAAAGTGATATCACTTTTTAATCAGTGGGATTACTGCAGTTTACACCAGATTAGAATCTGATCCAGCATTTCCAGGGTCTTTTGTCATGTGTGTGGGTGGGTGGGTGTAGGTGTGGGTGTGCATTTGTGGATAGTGAACTCCAAGAATGAAATGCATGCAAAAATTGTTCAAACAAGATACTTTTTACAACAATGTGCTCAGGGCCAGATTAATGCATAGGCAAACTAGACACATGCCTAGGGCCCTAAATTGTGCTTATTTTCCATATCACAGTTATTGACTGAAAAAAGTAGGGGCTCACGAGCTTGTTTGCCTAGGGCCCACTAAAGGGTTAACCCAGTTGACTGCACTAGTGTGTAAAAATCTGAAAGTGAGATTCAAATTCACTGGAAAATGACTTTAAACTACGTTGAAATGGACTAACTTTAATTGTTTAGGGAGAAATCTAAAAAGTGTGTTAACAACAGAAACAAAAAACATATATTCTTTTACTTTTAATATTCTGGGGAGCTACAACTAAGAAAATTATATGAAATTATCTTTAACCCAAACATGTTCCTTTAATAATTGCTGAGCTTTTACACATTCCCTTCACTTAAGCATATCTGTGTTCTTTGTTCTGGCAATTAAGCTGTAACTAGAAAACCTCAGTTAAAACCTCTCTATTTAAATATGGTGCATTCTACAGATTACTTTTATTAATTACATTTGGCTTAGACTGATACAGGGCAGAAGGTTTTGCCTCTGGTTGATGTTCATACGCTTATCCTATTCAAATGAATCCAGAAGGTGCTGTAATTAGAAATCAAGTCTTTACCTTTCTCTGTCACTGCCAGCCAGTTCTAATGCCAATATCTATTCTCTTTAACCTTAAGGTAGAGTGTGTTTACAGGCTAAGAAGTAATGGAGGCCTGTGTGGTAGAGCAATTCTAAAGACTGGCGCCTACAGGAACAGAAGGGAATTTCTGTAGGCTGGTATGAATTAAGGCTCACTAGGGAGGCCATGATTTCACTGCTGCAGCATCCTTCACAGACAGACAGCTTAAAAAATGTAAAAACAGTTGACAATGAGGTTTCAGTGCTGCAAAGAATGTGGCACACTCCCCCTCCTCCTTTGATTTTGCTTTCTTTTAAAAAATTTTCTTTAATACTTTGCTCTTTTTAACATACAAAATGCATTGTATGGGACCTAAAGAAGGCCACCAGGGCCATGTCAAATGTGTGGTATGTGGCACATATGGCACGTTCAGCTGTCCTCTGCACTGCAAAGGAGCAGTGCAGGGGGGTGGAGGAGGGGTTTGATACCTGCCTATCCAGGGGTCAAAAAAACCCTCCCCCCAAAAAAAAGCAGAGTGGCATCCACGGGGGCAGCATGCGCTGCTCAAAACCCGAACCTGGCCAGCCAGAGCTGCACTATGACCGCTGGCCAGGCTTCAAGAGGCAGGATCACTGCTGCTGAAGCTCTGGGAGGTCCCCAGGACCCCAAGTAAGGCTGCTGGGGCCAGCCCAGTGCTGGCCTCAGCCTCTCCTACCCCACCCAGGGTAACCTGCTGTACACCAGAGCACACGTGGAACAGGTATTTCCCAGGGACAACTAGTGGAGGTATACCTTGTGCCACCACACAAGGGGAGATGGAGAGAAGGGCAATGCTAGAGGCTTAAAACAAATGAGCAACCAACATCACTATACCTCACAGCAGAAGTCTTAAAAGTTGGAAAGAGCTTCCTTAGGATGCAAGTTTATTTAATTCTAAACTTTTAAAGAAAATTTCTAATAGCTTCCTTTCTTTAGAGACTCTTCTCAACCAATAGCTATTAACCACAAATTGCAATGGGGCCATATTCTTTTTCTGGCACATGGATACAGCCCTGATAGTGATTATGCAGGCACATCGAAAGCAGAATAGAGCCATATGTCATTGAGTGACCAACCTGAGTTTTCCAGTATTCACCTGATTGTATGTTTAAATGGCATGATGCAGAACCATGCAGAGGTACCCTAGTTTGCTCAGTTGCTGGATGTAGGATAGCCAAATTAGCATGGTGGTCTACTGAGGAGCAGGGCAATTGAGCCCAGTGAGCACCCTGATAATGTAGGTTTACTGCTTCCAGTACCCCAGCTCCCCCCATGCAGGTCTAGCTTAGGTATCTCTGCACGTATTGCCTTGTACCATGGAGACATGGAATCTACCAGCACTGCAACTGAAGAGAGTCCATGAAATGTGCCCTAAACTGACATGTTTTTACATAGTACAATATTACATTCAAGAATAAAATATTCAATATTGAAATAAGGCAAATGAGGTTAAAATCTACCCTCTACTACACAGATTTAACCCCTGTTTTACTACTCTGACTTTGGTGGGGTTACCCCACACCTTTGTAACTGAATGCAAAATTGATCTTTGCTCTGTGGCTTCAGCGGAGCTCTGCTGCTGATAACAGAGGGCTGGATTCAGTGACCTACACAGACACATCCATTCCTATGTTTTGTGTTCCAGAAAACTGAACTGTCAGGCCCGCTACACTCCTGGCTTTGTTTGAATCCTCTTTATTATCTAGTCATTGGCTGATATTTATTTATGTTAGAGCAGGAAAATCAATTAGTTCTTTTTTTCTCTCCTTTGTTATTACTCTTATTCTTTCACACTCTTTCATCTCACTGTCACTACCTTTCATGTTTTGCTTCCTTTGGCTTTGGAAGCTTACAGAAACACAACAGACAAAATGCCAAGCTTCAATTTCAAAAAAAAAAAAAGAAAGAAAGAAATAGGCCAAAGAGAGCACCGTACATTTTTTATGAGCTGGATGTCTCTTGAGACCATCAAGATTGCTGAGATGTTCCTCTAACCAGAGGATTGATTTTTTTCCCCAACTTCAAAGACTGTCAGTTGTAAAGAGAAACAGCTAAAAAGGAGCATGGGAAATATTGACCTTACCCAAGGGGAAAGGAACCTGCACACCTGCTTGCAGATCTAAGGGGATGGCCCATCAAACATTATATGGATATATATTATGAAGCTTGCAAACTGCAAAAGGAGTTGTTTTGTGTGTAGCCATAGGAATCTATATACTGGTATAAAATTAGTTGGAAGACATTTTTATTTTCAAATAATTGTCTTTATTGTAGAAAAACCCTACATTAAAACTTTTTGGATAGAAACTTTAAAAAAAATAATTCTCTCATGAAAAAGCAGAAATTAAAAAAAGCAACAAAAAAAAAGTTCCGTAAAAAAGTTACTTGAAAACCTGTTTTTAGTCCCCCCCCCAAAAATATACAAATATAAACTTCCAGGAAGTTCTGGCTGGAAGTCACCAAAATACTATGGTTATTTGTTAAACTTATAGTGGAGCTGTGCTGGAGTCTTAGCTGTTCTAGACTGCGTGTTCAGTTTATTACTGGGATGGTTAAACTCATTGTCCAGCTTTATGAGCAATGATATTCTGAAAATCTAAAACTACACCGGCACTGAAATACTTTCACGTCCAACAGTCATTTCTTTAGGCTCCTTCTGGCCACAAGAGGGCACAGAAACTCTATCTTTGCACAGCACAAGGCACAGAAAACACCCTCTGTGCAGTTCAGCAGGAAGAATTGAAGCAGGAATCATATTTGTGGTCTCTTTGCCAGGATAGGAAATTGTAAGTAAACATTCAGGAGGCTGGAATCAAAGCTCAGCTTCTTTCTGTACAACCTGTTATCCTTGAATGTATCCATATGTTACACCCTGACTTTCCGACTGATAGCAAATGTAGAAAACACGGTAACTCAGAGCTCCAATATGGAACTGGAGATAGGCATGTTGAAAGTCTCTGGGTTAAGATTAGAGGGAAGAGCAACAAGGATGGCGTCATGATGAGGGTCTGCTATAGACTACCGGACCAGGAGCAAGTGGTGGATGAGGCTTTCTTCAAAACAGCTAGTGGAAGTTTCCCCATCACAGGCCCTGGTTCTTATGGGGGACTTCAACCACCCAGACTTCTACTGGGAGGATAATACAGCACCGCACAGGCAAAGCGGGAATTTTTTGGAGAGTGTTGGGGACAACTGCCTGGTGCAGGTGCCAGAGCAGACAACTAAGGGCCATGCTCTTCTTGACCTGCTGCTCACAAACAGGGAAGAATTGGTGGGGAATGTACTAGTAGATAGCAACTTGGGCAGCAGTGACCATGAGATGATTGAGATCAGGATCCTGAGGAAAGGAAGGATGGAGAGCAGCAGAGTAAGGACCCCGGACTTTTACTCTGCTTTTCAAGGTCAGAAAAGCAGGCTTCGAGTCGCTCAGGGAACTCATGGGCAGGATCCCCTGGGAAGCCAGACTGAGGGGGAAAGGAGTCTAGGAGAGCTGGCTGTACTTTCATAGATTTCATAGACATTTGGGCTGGAAGGGACCTCAAAGGATCATCGAGTCCAGCCCTACCCCAAGGACAGGAAGTCAGCAGGGATCATAAGTCTTGCTGAGAATGCAGGAAGAAACCATCCCGATGTGCAGGAAGATTGGCAAGTACGGTAGAAGACTAGCTCGGCTTAGCAGGGAACTCTTCAATAAACTAAATCATAAAAAGGAAATTTATAAGAAGTGGAAACTTGGACAAAAAACTAGGGAAGAACATAAGAGCATTGCTTGGGCATTCAGGAATGAAGTCAGGAAGGCCAAAGCACAATTGGAGTTGCAGCTAGCACGGGTTATGAAGGGTAACAAAAATAACAAGAAAACCTGACAGCACAGTTTGGGATGGAGGTGAGCAGCCAACAGTGGCAAAAGAACAGGTTAAAGACTATTTAGAAAAGCTAGACATGTACAATTCCATGGGGCTGGATGGGATGCACCCGAAGGTACTGAGGAAGTTGGCTGATGCGACTAGCGTGCATTTGACGATGCATTTCGAGCCGGTCCAAGGCGGTGATCCTCCCCCTTTATGCGGCGTTGGTCAGGCCGCAGATGGAGTACTGTATCCAGTTCTGGGTGCTGCACTTCAAGAGGGACGTGGACGGCCTCGAGAGGGTGCAGAGGAGGGCTACTAAAATGATATGTGGGCAGCAAGATAGGCCTT
>JAGPOW010000304.1:65367725-65385301 GCA_030014935.1 Caiman crocodilus | reverse complement strand
TTGGCTGGGGTCCTGTGACCCCAGCACTTTTTTCCTGCCATTGGCAGGGGGTCAGACTAGATGGCCTGCTCTAGGCCCCTTCTGACCCTAGTTACTATGTTACTATGTTATGACTGCAGTGCCATTAGTCATCATTGAAAACTCATGGTGATCAGGAGAGGTCCTGAATGGTTGGAAAAGGGAAAACATAGGGCCAATATTTAAGAAAGGGCAAAAGGGGGATCCAGGCAACTACAGGCCAGTCAGCCTCACCTTAGTCCCAGTAAAAATAATGGAGCCAAATCCTCAAGGAATCTATTCCTAAGCACTTGGAAGAGAAGAAGGTGATTAGGAACAGTCAGCATGGATTCACCAAGAGTAAGTCATGCCTGACCAACCTGGTTGCCATCTATGATGAGGTGGTTAACTGTGGTCAATGGTTCAATGTCTAATTGCCAGCCAGTATCAAGTGGAGAGCCCCAGGGGTTGGTCCTGGGACCAGTTTTGTTCAATGTCTTCATCAGTGATGTAGAAGATAGCATGGAGTGCACCCTCAGTAAGTTTGCAGATGACACCAAGCTGTGGAGAGTAGTAGATTTGCTGGAGGGTAGGTCTAGGATTCAGAGTGACCTAGACAACATGGTTGATTGGGCCAAAAGAAATCTCATGAAGTTCAACAAGGACAAGTGTAAAGTCCTGCACTTAGGATGGAACAATCCCATGCACCAGTACAGGCTGGGGGCTGACTGTCTGAGCAGCAGCTCTGCAGAAAAGGACCCGGGTGTTACAGTGGACAATGTATATGACCCAACAGTGCGCCTTTGTTGCCAAAAAAGCTAATGGCATACTGGGCTGCATTGGTAGGCGTGTTGCCAGTAGGTCAAGGGAACTGATTATTCCCCTCTATTCAGCACTGGTGAGGCCACATCTGGAGAACTGTTTTCAGTTTTGGGCCTCCTGCTACAGAAAGGATGTAGACAAATTGGAGAGAGTCCAGCAGAGGACAACAAAAATGGTTTGGGGACTGGGAGACATGACTTATGAGAACAGACTGAGGGAACTGGGTTTATTTAGTCTAGAAAAGAGGAGACTGAGAGGGTATTTAATAGCAGTGTTCAGCTACCTGAATGGGGATTCAAAAGAGGATGGAGCTAGACTGTTCTCATTGGTGACAGATGACAGAACAAGGAGAAATGGCCTCAAGTTGCAGCAAGGGAAGTTAGGTTACATTTTATGGAGAATTTTCTTACTAGGAGGGTAGTAAAACACTGGCACAGGTTACTCAGAGCTGTGGTGGAATCTCCATCCTTGAAGGTTTTTAGGACCTGGCTAGACAAAGCTTTGGCTGGGATGATCTAGTTGTGGATGGTCGTGCTTTGAGCAAGGGGGTCAGACTAAATGACCTCCTGAAGCTGCTTCCATAGATAATTTTCTATGATTCTAACTTTATTTATTTGCAATATGGCAGGTGTCTTGCAAACAAATAAGAAAGTACTGTTTCCTGTCCCAAAGATCTGAAACAAAGGAATGAAAGAGGCTTCCAGTTGGAAGCTGAGGGAGATAATATAGGCAAGAAGAGCAGAGGTTGCAGTGGTAAAAGACCAGTCCCTCAGCTTGGAAAGAGGAATGTGGCACCTCCTGCCAGCTGAACAACCTAAGGGATGCTCTAAACTGGCTGCTGTGGTTTATTTGGAATTGCTATGTCAGCTGAAGATTAGCACTCCATCCTACCTTGCCACACATCCCTGCAGCTCTATTCCTCCAGCACCTTTCCTTTAGGGCAGCTTTCTGTTGCCTCAGCAGTACACCATTGCATGATGCCAAGAATCTAACTCTAAAATCACGTAATTCCTTTGGCATCCCAAGTGCATTAAACTAACAGTGATGTGTGTATATTATTTTTCTCCCCACTTCATCACTGATCATGTGTAAGGTATTTTTAAGAGATTGAAAGGAGAGGGTATGGGAGTGTGAAAGCTGGAGGATAGGATAGGAGTGAGGGTATAGGCAGCTAGGGAGGTAAATAGCTTTGGAAAAAAGAGACAGAGAGGATTATTATCACTTTGCAGATTTTGAGAGCTAATTAGTGTCTACTGCTCCAGTGTCAACCCAGGAGGTGCTACTTCTTGCTCTTGGAAGGAGATGTAAAAAAATTATCCTGTAACTTTATGAAACCCCTGCCTCTTCCTCTCTGCCTTTCACAGGCAACCTAACCTTGAAGAGTTCCCAGCACTTCTATGCCAGCAGGCCTCTCATTATGAAGGAGCTACAGAAGCATCCAAGAGGAAGAGAGCTACGTGTGTCCACTAAAGTACTGGTGTTACTCCATGACACAAGGATTCTTTTGTGGCTCTCTAACCTTTATGGGCCATCTGCTGCATTTGACAGAAGCTTAGTACAGGGTGGCAAGTCTGAGGCTATCTAACCTCTGCAAAGGATTCAGGACAATAGTGGACTAATGTAGCTTGGGGGGCTAACATATTATTTAACAAGGATTTAGGCAGAACCATTCAGGTTCCTCTCCTGCTCTCCTTAGGGTTGCACAGACAGGAATGGGTTGCCAACAATAGGAAGTTACTCTTTCATCCTATGTCTGTTCTGGCAGTGCTACAGGTGGTTAGCAAGAGGGCTGTTAAATTGGAAAAAAGAACTATAGTTGCATGGTGCTCCTGGCTCCTACCAGGTCTGCTGTGAGGGTAGCAGACAAAGTCCTGGGGGCCTGTATATGGAAGCAGTGCCTTTTGAAACCTCTGTGCAATGGTGAGGCTTCACATCAGTTTTTACAAATTGAAAGATGCAGTCAAGGGAACATAATTTCAATTAACAATCACCGAACACTTAAGTGTAGTCACATTTTCGCACCAAAAACTGCCCAAGGGTCCCAGACTGGACCCAATTGTTTTAGATAACAATGTCTTCAGGGCTTCAAGAGCAGATATACTAGGAATAAATTAATGCATATAAAAGAGCATCTGCACTGGATTCAGTAGAATAGCCCCTGTAGCATTGTTGGCACAGGTCTAGCCTGGGAATCTAACCTATAGGCACTCCCACATTCTAGGAGTGTGCAAAGTGGGCCCTATTCAATTTGGATTCAGATTCAGCCCAAATCAGGGACAGTGATTTGATTCATTAATTCAGATCACTGTCCCTGATTCAATTCGGCTGAATCCAAATATGAAGATTCGATGCTGATTCAAAGAATCAGTGATTTGACCATAGACACAGCTTTAAAAGTTTTTTCTACATACCTCAAGATACCAGCGCAGTTTGTGAACACTGCAATGCTGGGGCAGAGGAGTGTCCCACAGGAGTGCAAGGGGGTCCTCCAGGTGTTTGGCAGCAAACCCAGAAGTGGACTAGAAGTACTTCCAGTCTACTTCTGGGTCTGATGCAGTCCCCTGCACCCCCCTGGCTTGGCAAGTGGCCACGGGGGGACCCCAGGTGCCCCACCCAGACCTAGGAGGCACCAGTTCCAAGCTGGGGGGGGGGGGGGGGCAGATGGAGTGTCCCACAGGAGTGCAAGGGAGTCCTCCAGGTGTTTGGCAGCAAACCCAGAAGTGGACTGAAAGTGCTTCTGGTCCATTTCTGGATTTGCTGCTGAGCACGCTGGGGAACCCCCTGTGCTCCTGTGGGATGCTCCATGCACCCCAGCACTGCAGCATTCACGAGCCGCCTGCTACCTAGAGGTATGTAGAAAAAACATTTAAAGCTGTGTCTATGTCCGAATTTACAAATCTTTCCGAATCTCTCCAAAACACTTCAGAGGGTTCCAACTCGATTCGGAGAGATTAAAGGGTCCTCTGATTTGATTCAGATTCAGAGATTCAGCCACTGAATTGGGCTGAATCTCTGCCAAATCAAATCAGGGACTGAAGTTTCGCACTTTCTGCCATTGCCTTATCTTTTAGATGCCAGCTGTAGAGTTTAGCCCTACAGCCCTTTCTCACACTCCCATTCAGCTTCAGGAAGAACTTCCAGTCTGAGTCCTGGGCTTGTATCACTCTCAATAAGAAGAGATTTTTGGTGGTAGGTTGTTTGGGGGGCTTTTGGCTTTCATTGACTTTCGTTGAAAGTCACTGATGAAAGATACAGACGTAAGAGGAAGATGACACTTTTACACTATTATCATCACAACTGCACTTTCACAGGAGTCTCCTGAAGAATGTATGTGTGTAAAAAACATCGTGCTGAATCATATGTTTGCCCTGAAGCATCAGCTACTCTGGAATGTCTAATATCTTTTCTCCTCACTTGTTCCAGAGTTGCACCTGTCTTCATCTTCCCATATTATCATTGTATCTGAAAATGGAAGATGAATTATTTTGAAGAGCCACGTTTAAAAATAGAAATTAGATTGTACCTTTGTGAGGTCTGTGTGTGTGCGTGTGTGCGCAAATCGGCGTGTGTATGTGCATGTATGTCTGTGATAGATGAGGGTGTAATTTAATAATTGCATAAGATAATGTGCTGAAATGCAGACCATCCAGATAAACTCAGCTGACTTCTTAAAAGAAGCAAAAGGAAATGAGGGCATACGGCCTCAATCCTATACATTCCCCAACCCCAAGAAAAAAAAAATCTCATTATTTTATTTCATTTTATAAAACTGAGATATAGCAGTGAACCCTGCTGTGATCCAACTTAGAGGTCATTGATGAAATGGTCTCTGTGTAGTCCCAGGTGCCTTCTGCTGACAACAGGCCATGGAGTGTGAATGACTGCATCTGTGTATAAAAGAAAGTATATAAATACTCAGTGTGAGTTGGGGTTGCAGAATTAGGCCTTGTATGTACTATCGTGCTGCAAATGCCACAGCAGACAGAGTGACAAAGGGCAGACAGGCACTTCTTGTGAATTAGTCTAGGATAATAAGTCCAGCTTAGACAGATTCCTCCGAATACCATCCCCAACAATAGCCAGGCAGAACAAAAACAGAACAAGAAAGCTGGTGCTGTTGTTGACTTGCCCCTTTTACCCTTCCTTTCCCTTGTCCATGACTGTCAATGCCTGTAACCTCCAGCTCCTTGTCTGCCGAATATTACCCAGCCGGCCTTCTATTTGTTTGTTTGACCCCGGTTTCCTTACTTCTATGTTGCTGTATTTTCTACCCTTTCTGTGGTGTGGGCTGTTCCTTTTGCAGGTCCATATTATGCACCGTTTGTCCCTGTGACCAGTGTGTACTATATGAAAGGAGATACATCACAGAGTATTTTGCTTTTTCTTTCTGGCTATACCTTCTTTTTCTGAGGCTGAGCTCCCCTTGCAATATCTGGCATCCTCTAAGTGCAGTGACCCTACAACTCTTCCATGTGCCATTTTTCCCAAGTGTTCCTATGTATCTTGCAAGTGCATAACCATAAACTGAGCCATTTTCCTTGTTCCCTGTCTATTTTTACCTAGTAATCAGAACCTCAAAGAATGTCCATGGACAGTAAGAAAAGAGGTTTTTCTTTAGGGAACCTGTTAATAATCTAACCTGCCACCCACATTACACCTGACAAAATGCTTTCCTAGAGGTGGTGGTAGTGGTTGGGTATCTTTATTTCAAAAGTAAACTGTTTGGCCAGTTGTGACCCCCTCTTTTCAGAAACAGATAAACAGCTATGAGGGCATAGGTACTCTGCAGTAACTGCTCACTTAGATACCCTTATCCCATGGGGTACTTGAGACAAATAGCTCTCTCCACATCCCCTGAGGGGTAGGCTACTTTCTATTTACTGCCAGTAAGAGTGTGCACACAGGCAGCTGCCATGGAGCAGCTGATACTCTGTAAGGTCACATGCTAGCTTCCCTAGTCTTATTCGTTCACAGATACCCTCTGGCTTTTGGTTTCCTAGTGTGAGACATGGATTGTCCTCTTGTCCACTAGGGCTGTGCAAAGCTTCAGTACCTGATTCAATTCGGCGGAGATTTGACCCAATTCAGTGACCAAATCTCCGAATCCAAATCAAATCAGAACCCTCCTAATTGATTCAGACAGATTTGGAAAGATTTGGCAATTTGGATGTAGAGCTTTAATTCTTTTTTTTACACACCTCTAGGTTGCAGGTGGCTCATGAATGCTGCGATGCTGGGGCGGATGGCACAGGGGGCTCCCCAGCATGCTCGGCAGCAGAAGCACTTCCGATCCACTTCTGAATCCGCCAAATCAAATGAAATCACTGTCCCTAATTTGGGCCGAATCCAAATCAACTAGGGACCCCTTCACACACGCCTATTGTCCACTAATGGTTCATTAACTTAATTTTGGCACTGTAAGTGTGATACAAAGAAGTCCAGAGGAGGCATAACTACGTTGGCTCTGAGACAGGGTCATCTCAACAGCAATGGAAGGGGGCAACTCCAAGCATCCTCAGTATCTCAGTTCCAGGTCTAGAGCACACAGAGCAAGCCAGTGGACAATGCTTATTTTACAGTGGGAGTTTTGACTATAGCGCAGAGCCAGTACAGACATTCCCAAAGAGATCACAGTAAAACTGATATAATGGGGCTTCATACTTATACTCCCTTAACAGCACCTATCTCAAGTGCTGGTCAATTTAAAAGTCAAAAGAGATTTGCCTATCTATTGATGCAGCAAATTATGACTAGGATTTGAATATAAAGTATGTTCCTTCAGCATTTTACAGTCATAGTTTCATAGTTGGTAGGGTCAGAAGGGACCTGAGCAGATCATCAAGTCCGACCCCCTGCCTTGGCAGGAAGGAGTACTGGGGTCAAACGACCCCGGCAAGGTGTTCATCCAGCCTCCTTTAAAGACTCCCAAGGTAGGAGCCAGCACCGCTTCCCTTGGAAGATGGTTCCAGATCCTAGCCACCCTGACGGTGAAGTAGCGCCTCCTGATGTCTAGCCTGAATCTCCCCTCCGCCAGCTTGTGACTGTTATTTCTTGTCACCCCTGGTAGGGACTCTCCCAATGTCTGCTGGTCCCCCCTGACTAGTTTGTAAACAGCCACAAGATCCCCCCTCAGCCTTCTCTTGTGGAGGCTGAATAGGTTCAGGTCCCGTAGCCTCTCATTGTAAGGCCTGCCCTGCTGACCCCGATCATGAGAGTGGCCCTCCTCTGGACCCTCTCCATGCTGTCCACATCCCTCCTGAAGTGCGGTGCCCAGAACTGGACGCAGTACTCCAACTGCAGCCTGACCAGGGTCACATAGAGAGGGAGGATCACCTCCTTGGACCTGCTTGAGATGCATCTGTGGATGCATGACAAGGTACAGTTGACCTTCCTGACTGTGTCCCCACACTGTCGGCCCATGTTCATTTTGGCATCAATAATGACTCCAAGATCTCTTTCTGCCTCTGCACTGATGAGAAGGGAGTGTCCCAGCCTGTAGGTATGCTGGTTCTTCCCCATTAGGTGCAGTACCTTGCACTTGTCAGTGTTGAAACCCATCCTGTTCTCATCTGCCCCCGCCCCCATAACCTGTTCAGGTCTGACTGCAGCCTATTCCTCCCTTCTAGCATGCCCACTTCTCCCCACATCTTAGTGTCATCTGCGAATTTGAAGAGGGTGCTTTTTACCCCCTCGTCCAAGTCACTAATGAAGATGTTGAGCAGTGCAGGCCTGAGGACCGAGTCCTGCAGAACCCCACACCCACATCCCTCCAGGTCAAATAAGACCTGTCCATCACCACTCTCTAGGTGTGGCCCTCCAGCCAATTAGTGACTCATATGACTATGTAAGTATTAACACCACAGTCTCCTAGTTTTTTTAATGAGAATGGGATAAGAGACAGTGTCAAAGGCCTTCCTGAAGTCCAGAAAGACAGTCAGAAGGCAATAGATAGAATCATACAATCATAGAAAATTAGAGTTGGAAGGGACCTCAGAAGGTCATTTAGTCCAACCCACTACTAGAGGCAGAAATCCCCAACTAGATTATTCCACCCAAAGCTTTGTCTAGCCAGGTCTTAAATTCTACAACCTTGACTCACACTGAGTATTTTTACACATTCTTTTATAAACAGATGCACTCCTTCACACTCCATGACCTGTTGTCAGCAAAAAGCACTTGGGACTGCACAGAGACAATTTTGTCAATGACCTCTAAGTTGGAGCATAACAGGGTTCACTGCTGCATCTCAGTTTTATAAAATGAAATAAAATAATGAGTTTGTGTTAGATATTAGGAAGAATTTCTCACTAGAAGGGAGACTCCACAACCTTCCTGGGTAACCTGTTCCATTGTTTTACTAGCCTTCTGGTGAGAAAAGTCTTCCTAATATCTAACCTAACTTCCCTTGCTGCAACTTGAAACCGTTGCTCCTTTTCCTGTTATCAGGCACCACTGAGAACAGTCTATCTCCGTCCTATTTTGAACCCCACTTCAGGTATTGGAAGGCTGTTATTAAATCCCCTCCACATCTCCTATTCTCTAAACTAAACAAGCCTGGATCCCTCGGTCTTTCCTCATAAGTCATGTGCCACCAGCCCCTTCACCATTTTTGTTGTCCTCTCATAGACTCCCTCCAGTTTGTCCACATCCTTTCTGTAGTGGGGGGCTCAAAACTGAACACAGTACTCCAAATGTGGCCTCACCAGTGCTGAATAGAGGGGGGAAATCACTTCCCTTGACCTCCTGGCCACAATCCTACAAATGCAGCCCAGTATGCTGTTAGCCTTCTTGGCAACAAGGGCACACTTTTGGCACAAATTCAGCTTATTGTCCACTTTGCACTTGTCCTTGTTGAACCTCATAATTTTGCTTTTGGCCCAACCCTCCAATTTGTCTAGGTCAGTCTGAATCCTAGACCTAATCTCCAGTGTATCTATTACTCCCCTCGGCTTGGTGTTATCTGCAAACTTGCTGAGGGTGCACTCTATGCCATCTTCTCGGTTGTTGATGAAGACATTGAACAAAACTGGCCCCAGGACCAACCCCTGGGGCACTCCACTTGATACTGGCTGCCAATTAGACATCAAGGCATTGAATATTACCCTCTGAGCCCCATCCTCCAGCCAGTTTTCTATCCACCTTACAGCCCACTCATCCAGCCTGTAGTTACTTATTTTGCCTGCTAGAATGTCATGGGAGATGTTATCAAAAACCTTGCTAAAATCAAGGTATACAACATGCACTGATATCCCTGCATCCACAGAGCCAGTCACCCCATCATATAATGCAATCAGGTTGGTCAGGCATGACTTGTACTTGATGAATCCACACTGACTGTTCCTAACCACCTTCTTCTCCTCCCACTGCTTAGAAATGGGTTAGCAACATACTAGTAGAAACCATTTTTGTTATCCTTTTCATTTCTTGCTTGCTGCAATTTCAATTGTGCTTTGACCTTCCTGACTTCATTCCTGCATGCCCAAACAATGCTCTTATATATTTCCTAGTTATTTGTCCAAAATTCCACTTCTTATATGCTTCCTTCTTGTGATTAATTTACTGAAGAATTCCCTGCTAAGCCAAGCTGGTTTTCTACCATACTTGCTGGTCTTCCTGCTCATCAGGATGGTTTCTTCCTGCACTCTCACTAAAGCTTCTTTAAAGTACAGCCAGCTGTCCTTGACAGCTCTCCCCCTCAGACTGGCTTCCTAGGGGATCCTGCCCATGGAGTCCCTGAGTGAGTCAAAGTCTGCTTTTCTAAAGTCCAGGGTCCTTACTCTCCATCATTCCTTTCTTCAGGCTCCTGAACTCAGTCATCTCATGGTCACTGCTGCCCAAGTTGCCATCCACTACTTCATTTCCCCACCAATTCTTCCCTGTTTGTGAGCAGCAGATCAAGAAGAGCATGGCCCTAAGTTGTCTGCTCTGTCACTTGCACCAGGAAGTTTTCCCCAATACTCACCAAAAAACTTCCTGGATTTCCTGCGTCCTGCCATATTGCCCTCCCAGCAGATGTCAGGGTGATTGAAGTCCCCCATGAGAACCAGAACTTGTGACTGGGAAACTTCCACTAGTTGTTTAAAGAAATCCTCACCCACCACTTCTTTTTCGTCTGGTGGTGAGGTGATGAGAGTGCCTGGGAATAGACTGGTTTGCACCGGGGCAACACAGGGAGGTGGCAGGAGGCTGGCTGGGTGTGCTGGGAACTGAAGAAGGTGGTGGGGATGGTGCATGGGGCACTGGAAGCCCAGGCAGGCTCAGGGAAGTTCAGGCTCAGCAGGCTTCCAGTGCCCCATGAACCAAGCTGCTCTTCTGCTACCTTCCCACTCTACTCTAAGGACAAGCCAGCCCATTCCTGGGCAGTCCCAGGCAGCAGGGACAGTGCATGGGGCACTGGAAGCCCTGGCAGGCTTGGGGAGCAGTTGAATCCAGCCAGGTACTTGCCTCCGAAGCAGGGTAGAACCCAGCCTGCCTGAGCAGCCCCGGGATGTGCCACCACCACGTAGGGAAGAACCAGGGGCCCCTACAGCTCAAGAGCCACTCAGCCTACTGATAGCTTGGCCTCTGGCTAAGGGAGAAGCAGGCAGGTGCCACCAAAAAAAAAAAAAGGATTGGGCCCCTTGCCTCTTCTATCTTTAGCAGGAGCCTGCAGCTTCCAGGCTCCTGCTAAAGGCAGAAGTGGCTAGGGGCCTGATCCTTTTTTTGGTTTTGCCTGCCTCCCTCTCCCTTGGCTAGGGGGTGAATTTTCAGAATAGAGACTGGAAAATTACAAGTAGCAACAGTGGAAACTAAACAACATGGGGACGTGTTGTAGTTTGCAACATTGCAAACTTATTTGAAGCCCCCAAACTTTTCACACATGTAATGTGTGACACTTATAAGCCACACAAAAGAAATTTTTGTCAAATGTACATGGTGATGATCATTATGTGCACATATGCCTTAGCTGATTTTTATTAGCTGGTATGACTTTGTAGAGCTAAGAGGAATAACAACCCATTCCTGGAGTCGATAAAGTCACCAGTGCAGGGAGCAAATACATTTTGATTAAAAACATTTTATTTGTTTGTTTGAAGTCACTGGTCTCACCTACCTACATTTTAATGATTTGGTGTAGAGCATATTGAGCCTTCCAATACATGTATAATCAAAATAGACTCTTCACATTGATTTAAAGACCTGAAAGACCAGGTCTTAGTGTGAGGTTTAGGATTCTGCTAAGGCTGGTCTGTAAAGTTATATCTCAGCCTTATCTCTCTTTCTCTCTCTCACATACTGTCTCTCTTCCTGTTCTGTTTTGTCCCATGGAAGGTTTTGGTTGGCTGTCCAAGATCTCAAAAAACAACCCCTGCAAGATGTAGCCATCAGAGTGGAGGAAATCTGGCAAGAATTTTTAGCTCCTGGAGCACAAAGTGCCATCAACCTGGACTCACACAGCTATGAGAGAACAAGCCAAAATGTCAAGGACCCAGGGAGGTATACCTATGAAGATGCACAGGTTGGTTTGGGGTTTTTTATTTAACTAAAGCTGCTAGTTTGTCTGTGCTTACAAATGTTTTACTGCCACATCATACTCCACTGACTTAAAAAGAGAAAGAGAGACGAGCACTTGGAAGTGATTTTTGGAGCTTTCCATTCCAGCTCGGCATATGATATTTCTTTGAATTTATCAGCTTTAACAGGCTAATGCTCTGCGGGGAGCAGATGGTCTTAAGCTTACAGATCTACAAGGAGCATTGAGCTGAAGCAATGGTCCAATCAGAACAGTTGAAAGGAAATTATGAAGTTTAGTTAGTCATTCTGGACTTCCTACCCCAAAAGCTTATCACATACTAGAACTGCTATCACATCAACCCTCCCTGATTGATACATATTTATTTTACCTTATTTATTTTTAATTAAGAAGCAGCAGCTCCACATGGTGTGACTAGAAACATTTCTGTCAGACCATGCACCTCGAAAACTTGTAGGCTAGTGATCCGTAAGGTGTTTTAATCCCTTCCCATTTAGAGCTCCTGATTCATCAGGGAAAAGTACAGATAAACTGTAAACAGAAAATGCCTTTAGGCAAGGTTTGAATTATGGGGGAGGTTGGGAGAGAGTTGAGCCCCACCATAATTGATGTGAGCCACCTGTAACATTTGAAAATCAAACCTGGGGGTGGTGTCCAATTTTATTAGGACATCATGATGGGAAGCCCAATTTTTTTGCAGACCCTACCCCAAGAGTCAAATTGTAATTCAAGCCCTGCCTTTAGGAAAACAGATAATCTATTATAAAATTCCTCCAAGTTAGAACAAAACTTCACACCTTTCTAGAAAGTTGACACGTCATTATACAAAGGCGAAAATGGACACATAGAATAGAAGATTAGTTAATAAGTAAGAACAAAAAATAATTTTAAAATATTTTTTTCATAATCAAAGCAAAGTGAAATACAGCAAATACAAAAAAATGACATTTTTTTTATAAAAACAGCATTTTAAAGTGATGTTCTACATGTTGTATTAACATTGATGTATGCTGTGATGTATTTTTGGACCATTCTTGTAATGCTTTTTATATGGTTACATAAAGACTTGTGTGAAATACTGTGTTCCTTTGAACTGACAGTCTTGATCCCTGGACCCAGGTGAAAAGGGATGTGTTCAAATCCAAATTAGTTTCCTGTCTAGAAAATATAGACCAAAGTTGTTAGAGACAGGACAAGAGTGAGGTCCAAATAAATGGATTACAAATTTTAATAGAATTATTGAAAGCAAGACCGACAGCTTGACAATGAACATTTAATCAGTAGAAGATGACAAAAATCTAAACTTGGACTGATCAATTCACAATTTTTAATGCTGACAATAAAATTGAGCTGGAGTTCTTCAGATAAATTTTAGGTATGGGCAGGGGCTTCCCTGATGGATTTTATTACAGACAGGTTTTACAGTGTCCGATTGCCCCAATTTGTCTGTTACATTTAATGGAAATAGCCCACTGGCCAAGAACTACAAGGCCACAAGGAGAGCTCTGCCTGACTTTCATCCTACTGGATATCACAACCCGGTCAATGAAAACATTCCAGAGATAACATTCAGAGGATGTTTGTGGGGAAGATGGGTGCCTATAGATGTGCTCATTCATGTTTTAATTAGAATGTGTTTCAGCAAACTCAATTTGTTGAGTATGCTCCGTGTTCTAATTAGAACACTTCAGCATTGCCTGACTGTCATGTGTATTAAGCACACATGCATTTTCAAAATGGCCGCAGGGGAACTTTATCTAAGCCTAGAGTAAGCTTTAGATAAAGCATCCCACAGCCATTTTGAAATGTGTAGAGGATTAATGCATGTGATAGTGAGCCATTTTAGTTAGAGTTGCTGTTCGGGAACTGCTCTAATTAAAATGCCCCCCTCTCCTCACCCCCCAAACATGTGTATAGGCAGCTGGTATGTCCAAGTTCCCTAGCTGTGCACTGAAGAGTCTACAGCCATCATAAAGCCATGCCAGTAATTTCTGAGTCAATTTATAAATTAACAAATGAGGCAACAAACAGAAATAAGAAGAAATATAAAAGCCAGATGCATTTATAGGAAGATAACAGAATGACAGCTACCATCACTTCATCCCAAAAAGGATTGTTTCTGGTTGCAACGTCACATTTCATTGGGGCTACATCTGGAGGTGGTTGTTTTAGAGTGGTATGATCTCCCTAGAAGCCCAGCCAGAATAAACTACTCATAACAAAGTACACAATCTCCAGGTACTACCCTTACATTCTCTACCTGTTCACATGGCGATTACATGGTTGGATTGCAGCACCCTGGCAAGTTGTGGGCACCTTTTCCTTTAGCACCATCCTATGAGAACTCACCTATGTCACAATCCTGTGACACCATATGCGGCCAATATGGGAGAGAATATCAAAACACACTAGTGTGGGAGGGAATATCTGAGCGTCTGAATAAAAATACACAAGATAAGAGAGAAAATGCAATTATGTGAGTGTCCTTAGATAAGAGAAATATTCAGTTTACAAAACAGTGCCTTCTTTAATGGCCTACAACTCAGAAATGCTCAGATGCCCTCTCTTCAGTTGAGAATAGAAACACAATACCTGGAGGCACCAAGGCCTGTGTACTGAACTGTGAGGCACCACCTTTAAAATTGTTAAGGGCACACAGGAGAAATTAGGAAAGAACATGAGCATAAGCATAACTGGGATGGAGGAGGAAGGAATATGACAAAGTGTGTTTCAAACCAGTGAACATGTGAGGATGAAAAGTCGAAACCAAAGCACAGGGGTGGGTAACCTCTGGCATGCATACTGCAAGTGGCACAGGCAGCCTCTGCATGTGGCATGTGGTAGTCTGGGGAAGGGCCAGGCAATACAGCAGCAGATCAAGCAGGGAGTAGAGCAGCAAATCAAGCAGGGACACAGGGCAAGGGACAGAAAGAGGAGTGGACCAAGCAGGAGAAGAGGAAAGGGGTCACACTGGCACTCATGAAGAACATGAGGCTTATGTGTGGCATGCCTGCCAAAAAAGAGTTGTCCCTCCCTGCTGTAACATACTCTGATATATTTTATGTCACAAATGCCCATGGCATGTTACAGCTGAATGATTCCCAGCCCCAAAGAGCTCAACCAGCCAAGATACAGCCATCAAGAACAATAAGCAAGGATATAACAATAACTTTGCTGAGGAGACTGACATAGAAAGAGCACATGGAAGAAGTGGATTCTAAACAAAAATGAACCTCAGTTAAAGGCCCTTGATCCCCAATTTCCCACACTCTGAGAGAATCTGAGTTTTGCTAATGAACTGAACTAAAATCTTAAATCCCTGTGTATCAGAAATTTGGAGTATTCAGATTTCCTGTATATAATGAATCTACCGAGTTTGGCGAGCCTATCACTGCTACTCTTATTTAGGGCTGTGCGAAATTTCACCAGCCATTTCGTTCCAACACTGTTTCAACTAATTTCAAGGTCAAAACATCAGAATTGGAATGAAACAAAAGCCGTTGAAATAGCCTCGAAAGAAAACGAGGCTAGTCAAAATGTTTTGAAAGTCAAAACATTTCAACCATAGGCTGGGGATGAGAAGTCATTCCAGCTGGGCTGACTTTCCATCCCTAGTGCAAGATTCAGCAGGGGACAGGGAGATAGCTCAGCTGGGTTGACTTCCCATCCCCAGCATTAGATTGCACTGGAGACAATGAGGCAGCCCACCTGGGCTGCTTTCCATCCCCTGCCGCAATCTAGCACGGGGGATAGGGAAGTCAGCCCAGCTTGGCTGACTTCCCCATCCCCACCAAAATTTTGAAATAGCATCAAAACAGCTTTTCCATTTTGACAGAATGGAACAGAACAGCTGTTTCAAATCAAAACGAAATTTGATACAAAATACTGTTCCAGCGAACCATCAAAACTCAAGGCAAAATGGAACGGTGCTGTTCCACACAGCCCTACTCTTCTTATTCCTGTATTCCCCACACTACCATGTATGTATTCACCTGGCCTTGTAGCACCTCTTGCTACTCCAGTCATCATGTCCCAATAGTTTGTTAAGTCAATTTTGACCAGAATGTGCTGTGCTATTACACTCTTATGCCCCACCTGCCCATAGTGTTTTGTGGGTGCTCCTCTTTCCTGACCCATTCAACACTTGCTATTGATTCTATCCTGATCCTCAGTACACATAGCCATGTTCATGCTCTTCAATCTCAATATGTAGCACCTACTGTTAGCCTCATTTTAGCACCTCCAAAGAAGGGACTGCCAACTTAAATAATTATTTTCTGCTCTTGGACAGCTGTCCCCTAAGCAAAAGATTATAATGATCAAAACAGTTTTCAGCTGGGACTAAATCAGCTTTTAATATGAGAACACCATGGGGAAAGGTCAGTTCAATTAAGTCTGTGCACCACTTGCAGGAATCGAAACTCACAACAGTTATCAGCATCATTGAGCAACCAGTGTGACTTCCTAAGATATGAAACACTCAGGACTACCTCCAGAAATAAAAAAAGGGTCCACTCCACCCAAATAGCCTCCTTCTACTAATTATGCTGCTGACATCTAAAAGATTTAGATTTATTTTAATTTCTTATATGTGACACTCAGATGGGGTTGTAAATAGAGGGGTAGAGAGGCTAAGTTATGACATACATCAACTGTGCTTGCTTCTGACATTCTCTCTGCTTTTTTTTTTCAAAACCCCATGTTTTCCAAATTTGTATAAGATTGCTGACCACTTACAATGTCCCTTGCCATCAGAAAGCTATTAATCTATGTTTCAGTTTTCTAGACCATGGCATTGTAAACCAGTATCACACGAATGCACTGTTTCCTAATAGGAATGCTTGGTTGTAAGGTACTTCCTTTGGAGCCAGGCATACTTTAATAAAACGTTGTACAAAGTTGCCTTTGAGACTTCTTTCATGGTTTTTAGCAAGGCTTTTTAGCTGTTTGCTTTTCTTTTTCAGTAAACCAAACAAGTGTTTCAATTTTATGTTCATTTACCTGAACTAATCTGCTATTGCCTCATATAGAGATGATTTAAGGGAATTTTGTTCTAATCTCCGCTCATTCAGAGACTTTAAATGCACTGCTCAGAAACTTGCCTAATTCCAGAGCAGCTGTAGACCATTATGCCAAACTTCATGCTGCTTTGGATAGAGAGATACAACTGAGCTATTCACTACCAAGTTCATAGCCCAGCTGCCCCAATTTGGATCCAGTTAGTTTTAGAGCTATGAACCCTAAAACATTTTCAGGTGATCAGACCTCAGTTTCATTTTTCAGGTGAGTTTACTGGGAACTGCCATCAACATAGGTTTGAAGCAAAGCTGTAACTCATGCCTCTGGAACTTAATCACTCTCTCATCTTTCCCTAGCAAGACCTTCGGGGCATGTTCTAAGCAAATAGTTTGGTCTTTCTTCCCCTCCATGCACCCAGACACCCCACACATATATAGATATATACTCCTTGATGTCTAATGAAATAAAGATGTGGAAATGGAGGCAATCCAGAGAAATTCACAGGTTTGCTCTTATTCCATAGTAATTTAGTAACAAAATGCAGAATAGAACTCAACAGTCCCTCTTTCTTGCTCTCTTGCTCTTTAGCACCAGATCATGCTCTTTTCCTAATTAACACTAATTTGTGCTACCATCCTCTGAAAGAGACTGTGCAGAAAAACAGTTAAATTGCTCTATTCTGTCCTTACATTCCACTTTTGAGCTGAATGGAGCAACATCTCCTTCCATGTCTCTATGGTTATCCTATCCGCTTGTCATCTATTCTGACTGGAAAAACACAGTCCTTTCCAGAGCTCTCGCAACCCAACCCTATCAGTTAAATTTACATTAATATTCAAACCAAAACATGAAGATATTCCCTGGGGTTTTCACAGAGCACTCTACAATGAAATAGATATCTAAAACTGAAAACTGACATAAATTAATTCAGAAAAACAATTAAGTAGATGTATTGAAAATCAGAACACTAAAAATGAAGCGTTAGACCTTAATAACTTTTAACTTTGGAACTCAAATGGTAAAAGATATCAAGCTCTGCATAGCAGATGCTTCACAATCAATGCTTCCAGTTTTCTAACACTGTGAAAAGAACATAGATTTATTCGGCTAATATTAAACTCTTCATAGTTTCATAGTTTCATAGTAACTAGGGTCAGAAGGGGCCTAGAGCAGGCCATCTAGTCTGACCCCCTGCCAATGGCAGGAACGAGTGCTGGGATCACAG
>JAGPOW010000304.1:65352316-65367625 GCA_030014935.1 Caiman crocodilus | reverse complement strand
CCGAGCACAAGAAGAGTACTCTTCTTTGGAGGCTGCTCCCTTCTTCCAAAGATAGTAAGCCTCCCGCTTTGCCCTCAGGGTCCCTTGAATATCCCTATTGAGCCACGGGGGCTTCCGGGCACCTTTGCCTATCTTGCATCGGGTGGGAACGGTCACCCCTTGGGCCCGGAGGAAATCTTGCTTTTGAATTGTCTTTCATTTTAGCTTGTTGTTGAGCTGATAATCCTGAATTCTCACTGCTTCTGGGCAATTGTCTTGTAATCTAAAGTCTAAAATAACAGCCTTCATTTCTGTATATTGGTCTTTCTGTATATTAATACATCAGGAGTTGTATGCTTCCCTGCACTGCACTGGGACACAGGGTTAGGGATTAAGTCCTCACCTCACGTGCAACAATAGAATATTTCTCCAAAGATGTGACCATGAGATAAGAGATAAATTAGTCAACAGGTTGATCTATGCAACATTTCCCCAAAGGGCAGTGGCCTACAAGCCCTTGGATATACCTAGCCTCTTAAGTGGGCGAAAACCATTTACAGTAAACAATAGCAGCCCCTTCATGATGACCCAATATACAACTTCTGAAGCCAAATTCTGATATGAGAACTCCAGTCAGAGCAGGCAAATTGCACATGACACCTTGCAGTAACTTGCAAGGAGTATAGATCTGCACACTACCCAGCTTAGGTTCTCTTCTTACAGCTCCAGAAAGGGCTGATTTGATTTATCATAGTGGTGGCACTTATTTGAACATAGCTTTCTCTACTCACAAGTTATAGGCTACTTCTTTAGGGCCCTGTCCAACCCCTTCACTATTGTCTAAGTCTGTGGGTGCAAAATGCTCATTTATGTCCTTGCATATCATAAAGCTCAGTTACATGGCAGTGTTTTTCTTCAGAGGAACAGAAAGAGGAAGGTTCCAGATGGACTGGTGTCATGGCAGAGTTCATAGTTCATCTGTATTCATAGATGTTGGGGTCGGAAGGGACATCAACAGATCATCAAGTCCAACCCTGTGCCTAGGCAGGAAATTGCTGGGATCACATGACCCCAGCAAGATGCCTATCCAGCCTTCTCTTAAAGACCCCCAAGTTAGGAAAGAGTACCACCTCCCTTGGAAACCTATTCCAAATTTTGGCCACCCTTACTGTGAAGAAGTTTTTCCTGATATCTAACCTAAATTTGCTCTATCAGTTTGTGACCATTGTTCCTTGCTACCCCAAGAGGTATCCTTGTGAACAGAGCATCTCTGATCCTTTGCTGCATCCCCCTAATGAATTTGTAGGCGGCCACAAGATCACCTCTCAGCCTTCTCTTAAGGAGGCTGAAAAGGTGCAGGCCCCTCAGTCTCTCTTCATAGAGCTTGTCCTATAAGCCCCTAACCATATGAGTGACCCTCCTCCGGACCCTCTCAAGTCTATCAACATCCCTCTTGAAGTACGGTGCCCAAAACTGGATGCAGTACTCCAACTGCAGTCTGACCAATGATTTTAATAACTCTATCCCATGCATACACAACTATGTGTAAGGATGTGCACAGGCCACAACCATTACTATGTGTCATAGAGGCTGTGCCTGTTCTGTGTCTTGTCCTCTCTGGGGGATTCCATTCCTCCATCTCCTTTATTGGTCCACCATGCAAAGCCTGTTCACTCAGGATTTTTGCCAGGGATCAAGACTGGACCCACTCTGGGAAAATCAGCTTCTCAGTAGTAATCAACGCCCTCTAAACCTAAAGCTGCTCATATGGAGTTAGCATACCAAGAGGCCACTCCTATCTCCCAGGATAGCTGTTTCCATATTTAGCTCTAAATCCTCCTGTAGAACCAAGCTGACCCCTTGATCGTGCTGCATTCCAGCACTGTATAATGTTGTGCGCCCCCATGCTGTACATGTAAAAGAACCCTTGGTAGCTCAGCACTTCCATTATATTGTTAACATACAAAAATCTAATTGCTACATAGATTTCTAGTAGCTCCAGTCCTAAATTTGC
Organism: Caiman crocodilus; assembly: GCA_030014935.1. Lineage (NCBI taxonomy): Eukaryota > Metazoa > Chordata > Crocodylia > Alligatoridae > Caiman > Caiman crocodilus. The sequence goes on along the minus strand of JAGPOW010000304.1, from coordinate 65,365,632 downwards.
ATTGTATTGCCATTGACATATTGTAAATTAAAAATCTTTACATTATATTTCTAGCTATAGACAAATAGGATTTCTACATATTACCCAGAATGAGCATTCAAACCATAAGGTTATTTTCAGCCTCGTTCACTGTCCTGTGGTACTGTACCTTCAGCCCTGTGTTTATTTCAGGCATGGTATTATGCTTGCCAGTTATCAAAGAGTTGAGCCTCTGTTACGCTCTAATTACTCACCAGTTTCTTTCAATAACAAAAATTCCATGATTGAATGTAAAGAAAAAAACGCCGGCTGAAACTTCAGCTGTAATCTATTGTGTCACTTAAGTAGCTTGAAAATGAACAAATAGATATTGCTCAAATTTTCCAGAGCAATTCACTTTCAGGCCAAGACCCATATGTCAGTTATCAGCCTGAAACATTTCATAGCCATACTATAAATCTCTGAAGATGTTGGGCTCCAACATAAACTCTAGGAATATTTAAGTACAACAATGCTTGGTGGCACAGCGGTAATGTAAGCAGGTGGTTCCAAGCTAGGGGCTCCATAATTTTGCTATAGTTGGGGCACGCTGACACCTCTGCAGTAGCTGCACAAAGTTGCTGAAAGGGCAGAATGGCAGCAAATGAAAACAGAAACAGACGAAAGAAAAAAAACGAGTCCAGGGGAATCCGTTAGCAAGGGTTCTGGGAGGTGAGAGGTTATTTTGAATGAAAAGTCAATGAGTTTTTAATGGGTGGTATATCTTTAGGGTTCAGCAAAGGCAAGGATGAAGCTCCTTCATTCTGCCATACAGTGAATGCATCACTTGAACTATATCTGCTCCCAGCTACTTCTGCTTCCGATGATGATGTGGCACTTTCCTCTGCCAGGACTGAAGCAAGGTTCAGTGCACTTCTCAGCACTCGTTAATGGTGATTGGTTCAGCAACCTTTTAAACAAACATTAAGTGGAGCAGTGTCACAGAAAGTGTTTCAGTGTAACTGACTCTGTGCTAGGGCTTGTTTTGATCTTTTGCTGCATGGGCATGTCTGAGGGTCCATGTTCTGACATCCACCATGCTACTGGATGTCAGAAGCCCCGTCAGCCAGGACAGAATTCGTGAGGGGAACCTAGGGGAATGTACAGTGGAGCATAAGTAATATGGGTTAGGGTACCCACTGGTCTGCTGACTACGGTGTAGTTGCTTGCTGGTCTGATATATGAGCTAAACTTTCCACCTAACCAGCAGATGAGCTCATGTGGTGGGGTGGCACACAGGCAGATGTACTAGTCAGCTGCATTTTGTTAGCAGTATGTGGAGATCCTGCTCTGCTGTTTTTGTGGTCAGAAGAGATTATTCTTGCCATCTTTTCCGTTCTTCTCTCTGTGCACTGCTAGAGGCCAGGGAAGGATTTAGCCCAACCTATATATTTATAATATACCTATTTAGCCATATAACCCAAGCAGCTCTCAGTTGGCGTAAATCATCTTAGTTATATTGACTTTCTGACCGTTCACAGAAGCAGAGGATCTGCCCTTTGATGTGTGACTAAACACTTCACCGATGCCCCAAAGTAGAAACTCAGTCAGATTTCTCTGTAAACATTAATGCTTCCTGCCCAACACTTTATATTTGCATTTGTCTTACCTTCTGCAAATTTACCTTCTATTTTTTTAATAAAGGAATTAACTAGTGCTGTCTTCGATAGTGCATTTCAATCCAAATGGATCCCAAAGTAATGTACATGCCACTTACCAATTTAATACCCAATTTAATGTGCCCTAAACACCCATGGAAAGCTTACAAACAACTTGTAGAATATGGGTTGGTTGTGTTTAGGATGGCCCAGGAAATAGAAATGGTAAAATAACATAGGTAAATGTTACATAAATAGTGTGTAGAGAGGTTAATTTTACCCTAAAAGAACATATTATACATTAATTTTGTCTAAAACTATACCCAAGCTACAGAGAATCTCAAGTTGTCTCCTGTTCCTCCCACAGTCGAGCACTGGATGATCTTACACCTAAATTTACCTCTGGCTATAGGGAACTCAATTAGCAAGGTAGAATCTGGGAGCTTATTGGAATGCCATCCAGATGGAAGGTTGAGAGAAAATTATATTCAAACCCAGAGTTTACAAACCTAAAAGGCCTGTGCCTTTGGGGAGATTTTACACCATGTGCAGAGCAGGCAAGATTATAACAGCCTGGAAAATAAATCAGATTCCAACCACAAAAATTGCTCTTGTCTTGAACACACATTTAAGAGAAAATAGCCAGAAATTCCCACTGAAAAGGACGCTATGACTGAAGAAAATGTTCTCTGAGCTCTGTCAAGTACACAGTGTAGAAGAGGCTGATACACAATTATTTTTCTAAATCACTCTGTTCTTTGCAGCATACTTCTCTGGTATTCCCAGGGCCCTGGTTGGTTGGCTGGCTGCCACTCTCTGCCCTAGCCAGGGTCATTGTGCTTTGACTGCTAAGGGGGAGAGAGACTTGAGATCTTGTTGCAAAACATTGATTTGAAGCAGGTGCAGCTTCGAGACAGTTTCTGTTATCTCATCCACCTCCCACATTCCCGTCTGGATTTCAAACTTTGATTTTTTTTTTTCTTTTCCCTCTTGTCAAGAAAATTTATAGAGCTTGTCCTTCATCTCCTTCCAGAGATATGGCAAAGGGAGGGAAAAACCCAAAGGGGTGCTGTATCTTATCAAGGTTTACTTCCCTGCACTTCAACTGTCCGCTGTAGCTGGGGTATGATTTCCTCTCAGTCTCTCATAACTGTGGTAAAGAAATTTTCCATGATTTACTACCTGGTTGGTTCTTTGTTTTCTAATTCAAAGAAATGCCAACATTTTCCTCTTTAAAATTTACTATTTTTTCCAAGCATGCAGCTTAATGACAGTTTTGCAATTGTTTACAAAATGTATCACTCATTATATAACAGTATTCACAAACAGCACACAATGGGGCATACAGCCCTCTATGCTTTGTAGTGCTCTCTACACTAAAGGGCATTTTTATTCAAAACACTGGAGACAAAAGGTTCTGTAACTTCTTGTTCAGGCCCAGGAGCCCAAAATTACTGTATGGAGTCTCAAAGATTGAAGCAATGGACCTGTACTTTCTTTTGGAATATTTTAGGAGAAAGAACTCACATACTGAAGGACAGATCCAGCCTACTAGACCTTGTAACAGAACTATGAGTCCTAAAGCCAGGGCCTCCTGCAACAGCTACATACCATAGAATTGATTAAATTGCCAACCAAAAAAGAGGAGGCCCATAGGCACAGAAGGCAAACTTTCATGGAAGTTCACATGCAATTCTACATAGCACACCTACAAAGAAATAAGAATGGCCACAACTCTTGCCACATTCAGGAAAAAATAAGAAATTCTTCACACCCATGTGCTCACATACACAATCTCCTAACTGTTCAATTGTACTCCTACAGGTAAAGAAAGGGAGCCGCTCATTTTTGTCATTTGAAAGGTCAATCCAGAGTTAGCTTTGTAAAGGGTGATCCCAATCAACAGGTCTGGGCTCTGAAGATCCCTAGGGGAGACCTAGGGCTTCACCTCCATCATCTCGGGATACAGACTGTGATGAGGGAAGATGCCTACCTGACAGCAGCCTTAATTACAGTGTATCACACAGCAGTCCAAATTTAATCTTGAATATGGCCTAAGATCCAGTCCCTTCTGGTCAGGGTCACAGCTGTTCTTTAAGCAATAGCCTTCTGCTGTAACATGCATAAACAGTCCTGGCAGAAGGAGCTTGAAGTAAAGGTGTAGGCTTCCTTACCTGGAGAAGTGAGCAGCCCTCTTCACTGGGCACTTGCTTGCTTTTCTCCTGGACCCATGTCAGGCTCATCCCAGGGACCGGCATCATCAGGAATGGCAGAGTGTGACCCTCCTCCCAATCTATTCCACTCCAATAGCCTTGTTGCTACTAGGGTATCTCTTGGGAAGTGGGAGATGTGGGTTTGAGTTCCCTCAGAGTGAAGAGATCTAGAACCCAGTCTCCTCTTTCCTAGGTGAGTGCCCTAACCACTAGATCATTGGATAAAAGGTAGGGCAGTGGCAGCACCTCCTCAGTTATATTTTGCAATCTTCATGCATGGTGTCAGCATCCATTACTGTGTGCTGTGTCTCCACCTAAGGAATTGAGGCCTTGGGAGGAGATGTTTCTTCCTGTTTCCAGATGAATGAGTAAGGCAGACCGTAAACTTCTTAAGTCACTTCTATGACTAGGCCACTGCGGGTAATCATGGTCAAACCCAGGGGTCAGCAACCCCCGGCACACATGCTGAGCATGGCACGCAAGACCATTTTGCTTGGCACACCACTGCCAACCTGGGCTCTAAGCAGTTGCTGCCAGCCATGGAGCCCAGGCTACTCCCAGCAAGCATCTGGGAGGCTACAAGCCCTGCTGCAAGCAGACCGGGCTCAGTGGGCCGGCTGCAGTTGGGAGACTAGAAACAGCTGCTCCAGGCTCCGGCATGTCAGCACTCTGTCATCTTCCAAGGTAGACATTGTGGTTTTTTCGGCACTCCAGCCAAAAAAGGTTACCTACCCCTGGTCAAACCTATCTCAGTGAAACAGCTTTTAATGTGTAGGGTTTCACCTGATTTGTGGTTTATACAAGTGATGTATTTGCTTTCTACAGTCACTGCACCTATAGTAGATGACTAATTGTTCTATGTTTAGTGATCTATAAAGTGAAAGGAAATGTTCTGCCAGCTTAAGGCAGGATGGTCTCAGATTTCTTGCCAACACCCTGCTGTGGATAGAAGTGTCATAAAGGTTAGTGTCGGAGGCATGTGTAAAGTACATTGCTATGTTAAAAAATGATCAGCATTGTAAAATGATTCCCTGCTATCAGTCAAGGGCTTCTCAAAAGAGTACCCTTACTTTCTTGCAACCCTTACTTTCTTGCAATTTTGCCTCTGGAAAGTACTCATTTTCCTACCCTTAGCCTTCTTTTCTTTTTAACATTCACAGTTTAGGGCTAATTATTAATTTCATTATTTCATTCTGCCCCCAAATGGAAAGATAGCGATGTCACTGTTTTCTGGTTCAGGACACAAAACCCCTAGAAAATGCTACCAATTACATGCTACATCTACAGTTGAGCTTTAGATGCCATTCTACCTTGTCCTTCATAGTAAGAACACAGTCCAGGAGTCAGCTTGCTGTTTATTTCATGTCAAGAGCCAAGTTATTTTTTGTCTTCTCCCAGTTAGACATACAGTCCTTACTTCTTGTTAGCAAAGATCAAATGCAAGAAGTCATCCTGACACCTATAAGAATTATTTTCCTACCTGCAGCCCTGAAGCAGGAGCTGTACTGCTTACTGACCTTCTGGTTTGGGGCATCTCTCTCCTCTGCCAATACCCAATGTTGTTTTCGTACTTATCTTTGCCACTATGAGGTTTTTCACACCTTATTACTAAAATGGGCATCACTTTTTTTCTCCAGAAAACTCCAGGTACCTAAATATAAGTTTCACTGTCACGTGTATGATCCCAAACAACAGCCTACAGAAATGACACCCACTTGAGGCAGTGGTTCAGACAATATGCAGTCTGTCAGTGTGGAGAGTGTCACATCCTCCAACCCTATGGGTGACTATTTTTTTCCATTAGTCATAGAATCATAGAAAATTAGGGTTGCAAGGGACCTCAGGAGGTCATCTAGTCCAGGCCCCTGCAAAAAGCCGGACCATCCCCAACTAGATCATCCCAGCCAAAGCTTTGTCTAGCTGGGTCTTAAAAACCTTAAAGGATGGAGATTCCACCACCGCTCTGGGTAAACTGTGCCAGTGTTTTACTACCCTCCTAGTGAGAAAATTCTTCCTAATGTCTAATCTAAACTTCCACATTACTTACTGCAACTTGAGACTGTTGCTCCTTGTTCTGCCATCTGCCACCACTGAAAACAGTCTAGCTCCATCCTCTTTTGAACCCCCCTTCAGGTATTTGAAGGCTGCTATTAAACCCCCTCTCAGTCTCCTCTTCTCTAGACTAAATAAGCCCATTTCCCTCAGCCTATCATGATAAGTCATGTCCCTCAGCCCGCAAACCATTTTGTTGCCCTCTGCTGGACTCTCTCCAATTTGTCCACATTTTTTCTGTAGCAGGAGGCTCAAAACTGAACACAGTACTCCAGATGTGGCCTCACCAGGGCTGAATAGAGGGGAATAATCACTTCCCTGGACCTACTGCCAACACACCTACCAATGCAGCCCAGTATGTCATCAGCCTTCAAGGCAACAAAGGTGCAATGCAGGCTCATATTCACCTTCTTGTCCACTGTAACCCCCAGGTCCTTTTTTGCAGAGCTGCTGCCCAGACAGTCAGCCCCCAGCCTGTACTGGTGCATGGGATTGTTCCATCCTAAGTGCAGGACTTTGCACTTGTCCTTGCTGAACCTCATGAGATGCCTTTTGGCCCAATCCTCCAATTTTTCTAAGTCACTCTGAATCCTAGCCCTACCCTCCAGTGTATCTACTACGCCCCGCAGCTTGGTGTCATCTGCAAACTTGCTGAGGGTGCACTCTATGCCATCTTCCAGGTCATTGATAAAGACATTGAACAAAAGACACTGGCCCCAGGACTGACCCCTGGGGGAACTCCACTTGATACCAGATGCCAGTTGGACATCAAGCCATTGATTAGTACTCTCTGACCCCAATGCCCCAGCCAGCTTTTCTCACAGTCCATTCATCCAGCCCTTAGCTTGTCTTTGAGAATGTTGTGGGAGACCATATCAAAAGCCTTGCTACAATCAAAGTATACCACATCCACCAGTCTCCCCACATCCACAGAGCATCCAAAACATCTGTACTAACAATGCAGCACACTCATAACTGTATTATAGCATATTTGTGTGCTAAGACTTCCCTACAGCCTTCTCCAATACTAAAATATTCTTTGTGTCTGTGCTAAAGAGGATTACATCTATGTTCAGCACTTAGAGACTTGGAACATAGCCTCTACAATACTACCAGCATGTTTTCAGAGGGTGGAACTTTTACATCAGCCCTACCTCCAACATTACCCTCCAGGACAGTCCAGGCCCCATTATTCTCCAAAGACCAGGAATGTTACCTCCTTCCACGTTCCCTTTTCAGAGGGATCACTTCTACACTGGGCCTAGCCCCTGGAGACAAAACTTTGACTGAAGCATTCAGTTTGCTTCTCAGCCAGTTATGAGGAGGTCATTTTTAGGGGATGGAATCAGTGACATAAGAGGTGTGTGTACACAAGCTTTTAGGTGTGCCTAAACTTAATGCACAGTAGCCTAATGCACATTAAGGTGATTTTGGCACGCATCTACACATTCACACTATAAGGCACATCAACATGGGTGTGCAGACTGACTTGGGACTAAAGTTAGTCCAAAGTCAATGGACACACCCTGTGTTAATGCACATTAGCGTGTCTGCATGTTCACTAATGTGACTCAGCTATTTGCACATAAATTTGATTCCTGCTTTATGCAGGAATCAAATTTAGGCTCAAATATCTTTAAATGCTTTATGCAGGAATCAAATTTAGGCTCAAATATCTTTAAATTGCCATCTTTAAGATCCATTAAGGACATGCACATGTAGATTCATGCCTTTAATGTGCCTTAAATTGGGCTAATGAGCATTAAATGTGCACTTGTAGACACACCCAAGAGGCTGCAAACTGAATCAGTCCTCAAGATGCTTGAATTTAGTTGAAGTAAATCTTGCTGGCTAAAATACTATAAGAGTTGATAGGAAAATTCATATTCACACAATTCATATTCACACATTCCATAATATATGCATAGTTAATTTTTGTAGTTTAATCCATTTTACCCACACCAAAGGGTTAAGATTAAACTGTATTTGAGTCAAAGCAAGGCCAGCAATACCTGTCTTAGTACAGTAAAAAGAAAATTGAGTTAGGCAATTACTTATGCCCTCAGATTAGCCAAAATCATAACCGTACTGGAGCTTTACTTGACTTGCCAACATTGCAGACATACAGAGTTCAACCAAAGTATTCACTATCTCTTCCCCTCTCCTAAAGATTCATGCACATCTGGACACTGACACTTGGAGGTAGGGGAAAATATTTCATGTGATAAAAATCTGCACAGTTTAAATTGCACATAATAAAAAAGACTTCCACAGACAAAGACTAAAAGTACAACCAGTGTTCCTGTTTTTCCTCTTGTGCATATGGCTCTCCCTCTCTACTATACCAAGCATTTCCTCAGTCAATAAAATTTGGACTTGATTTCATGGTGTTTGGCACAATGGTTTTTAAGAGTTCAGAGAAGAATTAGAAAATTATGGCTCAGTTTAAGGGATTGTTCAATTATGCATGAAAACTGACCAAGGAAATGAACTGCAGAGTTTCATATTGTCTCAAAAGAAATTGGCATAAGTTATGAAAAGTATAAGGACAAGACACTAAGGCCCAAATACAACTCACCTTTATGTGGGTAAGTAACCACTTACACAACAGGTCTTGCTCTTGTGAAAAAACTGAGAAAGGATCTGTTCCAGGCACTTATTCTCTATGCACTTGGAAGGCATGTCAGCTCCATGTAAATGAGTGCCATGTAAATCTCTGAAACATTGGTCACAGAAAACCACAGCTAGTGATCTTCTGGAAAAGGTGGATGGCTCTCCCGCCTGCTAGCCCAATAGTTTAGTGGCTCTGGAACTTGCTTATGGAGTTGGACACTTAGATTCCAGGCTGCCTCATTCAGAAGGAATTTGAAACTACATCTACTTTCCAGCAAAGTGGCTTAACCATTAGACCAGGGTCTGAGCAGGGCCAAGAACATCCTCTTTCCATCTCATCAAAGCTAACCTACTGGGCAGCCAAAAGGGGAAGCTTATGTGAAGCCAGTAGCCGAGCAGGCCAGATGGAGTGTGCACTCGAGGGGAGGGTGGCTGTGTGCTCTTGACCTTGTCAAGTGGTATTTTTGCATTTAATTGTCATTGGATAAAACGAACAGCCAGCAGTGGAATAACTTCTCTGCTTTGGGACAAAAATTGTGGCCTTTACAAAATCAATTCCTTTTTAAACTTCAGATTAATATATCGAAGCTCTTTGGGGCAAGGACCATCTCTTTGTTCTGTGTTTCTGAAGTGCCTAGCACAGTGGGGTCTTGGTCTACGACCAGGGAATCTCTGTGGTTTCTGAATGGCATTTGATAACAGTGCTTACCCTCTGCTTTCCTCCCAACCCCCCAGGAGCACATTTACAAGCTGATGAAGAGTGACAGCTACGCACGTTTCCTCCGTTCTAATGCTTACCAGGACTTATTGCTGGCAAAGAAGAAGGTACCTGTTGGAAAGGACATGCTTGCTCCTCTTAGCACCTATTGATTCTTGCCTGCTGCTTGCTGCTAGTGTGAAAATAAGAATATTGTTGCTTTTTCTTTTCTTTTCTTTTCTTTTTTAATTTTTCTTTCTTTAAAACAAGAATGAGAACCTTTGTTTTCTCTATCTAAAAAAGCCCATGGTACGGCATCCCCATACACAGCCTCGGCAGATGTGGGGAAAAGATAGACTGGCCAGCCAGTCAAAACACAGAACATGGAAAAGATGCTCATACCGCACCAGCATCAATACCGCAGCAAACTCAATGGAGGCATTTAAAATGGCTCTGTCATTTCATCATGACAAAGATCATATTGTATATCAGAATTAGAGCCCATGAATCTGGTCATTTGCTATTCAGGGAAATAAGAATGGGGAGATGCTGCAAACCTCATAAGTCTAACAATACGACCTTCCCTTTGGATGCCTTACCTGGAGACCTCCTTGTGGTGTCTGTCCTCTATCTCCTTTCCTTTCCCCTGCTTTTTGCCCCTCTCCCCCCTCAATCCCACCCCGACCTTTGCTTCTCTTTTGAGGCCAGAAGTAACTGCAATCCAGGCAGTAAGTGAGCCACATTCTTTATAAGAGAAAGAAATTCTAAAAAAGAATTATAAAATTCTTTATAAGAGAAAAGAATTTTTCAGAATATAAAAGAATATTTCAGTCCTAAGGTGACAGCAACCTATTTTCTGCAAGGAATTCCCAACCCAAAAAAGTAGCTGGTTGTATAGGATTAAGTCAGCTCTTACCCAGCCAGCTCTGTTCCATTTGGGGGAGTTGGGAGGTAAGATACTTATCTCTGTATTTGTGGCTGTGCTTAAATGCTTTTTCTGCCTCTTGGCTTACTCCAGAAGTGTGTACACGTGTATATGTACGCATGTGCACGTCCCATTTCTACTGTAAAGCTTTGACTTCCAAGACAATTATTGCAGCCTAAGCATGTGGTTTTCCATCATTTTGTTCTCTGTTTTTCCTCCCCGACATACTCTGTGTGCTGCCAAATGACAGAGCACTGGCCTAACTTGGAGAAATCCTAATGGTACTTTAGATCCTGATTGCTACTGTGCATCCTTACAGTGTGTATGATGACATAATGAGTCAAACTTTACCCTCTGCTGTGCCTGGCCCTAGCATCAGTTGCATTGGAATGATGTAATTGAGAGCATAAACTGGCCTGGTGTCAAAACCAGCTGGTCTGAGACAAATATAGACTGGAAGAGGAAATGTGAAGTCCTATCTGACATTTGAAATTTAAGTTGCAGGTCAGAATTCAGGGATTGGGGGGAAAGAAAGCAGTACATTAAAACTTCTGAACTCCCTTTGATGATACAGAAATTAAAACCATTTGCTGTCTCCTTATCCCTGTCAGTTTCCAGTTTGGCCTCCCTTACACAACATGAACACATAAGGATTCATGTGTTAATTTGAAGGAAAATTCTCCCCCCAGCTGAGCCCGTTCTAAACCAAAGATCTCTTTAGAATCATTGTTTGCTGTCAGATCAAGCGCTGGACCTGTCAGCATGACTTCCTCCTCCCCCACTCAGGCTGCTTGGGGAGCAGACTCTGTGTCATGCTAACAGTGCAGTGGAAGTCAGAATCGAGTTTCCTTTAGAAAGGGTCATGGGTATTCTGGTAAACTTAGCCAAGCACAAAGAAGACAGTGGTAGAAATTATGCAGACATGCAGTTCATCAGCTTAACACACAGCAAAATTATAATTACTTCAGAAGCTCTGAAACTCTTTGCAGCCAGTTTGTAATAAATGTTGTTGTACCACTGAAAGCACAGAGATGCTGACTGAAAAAATATGAAGCTGTCATGCTGAGCTTTCTAATAAGATCCTTAGGAGTTCCAGTGCAGATCTGATCCGTTAGTGTATCTTGAGACAACCTGGAAAAAAGGGTGAGGGATGGGGAAGCACAGTGGAATACCAGAGTCTTTGGGGGATTGAGAGTTTAAGTCCCTGATAGGTGGACCTCCAACGCTTCCTTTTATTCAAAGGACATTTCTCATTTTGAACCTAAATTACCTCCTTTTCACACCAGCATGGTATCTCCTGATTTTTATTGTTGAAAATTAATTCCAGCAGAAGATTATAGGGTTGACTTTGTTTACATAAAACAAATGAATTGCATGGCATTTTAAGATTCGGGTATGAACAATTTGTGTGTCTCTTTTGTGTTGGGTTGTTGTTAGACATGGCATCTCTCACACAGTGCCTTAGCAATTGAGATGTACAGTGAAGTAGGAAGGGTGGTCTTGTGGCCAAAGCAGAAGAGAAGCAGTCATGACAGCTGGGTTCTTTCCTTGGCTTCCCCACTTGTTTTCTTATTTGACATTGGAGAAATCTAATAACTTATCTCTGTTTTTTATTCTTCTCTTTGTAAAAGACTGACCTGCCTGGCAGACATGTTGTGAGACATAATTGATTAACATCTGTAAAAATATCTGGCACATTTCAAGTTCCTGAGCTGAAATCATAAGTGAAAAGTATTATCATTTTTCCATATCACATAATAACTGCACACATAAGAGTTCCTGGTATGTGGGCTAGGAGAGCGGTGAGCATGGACTTTTGTATGCTGGGAGCAAATTATCTTAGCTGGGTTATGAGAAGGAGTAAGACAGGTAACGTACACAGCACTCAGTGACTAGGGACCAAATATAGAGCACAAGTGCCTTATTCTTATTCATTCACTATGGATTTTTTCTCCTTTCCTCAGAGTGTTGTTACTGTATTTATCACTGTATATTGGCCTGGGTGCTGCCAATTTCTGGTGCTTGGGGAGTGTGCGATGTTGAGCTCCAGCATGAGTGTAAGTAGAGGTTGTATGTAGGTGTTAGACAGGTAGAGAGCTAGGTGTAATTCTCTGCAGTCCATGGCAATATTTCTTTTTTGCATTCCTTGGCCATGAAAGGATATAGACAGAGCATTGGAGAAGTGGATTTTAGCCTGGTTCTCAGCATGAGGACAAGTCTCTGTATACTTTTCCATTGGCCTCATACCTGCAGCAAGGCAGCTGTCACTGGGCTGCTCTCTGCAGGAGCATCATCACTGTTGGACTGGATTCCACTGTGCTCCAGAGGTGACTCCTTGCTTTGAAATGTACATATACATGTCATGTGCCCCACCTGTGCTGTACGTAGTCAAACATCAGTCTGTTTACATTACTTCTATAGATGTATTAATTCAGTCTAAAGCTTACAGTTGGTTATTATTTATAACCATCATCTTTCTCCTCATTAGCCAAAAAGATGGCTATATGTTAGGATGACAATGAACCTTTTGTAAGGAATGGCTGCTACAGTTAGGTCTTGACAATCCCACTTGAGTAGAAATGTTGACTGGTTGAGTGGGGTTGAGTGTCCATTTACCAGCCCTGGTAAAAAGTGAAGCAGCTCAAATGCCACTGTATCTTCAACAGGATGGATCACCACAAGAACTAAGATGTATAAGAAAGAAATAAAAGGCCCAGACACTGCTAGTACCTTTTAGGGAGAGGAGGGAAGCATAGAGCAGAGTAGTTGCAGTTGCTGCATTTTTTTAGGTGTGAAATTAGAAGCTGAGCAGCTAGAACCATTGTCCTCAAAAGGAAAAAGCCAAGAGGCCCCTTGAATTACTGTCCATATAAGAGCATAGATGTATGGTTACCATAAAATGGAAGTCTGGGTGTTGCACATGTAATCTATCTAACACAGGTAGTAGTGTTGCAAATAGCTGGGCTAGCCAGGCTCCATCCCTGAACAGTTCAGTTTTGTCCCTGGTTTAATGAATAAAGTACTTCTTAAGCTTAAATAAATTACAGGGTGAGTATAACTAAAGAACCTTAAATTATTGTTGTCTGCCTGATCAGGCTGATTGGCAGGGGAGAGATAGGCTACACATCACAAGTGGAATAGAGCAGTTACATTTTTTATACCTGTGGTATACATTGAACATCCATAGAAACCAATCAGAT
>JAGPOW010000304.1:65285575-65342389 GCA_030014935.1 Caiman crocodilus | reverse complement strand
TAGCAGGGGTCCTATTCCTCCCTGGGCCTTCCTTTTACTCCCTATATATCTAAAGAACAATTTCTTGTTGTCCTTTACTTGGGATGCCATCCTCAGCTCCTTGGTAGCTTTGGCCCGTCTAACTGCCTCCCTACAAGTGCAAGCAGAGGAGGTATATTTGTCTTTGGTAATCTCTCCCTGTTTCCACTTTTTATGTGCTCCCCTTTTGGCACTTAGGCTGCCCTGGATTTCTCTGGTCAGCCAATGACATGGGTGACACTGTGTTAAGGCACAGCAGGGTGAAAGCTGCAGGTCTGCTAGCTCCTGTTGCAGCCACAAATCCTGCCAGCTTTCAAGGAGATAGGTGCAGGAGTTCTGGGTTCTGGTCCCCTGCACTTCTAGCTGCTGACAGGCATAATTCATGACATGGGTGCTTGTGCAACTGTCTGTCTTGGGGCGTGGGGGGGTGGGAAACTACTGCAGGCCTGGCTGCTAAGCTACTGTGTTAACCAGTTACTGATCAATCATGATTCACTCAAGGACCAGCTCAATACACAGTAGCTAGCTAATGTAGCCAGTTAACTAGCAAGGATTAACACCTACAAAACTACAAACTAAGGAGAGGAAAGAATCAATACAGACAATCAACTGCCCCAAGACAGACAGTCAGTTGCACAAGCACCCATGTCATGAGTTTTGGCTGTCAGCAGCTAGGGGTGCAGGGACCCAGAACTCCTGCACCTACTTCCTTGACAGCTGGCAGACTTTGTGGCCACAGCAGGGGCTAGCAGGCCTGGAGTTTTCACTCACTGCACCTTAACACACACAGGGTCATCTATGTCATGAGTTTTGCCTGTCAGCAGCCAGAGGTGCAGGGCCCCAGAAGCCAGACTCCCCCTGCACCTATCATCTTGAAACTTGATAGACTTTGTGGACTCAGCAGGCATGACCACCTGGGCAGTTTTCATTCTGCTGTGGCTTAACAGTCACATATGACATGAGTTTTGCTTTCAAGACTTTAGGGTACAGTTTCTCCCAAATCCCTGCCCCGATATTCTTGAAACTTAGCAGGCTTTATTGCCGCAGCAGGGGCCACCATCCCTGTAGTTTTCATCCAAATCAGACAAAAAACAACGAAGTTATAGATATTTAATTGATTTCCTGTTATAACCTATGACCAGATCTCCAAAGTGGCTCCAAAGCTTTTCTGAAGCAGTTTGGAAGCTCCAAACAGCTTCGGAAAGCCTAAAGAAGCCAGTGCTTTGATCTGGACATGCTGCTTCGGCATCTGAAGCATCCACATCATCTCCAGATCCGAAGCATGGTCCAAAGCCTCACACAGCCCTAATAACTATTGCCTTCCTTTCTCTGGAAGAATGAGAAGGCTTCTCCTGTTGCCCCCTCCTGTTTGTCTTTCCTTCAGGTCACCTAGTTCCCCATTTAACTCAAGACTTTGGCCTCCATCCCCTGGCAAACCTAGTTTAAAGCTCTCCTCACTAGGTTAGTGAGCCTGTCTGTGAAGATGCTCTTTCCTCTCTTCATCAGGTGGATCCTGTCACTTCCTAGCAATCCTTCTTGGAGCAAGATCCTGTGGTCAAAGCAGCCAAAGTCCTGCTGGTGACACCACCTCGGCAGCCATTCCTTGATCTGCAGGATGTGTCCACTCCTCCTGGGGCCCTTCCCCTTGACCAGAAGGATTGAGGAGAGCTCCACCTGAGCCCTCATCCCCTTCGCCCTTGTACCCAGAGCCCTGTAGTCACTTTTGATTTGCTCAGGGTCTCCCCTGGCAGTATCATTGGCAGTTAAATGGATCAGCAGCGTGTAGTAGTCAGAGGACTGGATGAGTCTCAGAAATCCTTCTGTAACATCACAGACCCAGACTCTAACCAAGCTGGAGACCTCCTGATACAATATGGGGTGGGTGGGTGGGTGTGTGCGTGTGTGTGAACACACCCACACACAAACACAGTTAATATGATTTTTAATCTGATGAATAACATCTCTACAGAGAGGAAAGGGATCAAGGGCTGTGGAAGGATGGGACCATATTTAAGGCCTGGGACACACACAAACACATATATAAAAATCATGCATGGTGCTGTACAGCTATAAAATTCCACTCTCCTAGAAACTCTAGTACTTGTGTTGGGTGTCATTTTGGGGCATGACAGCTGAGAATGTAACTCTCTCAAATAGTTGTAAATGAGAATGTTCCTTGGTAGTTCCATCTGGACAAAGTATGGTGTTTGTCTTTAAAAGTCTGCTTCTAAAATGACCTGCTGTCTCTCATGACTTGTGACTGACAGTCAGCTCTGTCTTCTCTTAAAATACTTGAATCTAATCTCCTAAACACTAGAGTTCTGTTTTTTAGGTGGAAATCAGAATCTGCAATATAATCTACAATCTTTGTCAGTATTTGGCAACTTCCTTTTGGTTTCTTGCATCTTCTCTCCCCTGTTTCTTTGTTCATACTTTTTCTCTTTGGGTTAATATTGTTTGAGTCTGCTGCAAATCTGCTGGAACTTGCTAATTAGCTTGGTCCAACAGCCTACATGTCACATGTATTCACTGCCCTCCCCCCTACACACACACACACATTTCAAAATGGCAGTGGGGGCGCCTTAACTCATTGAACAAGCTCATCAAACAAGCTGTAGTTAAAGCACCCCCACTGCCATTTTGAAACATGGGACTCTGAACACATGTGACACTGAAGATGCTTTAATTAGAGCAGCTCTCACAGCCACTCTAATTAAAGTGTCCCCCTCCACCCTGGAGCACGTGTATAGACACCCGAATGTCATCTTTATTTCCAAGGCCCAACACAGTCAAATAAATATCTGAAACAAAGCAGTAATATCACTCCTAAGGGAGATCAAGGGGGGGATAGTGCTTCTAAAGGGCACAGACTCTATTACCCTTTATTATTATGCAGCCTTCTTCTTGCTGATACATCTGCCAAGTCAGAAACTGAACCCATGGTAAGAGGACAAGTCTGTGGCTCACTTCCTCATCATCTCTGTCTGTATTCTTTGGTGTGATGTGCATCCCAGGGAGTTCATGGAAGGAGATCCTGTTCTTCCCTGAGCAGGGAGACTGCTCTTACATTGGTCATATAAAAGGGAAACTGAAGATTCCCCTCGTCTATCTACTCAGTCCCACATATTTGTGCAGATGGAATCCACTGGTTTGTGTTTTGCATAATCCCCTCTGATCCCAACCCACAGAGGAAATGGGTTTGTTACGGCCCTGAGCTACAACCTGTTTGGTTACTATCTCTGATGACTTGTTACTGAGAGTCAACTCATTCTCTTCTTTTATATCATTTCAGTGTCATCTTCATTTCTGCAGCCCACCACAGTCAAATAGATATCCAGGACCTTGTTCCCTGTGTGTCAGCCCTGCTCATGGCCTTCTGACAATATTAAGCTTTCCTTAATGCGACTGTTTTCCATAGTGCCTTTTTCACACTGAGCTTTCTAATAAACGTGCCAATATAAGGTCTATTTCTTTTCTCATTAGGGATCAATAGATTTGGTCTTACATCAAATGACATACTCTTTCAGTCTTAAAGTGAGCCATATTCTCACATAAATATTTGCCAAAAGACCAGTGGCATATGTACTTGCCTTATTGCAATGAAGTTTTAAGAGTTCAAGCATATACATAACCCTCTTTACTGCATAAATAACACTTGTGCCAAAAAATATAGCTTTGTCTTTACACAGCCCTATACAGATATTCTGTGCTATCTCATACCTACAGGTGGTCTCTCCTGAGCAAGGTTCAGGCCTACTAGGTTGGCAACATGGTGGCAATAGGCACCTACCTTATGCAGAAATAAAGAAAGTTATCCTCCCTACCTGTCATTCCAGCACTGTTTTTCTCTAACACTCTATTCTATAATATTCACTAAAAAAATAGCAAATGTCAATTTGGCTCTTCTGTCTTTCCTAGTCAACTAGGATGGTGGATGGTTAACCAGAACCAGAGGTCTCAGTTCAAATGGCACAAAAGGAAAGTTCAACAACAAGAAATCAATAGCCATAACTATGGGACACTATATACAGACCCTGGTTGAATTGCTTATGTAGCTTTTGGGAGCAAAGGTGACATTTTTCAGCAGCTCAGGGCTTTTATTCTTTAAAAGTTTTCTCCTCCGTTTGCTGTTGCAAACATCAGTTGCCATCTTTTCTCTTATCATTTCTTTTTTTTTTCCTTTTGCTTCCTTATCTTTTGCTGCTGTTTTGAAAAAAACTGCATTAAAGCTGAAGGGTTTTTTTCTGTATTTTTTTCTCCCCACTTTTTCCCCTTAAAGCCAGAGAATGAGCAAGGTCGTAGAACTTCTCTAGAAAAGTTCACTCGCAGTGTGGTAAGTTCCTTTTTTTTCCCCCCTTTCCTCAACATTTTATTTTTAGTTGGGGGGTATTGATGCTTAGCTTTTTATTTCTTTTTTTTTCTTTTTTTTTGCAGATAGCCTCTTTGCAGCTTCTCTTTTAATACTGTAGCTTATCTAAATAGTAGCTCTAAAAAAAGCAAGGCAGAATTCCATACTATGCCTTCTGGCAAAATTTTTCATATCAGTAAATTAATTTTGGTTTATACTTAAATGACAGGTTGTCTTTTTGCTATTTTTACACTACAGTATTTTTGTGGCTTCCCCTGCTCATTGTAGTAGAAAAGCATGGTACTAATAGTGTAATTTAAAGCGTATCCATGTTGACTTCTCTGCATGGTTAATGATACCATATGTATATACACATATATACCCACATTACATCTTTTTCCTAACAACTGTACGAACTTCCTTAGTTGTCCAGATTTGTCTTTGGTGTTATAAGAAAATGATGTAAAGATGATGACAATAGTTGTAATGCAGTTAAATCTGTTAGGAGCCCCAGTATAAGATTTTGTGAAAAGTGCCTAAACTTTATTATATTTTTGTAATAGCTTGATAATGGAGGAACTGTACTATGTGTATATACAGTACATATGCTTGCATCTGTGTGTACATATATATATATATTTTCTATATACTATATATCTACATACATGTTATAAATATATTTCCACATAGATAAGGTGAAATTATACAGGTAAGTGTAAGTGATAACCAAATGTAGGCATTAAGGGTTTTTTTTCTGATGCCGTTGTGCTAACCACATAAGTGAAAAGCAGATGTGAAGGGCAATACATTAGCAATGTCCTGGTCTCATGGCAGGTTTCCCCTGTTGTCTATTAGTATAGTATAATGACAATTATAAAAAACATGTTTACAGTAGAATCATGTACAAGACATTACCGTGCCCAGTTGCATTGTTCTTTTTGTAAGAATCTTTCAGAAAGAGAAAGAAAGCGAGAATAATTAAACAAATATAGTATAGATATTTTTTACATTTGGGACCAACATCTGCTCCCAGTTTCATTAGAATATACTGAGAGTAATGCTGAGTAATTGCTTTAACGGTAACATAAATAAAAGCAGAATTTGCCACTTGCAGTTTGATTGGTGACAATAATATGAACATTTTCAAAGTGGTGGGACCATGATATGAAAGGCAGCCAAAACAATCATTGTAGGTAGGTCTGTAACTTCCTTATTCCAGTTCTCTAGGATGTTGGTTTTAGCTGTGTTGGTCTAAGGACATTGGCAGACAAGGTTATTTCGGTAGATGTGATATCTTTTATTAGACCAACTGATTTGTTGGAAAAAAAATGTTCTTTGCAAGCTTTGGGGCACTAATACTCTTCTTCAAGCACAGGGAAAGTCTGCTGGTGTGTGTGCGCTCTCCATGGTGGAATAGAAGCCAATATGCAAAATGCAGGTCTGTGAAAATACAAATGTGTGGCAGTACACTCCATAAATGTTTTACTTGCGCTTTATAGTGGCAGAATAGAATTTTTTATGTCAGGCATGAAATATTAGCCTCTGATGATACTAGAACTGTATGATCCAATGAAACAGCATTATATTATGCTTGTATTATGTCAAGCAGCTTGTATTATGCAGCTTGTATTATGTCAAGCAGCATATAGTCATAAAGCAAAATCACAGTGTTAAAGTATAAGTTTCTTCTCAGGTGACAATACTGTCAAGGTAGTAACCTCCTAGCCTAATCAAGAGATTGTGGACATTAAAGCAAAGTTAGCGCTGCATGCTCTAGTCCCCCAAAATGCATTTCAATTTCCTGCATATATAGGAGCAAAGGAGATTGGTGGTCCTCCATGCCCAGGGCTCTAATATACTTTCCAGAGGGCTCATTAAGGTCTCAAATGTTCAAGGTGATCCTTAGTAGTCGTTACACACAGGCCTAGATGCCTGCTTGATTAAAGCCAGAGCACTCAGGACTTCATAGGCCTGCTTCTCAACTGTAAGTTTTGTGAGTACAAAAGTGATGTGCAGAATAATTAGGGCTGTTCGCTTGGTTCTGGTTTTTCAGGACAGGGGGTTTGCCTCAGAGAGCTATGTATAAGTTAAAGTAATAAAAGACCTGGTCTTTCCATGGTGCCCTGTATCACAGAACACCCACTTGAGATGGTTAGCATTTAGGTGAGTACTCCCATTGACTTCTGGGAGAGGATTTATTCCAATAAAAACAGGCTTGAAGCAAATAAAAGTATCCTGCATTCCATTTTCACTGTCCAAAATTAAAGGAAAACAAACCTAAACAGTTGAAGAGGGTAAAGGAATTAGATATTATGTCTACCTTGTAATTGTCTAAATTCTTCCAACATAGTAATATAAGAACCGATTGTTTAATTCATATAAACTACTAGAGCTGTTCAAATTATATACATTAAAATTAGGAAAACGTGACATTTGAATCTTATACATTTTGTTTTCAGTTATGGGAAATTGCTCTAATAATTGTGAAAACTTGTAAAATCTTGTTGATGTTATTCTTGGACATGATTTTTACTTTGTTTTTCAGTCAGAAGTAGATTTCTTTTGAAACAAAACCTTCAATTTTCAGAAATTCAAAAGTAAGATTATGTTTCGCCTAAGCTTAATTTTTGTGCTGAAATATACTGATTCAGCAAAAATGTCAGGAAAAAATATGGAGCTATAAAATAGCTGAAACAAAAATATGATTTTTAAATTCAGTTTGTTATTTTTGCTATTTGCATGCAATATTCATTGGAGATTTATTTTAAAATACGGACCAGATGCTCAACCGGTGTAAACTGATCTAGTTTCTATGGCTGTATGCCTTCTTATGCCACCTAAAAAGCTGATCTAGATGCTTTTAATCTATTGGGTCTGTAAAGAGAACATGTATTCTTATGTAAAATCTTGTGTGGTTAGTCATTTGTTGTAAACAGCACAACAGTGAATGTTCCAGAGTACTGCTTATTCACCTCTGCTATCTTCATGCTATCAAACTCTTTAAGCCTTATTCTTACTAGACCTGTGCAAAGCAGCTAATATTTGCTTTGGATTCAGGAGACAGTGATTCCATTCAGTGATTCAAATCGCTGTCCTGAATCAATTTGGCCAAATCTGATTTGGAGATTCGGCTGCTGCTGAATCATCCAAATCTCCAAATCACACAGGCCCCATCCCCCACCTGCTCTCCCAGCCTGACAATGGCTGCTTTGCCCACCCCAGTTCCTGGCTCTTTGGGGGAAAAAAAGCCCCTGACTCAACAGGTGCTGCCTGGCAGGGGGGCAATCCCCACTGCCCCTCACTGTCCCATGCTCATGGGGGGGCTCTGCCACCAGCACCTGCCATGGCTGCCCTGCCTACCCCAGCTCCCAGCCCTTTAAGAAAAAAAAAAAAGGCAGTGTGGGGGTGATCCCTACTGCCCCCACTGCTCTGCACGGCATGGTGAGGCTCTGCATGAGCCCCAGAAGCCTTGAGGCCACTGCAGGAGCTGGTGAGCCCAGGCATTATTTTTGTTTGTCTTTTTCTTAAAGGGCCGGGCTGGGGTCAGGTGGGGCAGCCATGGGGTGCAGGAAGAAGTGGGGGTCAGGGGGCTCATGACAGCATGAGGCAGTGGGGGGCAGCGGGGATCGCCCCCCTGCCTTGGCAGCAGCCGGTGAGTAGGGGCTCTTTTTTTAAAGCACCAGGAGCTGGGGAGGGTAGGGCAGCTATGGGGGGGGCTGGGGAAGTGGGCAGGGTTCAGGGGGCCTGGGGGAAGAGGCAGGAGATGGGGCCTGGCAGGGGTCCCCCTATGGTCCCCTGCCCCTTCCTCCAGCCCCCCTCTTCACCCCCACTTACTAGCTCAGAGTCTAAGTCTAGCTCCCTGTTGCAGTGAGCGGGGACTGCCCAAATCACCAAAGATCTCCAAATCTTTTCCAAATCAATTCAACAAGCTGCAAACCAATTCAGACCTTTTAATTGGTCCCCTGATTCAATTTGGATTCAGAGATTAGGCCACCAAATCAGGCCAAATCTCCTCCAAATCGAATCAGCACCCAAAGCTTCGCACAACCCTAATTCTTACCTCTACCATTTGTGCACTTGGGAAAGGGATGAAGGCTGGGGATGGGATGGAAAAGGGTAGGTTTAAGCCACCTTTGGTAGTCTGTGCATTCTTGGG
Organism: Caiman crocodilus; assembly: GCA_030014935.1. Classification (NCBI taxonomy): domain Eukaryota; kingdom Metazoa; phylum Chordata; order Crocodylia; family Alligatoridae; genus Caiman; species Caiman crocodilus. Next base: position 65,333,867 of record JAGPOW010000304.1, on the reverse strand, counting down.
CCATGCAAAAACTGAGTCCTTGGTATAAGCTCCGTTCCATTTTCCTGAGCCATCTTATGCACCCTGGGAAATAGTGTGTGTGTAGATGAAACGGGGTCCTAAATTGAAGTGGTGGGTTTTTTAAAAACCCACTGCTTCACCATAGGGCAAAGTACACCCCTGTGTCATGCACACAACCTGCACTTATCTGCCTCTCTGGCAGCAGGGAGAGGAGGGTGAGCGGGGTGAGCTGCCAGCCGGCGGAGCAGTCCTGTGGGGGGAGGGCTGTTGCTTCCTACTGCAGCAGTGGTGCCGCCCTCCCTCCATTGGCACCTGCCCACAGGCAGCTGGCTCGGGCAGTTCTGTGGGGCACAACAGCTGCAGAGGGAAGCACCAGGCCCCTGTGCAGCTCCAGCAGGCAGGCATGCAGGCTGTGGTGGGGGAAATAGGCTTGCTGCCTTGCTTGGGTGGAGCTTGCCTTCCTGGGCTGTTGCCAGTCTGCCTGCAGGGTTTTCTGCAGAGCCATGGAGCTGAACGGCACCTGGTGCTTCACTCTGCGGCTGTAGGGGCAGCAAACTAAAACTCCATGGAGGAGTTTCCATGGAGTTTCAATGTTTCCATTTTTACTTGCACGTACTCTTGAAGCAACAATCGCCACCTTTGCACAGCAACTGATGAAGGGAAGGGCATGCATGGCTAATCATGAGGCACTCATTTCCTCTGAGTGTCAGGCCCATACAGAGCACAGGGTGTATTCTGAAATTGCTCCACAGCAGGCCTTTTCATTGACATAGAAAGGAATTCTGCCTGCAAAATCAGTGTTAGATTTCAAGTCTTGGCTCACTTGACCTGATGAAACACAATATGCCAGACTTCCTCAAATTCCTTAGCTTATCTGCTAAAATATTTGTAGCTCACATTTTCATTTTCATTGTCATTTTCCTTCCTGTTTCTGATCCTCAGGGCTACTCCAAGCAGCCGGAAAGTAACACATAGGCTAGCACAATGTCACTATATATAATTGTGGCAGCCCCTGTATTATCAACACTGCTCTATAGTCAGATCTCAGCAGTTCCCCCTGAAGCTCCTGCTCCCTTCAGCCTCATCATATCCACTGCTAACCAGATGTACAATCCACAGACCAAATGCCAGTCATTGATGGGCTGTGTACACATTACTCATAGCCACTTTCTGCACAGAATTCTCATAGACACATAAACCCGATGTGGTGGAATAGTTGCAAACTTCCATTCTAATCTACTTAGCTTCCTTGATATAATTTATGCATCCTTTAAAGCATATACATCAATCTGTAGGGACCACAATGTATAGGAACCATCTATCAAGCCTCCCCTGTCCTGTTGAGACACCAGTCATCCCAAAACTTCACATTAAAGCTAAATTAATTGTTTTAACTTTCCCAAGCATGGGGACTTTGCAGCTCTGAAAGACTGTTGCACTGGAATTCCTGCTAATCCACTTCACTTAAAAACCTATGGCAATGCACATGGTAGCAGGTACATCTTATATGCAGTTTTATTTCTGAGGATAGCAAGGATCAACATGACCAAAACTAAGTTGTCCTATCTCTCCTCATAAATGAAGATAAATGACATCATAAACATCAGACATCATGTGTCATGTATATTATAAATAATAGCTGGTACTAAGGGTAATAACTTAATTTTAAAGACACACATACACACACAAAACTATATACCTACATCTCTGTCTTCTGTCATATTTGATCATCTTACTAATTAAAAGGAACCTACTGGTACTATTTTTAGCCATGCAGTCTCAGCCTAGCTGTTTAAGCCACTGTACTTTCCCATCTGCTTTAGAAATGATTTAATAATCAGATAGACAGAAGCTTAGTTTTCATAAGCTGGGATCATCCTTCAGGGCCAGGAGTAAAAGGAAAATGTATTTTAATGAGTACATTGAGAGAAACCATTGCTGCTTTTACATTACGGTGAAAGCCACTGACTGTGCCTATCTTATTGCTGTTGGCCATTTACACAATGTTTCTAACATTTAATAACAGAAAAAAGCAGCTGGTGAGTCCCTTGTTGCATGCTATAGCATCTTGAATCTTCCCATTATTGTTAAAGATCAGCAGTAGTTATTATCCCTGACAATACTGGGCCTGCAACCAAGAATTGCACCCTTTGCAGGTGACTGGAATGGCTCGAGCCCCAAAGTTCAGACCTGAGTGCAAATTTCCCCAATGTTGTAACATTCCAGGCAGCTGTCATCATGAAAACAGTGGACAAACTGGCAATACGCAGTGCATGAGCAGTACAGTTCAATCCTGCCTGATCTTTTATACAAGCAAAAAAGAACACATGCAGTTACAGTAGCTAGGTTTTCTTCTAAATGATCAGGACTATCAATCTTCATGCTTCAAAACCTAATGAAGTAACTCACCAGTTATGAGCAGAAAGGAATTCAAACCTGTGTTGTAGTACTGTTTATGTCAGATGTTTGTAACTACTTCTAGTTTATCTGACAATAGCTACTGGATTAAATAGACCAGGTGTTAGAAACAGTTTACAGCAGGGCCCAGAACAACAGAGGGCATGTCCAAAATGGGAGGGAGAGGCAATAGGACAGTTACTACTTGTTTGTCCCCACTACCCAGCTGTGGTGTGGTGCAGTGGGGTGAAAGCCCCCCTCCAAGCAGAGCCTTTTTTGTCCAACTACAGCCTGGCATGGGCAGAGCTCCCCTTCTGCAAGAGCCCTCAGTGCCCAACTGCAGCATGGGGCCAGCAGAGCTCCTCCTCCAACTGAGACCCTAAGCACCAGACTGCAACATGGTACAGAGAGGGCTCCCTCTCTGCTGAAGCCCCAGATGCTTATGAACTTTAGGTTTTCTCATGAAATAAGTGATTAGACCTACTGAGGAGAGTAGTTCTTGTGCATGTCTATTTTGCTGAATGAATATTGCTATTGATGCCTGTACACCCAAAGAGAAGCAAAAATGTGCAGCTAGTAAAATTCCCTGTGAAATGTCAGCAGAAGTAGTGGTGGTGCCTGTCAAACAGCAGCCAAGGGTCTCTGTCACACAGCACTACAGAAAATGTAGCAGCTGACTGCAAGTCATCAGGGTGGGAAGTTCTTAGGCCTGGGCATAATTTATGTAGGTAGCATTATATACACAACCCTTAAAGAACTAGAAAAAGTGAGTGTGTGAATATTTAGGCTGTGTGTAGCACTCGAAAAAATGGTGGATCTACCACAAAAGAGTTCCTGTTTCAAGCAGGAACTTCTTTGCATTGCTGCCTTTTATAGTGCCATGCATAACATGTGCACAGCTATGTTTAGCGCTATCGGGGGGGTCTCTCATACCCCCAGGATCCTAGAGTGCTCTGCTCCCCCTCTGTCCCTTCAAGGTGGATGGCTCCTTAACAACCCATGGTGAGTAGAGTTGAAGTCCTGCTCCCCACAACTGCTCTATGCTGTTAAGCCACATCTCCCTTTTCATGAGCCTGTATCTGCTACTTCCCCCTATCACCATTTGGCTGGATAGCTCACCTTTGAAGTACTCTCACCAGTGGGCTATGCTCATGTACATGCCCCCACAGTGCTCTATTTTTTTAGTGTTACAAAGTTTTGTAGCACTACCAATGAGTATGGCTATGGACAGACATTACACATAAACCGGTTTAAGTGATCAGAAACTGGTTTAGATCTGTAACAGAACAGATGTTCAGTGCACATAAACCAGTTTGAAAATGGCTGAATCTGGTTTGAGATAAACCTGGTTGAATGTAGTATCAGATTTAACTGATTTGGCTCAAACCAGTTTATGCAATGTCTGTCCCAGACCCCTCCCTAGTTTAACTTAAACCAGAATCTCCCAACATCCCAGATGCTTCATGTCCAAGGCCATAGTTTCATACTTCTGGCTAAAATACAGATCATGTTTTAAAGGGAAACTATTAAAATCTATAGACAACACCTCATGCATTCTCTTCCTTGCTTCTCCCAGTACCAATGCAGGACAATTTATGTGCAAGTTAGTGTCATTTGCACTGCATCCAAACAGGTGTGGCCATGTGGTATTTGGCACTGCAGACACATCTTTGGGGCCAAATACCTCACATTCATCTGTTCTCTGTGCTGCAATGGTCAAAAAAAAACCTGCACAAAAAAAGGTGGCCAAGCTTTGAGTGGCAGACCACAGCTGCAGCCCCAGGAGGCCCCCAGAGTCCCATTGAAGGCTGCTAGGGCCAGTCCAGTACCAGCAGACAAGATGTGCCAATGCTTCTTGTCCCCAGGGAAACAAATTTCCACACTCATGTTGACACAGCCATATAGGGTATTTCGCAGCTGCCTGCAGGCTATACATACACATATATGTAAAGTGTAGGTTAGACTATGATTCCTGTAACTAGCATGTGTGCAGTATAGTAAGACTTAAGGTGAAATGGCATTTAGACATTATTTTGAGTGAATGAACGAGTGCAAGGAGACTCGCAGAACCAGGGCTGGTTCATTTGTTCTTAAAATCAACAAGGTAGAAGTCATAGAGCATCAAAAAGAGATGAGTTAGGGTCAAGGGATCAGGTTCAGAGAGGCAAGGAAGCTTTTCCAGACAGTGCTTTCAGACCAATGTGGAAAGAGAATAAGGGAGCATGAAGCTATAGGTAGGCCTTAGAAATATGAGGTTAGAAAGTTCATTTGATGAAGCTGAAAAGACACTTGGAAACAAAGGGGGAGAGAGAGAAGGCAGATAAACTAAGAGGGGAAATTTTATACTGTACAGCAAGCCATTTAGTATATCTAAGAAAATAAGGCTGTTCCAATTTCTAGGTAAAACAGACCCTTCAGGACAGAACCAACGTGATAAAAATGAGAGGATATAAACTCTGGAAATGTTGCCAATCCTAGTATTTAGGTTGTCAGTATCTGTGAGGACTCGTGTTCTTTTCCGTACTTGAGTCGAGTGGGTGGTATTCTAGATGCCTTCATGGAACAAGACAGCCATTGTCCCATCTGATCGTATTTCAATTCCTTCTGTTCCTCCTGCAGAAATGACTTTTTCAGGATTGGCTATGACACATTACCTTGTTGCAGTTGCAAAAATTCTCCTTCATGTGTCATGAAGAAGACTGTTTGCTATTGTGGGTGGTAGTGCTTTTTCTCACCTAGCCTTCCTGCACACAGGTCTTTTATAACAGCACTGAGTCAAATTATCTTTGACTTAGAAGCTTGTTAGACATTAGTATTGGTTTGTGTGTGAGGAAGGGTTTTCTCCATCATCCCGTAAGTGTCTATGCTATGACTCTACTTATTATTTTGTGGCGTGCTGACAGTGCTAACTGTGAAACCCTTGAATCCTCTAGAATTTTTACTTTGTATATTACTTTATGATTTTATTGAGCTTTATGCTAAATGATTTTACAGGGAAGATGTGGTATGTAGGCACACCAAAGAGAACGCCAGGAAAACTGACTGATAAATTGCAGATTCCTGTGGAATCCTCTCACGAGCGTATTGCAGTAAACAATGTAATATTATTATACTGCTACTCAATGTGTTGTACAACAGCTCAGGTTTTTTTTTAAATCTGACCAAAATTTTCTAATAAGAGGTAATCCTTCTTGATTAATTAAACAGACCTATGGCATATTTTCAACCAAGTACAAACAGGAACTTCATCTAGTTTCACTTGTTCATTTCTATTTTATTTATTTCCTCCATTTTTTTGTAGATTTAATGTTTGGCTAGCTTTTGTCAATAGGAGTATTCTTGCTTAACTAGAATAGGCTCTCTCTGTTCTTATAGATCTCAATATCCATATTGGCACCATATCTAGCATTTCTAATCTCATGATCTGAGATATTGTGACCTGGATGGACCATTCTTAAGGATGAAAGCATATTTCATTGTAGCTAGCCATATATAGAAATGGTTGCCAATTAGAGCCAATTAAGATGACTATTTTTTAACTTAGTTACCTGTCTGCTAGGGGCTAAACTTAGATCATCAACACATTTCATATAGGCCACTAAGCAAAATCAGGTTAGAACTTTTGTTACCTAGGTAAGATTTGAGTTGTCAGCCTAGAGGATCAAATCAGTCAATAGCTTATTACAACTTCACCGATCAATGCAGTTCACTTGAAGCTAAGAATTTTTAAACATCCTGTGAGCAATATACAGGCCAGGCTAGAAACGCTGAGGCTTTGGTAACACTAAGACTGTGTAGCAGTTCAAAGCCCCTGTAAAGTTCCTGAGGCGTCTCCCTTCATGGAAGGTGTAGAGCCACTTTAGTGGCTTTATACCATCCTTTTACTTGGGCCCATGTGTCCTGAGTGGAATAGAAAAAAGGGCGCACAATGAGCCACAACAATATACCCTACCTATACACAATGGTTGTTGGAAGCCATGGGTAATTTGAGACAACTCTGAGGCTGTTCTAATTTATTGCAAGAATGGCACTGGCCCCAGGACTGAAGAAGGTGAAGGAGGGTGCTTGTATTTTCTTTTTAGTAGTGGACTGTAGAAAGCCATTTTAAGGCAAAATATGTTTTCTTCATTTTTAACAGTGCACAATACATGGAGATTAGACTCTTAATTGTTTGAAGGATTGTTGGGAATTATGGTAGTAGTAGCTCCCTTTCCCACTCCCCAAAAAAGTGAACACAAAGCTGCTTTAAGTTTATTTGCATACAAAAATCCTATTGACAAAAATGTTGCAAAAGCTGACACAGGTAAATCATGATTACTTTAGTGAACAATATCCCTGTGATGATGATGATGATGATACTAGACTACAGGCTAGCTGACTATAGGATTTTTTGCTATCTTTGTTAAATATTCACTGTGTTAGCCTCAGCTGCTGTCAGTAGCAGCTGATGATATATGAAAACAGGTAGGCAAATTTGAAATATAAAAGTGAATGGAGAGCCAGTTTTCTGCAATAGACAGAGAGAAGAATATACAATGTCTGATTCCAGCTAGAGAAGCACTGCCTGCCCTGAGGGGGTCTCCACTGACTACGGATAACTGACTCATATGACTGTAATTGCACCACAAAATGACACTGTGAACCCCCATGAATTAGTGAAATCTAAAAACCTTAAATTCTAGTCTATGCCAGGCATGGAATACCACTCTTCTGCTGTTCCCACCCAAGACTTCCTTGCCCCTGCCTGTTATCCCTACGCAAAATATTTATCTACTCCTTGCTCTACCACCTTCCTTTTAGCCCTTTTATTACTTCTTCCCCATTTACTCCACCCCTAGCCCCTGCCCACTGCTGGTGCTTCATTCCCCTTTGTTTATTATGTATGCTTACTTGGCTCAAAGTGGCTCAAATTTCACATCATAACCCAACAGCCCAGTTCCAACTAATCTAGTCTCATAATTCATAAGTATGGTGTCACATGTGTGAGAAGTGTTGATGGGATTTTACATTTACAGGTGATTTATGTGGTAATTTACATACACTTGCAATTTGATATACTCTAAGTATTTATTAAGCATACATTATGAAAGGTGGCCTCTGGTTGGCTGGTGAGTAGCTACCTAGTATACTCACATATGTCAGGGCTCTTTTTTAACCTGATCCCATATCTATCAGTGCCCCATTACTTCCCCAATGCCAGACAATCAGATAAATCAGATGCATTCTGTGAGGACATAGAAAATATTTACCACTTGCAATATGAGATAACAAATATGTGACCAGATTAAAATTGAAAGTGGAAAGCACCAGTACTAGTGATCAGAGAATTAAATCCCACAAAGTGCAGCAAGCATAAAGGGACAGTATCCCAAACCGCTGGTAAAGGGGATACCATGAACTATTAACTCAGGGGACAAGACACAGATATACTGCATGAAGCCAGCTACTGGGAAATGAAATGATTTTATCCTAAGGAGTGCTTTACTGATAAAAAGTTTGCCCACTGAACATATTTTTTTTATATTAAAAATTGCTTTATGAGACGTGGCTTTACCAGAAAAGGGTACTTGCACTACCTCAATGGTGAAAAGCATCAGAATGGCCCCAGACTGTGAGAAAACTCAGTGTACAGTCACAGCTTCTCTTCTGCCCATTCTAATGTGTACAGCAATTGGTTGATATCTAACACAGTGAAGAACAATAAAAACATTGTGTGCACTGCACGTACTGAATATATATTGCATGCTTAAGTATATTGCATCTCTTCCTGGTATCTATATAGTACTGCATCTATATGATGGATATGCTATATGGGCTTTCACTGCATGCTTTCTGTATTGTAAAAACATGCTGCACGTATTGCATATTAGCTGCATACTCTATTCTATTTCAAGGGCTCCTTTAAAAGATAAGTATTCATAGTTTCTACTGGATAAGTTATTCTTCACTTCCCTTCCTAAAAACACTGTTGTGTAGTGTTGCTGGCGCAGAATGGCTGCCGCGTTACACCCCAGAGGTCGCTACATTCCAGCGGTGGGTGAGTGATCCCTACATATACAGTTTGTAAAGTGCTTTGGGATCCTTTTGGATGAAAGGCGCTATATAAAATGTAAGGTATAATTATTATTCATTCATTGTTTTCTATTTCAGCCACACACAAACTCTGAGAGATTAAATATTAATATATTTTAAGAAGAGATTGCATTCTAGCTGCCAAAGTCAGGTACAGATTTTGAGCACCCACAAGGTGAAAGGTGCTCAGGGCTTTTGGTCAGGCACAGTACTTATTTCAGTTTAGTCTCTTCTAAACTTTATTTTCCAAACAGGTGTAATATCTCAGTGGCATAAGCAAGTGAACTTTGACATCATCAGCTTCTACTTTCCTCTTAACATTCAAGATATTCATGCAGCTAGTCCCCAGTTCCACTAAAGGGGGTTTAACAGATAAAGTCCAATGTGTAGGAAGAGAAAATAAAATCCCAGGTTGCCTTGGAACTCAAGCAGCTGCTTTCTCCTGAAGCATTAATAGGACACACCCAGACAGGGGATTGAATGTTAGCTTAACAATTTAGGAAATGAATAGAACGGAGTTCTATTCTCAAAATGTCTGTGGAAAACTGTAACATTTTAAAACCGAATGGATGTCTCAAAAAATATTATTTCAGGAGATCTAACGTGGTGTTTCTGAAACCAAACACAGTGCAGAGAACTTGGTCCCTCCTAAGTTTAATTAGAATACCATATTTCCTTGCATACCACGCCCCCCCAAATAAGACATGCAGCTTTTTTTTGAGAAGGCAGAATTAAGAAAAAAAGACGTTTATGTATGCATGAATAGAGCAGGGACAGAGTCTAATCTTATGTTCACTCATCCTCCCTATCCTGCTTAACCAAGAGCTGAAACTCTGCTGCTGAATACTGATCTCCGCAGGTGGAGCTACAGTTTTGAAAAAAAGTTAAAATAGTCTGCAAGGCTGTGAAATAGGAAAAGAGAGACCAAGAGTAGTTAAGGCAGCAAAATTTCAGATGGAAGTTTAGTTAGATTAGTGGAACATCAAGACCATTTAAAAGGCGAGGCAATCATTAACATTTATAGAGTAATGAACAATGAACCATTAAGTCAACTGATTCACTCAGCTGCTTAAGTAGAAATGCCACTGCTGCTGGGAGCAGAAATCAAAGCTGGACCACGTATCAAAGTCAGGTGTTTGTATTTCAGATAGGAAGTCAGCTTCCCCACTTAGGAAACACACCCTAATTATGGGATGCTGATTTTGGGGGAAAGCTGTGTAGGTATGTGATTAAATATGGTAATTATTATCCATTTCATGGCTGCTTTTACTTAAATAGGACAAGTTGTAATTGTTGATTAACAATAGGAGCTGGGCAATCTGAGATGCCAGGTGAGCCAAGAATCTGCAGTCCCAGCCCCATGACACTCTGCATAGTGCTCCCCATCCTCCCCCACCAGCAACCTGACCTGATGAAGTCCATCCCAAGATTTCCCGGTTCCAGCTCCATGTTACAAACTTGGGATCCAAGTTTGAGAGTCCAAGTTTAAGCTAGAATATATGGGGCTTCCAGATACCATACTGAGAAGCCAAGGGCTGAGCCAAAGTTAGAGCCAATGTCTCCAAAACTTTCAGACTCCCAACTGTTTCTCACAGAGTGGTAAGTCATGGGTCCCAGCCCTTCAGGGCATACCATATAGGGACACCCTGAAGGTCAGGCTTCCCAGACAAGTTTCCAATGCAAAGTTCCACTGAAATTAACTGCCCGTGATACTAGTGCAAGATTTGATGTAGCAGAATTGATTTTCAGAATAACTATTGTCCCCTAATAGTGGACCAGACAACTGGTACATCTTGCATGGCAATTGCTAAAGATATTTTGCATATCCTGCTTAGTGTCTTTATCAGGAATTCTCTCTTCCTGTAACTGTCTTTCCCTACAAGACACATGTGCTTTAATACACAGTATCTTTCCAAGCTGGCATGACCCAGTAGCTAGCAGTATGGTTCCACTGACAGGATTAGGGGAAACCAAGCTTAGCTAGGATTCAAAGAGCTAAGTTAACTGGACTGCAACCAGAGAACTAAGGATCTTAAGCATTTAGAGGCAGATTCTCCTGCCACTTGGCTGGAGAAACTCTCAGCTTATATAAGGTTTCTGCACAAACTGTCCCATCCTAGCTTTGGGGGCAGGGCTGATCTAATCTATCCTGAGCCAGTGGAGGCTCGGCATATAGTCCCTTAGGACCATACTGTAGTGTAGAAAATTAAAAAGCAGACCCTAGGCCAACTCTAACTGGTGCCAGAGGGTAGTTTGCATAATTAAAGAGCCATAGCTGCTCCCTTACATTATGGGACCGTGGATCTTTAGGAGTAGGACATTTTTACTGCACTTTAGTCTAGTAGAGTATGCCTTGCAGGTGAACACTTTAAGTGTAAGGAATTTTCAGCAAACCAAAGATACAGCAGGGATGGATAATGTTGACTTTAATTCAACCTAGCATGTCCCCTTAGAGCTATAACCAGAAACAGAAGAAACAGAGCAATAACAAATACCCAAACTAGCTGATTTTGGAGAAGACTAGACCACAACAACTTAGACTAAATAGGCAGTGGTCATATACAGTAATTTAGTGACACATACCAGATAGGAGTGCTAGTTTGCAGTAATCCCCTTAAGAATCCAGTGATAAAGAACAAGTGGGTATGGCTGGAAATAAAATGAGCAACAATTTTGCACACCCGCTATTGAAAGTCATGTTACACATCCAGTATCCATTTGGTATAATAAGGCGTGATTTTGGAGGTATTGTCTCTTACTTTGATGTCTACTAATTTAAATGAAATTTTGGTTTTTCTTTCATTTTTATGTTGATGTTTCTGCATTGACTTTGTGTTCAACTAAGTTATTTTTTCCTTCATTGATATTGCTTTTTAACCCCTTTTCATATTTGTTAACTTCTGTTACTTACATTTGCTATGTATCTTTTTGTGAAAAAAAAATCTAATAAAAAGAAAATTAAAAATGAAGCAAAGTAAAATTACCCTGACATCTACAGTGAAATATAACAAAGACAAGATGGGCAGGACTGGAAGCTCTGTGTCTCTGGAAAATTACTTACTTCAGGAACAGTCTGAGAGGTGGCAACACTGTTTTCTGATACCAGGCAGATATGTCTTAGTTAAGACCTGGTTCAGTACAAGAGCTCAGGATTGCCCATCATACAAGGAACCACAAATTCAAACCTAAACTGATAGCTGACTGAAGTGCCATTTGTTTCCTCCCCTCAGAAGAAAGATGTACACATCCCAGATGTCAGCCTTCTTGTGTGGGTGGAATGAAGCTGAGAAGCATTATCACCTCGGAGAAGACCATTCTCTGAGAAACTGATGTTTCTGGTTTGCATTGGGAGGAAGTAGATGAAACTGATTTAAAAAACATGGGTAAATGCAGGCGGGGGTGAAAGGAACTCAATCCTGAGATAGCACTAGAAATCCAACCTTGATATAGAAGGAGGTTGGTGGAGACTGTGGAAATAAACTCTTGTAGTGTTCAGATCCTTTGTTCTGTGTTAATCTGGCAAATGGGAGCCCATTTTCTGAACTCTGGAGCCCTGTGCACCCTCTCTCATTCTTCCCACAACCACAAAATTGCCCATAGGACTGATCCTGCTCAAGTAAGTAACTGATAAGAGTGCATGGTGGTTGTTGATTATTGCATGCTTATGTTGGTTAATGTCTGCATGACAAAGAAAAAGATTGAGCTCTGTGCTGGCCTGAGCACATTAACATAGTGTGAAACCACAAATATGAGACATAACGGCTTTTTTTTTTAAGATGAGTTCAGAACCTCCTTCCAGGCTCTCAGCTCTAAGAATTACTGGCTTGGTTGCATACTTTGTTAGCAAAGAGCAAGATCAAGAGAAGAACACAGCACACAAACATGCAAAAACCCATGCTGTTCTCTTTTCATGTAGACAGTCTGATGTTGTTTCCTCTCATTTGATTCCTTGCCCGTCCAAGGCAGTTTGGTTAAATTGCTGTATTCCACTTAATTAACAAATGAATGTAAGTAGAATTTTAAATTTCAGTTCAGCAGATCTCAACCAAGGCCCAGCCACAGAAGATGTAAAACATTTCATGAGATACTTCAATAGACTTCAACAAGAAGTGAAGCTGCTTAGCACCTCGCAAGGTTGAGCCTCTACATGGCATAGCTGATCCAACTGTAAAAGGAACTGTAGAGTCAAGAGTCAGACCCTGAATATAAATTGTGAATGTTCTTGAAAGCTTTCCTGAAAATCTCCTCAGGGTTACTCTGCCTTCAAATCACACACTGTTTCACCATTAGTACCATAATCTGTTTTTTTTTTACGACACCAGAACAACTGCTAGCTAGAGATAAATTTCAGAGATAACAAACTCACGCTGCTGCGGAAGCAGAGCTGAGTACTACTTTTATCCTTTTGCAATGGACGTGGTGGGTTAGATTGGCTCTTAAAATCTACAGGAAAGTACAGTTGTTTAGAGCTAAAAAGGGAACTTGCACCTTTTTCTGTCCAGGCCTCTACACATGCATGCTAATACTGCAACATGATGTTTGAGTTACAACAGCTGTTGCCATCATAAGAACAGCTTCTAGAAGATTTCTTTTTAAAGTTTCAGCCCTTGTTAAAAATTTATAGACAGGTCCCTGTCTATTTTGAACTTAAGTGGATCAGCATATGTGTATGATAGAGTGAAGTGTGTGGGTATGTGCGGGGGCGTGGCGGGGGGGTGAGCACACACACACGCACATGCTGCCTAAAACCAGCCAGGATTGAATAATTTTCTCCTGGAAATATACCATGATTGACTAACTTCTTCTTTGGTGGGTTGAAGTGAGGTAGGAATGTGTGAGAAGTGATACAATTTGCAGGGAAAAAAAAACTATACTTTGTTTGGAATCTTTAGCAAGGAAGTGCAGATCCATAGTGCCAGACTTTGCCACCCTGTCCACACGAAGAGTCATACCCTGCACTCCTCACTGAGTTAAAGATCACACCGAGCGAATTTGGGCTAAGTAAGGACTGTGTGATTTTATTGAAAATATCCTTTGGAGCATTTATCATACCTAATTGGAATCATTTTAACCGTATCTGGCCGCCAAAAAAAAGTCTTGCTTTTGACTGCCTTTCATTTTTACGCTGGACAAGGCTCAGAAAGAGCATATGATACTGCTTGATCAACTCAACATAAACCCATACTAGTGGACACCTTTTCCATAAATCTTGAATATTTATCTTGACACGAACAGTCACTACATGGACACGTAACAGAATTTATGTGAGCGCTCAGCTTTTGGAATCCCATTCATCAGTGGAGCTCGGTGACATCTCCAAGTGAGGCGATGAAACTGACCCATAAGGATGAACTCCATGAATTTGCAGCCAAATGTAAGAAGCACATTGCAGTTAAGTCGCAGCAGGGTGTGCACTGCCCACCTCTGCCTGTCCTGAGGAGCCCCTTTTGTGTCGGGGATACACAAGTGATTACAACACAAAACAAAAATGATTGTGCTAAACACACACCGAGCCCATTTTTGCACATCTGGCCATAAGCTACATTCCACAAACAGAGAAAGGTGGATTTGGAAGGAAGGTTCTGACATAATGCAGGAATAATTTGCTTTGCCAGGTGCTGAGCCACAAAGGAGTTGCCTGGTAATATATGTTTTATATCTGTCAGCTAACTCCAAATGCAAAACGCAGCAGTCAGGAACATGACATGGATGTGTGACTTTCCCCAGAGGACTTTGGGACAATAAAACAATGAAGGAACTAAAAAGGAAACAAGTAGTATAGGCCAGGCCCTCAGCTGGTGCAGATCACCATGAAGAGGGTAGAATCATGCTGATTTACCATGGAGTTGTACTGAAGATTTGGCCCAGTATTTTGGCCCGTGAGAGATTATATTTTGGTTCCCTGTTGTTCATATTCAATGCAGGAATTTTGTAGAATGGAATTCTAGAATTTCTAGAATTGAAAGGGAGGAAAAAGGTTTGTTATGAACAGCGAAGTCAAAATACCCCCCAGGATATTAATAATCCCCTATCCTTTATAGATGTTCAAACCCAGAACCAAATGTTATGGCTGACCCCCTATCTCTGCCTTGAGATAAACCAAAGCTGCACACCTGAACACTTTTGAATTTTAGTACCATTCTCTTTCAGATCAGAAATTTTCATTTAGGGCTCAGGCAGAAGTGACAACTTTCACCCAATGTGGCCACAGAAAGCAGTTTATAGCTGTGACCAAACACAAGCAAGCAGTGGCAAACAGCTTCAAAACTGGCTGATTGGGTGAAAATCTGACCCCTCATTGCAAAACAGAGCATCTTCTGTAACTTCTGTCTACACAGCTTGCTAGCCTCAGGCTGTTTTCAGAATTGGAGGGGGGAAAGGGAGCGGAGGAAGTTTGGTTCAGATGTTTTTCATCCCCCATTTCGAGGATGAGGGTGGGTGTATTGGAGGCCGTCCCCTACCCCAAGGTGTGGAGACTCCAATTCACCCACTCAACCCTCCAGAGTTGGCTGGAGAACCCCTAGAACAAGCTCCCTCTGCTCCCCTTCCTCCCTCCCATTCTGAAACATGGACAGGCTTGGAAAGAGGAGGGTCCATTGCAAGGGGAAGCTAGCTTCAGGCTCCAGCCTTATCCAGACTTATCTTCCCATTCCATGCCTGGTGCCTGATAAGCCTATATTCAATTCCTGGCTTGGCTAGAGACTTCTTGGGTGGATCTACACATGAAATTAGTATACCTGAATAAACCCCAGTGCAGTTCTTGCCAGAGTTTATTGCTCCTGGGCGTAGCATCTTTGTGTGTGCCCAGAACTGTGGCATGTTGAACTAGGGTGGCACAGACTGGGCTGGCAGATGGCCCTGGGGGTCAGCCTGCCAGCTGGAAGCTGTTCCCTCTGGCTCAGTGTGCCATAGAGGGGCTGGCAGGGGCATGAGAGTGCATCAGTGCAGGGCTAGCTGGCAGGCAGCCCCCACACTGTAGCACCCTCATACCCAGCCAGCCGTGATCACAGTCTACATGTGCACTGTGGAGGAGTAAAAAGAAGCATAAAATCAGAGAAAGTTAGGGTCAAAAGGGACTTCAGGAGGTAATCTAGTCCAACCCCCTGCTCAGACCAGGACCATCCGCAACTAGATCATCCCAGCCAAAGCTTTGTTTAGCCGTGTTTCCAAAACCTCCAAAGATGGAGCTTCCACCACCACTCTGGGTAAACTGTTCCAGTGTTTTACTACCCTCTTAGTGAGAAAATACTTCCTAATATCTAACCTAAACTTCCCTTGCTGCAACTTGAGACCATTGCTCCTTGTTCTGTCATCTGCCACCACTGAGAACAATCTAGCTCCATCCTCTTTTGAACACCGCTTCAGATAGTTGAAGGCTGCTATTAAATCCCCGCTCCGTCTTGTCCTCTCTAGACTAAATAATCCCAGTTCCCTCAGTCTTTCCTCATAAGTCATGTCCCACAGCCCCCTCACCATTTTTGTTCATAGATTCATAGATTGTAAGGGGCAAGAAGGGACCTTCCAAGATTGGGTCCAGCCCCACTGCATTAGGCAGGAAAGACAACTGGGATCAGGTGACCTCAGTGAGGTGACCATCCAGTCTCCTCTTGAAGATTTCCAGGGTAGGTGATTGCACCACCTCTGGAAGGAGCTTAGCCCACACGCCAACTGTGAAGAAGTTTTTCTAGCATTAAGCCTGAAATAGTCTTCTAGGAGTTTGTGGCCATTACTCCTGGCTTTCCCCAAGAGTGTCCTGGTAAACAGTTGTTCGCCGAGCCCTTGATGTATTCCCCTGATGTAACAGTAGCTGCTACCACTTCCCCTCTCAGCCTTTGGTCATCGGTGAACTTGACCAGTGAGGTCCTCATACCCACATCCTAATCATTGATAAAGATATTGAAAAGCACTGGACCAAGCATGGACCCCGAAGGACGCCACTGGCCACTTCTCACCAGAACAACATAGATCCATTCACTAGAACTGTCTAGGTCCCACCCTGTAGCCAGCTTCCTACCCACCTAACTAACAAGCAGTTAAGCCCGCAATCCTCCAATATTCCCATGAGAACATCGTGGGATACTAGATCAAAGGCCTTTTGTTACCCTCCACTGGACTCTTTCCAATTCGGCCACATCCTTTGTGTAGTGGGATGCCCAACTATTCTACAGAGTTAATTAGTTTATGCCAGTCTAATAGCACCACACATGTAGACAGTGATGCTTTACTAAGGAGGTAATTATTAAACTTGGCAGTAAAGCACACATGTAGATCCACCCCTTACCCCCACATGTGGATTTGGACAAGTCACTGAATCAAACCGTAACTTGCCACAGGGGTGTGAGGAAGATAAATCTGTCGATAAGCTCTAAGGATCTGAGCCATTAGGCTATTGAGCTATCAGATTAACAGGTGCAAGCCATTTTACAGATATGACAATTCAAAGGATAGTTCCAGTCAATTGTCATGTTAAGAATGAACGTTGGAAAGGTACTCTGAGATACCCAAACAAATGAATAACAAGTATTTTTGGTGATGGAAAGAGAATCTAAGGGTACAGACAGAAGTGTAGCACCCTGCTGTAACTGAGAACACTTTGCAGGAAGTGTTCTGAGTTACAACCATCTTTTTTGCCCATAAAAGGTTAGAGCTATTGCTGAAAAACACTGCCAATGGAAGGAACCACCTCTTATCAACAAGCCCAGGCTGTGATTACATCAAAGGTCATCAAAAGCTAACCTCTGCTAGTGATTTACCAGCATCTGGTCGTCTTCTTTTGTGTCAGTTATCAACTTCCAAATCTATGAGCCACTGTCTGGTATTATCACTCAATATCCAGATTCCATCTACCCGTTCTGGGCATTTGTAGAGATTGCAGCTTTTGATTAAATGCTATGCTGTTTATTGGATTCTGCACTCACACAGGGGACTATCCAAGGTGTTCATCTTGTGAAGGGTTGTTTTGAAGTAACCATATCTAGCTCTCAGTCTGTTCATCTTGGCCCACACTTCTCTGTCAAAGTCATACTCCAGTGGGGGACTTGTTTGGTGTTGGTAAAAAAAACTGTAGAAATAGGTCTGACCTTTCCCAGTTGTGGGCCCACTCTTTTGCTGCCTGTAGGTTTGCTTCAGTATTCCTAATCTCTTCCAGGAGCTTCTGGGCTTCATGTAGAAATGGTTTACAACTTTTAAGTTGCTTAAGCTTCCATCTGCTTGAGTCTTTAGTTTGCAGTTGATAGAGCAAGTGATTTTCATCATATCTTGCCTCTATTGTCAGTAATGATGTTAGGGTAGGGTCTGTCTTCTATGTCACTTGGTCTAATACCCAAGAATACAGGAAGTACATATGTTTGTGTGTAAGTTGTGCACCAGTTATGAGTCTCAGCACATTGTTAAGTACAGTGTCAAGCATTTTAGTATGACAACTTCTGGACCATGCAGGAGCACAATATTCTGTTGTAGCATACAATATTGCAAGTGCGGTGGTTCTGAGCACTTTGAAGTTGGCACTCCGTATCATGCTGGCTAAACATCTTAAGGGAATTACCCATGTAGAGACTTTACTACAGACCTTCTAAGTGTGGTGTTAGGTGAGAGAACAGTTTAATGCGACTCCTAGGTAGGTTGGGGTATGCTCATAGGTAAGGATGTGGTTGCCTATGCTGATATTCAGCATGCTCTGGGCTTGACAATTATCCAGGCGGAAGAATAATGATACTGATTTATTGATGTTCAACTTTAAGTGCCACTTGTGGAGTCAGTGATGAGATCCATGACAGTACTCAGTGCCTTTTTCAGTTCTGACGTGTATTTCTTGGGCTACTATGGCAACATTGTCAACATTAATGTATTGTTTAGGTGTTGTATGCGAGAAGTCTGAGATCTATACATTGAAAAGTACTGATGCTAACACTGACCCCTGGAGGACTCCATTCTTCAGGGTTCCTTGTCTGGAAGTGAGTTTGATTGATCTTCTGGCTATCATGTTCATGATGACAGCGCATAGCTTGCAGTCAGGCATCATGGAGTGCAATTTATATTTGAGGCCTTGATGCCACAGCAGTGTCATAGGTGACTAAAATCAATAAAGACCATGCCTGTTTTCTGCCTCATTTCAAATCTGTTTTTTATGTTGGATATAAGTAATGTAACTTGGTCAGTGGTACACTGCTTTTTCTGAAAGCCAGCTTTTTCTTTTGGGAGCTAGGGATCGATGATGTTCTCTGTTCTATTCAGGATGATGCTCTGCATTACATGAGTTTGCATGCAACCTAGAATAGTGAGATAGGTCAATAGCTCTTTGGTTCCTCTGGTAGTTTATTGAATTTCAGGATAGCACTGATATCAGTTTTTTCTCTACATTTTTGGAAGTCTGTTACTTTCTAGGCATTTATACATAAATTTCTGGAGCCATCTTTTCACTGTGGCTCCAAGCTTGATAACATAGCCTGGAAATATGTTATCTGAACCAGCAGCCTTGCCAGTCTTGATCGCTTTAATAGCTGTGTCAAACTCATTGTCAGAGATGCGGGCAGTTAAATTAAGATTGGTGGTGGCTGAGCTAAGTTGTTCATGAGTCAGATTTTTTAATCATTTCTCCATGTTGCTTGAGTACTGGCTGTTGTTGCACAGTGTTTTTGTGATGGAGTTTGCTGACACAGGGCAATGTCTTTTTTTTATGCCTTCGCCTGTAAGACGGTTAATGGTGCACCATGCTTGTCTACTCAAGTGATTCATACCCAGTCCTATAGTCTCTGAGTCTACTCCAGTGGGTCGTATGCAGTCTCTATGTTCACATCCATCTTTTCCTCTCCTTGAAGATAGGCACCACTAACTTTGCTGTCAGTTTCTCTTTGATCTGCCTGGCATTGGCAACAGCAGTCTCCTCCTCCTTCTGATTTAAACAAGGACACATTAAAATCAGTGTTAGTATGGACCCCTCCATCCCCCTCAAATTCATCCCCCACCTCAGAATGGGCCCTTAAATATGGCAACAAGATGGGGTGTTGGGAAGAGGATGCCTGTGTTGCCGTGTCTTAGTTCAGGAGCTGGAATACACTTGTGCTTTCTGCAAGTCGATTTTCTTCCCCCTTGAATTATCCCCCAGCAACTGCCATGACTTAGATAGGTACCATCACTTGGATAGGTACTTGGCTGGGGTCCTGTGACCCTGGCACTCGTTCCTGCCATTGGCTGGGGGGTCAGACTAGATGGCCTGCTCTAGGCCCCTTCTGACCCTAGGCACTATGATATGATACTATGATACTTTCCTTGCAACAGGGAAGCTGCAGACTTGAACTAAACTATAGTTTAGTTTAATCTAGTAATTTAAGTTTAATCTAGTAGTTATTTTGCCAAACCAAATCTTTGTAAGGTTTCTTCAAAGGAGCTGTCCAAACCAATGGTAAAACCAACATGTTAAGCAAAATGTAGAATCCAGCTGCTGTCTAATTTCTTTACTGTTGTTATGGAACAGCTGGAATAATGATAACAGCTAAATGTATGGATTGTGAAAGCATTAACATTACCATCCCTCATGTTCTGAAAGCTATTCTCTTGTCTGAGTAACGTTTTCTGGCTTTGAGGTTTGCCCAAAGGTGATTTGAAAATATATTGAGAATGATTTGGCTGATTTTATAGCAGGAGAAAAATCTAATATATATATAATACATTATATATATAATACATTATATTATAGATATAATTATACATATATAAGTAGTTATATAATATATTATATTAGTGTTGCTGTTTAAAATTATATATATAATATATTATATATTATTAAAATTATGTGTATACTTTTAAATAGCAGTACTTCTGGGCTAGCTACTGGTCAGTGACTAATTACTAAGCAGGAATCAGTCCTTTGCAAAATGAAGTGCATTTACCAGTTCGCTTCAAAATTAGGAAAACCAACCACATGCCAATCATTTTGAATAGTAGCAGTGTTTTGGGGGTGTTTTTTTACAACAATCTGTTGACCTTTGGAAGGATGGCAAATTGGACTGCGTTTGCATATACAAGTTACTTATTGGTATAGTTAAAGATGCACATTGACATAAAAAGTCAAATGCCTGTCCTTAATCATTTTACCTATCATTTACCTACTATTGCAAACTATGGTTAGGCAACATTAAACGATGAAACATGCTTCTCTATTCCTCAGGGTGTTTACTTTGTAAACAGAGTTTAATTAATCTGACTTGCTTCATTTTCCCTAATTTGACTGCAAATTGTGTCTAGTCAAATTTACTGTCTCTTCCTAGTTTTGTGGATCTTTTTTTCAGAAAGCAACAAATTACAGTAACATAAAAAAAACCTGCCAGATACAGCAGGAGTGCACCTTCCATACTTATTTCAATAATGATAAAAGGAAAGTATCATTGTCAATCCCTATCCTCCACCAAAAAAAAAAAAAAGAAAGGCCAAGAGATCTGGTAACTCACATAGTACATGACCCTACTTGTAACTTCTATTTTTAAATCTGGCTAAATGAAAAGTTAACAGCATCCCTTTAAAAATACATCTCCTAACAGGCACAAAAATGAGGCATTATTGATATAGAAGTTTCCTGCAGTGAAGGAGAGCGGGGATCAGATGAGATAAGCTGGTGAAGCAATTCAGATATAGAAGGGGCATCCTCCAGCAACTACCCTTGATCCCATGCTCACTGCAGTCCATGGTAAAATTTCTATATGCTTTACATGGTCAAGGATCATAGCCCTGAAATGCAAGATTCATTTCAGTGTTTTGGAGGGAATGAAGGACATGAAAGGGGAAGGCAGGGGAACCAAGAAGGAGGAGTTGTCATGAGACAGTGTGAAAGATTATCTCACCTTGAGTGATTAAAACACCACTAAGAGTCTGGACACACAGCACACTGACACCAGTGTTACTTGCCTTTTCACAAAGGTAAACAAGGAATGGACACACAATGTGACCTAAGATGGAGTGGTTAAATACCAAGAGCACTGTAACATCAGATTTACTGCCTTTGTGTAAGCACCGGCATTGACAGGAAACCACATACTCCCACCACGGCCCTTGGGTATGGCACCTGCCCCTGCATTCAGATATCTTTGCAACCTTCAGCCATTTCAGTTTCCTGCTCTCCATTATCAGTCACAGAACCAGCTCGCCAGATCAACTGACTGAGCAGTCTGGTCTATTTCTCCTGTGCAGCAGCTTAACTCACATGTTTGGCTCTCTCTTTTTCTGCTTGTTTGTTTGTTCCTCTAGGGAAAGTCTCTGGCGGGCAAGCGCCTCACAGGCCTGATGCAGTCCTCCTGACAGCTTCAGCTGAGCGAGCCATTGCTGATAACCCTGATGAACAGCTGTGCTCAACCTCCGCAGAGGATGTTTCATTTTGGGGAGAATGGGTCACAGTGAGAGAAAAAGAATGAGAGCAGAGGGGAGAAAAAGGAGAGCAAGATGGAGAGATCTGCTCACTGGAGGTTCCTCTTTTCATAGTTTACATCAACACTTTCTTACTTGTACAGCTTTATAACAGCACTGAGTTCTCTAAAGGTACTTTGCTTCCTACTTGGTTTTGGAGGAGCACGCTGCACTGTGTACAGAAGGTCAACAAGGCAGAGGGCTTAGTATCTTATTATTTAAGGAACCAGCCCTAACTGCAACCTAGAGAAAGAAGAGCTGAGCAACATCAGTATTATCCCTTCATCTCTTCTCTCCCTGGTAAAAACATGGCTGTAACTGAAGCCACTATTGTCCCCACCACCCACTTGTTCCCTTTCTTGTGGCCATCTGGATCCAATAAAATATCTACCAGAAGCTGCTTCGCCTGCTCAAAACAAAATGTCTAATTCATTTCTGCTGCAGACGAAAGCAATTTCTTTGACTCAATATTTTTTTTATTTCCTCTCCTCTTTTAAAATAATGGTGGGAAAAGCACTTCTTTTGGCTTGCTGTCCTCTCAAGGGCAGGTGGCAAAAGTGCATGGCCAGATCCTCAGCTGAAGTCAGTGGACCTTAACTAATTCACACTAGCTGATGATCCAGCCCACAGAGTCAAACTGATCACAGTGTAAATCCTCTGACTTACTGGAGTTACTCTGCATGCACATCAGTGCAAATATAACTCTACTCAGTGGTCACCAGGCAATGTTTGAGATGTATAATACACATGTGCACATACACATCACCACACATACACACATATGCATAAAGTATTTAAAGGTATTATACTGTATTTGGTTTCCTATTTATTTAAAGATTTTTCCATGCTTATGCAATGATTATTTTTCAACTTTTATTCTAAATGGATTGAATTGAACCTCTTAAGGAAAACACCTGATCCCTCCAAACACAAATGGTGAAGTCTGCCCTTGTTTCTTCAGGTTAGTCTGTGTTGACTTAACTACAATTACCCAAAATTCACATGGGTGTAACTGAGAGCAATATTCAGCCTTTAGAGAGGGCAATCTTATATGGTTGGAGGTGGGTCAGAAGACTGTTCTGAATCAGCCAGGGGTTTGGACGCCAGATGACTCTTTCTATACAATAGTGGACACAGCTAGGTCCTATCTTGTGTTCTCAGATATGTCACTCCAGTGAGAAGTGCCATTTCTAAGAATGAAATGATAGCGTAAGGAAAATGGGAATTGGATGAAGCATTGTGTAATATCAAGCCTAAGCGTACAGTTTGAAAAGTGATACAATAGGCTTCCCAAAACTGTTCTCAGTAAGATCTGAGGGATATGTCAGGGAGGCAAAGGAGGGAGGAGGAGGCAGTGGGGAAGGATTTGAAAGAACTAACTGAAGTAAAGATATGTATTTGTCTAATAATAAAAAACAAGTCTAATAGCTGCAGAATTATAAAGCAGTCTGTATTCACTTGCAGCATATAGTCAAGATACAAAACCTCCCCAAAACCAACCATTTCCAAATGTGACTGAACTACTTAGCTTCATAAACCACTGCCATATTAACAATGAGATATTTTGAAGTTCATGAACCAGCAAGTGGTTCAGAACTGGAACATACAGAAGAGCACATCTGCT
The DNA here is from genome assembly GCA_030014935.1 of Caiman crocodilus. Taxonomy (NCBI): domain Eukaryota; kingdom Metazoa; phylum Chordata; order Crocodylia; family Alligatoridae; genus Caiman; species Caiman crocodilus. Next base: position 65,310,379 of record JAGPOW010000304.1, on the reverse strand, counting down.
GACTTTCATTCCTACCAAGGCAAGTACTCTTTTTGTGCCCCTGGTAAAAAAAAATCTGTCATAGGTCCAATCCTGCATTCTTAATTAAGCAAACCTGTCTATCTGTGTATATCTAGCTGGCTAACCAGCTACCATTATGTACTTCTGAAGTACGTCACCCCAGCATCCAGTGTAAAAATTAAGATACCATCATTTCTATCAAAAAAAAGATTTCCCATTCATTCCTTCCTTAATGAAATGAAATGTCCCACAAGCACTTCTTATGTCTGCCAGGTAGCTCCTGCTATCTTGCAGGATACATCAGTGGAAGTTTTGCTTAAGCAAGTTCTGGATAAGGCGCTTTGCCTGTGAGAGTGCATGGTAGAATTTGGAAAAGTGATATTTGATATTAAATAGTATGCTAACCTAGATCCTGAAACCTAACTCTTCCAACTTTACAGAAATGTTACATATCCGCATGTATGTGCTAGTGGCCTCACGCCCTTTGGATGATGTTTGGCCACCCCAAAAAATCTTACATAATTCTTCCCTGTGTCTAATTTCTGTCCTCTTTTCACCCACTCAGCATAGGCACAAACAACTCACCTGTCTAACCATATGCCCTCGTGTCTGCCTTCCAAGGTATTACTAGCCATTCCACCTGAAAATGAATGGCCAGTTGTATCCAGAGTGTAGGTGATGATTTTTCTGTGAAGAACCCAACATCACTGGCACACACCACTGGAGTTTGATAAAAACCACCCTTGCTTATGCCCCAAACTAATAATACCTTTGTATGACAGCTATTGCATGGTCTGTGGACAGAGGCATCTCAGTCCTGCCCCCTGCACTAGTGTGACATTACCGGTCAATCCCCACAGAGTGTTCACAAGGAGGATGTCTTTGGTAAAAAAGTCATTGAGCACATCTGTGTCTTCAACAAAGAGCAGGAGAGGAGGGCCATGTCTGTTTTTATGACCCCTTATTCTCACTGGATTCCTGGCATTAAGGTGGGCCCTTCTGCCCCAGAATGATGGGTCCTAAAAGTGTGTGAAGCTGGAGCAGCTGAGCAAAAGTACTCTGCCCCACTGGACACATGCAATGCCTACAGACAAGGGTGGGGAGTGCTCTCCTTACACTTCCTGGTGAGCCCAGATGTTGGCAGATATGGAGGGAGGAGGGAAGTCTGTCCTTGTCCTCAGTCAGCGGCATTTGAGTCAATATTATGTTTAGGACACAGGCAAGTGTCTTGTAAAAGAGGATCCCTGATGCTTCTTCCTCCTTCCCCCACCTACCTTCCCACTCCTTTTCTGCAAGGCATTCATGTAAACAGGGCTGAATTTCACCCTTAGGAAATACTCTATATATGGACAGTGTAAATAGTATTCTAAGTATGGAAGGAAGTTTTACAGACACAGGGAGAGTGCCTGCATGTATACACTAGGGGGGCTAGATGTTGAACAGCTTGCTACTTAAATGAACACTCATGCAACTTAATCTGCTCAGTAATATTTAGATGAGTGGAGAGAGCTTCGTATTCTCTGGAGATCACAGAGCTTTACACTTAGTTTTCTGACTAAATTTCTGTAAAAACAAGCAACATAACAGCAGACGTATCCTCTTCATGGGGACACATATGAACCAACTGCTCCTTGTGTGTCTGTCTCTCTCTCATGAAGCACAATGGAATTTACATGCAACTACTTCTATATAAAATGTGTTCTTGATTTTTTTTTTAATGGTATTACTCATACTATGTGCTGCTATTTGTTTCTGCTCAATAAGACCCTGCTGGGTATCACAGACAGCAATCCTACTATTTTGCTATTTGTCTGGTGTCTTCCAACTACCTCACCATTCTGAAGATGAGTTAGAAACCAGCTTTCCACTCCCATGCATGCTCTTAAAGGGGTTGTTTCAGGGAAAGGCCTTATTCCATTTAGCAGGGTGGAGGGCTTTTTAAAATCTCAATAGCATGGAAGCCATTTATCAAGCTTCCCATCACTACAGGGCTATTGCTGTGAAATACAGCTGCAAAGAAAGTAATACTTGGCTACACAGAAGCTAAGGTGTCCAGTTGATGTTGCAAGTAAGAGTGATAAATTTCATAAGATAATGCAGCCAGTGTTAGACTAAGGCAGTAATAAGGTACCCAAGGCTAATGCAGCAAAGTACTTTTAGTATAACTCAGTGCTCAGGTACCATGGACTACTGTAATAAAGTAGTATTGGAGTAGTGCAGTCATAAGATATTACAGCACACTGGCATAAAAATATCAGGATAAATGTAGCAATAAGGTAACATAGGGCACTGCAGCAAAGTAGTATTGAAATAATGCAGCAATAAGTCACCAGGAGATGCTGCAGTAAACTATTCTGAGGATAATGCAGTTATAGGGTGTGCCAGGAAACTGTGGTGCATTAGTAGCAGAGCACTGCAGCAATAAGATACCACAGGATGCATGCATAGTAGGATACTGCAGTAACATCAAGATAATGCAAAGTAAAGTAACATCAGGATGCTAAGATGCTGCAGTCAAATACCACAGAATACTACAGACAGACAATGAAGACAAAATATGCTCCTTTTGAGATCACACCATTTTATTAATTTGATGCATGGTAACCAGAAACTTTTTGGTGTTATTCATTTATCAGTTTGCTTCTAATAAGCTGGGATCATTGGACTCCCAAACAGAGCTCAATGATGCCCTCAAAATAAACAGCTGAGTTCATTGTCTGATTAGTTAACTTGTTCTGGGCCATATAGTGAAGTCCTTTGTTTAGTCCTTACTCAGGTAGAGTCCCACTGGTTTAAATGACATCTTTGCCTTGGTAAGGACTTCAGGATTTGGCTGTATGACCTGTTGGTTCAGGTGGTGGTTTTTGCATGCAGTTACTGCTCTCTTGTGAACAACTAGGTACAGCATACCTAAATTTACTGTACTGTTTTCTGAAATGCACAAATAAAATGAGAGCCTGGAAAATCAAAAGCAATAATGGCCATATCCTTTTTACACATGCACGCATGCACGCACACACACATTTCCCAGTGAAATTATTGTGAACCCTGCACTCATCCAAAGAGAATTTGGCTTAAAACAAAGGAAAAGTTCTGAATGGCTCCATTAAAGACAAATACAGTGTCTCCCCAGTGAGTCTGGATCCCTGGTAGAGTGTAGTGTTTCCTGTCTTTTGTTCTTTTTGATCATTTACACCACTTTTCTATTTTGTATTCTCAGAAGAAAGCGTGACATTATTTTGCCACAAGGTGGCACGTATGATGCTGTGTGAATAGAATACTAATGCACTGATTTCTGTGCACCATTGAGTCAACCACAGCCACTGTCACTCACAGTACCAGACAGATGCATCATATGTAGGGCCTCACTAAAAACTAAAGCAAAGACAGCATGATTGGCAAGACCAGCAGCATCTGTGTATTAGATAAATAGCTGGTATCTGAGGGTGGGATAAGAAGGCACTGAATAGCATGATCATGAGTGGCTCTGATTCCATGAAGCATCCTAGTATTATTGTTCTGCCATTTCTTCATGTCCCTAGCCTTTCCATCACTTTATGTAGTCTCCTCTATGTATAGCATAGGAAGCTATAAATGGTTTAGTTAATGTTTTCAATAGTGTTATGATGCCTTTGCCTAGCCCTAACTAGGATTTTTAAGTAATAAGCAGAATTCCCATGTACTGCTTAATATAGCTCCTAGTAAAGTAGTGCAAAACAGATTCAGTTACCATGATTTTTGTATTGCATGCTACAGGAGATATTGCAGCTTCTAAGCACTGTTTATAATCAGAGACTCAAAACAACTAAGTTACTCAACATAAGAACAAACCATATGAACAATACATTATCTTCATGCCCAAATTCAGTGTTTGGAAGAACTGCTTTGTAGTAAAAAGTAATCTTGCTACAGGAAAAAGTAAAAATTGACCAACTTTTTCATATGATATAGATTTAGCCTTCCAGTCTCTAATATCTGCAAAGCTCACAGCTAAGAACCAGAAACCCCTTAATCCAGTTGATAAGCTCTGAAAAACAAGCTTTTCAAAGATTGCCTTTACATTATGATCCTATTAGTTGGATGCTTTTGACATGCATTTATGTTTCTTACCGTAAGTGTCAATATGGTAGCCTTCTTGACTTTGGAACAGAAGATTTTGGGTTCACTGTACCTGGCCAGTGGGTATGGTTATGTTATAAGCAGAACCATCCTGTGTTATGTTAAACTGAGCCCTCTTATAGGTTGGGGCTAGACTAGCAAAGAAGTTAAATACGTGATGATAATTTTATCAGGTAACTATACTGACCAGTGTCCTCAATGGCAGACCCTCTTGTTTCAGGTATGATGTTAGCAAGTATGTATAACTTTTTAAAACCTAATCAAAACTTCTCATTTCTAGATCAGAAACAAACAGAGCTGAATAGGACCTCAGAGCTAGGGACAGACATTCAAAAAGCCTGAACTGATTCAGTCTTTGCAGGTTAGTCTAACCTGGGTAGGCTGAATCAGTTTGTAACTATACGGACATCCCTGAAATGCAGACACATACCTGCAATGGCTCAGGCTAGAAGCCGGGATGGGGGGTACTTGAGCAGCCCTCTCTCCCTTCCAGAGTGCTGAGCTGAAGCGGGGCGTGGCCAGGCCCTGGTAGGATGCTCTGATTAAGGAGGGATTTCTTCTCCACACATACCCTGACCAGCAGGGAATTGATAACACAGTGTTTATCACCCCAAACTCAGTGTTTATCACCCCATTAAGAAAACAACAGAGGGACACTACCAGCTACTTGTTGATTTTGCCTTTGTCCCATCTGCCATAACAGGGACCAGAGCCAGCATGTGGTCTGCTAGCTAGTGCTGTGTGTCTGTGTAAGGCAGAAGGGATGGGGCAATCCCTGCTTAGCAAGGAGTGGAGAGGCGGGGAGAAGGGGAAGCCAGGCAAACACCTGCAGTCTCTGCCAAGCTCCAGCCAGGGAGCAGAGGGGAGGGGCCAGCTCTGTTGTGGAGCAGAGAGCCCTGCCCAGCCCAGAGAGAATATTGGGATGCTGGGGGAATCTGGTTTAACTTAAACCAGCAAGGTGACGGGCACAGACATTGCATTAACTGGTTTGACCCAAATCAGTTAAATCTGACAATACAATCAGCCAGGTTTATGTCAAATCAGTTTCAGCCATTTTCAAATAGGGTTATGTACACTGAACATCTGTTTTGTTACAGATTTAAACCAGTTTATGATCATTTAAACCAGTTTATGTGTAATGTCTGTCCCTAGCCCAAAAGGTCAACCCTGTTCAGGACAGTCTTGTTCCTTGTCTAAACTATCCCCCAGTGGTCATTGCACTATTGCTGAATACACAGTGCATAGCTTTGCACAGACTTTGTAATGTCAGGAACTAAGTCAATACATCATAGCCCAGTGTAAGTGTGAGGATGATGATACCTTACATAGTAAGAGGTTACAAATATACCCTCAAACTATTCTGTTTAGCAGGGTTGTCCAATTGACAGTTGCACCTGTGCTCCTGCCCAGCCATTGCTGCTCCTATAGCTCAGGCTACAACATCAACCAATCTCCAAGCTCCCCCTTTTCCTTCTGGGTTTGCTGGCTGTGCTCGCCCCAAGGTGTGGGGCAGTGTGCAGTGTGGCATAGGGTGAATCTGGAACCGTGCAGGTGCACAATGCAGCAGTGGGTGAGGGGCATTCATGCAGTGCGTGGATAGGGGGCCCATGGGTCACCCTGATGCAGCCCCTGGTGTGTTTGAATTACTCTGTTGACCACAGCCACTATCGTTACGAAAGGTGTGGTTGAAGGGAACCCCTTCAAGCAGCTGGGGTTCTAAAAAGCCTTGTTATGTTGTTCTGTGGTCACTGTGAGCCAAGGACCAAGACATGAAACACTGTTGGCTTTTCTGTAGGAGAAAAACATGTTGAAATACAGCAGTGGAAAGGAATCCCAGCCCCGACATATAACATAAGGCATCTGAACCCTGCGCAACAAAGGTGGTTATGAAGAGGACAGTTCTCTGTGGCTGCAGGTGACAAGACAAGTGTTAAGTTGAAACAAGGAAATTTAGGACTGGATATTAGGAAAAACTTTCTCACTATGAGGGAAGTTAAACACTAGACTACATTAACTAGGGAATATCCATCCTTGGAAGCTTTTAAAAGCAAGTTAAGACAAACACTTGTCTGAAAGGTTTAAACAAGGATGATCTTGCCTTGAGCAGGGCATTGGACTAGATGATCTCCTGAGGTCCCTACCAACCTACTTTTTTATAATTTTATCAGTGTGTGTGGAGTGCTTTGCTGCACCCTTCCACTATGAGACCTTTTTTCTTAGGAATTCACTCTGTGCTGCATCTAGGTCTGGAGGGCAGCCAGCTCCACACACTGTAGAGTTAGTACAGTTCTGCCACACTGACACAAAGAAGATTTAGTAGCTCGTACTAGACAATGTGGACCCTAGCTCCATCGGGGATCCCATGAGCAGGTACATTAAGAGCAGAATAAGGGCAGAAAGAGTAGGCCAAAGGATGGATAAAGTCTGTGAATCTTCCGCAAGTGGGGTCCCTAAGCCACTGCCCCAGTGCTCCACAATGCCTTGGAAGAAAGGGATGGGAGGGAGAATGTGGCCTCTTGTATGAACACTGCTGCCTGGCCCTCCAGCACAGTGAAAATATGTCAAGGCCACTGATTATTTTTGGCCTTAAACAGTCATGGAAGCCTGCTCAGGATTTCAACTTTGATATATCTAGGCAGGGCTTGAAGCCAGCTGGAATGTGCCAGAGCACAGCTGCGCCTTCTACCAAGAGCAAGTGGGTAGCTCACTGCCTGCCTAGACTGCAGGGAGCACAGAGTGTGTGCTCTGATACCTCAGCTTGCACATCACAGCATCTGTGCTCTCTGCTCACCTATTGAAGGTAATTTAACCCTTGTTTATGTGGCTTTCAGAGGCCTCCTGGCTGTAAAGAAGCTGCATAAAATACAAGGGACTTGCAAGATCCTACATATGCTGTGCTCTGCCTAGAGTTTCCACTAAGTAAACAAAGGTTTAAATCTACCCACTCTCCGCTGTGTGATCCGTTCCCACCATCAAGCACTGTGTATTTCTTAATTTCCATCTACCCACAAGGTCTCCTGCCTCTCACTTGGCCACCCTGCAACAAGTTTCATCATCATTAATACTTTGAGAAGTAGCAAATTAGCAAACTGAAAAGCAGGGTGAAAATTATCGTATAACTGGGGATGAGCCTGAGCTGTAAGCTTCTGATTTTGGATCAAGGACACTGAATGCCCTAGAGTTTGGAGGTGGTTCAGTCCTTGGATCTACTGCTGATCAGAATGTATACATCTGTGTGTGAAGGCACACGCTAAGCCTTCAGAGGCTACGGATGTAGATTTCATATCAGCTCAATGCAAAACAGCCTTCCCACCTCAAAAAATCTGCCTTGTTTCCTCCCTAAAACCACACCTTTCGTAACGATAGTGGCTGTGGTCAACAGAGTAATTCAAAGTTGTGCCCCTTTACTTATCTTCCTGCAGTTTCTTTCTGGAAAACTCAGCATGTTGTTTCTGCAAGATTTCTAGCCTCTGCTGCCCTGGAAGCACGGGACAACTATCGGCCAGGACATCCGATGCCCTTGTCACTCAACCTCCTGGTTGGCTCATAGCTGAATCCATTTGGATGATCTGGGGAATCAGACAGAGCTGCCTTGTTACTTGCCACCTTGTTGGCTCACAGCTGGGTCCATTCAGATGACCTGGGGAATCAGACTGAGCAGGCTTGCTACTTCCATATCTTTCTCCCATAGGACAACGTGTTTGTTTCTTTTGCATATCTTCAGGTAATTCTGTGGAGCTCCTCACTAAGGTTACAGACAAGGTTCTTTGGGCAAATCTGATATCTTTTGTTTGACCAACTAAAACAGTTGGAAAAATTCTTCTTTGCAAGCTTTCACGTACAAGCACCCTTTGTCAGGCTGAGGAAACATTAGATGCCTCTTCAGCCTGACAAAGGCTGTTTGTACCTGTAGGCTTGAAAACAAGAATCTTTCCAACTATTTTAGTTGATGGAATAAAAGATATTGGATTCACCCAAAGAACCTTGTATGCCTACATCCTTAGACCAACACTGCTATAACCTATGTCACTAAAGCTGCATCATCCCATCAGTACATTGCATCATCGTATCATCCATGATCCCTATCAATTTGCCTCCTGGCATTGGTATACAGCATGTGTGCCCCACATGCCCTATAGATGTCATGCAGTTAAAAATAAATGTGGAGGATTAGGCTTATCTTAGTCCCTATATATATATATATCCCAGGCCTAGACTATCCTGGGTAAATAGTTAACTGAGGCATACTGGGAAAACTAAATGGATTTACTGTGCTTGGCTACAGTGTTTCTGGCTCTGCTCAGTGCTGCCATTCTGCTACTTTCAGGGCAATTCAAATCATTGCCAAAATGCATATGAATATGCATATGTAGATTGTAGCAAGGAAGGGATACAGTTTCACCACAGTTAGGGTCCAATATCAGATATTAGATTTTCTGTATCAGGGTATAGACTGGCTTTGGGGAACTGTCCTCTAATTCCAGATAACTGGTGGTTTCTGCAGGTCTAGATCTGATCCAAAAACACCTCACGCATTCCTAAAAACCAAAAGAAAACCAAAGAGTTTAACCCTCAGAATAGTGCAGGTGACTGCAGTCATTGGGAAATGTCAACTCCCTTATGTGCCTGGCCAGGCCCCTGGGAGCACTGAGCAGGCCCACCCAAAAGTCCTCACCTCCTACCCTTGCCTGTCTCTGAACAACCAGGTACTGCCACCCTGAGATTGAACTTCCCTGCTCACCCCCACCCCACCCCTAATCTTTTGCCCTCAGATCTGACCTAAGAACAGCCCCAGTTTCTAAGTGCCGTCCACAGGTTAACAGGCAGACAAGGTTCTTTGGGTGAATCTGATCTCTTTTATCAGTCACCCAAAGAGCCCTGTCTGTCTATGTCCTTAGATCAACTCTGCTGCAACCTACACCCCTGTGTCCATAGGTTAATGCAGGTTTACCCAGAGTCAACAAAGCTTTATACAAAGAGGCACAAGGTCTATTGTATTTGAACCAAGTGCTTTGAATATGGCATAATCATATACACAGTGAGAAACTGGTTGTGTGCATTGTTCTCTCTATATCTCGATATTACTAAACAGCTACAATGTGACAGCAGCACATTTTTGTATCCAGATATCACTGGTTTGGGAGTGATCTTTTGAACTCTCATTCCCAGGGCTTCTGGGACTCCTATGTGTCATAGAAATGATGTGTCCTGACCCCAGATAGAGAAAGCCAGTTTAGCAACCATACCTTGGCTCCCAGCCAGAAGAGGCAGAAAGCGTCAGTTAGGGTGTCTCTACAGACCATTGTCATGTGACTCTTTCCCCCGCCCCCCCATGCTCCCCCTTTCCACTACTGACCAAGAAAACAGTTCCCAGAAAGCAGCTGTGTTGCTATATTAAGGTGTTTCTGCTCTTGGTGTTGCTTTGTTTCCGTGGAATCCTAAACAAGCCAAGTGGCAGACTGTAAGCAGAACACCGTGTTCTCCATGTCAGAAGACAGGAAAATCCAAAAGGAAAGACAGAGAGCAAGCCATGAGTCTTGTGTTTGCATTCATCTCTGACATGATGGATTTTCCCTTTCTGGATAGCAGCCTTGGCATAAATAAAGCTGCTAAAGGCTTTTGTATAAAAATTCCCTTTGCTACCCATAATCATGGGGTCACAGATAATGAAAACCTGGCAGCTCTTCTTGTGTAGCCTCTTACAAGCAGCGAGATTTTTTTTCTACTAAATATTATTCACCAGGGCTGCTGTATGCAGCCTGCCTTTGAAAATCTCCAGGGATGGAGCCTCTGCAGATGCCCTCAGAGCACTATTTTCCATACTTGAAGCATTCTCACCATAAGAAAAAAAAATTCTTCTGATGTGAAGTCTAAAGAGCAGTTCTGAACAGACTGAAGCAGGTTGAAAGCCCTCTGAAGTCCACAGGGTAGTAAAGGTGTTAGGCCTGGCAGCAAAATAGATTTGGGGCCTCAATATTTTTTCTATGCATTTTCTATGCTCCTAGTCATGCTGCCCCATGCCATCCTTTCGCCTCTTACTGAGATTGCTGACACCTTGTACGTATTTTTAGGCCATCATGTCTCTCTTCACTCACTTTGTCTCTTCAGCCTATACATATGCATTTCAACCAGTTTCTTTGCATATGAAATTTCCTCAAAGGGGTGCATGCCTTTTTTTCCTTAAGGTCCCTTGAGAAAAGCATAATAATGTCAGTACAGAAGGGCCTTCCTAGCCCATGTCATATGAATTCCTATGCTTTATGATTCATTCTGAAAAATGACACTGTCCCTGCTTCTTCCCCTTTCAGTACAGCTTTAATTGTAGAGTTGATATCAAGGCTGCTGGTCACTAATATCCAGGACAAATTCTGAGCCATTGAGGATCTGGGCCTATGGCCACTTATTTTTACAAAATATAAAACGTTTACAATTAGCTTATCAATTATCAGAGCCATCTAAAAAATAAAGTTGTCCAAAAATTTAACCTACTCCAAACACTTAAGTCTCTTTGCTTTTTTGTTTTGTGTTGTTTGCTTATTTGCTAAAGGCTTGATAAAATACCATCAAGGTCAACAGAAAGCTATTTCAGGTGACTTTAATGATGCCCTCACAACCTCGCACAGTTGGTATCATGGAAACAGAGACTCTGACTTTATGGGTGGGAGTGGTTTGGCAACAAGTCCTACGTGACATTCCTGTAATACATACTCACATCACAAATGACTTACATCACATATTTGGGACTTTGCTGCTCATGAATGACCATGCCACACTCATGCCCATAAAACTTTTTACACCATCATACCTTCTTGATTAATGCTGATATCCCCAAAACCACCTTGCAGTTTTTGGTGCACATTGAAATTACTGTGAGTGTATCTGCTGTATTTTATACAGGTAATTACAGACTCCGGCATGCAGTGTATTGTGCTGCAGCTAAATGTGAGAAGTCACTTTCATTATGAGCCTGCTTCTGGTGATTTGTGTTTGAAAGTAGATAATTATAGGGTCCACCAAGCCAGTGACATCAGCAATGGCAACTCCTGGCCTGCAAGAGCAGCACTAGTCTAGGGTTGGTTGCAGTCCAAGGAGCTGTGTGCAAGGACTGGCTACCTAATTTGGCTAAGTCAGAAAGAACCACCAGGATCCCCAGCAAAGACGGTGAAAATTTACTGGGGGAGGAGACCAGCTAAGAAGGTCGAGATGCCAGGAGCCAAATTGTCAGGAATCACTGATGGTATGGTGAGCTTGCCAAGGAAAGAGGCCCCAGGCTCCTTCCCCTGTTAAAGCATCAGCCCACCCACCTGCTCCAGATGACGAATACCTGCTGCATGTCCCTTCAGCATTCAGAGAGTGATGGGTCTCATAAATATTTTCCTCTCCCTGCAGTGGCTCTACTCCTCCCTTCTGTCCTGCTGCTGCTGCTTCCTGGAGGACCTGATCTTGTTCACCTGATAGGTATGGACCTACCTAAATTGTGGTTTCATGGATTTTGTGGAAACCTAGGAATCCAGGGTTGCCTGCAAAATCTGCAAGGGAAAAAAAACTCAATAGGTTTTTATTAAATATAAACTAATTAAGACACCAACTGGCAGAGTGCCACAAAGTGGGCAGCAGCAAGATGGCAGCTGCCCTTCCTCCCTCCTCCCCCTGGGCCTCACTGCCAATCAGCACTAAGGGGTGGGGCTGCCACGAAATGCCCATTAAATGGGCTGTTCATGCAGGGACAAAGCTGTGATGGCTTTGTCTCGCTGTGAGTTAAATGTATCCCTACTAATAAGTGTCAGCCCCACCTCCCACCTCCCACCTCTTGAATTTGAGAATTGCACTAATCATTGTAGAATCAATTCTCTTAAATCAGCAATAGAAACAATGATGCCAGAACTGGCGCATTTCCTGATTGTTATACAAGTGAATGTGGTCATTGATGTTAGGTATATTAACACCACAAAGCATTGATTATTGAATGTAAAGCAATACCCAAAAGCAAGACACTCATTTCAAGAAAATGAATACCACATTCGGACAGTTCCTGCACGTGAATGTTCACCCTGAGGCCTGTGTGGTGCTTAAGTACTATCTTGAGGATTTAGGTGAAACTTCAAAGTGCTGTACAGAATTTGTGCAGGACTTTGCAAAATGATGAATTTCACTCTCAGCCAGAAGTGCCCTACTCCTCCCCGCCCAAGGTACACAGATGTAACTGGGCAGTTCCTTGCCCTAGGTAGTGTTGCATTTAGAAAGCAAGTTTTTAAATCTAGTGCTGTGAGAACTGACACAGCACTCAGTTGATGAATAGCAGAAAGGCCTATTTTAATAACTTCCAACAAGCTGCAAAACTAACAGAAAAAGATTCTTTCCCAATATAAAACAAGCTACTCATCCTTAGTATTATCTTAGCTGCACAGAGATCTTTACCCAATGTAGGCAGGAAGCAGTTCTTGTACAACTTCAAAGTGTGGGTCCTTCACTTGTTGCCTGGCTGGCAGGATGGCTTCTTGGTCTGGGCTGCAGTGCACACACCTTGCTGGCAAATCTGCTTCGTTTTTATACGTTTAATTGTATAGTTTCAATGCATTTTTCCTTGGTGGTTGGCCGATTAAAGTCCAAACAAACAGGAGGAAAAGGGTGGCCATCATATGACAATTGCTAAAATGCCTGGCTCCTGTTCTGGATTTGTTTAGGTGTGAAGACTATGTTTTTCTGCAGCCCCTGACATTAAAGGTCAATCACAGATGATAGGCCTTGACTGATCAGACAGGATGCTTAGAGGCATGGGTTACCAGACTTGTCATTGAGTATTTAATTATCAGTGGGCTACATTTGCAGTAGCTTGTACCAGTGATCAATGGGATGTTTTCTGTATTCATACGTTCAGACTCCAGACATACGTTGAATGACTGAGACATTTGTAATACCCTAGATGTATATTGAGTCTTTTGTTTTCTTTTGCTGCTAGTCAGTTGAAATGCATTTGCAGTTTCCTTGCTTTAACTGGCTCTCTTAGCTGCACACATGTGATGAGTAGGTTAGGTCTCTGCCAACAATTTTAACCACTTTTTATTATTTTATGGCATGGGTCTGGTATTGGGTACTGCAAGCACTCGATGCCTAATGGGTTGCAAGCCATTAGCAGAGTTTGATTTTCTTGTGGCAGTCTTGTGGCAGTCTAGTTACCACAATACAGTCTTGCCCCAGCCATTGTTTTGTTCACTGTCCAAGCTTTCACAGTTTTCATATGCAACAGGTGGCAGTGGTGCATGTGGCAGCAGGCCCAGTTCCAGCAGTGGCAGTGGTGGGTGGGAGAGCAGTGGCAGCAGCTGCTATATTTTGCACCCCAAGCTAAGTTGGCACCGGGGACTGATGCCCTCAACACCTTCCCTCCTCCCCCTCATAGATATGCTGCCACCCTGGTAGCCTTCATATTCTAAGTGAATATGACTCACAACCAAATATCTTCCACTTTGTGTATGCAGATATCTGTTTTGCAAAAAAAGGTGCTCAAGTTTGTGACACCAAGCAAAATCAGAGGCCCCTGTTAAATGGACAAAATAACTTCCATTAACTGTTAAGTCATCCAAAAGAATCTCTCTGATAAATCTGTTTTCCTGTTCATACATTCTCATTTTTTTCACAATTTGAAGTTATTTGCTAAATCATGTTCTTCAAGGAATTCTCAGCCTGAAACAGTTACTACTGAATTCTTGTTATCTGATCTGTGTGATGTTTTGTTGTTTTTTGAGTGGACAAATAGGGCACATGGCTTTCTCCCCTTCCCCTGTCACTGGGATAATCAGAAGTGTTAGCATCAAGTTTTTCCTAACTTTCTCTTGTATTTTAATTGGACTGTTTACATAAGTAGTCTTGTAACTATATGTCTTACTTAAAATGTCACTGGAAAGAAAAGAAGGCTGAACACAGCCAGAACTAAATATATAGCTTTATTTTTATTTTCAGCAAATTTATGACAGCACTCACTGCACTCTACACACAGGGAATGCAAGGAGCAGGAGCCAGTAACTTGGAGCATATGCATCCACCATGTTTCCCCTGCTAAAACATCCATGGAAGTTGCAAGAGATTCACACCCGGGTAAATGCAGCAGGACTTAGCCCTAGGTTTAACACCCAGCTAGTTTTTCACCAGCATAGCTGGTAATTGTGCCTTAAGGCTATTGCAGAAATAACCCACAATTAAAAAGCTGGTACTTTTAATGCACACAGAAAAGTCTACATTTTAAAAGTAGAAATAAACAGTTTTCCCTGCCACCGGCTAGTATTTTTTTTCTTTGCAAGTTGGCAGCCTTCCAGGATTTGCTTGCTCAGAGGTAGTGAGCACCTGAAGTTCCCACTGACTTCAGCTACAGATGTGGGTGCTCAGCACTTTCCACAATCAGATCCCAGTTTAAACTGACTGACAACAATTATCGTTTCATAGTTTCATAGTTGGTAGGGTCAGAAGGGACCTAAGCAGGTCATCAAGTTGGACCCCCTGCCATGGGCAGGAAAGAATGCTAGGGTCAAATGACCCCAACAAGGTGTCTATCTAGCCTCCTTCTAAAGACCCCCAGGGTAAGAGCGAGCACCACTTCCCTAGGAAGTTGGTTCCAGATCCTAGCTGCCCTGACTGTGAAGTAGTGCCTCCTGATGTCGAGCCTGAATCTACTCTCAGTCAGCTTATGGCCGTTATTCCTTGTAACTCCCAGTAGTGCTTGGGGGAACAGGGACTCTCCCATTGCCTGTTAGTCCCCCTTGGCAAGTTTATAGATGGCCACCAAATCCCCTCTCAGCCTTCTTTTGCCTGGGTTGAACAGGTTCAGGTCCCTTTGTCTCTCCTCATAGTGCCTACCCTGTTGTCCCCAGATCATTTGAGTTCTCCTCCTCTGGACCCTCTCCATGTTGTCCACACCCCTCCTGAAGTGCGGCACCCAAAACTGGACGTAGTACTCCAACAGCGGCCTAACCAATGTCACATAGAAGGGGAGGATCACCTCCTTGCACCTACTCATAATGGATACATGACAAGGTACGGTTGGCCTTCCTGACCACGTCCGCACACTGTTGGCCCATGTTCATCTTGGAATCGATAGTGACTCCAAGATCCTTTTCTGCTTCTGTGCTGACGGGAAGGAAGTTCCCCAGACTGTAAGTATGCTGCTGATTTTTCCTCCCCAGGTGCAGTACCTTGCACTTGTCAGTGTTGAAATGCATCCTGTTCTCATCCTCCCACCCCTGTAACTTGACTGGATCTAGGTGTAGCCTGTCCCTCTCTTCTAGCGTGCTCACCTCTCCCCACATCTTAGCATCATCTGCGAACTTGAACAAGGTGCTTTTCACCCCCTTGTCTAAGTTGCTGATGGAGATATTGAACAGTTGGGGCCCAAGGACAGAGCTCTGGGGAACCGCACTGCCCACGTCCCTCCAAGTCAAAAATGACCCATCCACCACCACTCTCTGTATATGGCTTCCAGCCAATTTGTGACCCATCTGACTGTGGAGAACACTTTCCTTCTCCCAGTGTGTCATAGTAACTCAGCCACCTGCTTCCAACTGCTCAAACTTTAGTCTCAATGCTGCCTGTTTTCAGTTTCTAACATCCCTTGAATCTTTTTTCTCAAGTGTTTATGGGTGGTGTTATTTGGTTGTTCAAGTTTTGCCCTGCCTTTGAGCATACTCTTATATGGTCCATGTTGGGGCTGTAGGGGGGTGGTCAGGAAGACCAAGGCAGAAATGGAATTGGGACTAGCTACCCAGATCAGGGACAATGAGAAGGCCTTTTTTTTAAATACATAGTGGGTAAAAAGAAGGTACCGGGTAACATGGGGCTCTGCAGGACACGCTAGGAAATCTGGTCATTGCACCAGACAGCAAAGTTGACCTATTTAACAATTTCTTTGCCTCCATTTTTCTGAGCAGTGACCAGGTCACCCTCCCCCACCAGGACCCCCCGGAGGGGGTGAGTGAGGACATAGTCAGGGAACTTCTGGAGGGACTGGACGTATTTAAATCAGCAGGTCCTGACGATCTCCACCTCAGAGTGCTGAGGGAATAGCAGAGGTCATTGCAGGACCCCAACACGACTTTACGAGCACACGTGGTGCTCTGGTATGGTTCCAGAGGACTGGAAAAGGGCCAATGTGGTTCACATTTTCAAAAAAGGGAGGAAGGAGGACCCAGGAAACTATAAGCCAGTCAGTCTTATCTCGGTCCTGGGTAAGCTTCTTGAGAGAGTTATCCTGGCACATGTCTGCAAGGGGCCAGCAGGAGAGATTAAGCTTAGGGGCAACCAATATGGGTTCATTAGAGGCAGGTCCTGTCAGATCAACCTGGTGGCCCTCTATGACCAGGTCACAAAATCCTTAGATGCAGGGGTAGCAATGGACGTAGTCTTTCTGGACTTTAGGAAGGCCTTTGACACTGTCTCTCACCCCATTCACATTAAAAAAATAGGAGACTGTGGCATTGACAC
This sequence comes from Caiman crocodilus, assembly GCA_030014935.1. Classification (NCBI taxonomy): domain Eukaryota; kingdom Metazoa; phylum Chordata; order Crocodylia; family Alligatoridae; genus Caiman; species Caiman crocodilus. Next base: position 65,293,792 of record JAGPOW010000304.1, on the reverse strand, counting down.
CTACACAGTCAAATGAGTCACTAGTTGGCTGGAGGGCCATACCCAGAAAGTGGTGATGGATGGGTCTTATTTGACCTGGAGGGATGTGGGCAGTGGGGTCCCCCAGGGCTTGGTCCTCGGGCTCGCACTGTTCAACATCTTCATCAGCGACTTGGACGAGGGAGTGTAAAAAGCATCCTGTTCAAATTCACAGGCTACACTAAGATGTAGGGGGAAGTAGGCATTCTAGAAGGGAGAAACAGGCTGCAATTGGACCTAGACAGGTTACAGAGGTGGGCCAATGAGAACAGGATGGGTTTCAACACTGAGAAGTGCAAGGTACTACACTTGGGGAGGAAGAACCAGCAGCATACCTACAGGCTGGGGAACTCCCTTCTCATCAGTGCAGAGACAGAAAAGGATCTTGGAGTCATTATTGATGCCAAAAGCATCCACAGATGCATCGCAAGCAGGTCCAAGAAGGTGATCCTCCCCCTCTGTGCGACACTGGGCAGGCCACAGTTGGAGTACTGCTTCCAGTTCTGGGTGCCACACTTCAGGAGGGCTGTGGACAACATGGAAAGGGTCCAAAGGAGGGCCACCCACATGATCAGGGGTCAGCAGGCAGGCCCTACAAGGAGAGGCTACAAGACCTGAACCTGTTCAGCTTCCACAAGAGAAGGCTGAGGGGGGACCTAGTACCTGTTTACAAACTAGTCAGAGGGAGACCAGCAGTCACTGGGAAAGTCCCTGTTGCCCCAAGCGCTACCAGGAGTGACAAGAAATAATGGTCACAAGCTAGCAGAGGGTAGATTCAGGCTAGATATCAGGAGGCGCTACTTCACAGTTAGGGTGGCTAGAATCTGGAACCAACTTCCAAGGGAAGTGGTGCTGGCTCCTACCCTAGGGGTCTTTAAGAGGAGGCTGTATGAACACCTTGCCGGGGTCTTTTGAGCCGGGGTCTTTTGACCCCTGCCATGGCAGGGGGTTGGACTTGACGACCTGTAGAGTTGGAAGGTCCCTTCCAACTCTACCAATTATGAAACTATGAATCTATGTCCACACAAGACATCCAGGAAGCACTCACATTTGGCAGGAAGTGGTCAGTCTCTAGTCCCATTTATAATAGTCTGATGTGACCACTAATATGCGATTTAATTAGAAATCCCTGAGCTAAAAACCTCAGGCCCAGATATCACCAGAGCTTCAAAATCAAGTCTGAACACAACTGTCTTGAGTTCCTCTCTCATGTAGCTCTTCTCTGCTGTGTGGCAGCAGTTCAATTCCCAGAAAGCCAGCCACACACATATTTTAGTTCCCATACATCAGAACTGCCCAGCTAGTGGCCCATAGACCACATGTGGCCCACCAGAAATTAGCTTGTGGCTCCTGAGCTACTCCCCCTATTCTTCTAGCTGCAATGGCAGTTGGAGTCACTGGGTTCCCCTCTCTCTTTCCTCTGGCTGCCACTTCCTTCCCTCACCTTAGGGCACAGGGAAGTAGTATATGCAACTGGGTGAGATGAGGATGAGCCTGGGGCCCTGTGGTGCAGCAGCGCAAGGGGGTGGGAACATGCATGCACTGCAGGGAGGAATGTGGAGTGCAGTTGTGCAGGTACATGGTGCAGCAGTGGTGGAGGGAATGCCCATGCAGACACACAGTGAAGAAGTGTGGGGGGAGATGTATGGTGCATGAGGAGAGTTCACATGGTATAGTGTGTGGGAAGGATACCCATACAGTGTATGGCTTACCCTGGTGCAACCCACAGGCATGTGACCTCCACATTGCTGTGACCAGTGGGACATTCAGCCCCTGGCAGCCACCTAGAAGTTGGACAATCCTGCCTTATGTAATTAAATACCCTTATGTAATTGCTCATCCACCTCTCCCCCCATCCCATCTTCTTTAGAATTCAAACAGGGTGTATTTTTTGTCTTAGCCTATAACAATAGCTACAGTGTCATGAACCTAGGACAGGTTGGGTATAGGAGTTACCAAGCAGACTGGCTTGTGTGGCAGGGAGATCTGCAACATGTGGGCTGGCTTGTGTGGGGAGCTGGCTGGGACAAGGGCAAGGGCAGAGCCAGGGAATGGAAGCAGCTGAAAGCCAAGGTGCAGGGTGGGCAGCAAAGGCCATTGTGACCAGATTCTCAAATTCAAATAAACAGCTAGGACACCTGTTGCTCTGTGTGAAGGGTGGGTGGGCAAAGGGGTGAAACTGGTCACGTGCAGTGCTGAAGCAGCAGGCGAGGTTGGAATGACAGGGATAGGAGAGGGCCACTGTCTGAGTAGGAAGATTTTCTTTGATCTGCTCTTGCTTGCCAAATGCAGAAGGGACTTGCAGAATATATTTATTACCAGGAGTGTGTGACTAGGTTGATGCCTCCACTGAGTGTTTAGAGCAATTTCCCCAAGACCTGCTCCAGGCAGATTACAGTGCTTCCTCCCTTAAACTCTCCCTGCTTTCACACCTCCCTTTCCACTCCTCCTTGGTCTGGATGTAAAGCTGACTGGGTCCAACTCCTGCTCACCCGGTGTCACTATGTCATCAACCTCCACCTGGAGATGCTTTTTCAGCTTCCCACCTGAGAGCAAGGCCCAGGACAATTTCTTCCTTGAACCCACAGCAAAGTTCCTGATAGAGGGAACGTGCTGAAGAAACAACAGGATACAAAGGGGTCCCATGTTAAGGTTCTAGGTTTCTCAGACAGACTGCTGAAAGGCAGCACTGTCCCTGGAAAACAGCTGGCTCCTAGCCCAGCCACGTTACCCAGGTGGCCTCTCATGTGTGCCATATTTGGCAGAATGTCCTGCAGTCTGGATGGCTCAGACTGCCTGGCAGGGCAGGCAGGGAGGGTTCCACATGTACACCAGGGAGCAAGGCATCCTTAGCCTCTTTCCTTCAAGCTATTGTGAAAAGCCACTGGCTGCACATACATGAGACGCTGACTGCACAAGACACTGTGCAGTAGCTCATTACTACTGCGCAGCGGCAATGTGTGGTGCAAAGCATGATGTGACACTACTGCGCAGTATTAATGAGCTACTGAGCAGTCAGCATCACCAAAAAGCCATTCTGAGACACTACTGTGCAGTAACTTCGGTTACTGCTGTCATTTAGTACTTGAGTATGCAAGTACTAAATGACTATGCAGTAACAACTGTGCAGCCAGCATCCTGTGTAAATGCGGCCACTGAGCAAAGAGTCAGCAAAGCAAGACTTCACATGTCACCACCAGGGAGTCCTGCATGTATAGACCCAGGCACTTTGCAGCCCTCTTTATTGAACAAGCCCTCATGCATAAACTTCTACCCGTTTTAAACCTGAATTACAGGATGCTTTACCAGATTATTTCAAACAGAACTGAAAACAGAGCCAAGATCTTTCACATGGTAGACCCACATTTTATTCACCTGCAGTAGTGTAACTGAGGGGGTGTGACCAAGGTAGCCGCTGAGAGGTAGAGATAGCCACCTCTGCAGATGGCCCCTGGTAGCACAGCAGCCAGCGGTGCCCTGTGCATTACTGCTGCCTAAGGCACAGAGCTGCCCTGTCATACCTCTGTTTACTCAGCCACACTGTCTTTCAAGCTAAATGTGTCAAATGAGTCTTAGTTGTCCTATTTCTAACACCTTGCCATCCTCCTCTACCAGAGTCAGGGGTAGAACTCGTTATCCTTAGTTACCACTTTCAAGAAACTAGTTGTGCCACCCACTGGCAGCTTCTGTGTCAGGTTCTCCTGGAGCAGCTGCTCCACAGTGAAGCCAGCAGTATCTTCTATTGCTCCAGAAAGAGAGAGGTCTCACTGGGCTTTTTCAGCTGCAGGGTTAAAACCCTGCTGCATTTATGATGGCTGCATATTACTGAATTTCTTCAAACAGCTGGCCTATTTAACAGGCTCAGTGAGAAACCAGGCTTTTCAACAGGTTCTATCACAGCCTGTCATTTAAAATGCAATATACAGCAGCACACAGGAGTTTTGCATTTCAGTTCTGGATGGCAATTTTGATTCCCCTGTCCCCAGCCTCCCCTGCATACTGGAAAGTTTGAAGGTTGAGAAGTATGCCAGAACAAAGCACCAATCTAAGAGCAACTGAAGCTCCAGGAGATGCAGGGTCAGGATCACGTCTTCCATGCTGCAGCCAAGGAAGTTAAACAAACAAGCTACTTACTAAATGTAATGCTAGAAAGCATTAAGGGGCAGACTGGTCTTTAGCAGGTTACAAGAAGCCTCTTTGAGGGCCAGTCCCCATCACTGTCACTAGGCTCAGGGAAGTATAGAGACTGCTCATTCTGTGCACTCCTATGATAAACTTTGCCCCAAAGTAGGTAAGAAGTAGATGGAGTCAAAACAGCCTGCTGTGCACAGACACGCTCTCCTGAGCTGATGCTGCTCTTTTGTCCTGTGCTCTATCTTGGATTGTCAGCTTGTCAATGGAGGTGTTGCAGATTGCTGTCTCCCAACTTGATCTAAAGATATGTTATGGTTGAGATGAGTGCTATCCTCTGCTTGTTAGATATGCAGGAGCCCTCTACACATGCAGGTGAAGACTCTGTGGGCATTTATACATGTGCCCCAGGAGGCATGGGGGGATGCTTTAATTACAGTGGCTCCAAGAGCTGCTCTAATTAAAATGCCTGGAGCATCACATGCATTAGCATCCCCACAGTGAAAAATGGCAGCAGGGGTGCTTTAACTAAAGTTCATCAAACGAGCTTTAGTTAAAGTGCCCCCGCTGACATTTTTTAGTGTGGGGATGCTGATACATGTGACACAGGCATCTGCTGGAGCACGGTAATTACCACACTACAGGCGATTCGAGTTTGCTTTGATGCACTGTAATTACAGCATGTTGGTGCAGCCTTGATGCACATGTACAGGCATCCTATAGGATCTAATGCTTGATCCACAGAATCATGCTTCCTGCAATGCCAGACATGCATAGCAGGAGGTGCAATTGTATAGATCACACATTAGATCCCACCACACCATATTGCTAGTGGAAAGGAGCCTGATCCCGGGCTCCCCCTGCACCAGCAAAAAGCAAGCTCCCTCAGCTGGGAGCCCAGTCAGCTGATGGGGCTCCCAACCACAGGGTACACCATGCACCACAGGGGTACTTCACACACTCTGTGGCTGAGAGACTGTAGCTGCTGTGATCTCCCAAATGCAGTAGTATACAGGGGCCCCCATGGCTGGGAGGAAGATCCCAGGCTTAGAGATGCACATGCCCCTTCCACCCCAGCTAGGAGCTCCAATCAGCTGATACAGCTCCCAGCTACAGGGACCCCAGCCACATTCAATTAATAGCATGATAGGAAGATGGCATACAAAGTTATTACATATATTTTGTAGAATAACTTGTAGCTCATTCCTCTATAAAGCCATTCAGTCATTCATTGAATGTGTGGCCAGGTGACTGCTTAAGGCATAAGTAACTGGTTAATTATGCCTTAAGTGTAACATATTCATGGGGCCTCAGAGACTAGGTGTACTACATGGTTTGTTCACTTCCATGGAAAGTTCCAATCTTGCTGGCATACTCTTTGTGTGTAATATATGTAAAGTAAAGTAGCTCTTCATACGTCTCTACATGCTCTCAGATAACAGTATTCAGAATAAATACATGCATTCTGTTAGCCTTTTGTTCAAAGATAGTGCTGAAAAACTTGTAAAGGTATCAAATTTTCTGTAATCAATTTGCTCTAATATGAACAGCCAGGAGAGTGAGGTTTGAATTTGTCATAAGATCTCTCTCTCTAAAGCTACCTGGAGAAAGGTTAAAGTTATCAGCTGGATAAGAGACCATAAATGACACATGGCACTAATCTTTGCCCACCTTGCACACAAACAACCCACTGGATGTGTTCTTTTAAGGACAGCAAGCGGGGAACACTCAGTGTCAGATTAGTCATAGTTTGTCAGAGGCTTTCTAATGGCTTTCCCTTCCATTGGAATATTCTGGCATAACAGGAGAGGCAAATAGCCTAATTTAAAAAAAATAGAAAATTAAAATTAAAGCAGAGAGAAAGATTCTTTTGAAAAAGATTAGAAAGCATCTATGATTGGTCAGCTGATCCCATTATTTGGTTATCAGCTTCTTCTGAGGCCTCTTCCAAAGAGATGTCACTAATATAAATAAATAGCCAGTAAACAAATGCATTGCTCTTTTGGAAAAGGTCCTATTAAAAAAAATATGAAGTATTTAAAAATGATAGAATCATAGAATCATAGAAGTAGGGTTGGAAGGGACCTTGTAGATCTTCAAGTCCGACCCCCTGCCTGGGCAGGAGGGAAACTGGGCTCAAATGACCCCAGCCAAGTGGGCATCAAGCCACTTCTTAAAGACCCCCAGGGTAGGATCCAGCACCACTTCCCTTGGAAGCTGGTTCCAGATCCTAGCTGCCCTAACTGTGAAGTAGTTCCTGTGGATGTCTAATCTAAGCCTACTCTCCAACAACTTGTGGCTGTTATTCCTTGTTATCGCGGGGGGGCGCTAGGAGAAACAAGGTCTCCCCCAAACCCTTCTGGTCCCCCCTACTGAGTTTATAGACAGTCACCAGGTCCCCCCTCAGCCTTCTCTTGCGAAGGCTGAACAGGTTCAGGTCCCGTAGCCTCTTATTGTAGGGTCTGCTCTGTTGTCCCCGGATCATGCGAGTGGCCCTCCTCTGGACCCTCTCTATGTTGTCCACACCCCTTTTGAAGTGGGGTGCCCAGAACTGGACACAGTACTCCAGCTGTGGCCTGACCAGTGTTGCGTACAGGGGGAGGATCACCTCCTTGGCCCTACTTGAGATGCACCTGTGGATGCACGATAAGATCCGGTTAGCCCTGCCGACCTTGACCTCGCATTGTCAGCCCATGTTCATCTTGGAGTCAGTAATGATTCCAAGATCCCTTTCTGCCTCCGTGCTCTCAAGAAGGGAGTATCGCATCTTATTAGTGGGCTGCTGGTTACTACTGCCCAAGTACAGCACCCTGCACTTCTCCATATTGAAACACATCCTGTTTTTGTTAGCCCACCCCTGCAAACTATCCAGATCTTTCTGCAGTCTTTCCCTCCCTACTAGCGTGCCCACCTCACCCCAAATTTTGATATCATCAGCAAATTTAAACAGGTTGCTTTTCACCCTTTGTCCAAATCACTAATAAAGAAATTGAACAGTGTGGGCCCAAGGACCAACCCCTGGGGGACTCCGCTGCCCACTTCCCCCCAGGTTGAATATGACCTGTCCACCACCACCTTCTGATAAACATAAACATAAAATGACGAATTATATGTTTTAAAGTCTTCTCTGTCCAGCTTTTATGGACTTTATGAAGTAGTTTCATTTGCTGCAGTCTATGGTTATTGATATTCCCCAAGTTATGGAGACAAGTGCCAAGGAGATCTCATACAAATATATACCACATATTCTTGCATACAACATGCATCTTTTTCCCAAAAATCAGCCCCCCAAATTGGGCTTCAGGTATTAATTAGCAAAACTAATTTTCTGCCCAGAATAAAAGCATCCTCCTTCACAGTTCAGCAGCTGTTGCATTACTATTTAGGCAGCTGAAAGAGTCAGAGTTAATGACTCACTGTTCATCAATCCACAGGTGTTGACAATTGTCTCTCCTCTTTAATGGACATAATGTTTCACTAATTAAGCTAACTTTTCTTAAGGAAATTTTGCTGTCTAGTAGCTTCTCCTAGTCACTTTTGTCCTTTTTCATATCCTTGAAGACTTTTTAGCTCTTTAACTCTTTTCAGAATCATAAATCCACCCATGGAGGCTAGTCTTTAGCTTGGGTCCCAGCCTTAGTTATGCAGGAAAGGAAGCATGAGTGAGCTGAAGATTAGGCTCTGCTCCTGCTCTATGTAGCCATAATTCTGGAAAAATCATTTTACTTCATCTGCCTTTCAAAAACATGGTGCATATTATATTCCCAGGCATGTTGTATGTGAGATAACATGGTATTAGATGAAGCATCTGGGTTTATGAAGTTTATGATATGACTGGGCCATAGGCATCAATGGATATGCCCTTTTCAGGAAGGACAGAGTGGGAAAAGAGGCAGAGGGGTTGCGCTCTATGTCAAAGAGCATTTCTCTACATCGAGCATCAATTTGGGGATGACTGAGGACCAGGCAGAATCGATTTGGGTCAGGCTGCAAGGAGGACGAGGGGAAAGGGACTTAATGGTGGGTGTTTGCTACAGACCACCCAACCAGAGGGAGGAGCTGGACCTC
>JAGPOW010000304.1:65253999-65280478 GCA_030014935.1 Caiman crocodilus | reverse complement strand
CACTACTTCACAGTTAGGGTGGCTAGGATGTGGAACCAGCTTCCTAGGGAAGTTGTTCTTGCTCCTACCTTGGGCATCTTTAAGAGTAGATTGGATAGGCACTTGGCTGGGGTCCTGTGACCCTGGCACTCGTTCCTGCCATTGGCCTGCTCTAGGCCCCTTCTGACCCTAGGCACTATGATACTATGATACTTCCAGGTCTACCAGGGACCATGTCCCCCCACGGCCCCTACGGCTCAGAAATCAGCTGTAGGGGGACCCCAGGTGCCCCCTCAGACTCAGGAGGTGCCAGTTGCCGAGCCTGGGATATGCAGGGGGCCCCTGCGCACTCTCCAGAAGATCTGGAAGTGGACCAGAAGTGCTGCAGAATGCACTGGGGAACCCCTGTGCTTCTGTGGTACACTCCATGTGCCCCAACATCACAGCGATTATGAGCCACCTCCTACCAAGAAGTGTGTAAAATAAACATTTAAAGCTGTGTCTATGTCCAAATTGCTGATTCCTTCTGAATTTCTATGAATCAATTCAGAGGGTTCTGATTCAATTCAGAGAGATTAAAGCATCCTCTGCTTTGATTCAGATTCAGAGATTTGGCCATCGGATCAGGCCAAATCTCCACCAAATTGAATCAGGGACCGAAGCTTCACACAGCCCTATCAGCAATCAAAAACTAGGTGAAAAATGTTTCCCAGAGACATTCCCAGTATATAGCAGGATTTCTGTGTTAGCTCAGGGATGTTTAACTGGCTGAAATATTTCCAACCTACATCAGAGCAAAATAGTTTTTTCCTGTACATAGAATAGAACTCTTCTCTACTATGAAATACTCTTTCTATGGTTACTTATATCACCCTTCTCACCACAGTATCTGAGCAACTCATATATTGGTATAAAAGGAAGCATCCTTTTTACAATCACTTTCTGGTTGTTAAGGGCCCTGTCATCTGTACACTTCTATTCTAACGAAAAAGGTCTCTCTGTCTCCCTAGGGATCACAGAGTATCATCATCTTCCTCAATAGGAGAAAAGGGGTACAGCTAGGGAAGAAAAGGTTATCCTTAGGAAACAGACAAAAGGACTGATTATAACTTTTTCCACTCCACTTTTCAGATTACTTAAAAACTATAATAGCATGTCCAGGTTGGAATCACTTAGCTAAAGCATTTGTGATCCTTATTAAGCTTCCTGTAAAAAAAATAATTGACTCCTCTTTTGGTCTCCTCCATGGCCTATGTGCTTCCTCATCTCTGCTGAGACTGGTAAACTCATTTCATAGTCACTTATGACTGAGCAGAGTTATGGAAAAATTCAGTATGTAATGGAAACCATGACCTGTCAACTCCTGTGGGTTGATGCCAAGCAAGCGTCTAATTATAGCCTGACATGTAAATACTCCTGGAAGACAACTGTACTTATTTGGACTAGTACACTATTAATTAAATTCTTTGATTATTTCTATCATAGGCTTTCATATTTTCAATGGAATTAACCCTAACTATACTGAGACTAAATTATATCATCGTTGGAACTGCAGCGAAAAGCCAAAGTCAAGCAGAATAAGTATATACTAATCCAAGACCCCTTCCTCCACTCACATACCACATCATACATACTGCCTTTCCACCCTCAGCCTGTATCTTACCCTAAAGTCATTTTTTCATGACTTACCTGCTTCCTACTGTAGGGCCCAGGACAACAGTCAGGCCCAGAACCAATAAAAGAGGGTTCCACTAGGACAGCAAGACAGAGATAAATAAGAGTTTCTGGCAGCAAGCTTTGCTGTAGTCCAGAGCCCCAAACTGTCCTACCATTTCTTAAGCAAAGTAGTCCACAAAGGACTCAGTGTTCTGACTTTAACCAATTTAAGATTGGGGGAGTTGCAAGGTCTTGGGAAGTCTGATTCCTGAGCATTCTCAGACTATAGCATTCTCCAGCTGCATGATCTAGACTTTTAAAGTAGTATAGGCCAAATCCCATTTTTACTGCAGCCATGTGGGGATGGCTTGTTCTCACAATTTATTGGAAGTCACTTATGCTTTTCATACAAGCATAGAGATCATGCTATTACTACTTGATTCTGCTGCAGCCAGGATGGGAGTAGAAGAGAGAAGTTGTTATATAATATGCACATTTCCATATATGCATGTTAGTCATTCCAAAAGTCTAGAAGTTATCCATGGTAAAAAGCTGCTGTAGACTTTGGAAGTTCAGGACTGACTGTAAAAGGCTCTTTTGCCTGTCTGATTTGTCCTGGGGAAATAATAATAATAATAATAATAATGTTTTAGATTGTTATTTAACACTTGTGTTATGAAGCCTGCAGCCAAGTAAAAATTGCTTTGCTTTTGATTTCATGAAAGACTTGAAGCTGAGCCCAGGCTCAACAGGCTGACTGAACTCGATGGTTTGAGTGAGTCCAGGGGCCTGCATTCACTTCTCAGTGAGCCAGGGACCACGTTTCAAGCAAGGCTGCCCAGGAGACATAAGTCATGCTGTAAACAAACAATAGCCTGGGTTTCTGTTGGGCCAGAAGCCATTTTCCAGGTAAGCCAAGGGCTAGGTTTCAAGCAGACATCTGGCCAACTTTCAGATAACACTGAGGTTACTTTCTGAACAAGTTTAAGGAGGACTTTTGAGTGACTGGTGGTTTTGAGTGGCCTCAATACCAGGTTTTAAGCAAAATGAGGGCTGCATTTCAAGTAACCAAGGGCTGTAATTTGAACAAGTCTCATATCCCAGTACATCAAAACCTGGCGAAACTCTCAGCTATTTAGTATTTTAACACAAAACCATGTGAAAACAGTTGATTTCTGTTCACATCAGGGTGACATTTCTATTATTTCCTGGTCATCTTAGTGGAAATTTGTTCAGAGATTATAAGGAATAATATTCAGTTTTACTATCTTAGCGGCCAGTTTTTGTGAGGAAGGTAAGAGTAGCAGCCATGGCATATACGCACACTCCTTGCAAGCACATAGTAGAGTCAACCCTTTGCTTACCAGACTTAGCCTCAGGAACAGAAGAGGGCTGTATGTGCCTTCTTTGGCCCCAGTAAATCAATAGCTAGATCATTCACCTTTGAAGAGGAAGATCTGGGGATCTCAAGCCCACTCACCTGGAAAGAGCTCAAACCAGGACCTCTCTTATTTTCCAGCACAGCACTCCAACCACCATGCTACAGATCAGCCATTATCCAGCCCCTTTCTTCAGCTGAGCTACTAACACAGTCACTGGAAAAGATGGATGAAGGGAACCACAGAGAGAAAGCTCCTGCTTCAACAGCAAGAGCCACAGCCAAAACCCAGAACTCCCATTTTTTTCTGAACTGAATTTACTATTGGCAAAAGAAGTGGGGAGAAGGTTACCAGTCCTGGAGACCTACCAAAAAGCCCTTAGCTATCCAAAAACAGAGCCCACTGATTGGGCATGTTTTTTTTCAGCCACCTATCCAGCTCCCCTCAATTCTAAGCTGCAGAGAGGACTAGGGCTGACAAGGAAGTTCATTCTCTGTAGTTCATTCCATTTGTGGCCAGGAAGGGGCTCTATGTCAGGTCACATAGTGGCTTTCTTGACATAGATCAAGGGTGTCCAAGTTATTGTAGGGGCTGCCCTCCTCCCCCAAGCCACACACTACAGAGACCACATATCCCTGTACTGCATGTCATGTGGGTGTCCACCCCAACCCAATGCACCACACAGCCTTCAGTGTACCATGCAAACCCCTCATCTCTCCAGCACCACATGGCACAGGTCTGCCACTGCACAACCCCCTCCCCTCATCCCCCACTACAGCACCATGCCAGCCCCAAATATACCTTGCAACTATCTGCTTCCATTCCTCCACCTTCTCCCCGCACCACATCATAGGAGTCTTGATGTTCCCTGTGGCCCCAGTGCATAAATGCATCACACCACACAGGGCTCCTGAGCATGTGGACATGATACATGGTGCAATCCCACTGCATGGAGAGCAACTCTTGCTGCACTGCACTGGTGCAGATGCTGTACAGGGTCCCCAGATCCCCATAAGCCCTCCAACCATTGGTTTCCTCAGCCTCGCGAGCCACATTGCTCCACTCTACTCCCAGAGCTGGGTGCAGGTAGCAGAAGCTAGGGAGTCTGGACTACTGCAGCAGCAGCAAAAGAATCATAGAATCATAGAAAGTTAGGGTTGGAAGGGACTCCAGGAGGTCATCTTGTCCATCCTTTCTACTGGGGGGACTCAAAACTGAACACAGTACTGCAGACGAGGCCTCACCAGTTCTGAATAGAGGGGAATAATCACTTTCCTGGGCCTAATAGCGACACACCTACCAATGTAGCCCTGGATGTCATTAGCTTTCTTGGCAACTAGAACACAGTGGTGGCTCATATTCAGCACATTGTCCACTGAAACCCCCAGATCCTTTTCTGCAGAGTTATTGCCCAACCAGTCAGCCCCCAGCCTGTCCTGGTGCATGGTGCGTGTACTGGGATTGTTCCATCCTAAGTGCAGAACTTTACACTCATCCTTGTTGAACCTCATGAGATTTCTTTTGGACCAATCCTCCAATTTGTCTAACTCATTCAGAAGAAAGCAAAGGAGGAAGCAGCACCTGGACCAGGAGCTCAGTGGCCACGTGTCCCAGAGGCTGCTAAATGGACTGCCCTGATTTAGATAACTGCCTTTTAGAATTGCCTTGGTGTTATCTGCTATGTGGACAGACAGAAGAAAGTAGGGCTGTGTGAAATTTCACTGGGTGTTTCTTTTTGAAGCTGTTTTGAGCTCGAAACAGCAAAAACTAAATGAAACAAGTTTTCAAAACAGCTTTGAAACAAAACAAGGGCATGCAAAATGTTTTGAAAGTTTCAAGATGTTTCAAGTTTCAAAGCCAGGCTTACTTGGCTTCAGGCTGGTCCTAGTCGGCAGCGGCAGCCTGCTGTCATCTAGCATGCAGATCCAGGTCCTGTGGCCCCCGCTGGGCAGTATTTCATGCAGCCGCCAAACAGAGCCTGCACCACCCTAGGCTATGGTGAGGTTGCTTCACCACTGCCTCTGTGCTGCCCAGTGAGCGGCTGCACCATGGGGTGCCAGCCACAGGGAGGGGGTGGTCAGTTCCCCTCATGCTGAACACCAGTTCATTCTCTGCAGGGAAGCATAGGGTATGGGGGGTCAGGGCTGCATGCTGGCCCTCATCTGTACAGCAGGGTTGGGACACTGGGAGTAAGCGAGCCCACAGGAGCCAGTGGCAGCTTGGTGGGAGTGCGGGGCCCAACCCATGCCCCAGGGCCTGCACTGGCACAGCACAGAGGTGGTGGTGAAGCATCCTAGCACACTGCAGGCTCTGGCTGGTGGCCACTGCCCAGCAGGGGAGAGCTGGGGAGGCTTTTCTCCATGCCCAGCAGCAGCTTCTGCCCAGCTGCTGCTGCCATGGTTCAGTCCCAGTAGGTGAGCCCAGAGCTGTCACAGGGCCCAGGCTAGCAGTGGCGGCAGGTTACGAGCTGGTGCTCAGCTCAAGCAAAAGCGGACACTCCCCTCCCTGTGGCCAGGACCCCACGCTGCAGCCGCTCAGAGCCTGCATGGGGCTGCCTGTGCCTGCTCTCCGATGATATGGCAGAGAGGCAGGATAGCCCCATCTGGGCTGCAAGTGGCTGCAGCATGGGGCACCAGCCTTGGGGAGGGGGAGTGGCCGCTTTTCCCTTATGCTGAGCACCAGCTCATTTCCCGCCACTGCTGATCACTCCAGTTCACGGGCAGTGCAGGGTTGGGGCTGTGTGCTGCTCCCCACCTATACCATGGGGCTGGGGCAGGGGCACTGGGAGTGAGTGGGCAAGCACGGAGCCTTCCTGGTGCTGGATGCAGGTTGTACCCAGCACTGGTCCCAGGTGGCAGCAGCAGCAGCCTCCTGTCATCTGGTGCACAGACCTGGGATCCTGTACCCCTAGAAGGAGTCTGGCACAGCCCTCCTGGGGGTGCCAGCCCCTGGATCTACAGGCCTGATGAAAGGATGATGCCGCTGCCAGCAAGTTTCACAAGTTTTGCTTTGAACAGTTTGAGGTGCAGTTTCCCAGAAACCTCTGCACCTATCTCCTTGATAGGTATAAGAGAATATAAGAGATATTCAGTTTACTGAAGAGCTTATTATTGTTGTAATGTGTGACAAAAAGTATAGTGAATAACCATGCATATGTATTTTATAATAGCCATTAGTACTACTACTGGTTCTCAAACATTTGTATGAACAAAAGCCTGTGTCATAAACATTCACCAAAAAGCAAGCAAAAAAGGGTTCAGATATGGCAAGATGAAAATGCAAGGCAGAGTAACAGAAGTTTTGTACTATTCGTCCAGCTCTGGTGGACAGGATAAAGCTGAATCCCTGTTTCATCCTTCAGAACTTCATAGTATCAACATAAAAATGAGAGAAGGAGAGAAAATTGCACCAAAAGAAGGAAGAAGAGGAAGGAAACTGCATTTATAACAGTTGATCCCAGTAAAGAATGAGCTGCAGGGCTTAGACGTGGTCACGGTATGTAGAGGAAGGAGGATAGGATCCATTTGTCATAAGATGCTGAGTATCCCTGTGATTACAATACGAGGGAAGATATCTATCAGGGTCTTTGCTTCCTTTTTATTATTTTACATATTGATTTTTTAAAGGGCAGGAATAAGCTGAAATGAAACGCTTGCTTCACCAGATGAACCAACCTCCACCTCTCACTTTGAGAATGGATTATTTTTTAAAGCACAAGATGCACAAAATGATGCCAATGGAGGTGTATGGTGAAAATCCCAGTAGGGACAGTTTCCTTTAAAAAACAGCTTAAACAGGGAGGAAAAGCACATCATCTGATCATGAATTGACGCCAGGCCTTTTCCGGGCTCACTTCATTCAATCAAATACATTCCAGTAATGCAAGTAAATTATTTACATGATCTAAATATCCCCAAATGAGCCTGCCAGGGTTTAAATATATGTTCTTTAATTGTATATACCATTATCATTGAGATATCTGTTAGAGAGAGGAAAACACACATGTCTGGCTAACAATAAGATAAGGGCAGGCTACAGAACTCAGCCTGCTCCGTATAATGATCACCATTTGATGGGTCCCTGATGTGCTTACATTGCTGACCTTTTATAAGAGGCAGTTCTCTTCAGAATAATTTGAACGCAGGATCTGCTTAACATCTTGGGAAGCTAACACCTGAAAGAAGCCAATGTGCCTTGCCTGCGCCTGTGCTAACCACTGGTATGCAGAGCTTATTGTCTTGGAGATTGTTATTATTCTTTCTTTCATCTACACAAGTTCTCAGTGAAAGGCAGAAGTACATTTAAATAGTGTAAAACCTCCATGTCTTGTGATTCCCCAGTCAGTGGCATCAGCATGTATATTTATTATGTTTTTCTTAATATTTTTAATGCTACAGTCAGATGAGGACCAATTCTCCTGACACAAACTATTAATTCTCCTGACACAAACTATTTACCTGCTATCATTCCCACTCTTACTTATCTAACTGCAGCATCTATTTTGGCTACAATGGGGCCTGGGAAAGAAAGGAGCAATGGGAGTCTCTAAGAGCATCTACATGCATACACAAATACAGACTAGGGAATGGCTAGCTGGCTGCAGTGCCTGCCGCCTGGGTGTTACAGGAGACAATGAGTGCAGACAGAAGTAATAATTTTTGCCTGATCTGACCCCAGAAAGAGCTCTACACCCGTGACGAAACAGAAGTGCACAGCTGCAGACTGCTTTAAAAGGGCCCAATCCTGTGAAAATCTGAACTCTCATTGCATGAAGGCTCAAATGAACATGCTCCAAAACAACGTGTTCTGTAACGTGTCTGCGGAACTCCCAGCCTGTTGCTATTTTCAGAACAGGAACCCCCATGATGTGAATATGTATATATGTCTGAGCAGGGGGGCTCCAATCCACCCACCCCATCATCCAGCACTGACTGAGGAACCCCAGGAATGAGCTCCCTCTGCTCCCTTTCTCCCCTCCCATTCTAAAAACAGCATCTGAGCTGAGCGGGGGGAGTGGTGTTGCTCTGGAGACCAAGCTGCAGGGTTGCAGCAAGCAGCTGGAATCCCCAACTCCCTGACCCAACAGGAAACTTCTGTTGGGTCCAGGGAATCATTGCAACTCAGTGCTTCCTACAAAACAATGAGGTGCAATGGGGAGCTGCTCTTCTGTCTGCGGCCAGTAAACTGAGTATGAGCCAACAGTGTATTCTTGTTGCAAAAAAACAGTCAACAGCATACTAGATTATATTAACA
The DNA here is from genome assembly GCA_030014935.1 of Caiman crocodilus. Lineage (NCBI taxonomy): Eukaryota > Metazoa > Chordata > Crocodylia > Alligatoridae > Caiman > Caiman crocodilus. Next base: position 65,272,211 of record JAGPOW010000304.1, on the reverse strand, counting down.
ACAGTGTCGCTTTTAAATCAAGGGATCTGATTCTGCAGCTCCATTCAGAACTGGTAAAAGAACTAGTGTTATTCAGCCTGGAGAAGAGAAGACAGGGGGCGGGGGGCCTATGCAGATTTGATAACATTCTTCAAATACCTGAAGGAAAATTAAAAAGAGGAATAAGATAGGCTTTTCTTTGTAGCCATAGGGGAAGGACTAGGAGCAATGGCCTCAAACTTCAGCAAAGGAAACTTAGGTTGGAGATTAGGAGAAACTTTCTGACTGTTAGGTGGTCAAGCACTAGAACAGGCTACCTAGAGAAACTGTGGAATCTCCATCCTTAGAAGTTTTCAAGACAGACACTTGGCTGGGATGGTTTAATCACAAATGATCCTTCCTCCAGCAGGGGCCTGGACTAGGTAACCTTATGAGGTCTGGTCCAGCCCTACTTTCTATGATCCAATGATCTGAAGTTGGCCCTCAGCTTCTACCTTGACCATATCATTAGTCAAATAAAAATCCCTTGTTCTAAATACCCCCTTTTCAGGGTCATTCCAAATCTGGATCTAAATTTTGAATGCAGAGCAATCTGGTTTGTCTGTATATAGCAAAGACCAAATTTTCAAAATGCTCTTTGTGCGTGAACAGAGGCCTCTAGAAGAGGCATCCTGTTCTGACCTTCAGGAATAGCGTGTGTTCTCAGAAGCCCTGTTGGTGTTGATTTCACCAACTGGCCTGCTGAAAACAGGTTCAAGGTCCTGGCATACCTTTACACGGCTTTGCCTGAAGTAAAAGTTAGCTGGTCTCAGATCCAGTAGGCTCCCTTTCAGTCTCCGCTTTCCATGAGCTTTGTAGGACTCAATATAATGGAGGTATCACTTATCTGGTCTTAGCTCTGTCCACATCAAGTTGGACAAAGTTTAATAAATGTAATTTTATTGATCCACTGTAATTTTATTAACATCAGCCCCTGTGCTCCCTAGCTGAAGACTTGGTCCAGAACAATTATGTTTCCTCTGCTGGGTCTTTGGCATGAGGGTGCCCTCTGGCATTTCCTATAATTCTTTAAGCACAAAGAGGGAAAAGCATTAAGTGATGGAAAATATCTGTGATGGTACAGACAGACTGATATACATACTGTGCTAGGCTACTTTCCATATACCTATTTATTTCCATACATCTTATCCTGGCATAACAATTCAAGTTTTTGAAAGGTTCTGGAAATAGTAATTTTCTATCTGAGAAAAACTAACCCCCCCAAATCTGTGTTTCCACTTCAGACAACATTGCTGTGGCTGCGTTCATTTACTTTAGAGGTTGGGTGCAAACAGCTGATACTGTCAGCATCACTCTGGGAAAGGCATTGCTTCATTCAATTGCTGCTGCAGTGGCAGCATGGGGAGCAGCCAACCTCCCTACACCAACACAGCTCAGAACCAAGACAACATCACACAATTTGCATGTCTGGTTTGCATAATTTATGCGAAGTGACAGCTCACTACACAAATCCCATTCTCCCATTCCTACAGGCTATTAGTCTGCAATCCCTATCCCAGTCCAGCAGTTCTCCCCAACTCCTGATATCTCAGTCCATTAGTCTTCTCAACCCTCCCTAGCCCATCAGGCTTTCCTATCCAGACCTTTTTCCCAGCAAGATCCCTATTTCTGTTGCTGTTCCCTCTTTCCCTTTCTCCCTTTCCCCTGCACCCCAACCAAATCCCTCTCTAATGAAAGGAGAGAAAAGCATCTGAGACTAGTGAGGAAATCTGATTGGATAACAGAGAAAAGAGGGGCAGGATTCTGAGCTGCTATCCTAATCCATCTAAGTAGCCTGTCAAAACCATGTGAAGCTGCAGGGGAAACAAGGAGACAAGCAAACAGATCCTCAGACTGCCACAAGCCACCCTGGCGATGAAGCAGGTGATGGGAAACAAAATACCAGCAATTGTGCAAAGGCACCACACACATACTTTTAGAAGCACTGTTACTAGGGAACTGCATGAACTGTAACCACTTAAGCAAGGTGTATAATTGGCCACCTTTCCCAAGAGCCCAGCAGGAGATGGCACTTGAAGACATCAAAGTGACTTAGGGGACAGGCTCTGGTCTGGATGGAGACATCCAAATGAAGTCTGGAAGGCTAAGGAAAGTTTGCAGAACATCCATGAAGCTTTGCTGCAAGAGAACTCTGGGTTCCAGGCAGGTTTGAGGCTCTGCTCAAACCTGTTGTTCCACCCAAGTGGTTAGTTTTTTGGTACAATATTTTTTAAAGAAACAACAATAATGAAGAATCTGGATTCTATATGATAAACAATGTTTTTGCAGCTCAGATTTGAGGCCAGCATAATCATTCATGTTGCTATCTGTGGTGTATATTTGGGACTTGGAAACAGCTGGTACCAGCCTAAGCACCATATTAGAATCTGTCTGCATTTGGGATTTTGCACTACTGAAATTCATTTCAAAAGAACTGCAACTCTAGCTGTTCTAGGCTTGAAGGAAACCTCAAACAATGCCACCAGTGCTTGTGCTATCCCCATGACTATAGAGCCAAGAACAATATCTCTGCAAGATGTGAATTGGCTCCTTCCTTTCAGATGTCCTATGATGGCAACTTTAATGCCAACACTGTTAAGCATTTCATTCCTCCAAGAGAAGAGGGAGGTGCTGCAGAGAGGTATTATTTGCCATTAACTGGAGGTCATCGTGCTGCCACAAATGAGTGGTGTTTGGGAAATACTACAAGCCAACAAAAATCAAGTGCTGGCAAAGACTGGGGCTTACTTACTTATGCTGCACCAAAAGACAAAGAAATGTTGTGAAGCTGTAGGTTAGTCTATAAGGGCCTTTGTACACACCACAAAATTGAACTTTAAAGCAGCTTAAATGCCCTTTTTGCACCACTTTAATGGCATTGCTATTTGCACATTTGGCGGCGTATTCCGCTTTAAATAACTTTGGCACGTAGCAAGATAAAACATTTCCAAGGTGCTTTAGTTTGCTCCCTAACAAAGTTCAACAGTGCACGGGGTGCCGGAAGCTGACGTGCTGGGGACTTGGCAGTCCCCATGCAGCTCAGGGGCTGTGGGACTGGCGGCAGCCCATACAGGCAGACTCCGCTGAAGGAAAAAAAAAAAGAGCGGAGAGCCTGGTCTTGGGGGGTTTTTTTCTTCCCGAAGCCTGCCTGCGTGCCTGAGCTGTGCAAGAGCCCAGTGCTTCCCTCCGTGGTGCTTTCCCCCTTTGATGACTCCTGCTGCTGAAAAGGCAGGTAAGGATCATGCCCCTACCGTTGTGTACATGCCACAGGGGTTTAGCTCAGTTTAATTCTCCCTAAATTGAAGCAATGTTTTTAAAAATCCACCATTTCAATTTAGGGAGAACTAAACCAAATTAAACCCCCATGGTGTGTACGAGCAGCCTAAGATGCAAATCTGCCCTACTGTCTGTCAGACAGGACAGCCAGAGCAGCCAGGTTAAAGGAAATCAATGGAGTTTGGAGTACACATGTGACTATATTGTGCACAGCTGTTCCATCTACAGTGAGTAGTGTCTCATTTAGTGACTTGTGAGCAGAGGCTGTTTGTGGGTGGAGCACAGAAGAGCAACAGTGTCTTATTTCCTTCATCTGACCACTGCCTGTACTCTCAAATAGCAATAAAGGAAACAAAAACAGTGAAAGAGAGACAGACAGACAGAGACAAAGATAGAGACAGAGAGAAGCATTCAAGGCTGCATCTAGGTACACTGGAAATAAGAGATCAACAAAATCTACCCCCAAGTCAATAATGTAGGTTGTTTGCTTCTTCTTTCTTCCCCTCAAACTTCATATCTCTCTGTTCAGACTGGCCTCACTGAACACTTTTGTGGTTCTCCTTCCTTCCTTCTACTCTTAAAATGCCCTTGCTTAAGTGGGGAGCTTTTGCTGGCCAACCAGTTTTTCCTACCATCTGTGCACCCAGGAGTGAGGTCTCTAAGCCAGATCTTTTGACTGAACAGCTCTCCATGCAGTCTGCATACAGAAGATAAGATTTTTGGAGCATGAGTGTTTCCTGAGCCTTAATTCTGTTTGTTGCCTTTACTACACAGATGGGCTCTCAGAGCACAAGCATGTTCTAGACAGATACTTCTTGCAGATAAATTTCTCCCACAGGCCAGGAGTCTTGCTGAACATGGTACCTTAGGCAGACATCTATCTAGCTTATGCCTAGTGCTGTCCTTAGAGCTCAGTACACATGCCAGAATATCAGGTGCTGTAGGAAATAGGGAAACCAATGATAAATAAGCCCAGTGTTTAAACAAATAATTCCTTCACAATTAATAAGCAGCCATTTCTACGTGATGCAAAGCTGACATCTGACTCTTCTACTGGCTTCTCCCAGGAGACCATTTTAATGAGACTCACAGCTGTAATATCACACAGAGAACATTAACAATGCTAATTACCTAAAGTTTAGCCCATGAATACTCAACCGACCATACCTTGGAGACAAGCTGTTGTTTTGGACCAAATGAAGTGCCAATGGCTTGAAATGCAAGTCAGAGCTTGCAAGGAAGCATCAGACACAAGGCATTAGGCACACAAATCTGGCAGAGGAGCTTTTAAATATGGAGCTGTCTGGACAGAAGGCTAATCTGAAATCTCAGAGGGAAATTGCTAGAAGGTGGGCAAATCTCTCTTGATAAAACTCTGAAGGTGTTGATAGGTCCCTTAGGATTTTCATATGAGACCTGTATGCAGTGCAATATATGAAAGGGGAGGGATGCTATCAGCTAAGTCTTGAAAGGAATTCTTCTGCTAGACAGCTGCAGCTGTCATGGTCTAAGCTTTGGCCCAGGTTTGAAGAAGCCAGGAATCCTCGCAGATATGCAACACAGGAGTGACCTTCTGTCTGGAGTAGTGCCAAGGCCTTCACACCATATGCACAGTCATTCTCTTGCTCAAGGTCACTACAGAGGAGGTTGGGTTTGTTAAGATTACTGCCGTGAACGGAATAGCTTTGCCTTCTGAACCAGGTTGAATCAATCAAGCTTCTATGGTGTTGGAACTTAGTCTGTGTTACAGTAAATACAATGCTATGTACAGAATTGCTTGAAGCTTAGTTACTGTCTGTGTCTTTATCACCTTATGACAGTCATTAGAATAGTCAGTGTAATAGGAGTCCTCAGCCTTCTCTGTGCTGGAAATGGAGCTTAGGTGTACCCAGATGTTTCACAGGTGAAAAATAAAATTTTTAGCAGGCAATATTGGTCAGCTCTACACAAATGTGCAAGCATCATTCTGATGTGACAGTCCATTATTAACATGAGGGTGCCTAGGGTGATTTTAATTATCTTTTCTCCCTACAAGACAAGAGAATGAATAAATATAGATTTGTAAATATAGATTGGAAGTGTCAATTTAATGGCCTCCAGATTTGCTAAACAAGGTCCAGTCACATCTCCTTGTGTCACAAGCTGAACCCTGTCCTCCATGCATTTTTCCTCTAACTCTGTGGTTCTCTGCCATGAAGTATTTATTATAATGAGCCACGGCTGCTGTGAATGTTGGGTCTCCTGTCTCCTTGCCAAGGTGAGGCTCCACTGTAGCCACTTCTGCTCTCCGAAGCATCTTGTCAAGACTGACAGGCCTTTCTTCATCTCAGTGCAAGGCAGGCAGCCTTGGAAAGCAAGCTATTTCAGTTTACAAAGCTTTTCATTTCCCAGGAATAAAAAGGGCATTTAAAATGTAAGCAGCCCAATTGTAAGCAATAGGCTGGCTTTGGTATCAAAACAGCCATTTGCACTTAGGCCCTTTTGGGAACACCTCATAGAAAGCCATTACATCAACTTCTAACATTTCAAAAAGCCTTACTTTATTGGAGTTGGAATAACAGTTGCTTGAAAACTAGAAAAGTGCATAACCTTAAAAGGTAAAAACCCAACCCCAGTGAAGTCAATGTGAGTTTTACCATTCACTTTAATGGAGTCAATATTTCACTCCTTGAGGGGTGAAATACAGCTTTGCTGTAATTTATCTTTGTACAAAACATATGTTCCAGAAAAATAAAGAAAATAGGGTATTATTTAAATACCCTAAGGAAAAATAGGGATATTGGCACTCTGAATGCCAAATCTTAAGCCATGACAGAGAAACCTACTTTAGGCATTCAGACACTATAGTAATGTGGTCTGTACAGGTAGTTGGACAGATACATTTAATATGTAGGCTGGGAAAAGGAGAAAAAATGCTAAAATATGTAATATGGACCATTTGCAGACTGACTTTGCATAATTAGAGAAAGCCTACCATTTATGAGTGTCCTAGAAGTATTTATAGAAGAGAGACTTTTTTTCCTCTATTTTTGCATCTTTGGAGCATCTCATTATCTTCCAAATTACCTCATTATTAAACTGAAAGTCTTCTAGACTCTTTCTGTAGTTGTTCCACTGCTTAGTTCTTAGGTATCAACTCTGTTTCTGAATCATCTTTAAAAGATGACCCGAGTAACAGAAGAAACTGGAAGATTAAAGATTTGGACCTGAATTTCTCCAAAATCTGGGCATGTTCATATTTGGGGTCTGGGCCCAACCTTATTTGTTACTGTACATGAGCAAATATTTGACCAGCATTCTTTGCTTGCTGAATAAACTTCAACATTGGGAGGTTTTCTTTAGATCTTGGCCTTCCTTCTTTGGCTACAGAAAACAAAGTAAACAGAAAAATTCATGAAAAAAGCTATTGCTCTCTGGTTCTACTCATCTGTTTAAACACACAATAAAGGGCACAGTGACAGCATTTTTCCATATTTTATTTGAAGTGCTTTAATATAAAAAAGTACATACAATTTCTATACTCCTGTTTTCTTTAATTGTTTACACTTTCTCTAAGTTGCAACAAAATATTAGCTAGGTAAGGGAGTCAACACTGCTAACAAACTACAGTACAAGATACTAATAACAGTAAGATGCTTGGAATATATTCTTGCAAATGTGTGTGAATATCAAAGATGTCCTGTAAAATCAAGAGGTCCAAGCACTCATTGCCCTCTTCTTCTCTTTTCCTTCTCCCAAATATAGGACTTTTCCCAGTTTTCTTAACCAGCAAATCTTGCCAAATATAGTGGGTGACATCCTCACCACTGCAAATTGGAGTACCTCCATCAGCTTTGATGGAGTTATGCCATTTACATCAGCTGAAAATCTGGTGCATTGTATCTTCAAATACTGATAGGGAGAAACCCAGTGTATAGATATGGACAAATGAATGAGTACATTACAGCAAGTTAAAAGGGGGCAGGGACTTATAGTCCATGTTAACTATCCATGTGCCTTCTCTTACCCTGCAGTATGTGAAAGCTAAACTATAGCAGCTTAGTTGTCCATCTTAAACTTTGTTGTCATGTAGTTTTACATAGCATGTTATCTCAAAGGTTTTGGAAGGACAATTGTTCTCTTGGAAGAGATAGGAACACAATTGCTTATAAGAGTAAAAGTGAGTTGAAATCCCATCCCATGTTCACATATTCAACACTGTGAACATTTATTTCAGAAAAGTCAAGTCTTAAAGTAACCTCCCTGCCCACCGACCCACCCACCCCTTCACCACCCCCCTTACCCCCAAAAGACATCAGGGCTTTTCACATTAAAAAACTGGGATGGAGGATCAAAGGGCATTTCCAGGCAGGTCAGATCAAAACAAAACCATATACATACACACATAGTGTAACAATACAGTCACTTCAGAGTTTTTAAAAAAGGTCCACAATTTTTAGGGGAAAGTAGAGAAAATAACATAAAGAGCTATTCTTACAAAAATGCACTGCTTCCCTCACCTGTAATCCCTAGCTGCCAGAGTAAATTCAATATTAGGACTGTGAGCACATCTACACATGCATCCCACTGCGCAGTTGATACTGCTAAAGCAAGTACTAAAGTAAGTACTACATGACCGTGCAGTACCCACTGGTACCATGCAATCCTGGCAGCACAGTTAAATGCACGCAGTATTCTGTAAACTCCAATTAGGCCCCACACAGGCCAGCAACAGACAACTAGGAGGTAGTATGTATAGCTGAAAAAGGAAAGAAATTAGAGGGTTTAACAAATTGATATTTTTTTCCTACTCTTGGCAATGTGAACATCTTTCAATACACTTGTAACAAAAGGAAGAGGGATCTAAAATGTAGGGTTCCCAAGGTTCTGTAGTCCCATGTAACCTACCACCAAAGCATATGCCAAGGGAGAGTTTTGGGGCTTTTGTACACACCACAAAATTGGCCTTTAAAGCAGCTTAAATGCTTTACTGGTGTGGCTGTTTACACTGTCACCGGCGTATTGCACATTAAATGACTTTGGGGTGTAGCAAAATAAAACACCACCTACCTAAACCATGGAGGGAAGCACAAAGCCCCATGCAGTTCAGGAGCTGTGCAGGCAGATCAACAGCAGCCTGTGCAGGCAGGCTCCAATGAAGGAAAAAAAAAAAGTGGCAATTTTGATCTTTTTTTTTTCCTCCCTGGAGCCTGCCTGCCTGAGCTGCGTGGGGTCCCAGTGCTTCCCTCCATAGCTGCGGGGGGGGCAGTGCTTCCCTCCATGGCTGCAGTGCCCCCAGGACTGCCCAGACCAGGTGCCTGTGGGCAGGTAGCACCTGGGGGGCTCTGTCATGGGGGGAAGCACCATCCCCCCTGCAGCTCCAGGACTGCTTGGTCCACTGGCACCTGCCCCTCCTCCCCGACCACTGGCCACTGGAGAGGCAAGTAAGGATTGGATCTGACCCTTGTATATATGCCACAGGGGTTTACTTCAGTTTAATTCTCCCTAAATTGACGCAGTGTTTTTAAAAATCCACCACTACAATTTAGAGAAAATTAAACCAAAGTAAACCCCCATGGCATGTACAAGCAGCCCCTTTCCCTAAAATAGTGACTTGGAATGTGTGGTTCCATCATATTTTCACTTGCTCCATCCATGTGGGACATATCCCCCCCTCCCTCTACATGGCATTCTGCATTTAGCTGGGGATTGACAGGACAAGAAACTTAATCTGAGGCTGTAGTATTTTTCTGACAAACCTTTGTGAAAAACAGCCGTTCCCTCTGCATCACCTTTCCCTTGAAAGCCAAAACCTCTGGGGACTTTAAATTGCTACCAGGCCAAGATTCCCCCATAGGGTATCTTGACTGGCGTTAGATTATCTTAGTAAGAGTCCCAGGGCCTAGCCACCTCATCAACTCCCCTACATATCCACAAAATCCAAACGTATATCAACAAACATTTCCAGTTTGAAGTAGGGGAGCAAAAGAAAAAACGTCTTCTGCTACTGAAGCCTGTACAACTACTTTTGGAGAAGAGGTTCTGGAAAATGGGGTGTCATCAAAGTGCCGAAAGTTGGAAAGCTTCCTCAGGCCCATCCCTTTTTCAGGATGACCTAAATTGCCTTTCTTCATTAAAATTATGGATCCTTGTCTTCTTTCACCCATTTTAGTTTGGCACCACAGTTAACACATTAAGAGAGATTCAGTAGAGTCACCACGTTCCAATAATTTCACTTTGAAATGTATACATGCACAGTAAAAATGATCAGGGTTTCTCAGCCTGGGGATAGACCTCTGACCATCTTCATATTTCATGTTGTTTAATGTGAGAGGAATAATGTGGGTCCCCTAGGATGGTCCTACTATGGAAAAGGGCATTATAAGTTTGAAAAAGGGTAAAAACTTCCATTTAAAAAACCACAAGAGTAAACAGTGACAGAATACCCCTTGCTACTTTTACTTTTTGACTAACTCAAACTAAAATCTCTTTCACCTCAGTTCAGTTTGTCATGCAGAGTGATGCAGAAGAAAGAGAACCTTTTTTCTCTCTCAGATGCTGGGATAGGGGATGAATGTCCTGTCTCAATATTGTCTAGCCACCTGCCTTTGCTTGGCCCACGCCCTTTTTGAAAACAATTCTTCTTCCCTAAAGGGATAAGGGTAGAAAAAGACTACATAGCTATAAACACATTTCCAGAGTAAGGTGCTAGGACACTGGACATATTTACTGCTCTACTTTTTAAATAAATAAAGTATTATACATTTAGTGTTGATTGAACTACTCAATTCACAAAACAGATGTAAGTAACTCAGGTTTCCCCTCAATTTTAACCTGGGGATTAAAAATAACTCAGTCTTTACTGTCACTTAGTTGTTGGCCTCTCTACTAAGAACATGAACACAGGAGCCAACTCATGACAACTGTTTCTGCAATACTGACACTTTTCCTCATGAATGACAGTAGGAATGCCTACTTATTGCATACAGGACACCAAGCAGCTATCAGCAGCATCCAGTCACTGCTTACATTTTCTAGGCCAGAAGTGAACTAGAGGTAAAAGTCCCTATACACTAAACCTTACAGCCAGCTAATAGAGGATAAGGAAGGACTAGGGAAGTGTGCTGACCTACTCAATAATTTCATACACAGCTACCAGGTCAAGAAACAGAACCAAGATTTCTTCATAATGTGGGATGGGGACCTGCATGTTACGGTACATAAGGTAAATAAGAGGATTCACATGCAACAGTCAAATATATTACTGGCCTTACAGTCAAACTCTTCTTATACAAGAAAGAGTATTTAAGGTTTAGCTTCACCCTAAAATGTATGTATAGAATGAGTGTATGTCTAACGGGCCAAATTGTACCTCCCTGATTTTTATAGGATGTTTATTCAGTTTTCTGGTAAAAGAAACTGTATTTTTCCCCATCTCCCCTGTCTACAAACTCAGCCTGGGCTCAGAGTCAAGCATGGTGCTTTTCTCACAAATAATGGAGTTTCTGAAAGCAAAATTAAAAAGACATTTTTCCAACTCTATTTTCTTCAAACTGCTTTGTGCCTTCTGTGACACCTATACAACCCTATTAGCCCTCAGCAGTTTGCAAAGATGCTTCTGAGGGCAATCTGAAAATAGTGTGGATGTCCAACGCACTGATGACCTACTCTGGCCTGTGGAACTTTTCTTACTTGTGGTGCAAAACTGAAAAACCCCAAATTGCCTGTCAGAGCTCAGATGGTAAAATATTTTTTTAAGTTGCCAACCAAGAGATTTTAACTTGGAAATTAGTAAGATGAAGTGAATATGGAACTCACAGTTCTTTTAAAGAGCTGCTTTTAAAGATGAAACCATGTTTTCAACCAGGGCCCAACTAAGAAACAGAAGCACTGGGTGCCTGTATATGTGCAGAGATGTTGCTCCAACACTCAGTATTTACAGCACACTGGATCAGACTTGACTGAGTCTGCTGGAGCACGCTAATTAGCACACTGTAGCAGCCTCCACATCTCACGTATTTAGCATCCCCCTGCTTCGGAATGGAGGTTGGGGGTGCTTTAACTAAAGCTCATGAAATGAGAGTCAGTTAAAGTGTCCCCCACCCCCATTTTGAAGCACAGGACCTTGAATACATGTGATGCTGCAGGCGCTCTCCAGAGCTGCTCTCATTAAAACTCCCCCCCTTCGCACCCCCGGAGCATGTGTAAAAATGCCCACTGGGTGCATCTACACATGACACTACGTTGCTGTAGCACAGGGGAGGGCAATTAGTTTGGAAAAAGGGCCACTTACTGACTTTTCGCAAGCCATCGAGGGCCGTATGACAGGCAGCCAGGGGCAGATAAATATTAATTTTCTAAATTTTTTAGGGGCCCCACAGGTCGAATAGACTGGTCTGGTGGGCCACATCCGGCCTGCAGGCCACATTTTTTCCACCCCTGCAGTGTAGCAACACGCTCCCTCGGTATAGCGAGTTGCTATGGCAACACAGCAGCTAAAAATAACGATGTGCAGCAAGCACAGTGCAGTATGGGCTGTTACTGCGCTGTCCAAAAGGAAGTACTACATGATCATGCAGTAACAACGGTGACATGTGGGCACACATAGACGCACCCACCACATTTAAAAGAAGTCAAAGTTCCGCTGAAACCTAACACTGCACTGGCTAGTAGGGCTAAGACACACCAGCTTCTGTAAGAAAACAATACAATTAGCACCACATCCAACTGCTTTGAATCCCAGCCTGAATGACCAGGTTTCCATTTACAATCAATTGGGGAGCAACCATTAGCTTGAATCTAAAAAGAGGCTTAAACTCATACCACTCTGCTACTACACCCTACTCAGTCAAGGTAGCGCTCCAAAATTTTGTGCTGCAGGAATCTTGTAAGATAACAAGGAAGGAAAGTAACAGAAAAACCTTTAAGCTTTACTTTTAATAAAGATTTCTTCTTTCATTTCATCCTCAGTAATATGTTAATTTAAAAAAGAATTTAGGAAACTATATAGTACATAGAAGTCAGGATTTTTTCTGCTGCCATGATACTGTAAGGCTAAAACCTTCCCTTTCAATAAAATTGTCCAAAGCACTGAAGTTTATCATATTGTTTCTTAAATGCCTTAGTCAGTTTCTATATACATGATAGTATTTTTTTATTTTAGTGTTCTATACTAACTGACCAAGATACTAAAGGATCCCTCTTGTAAATGCTGTATTTTAACAATTACTATAGAACCCTGTACTATGTTCTCATAAAGGAAGAGGGCTCTGTCATAGAAAGAAAGGTGGCCTTGTGGTTAGGGCATGAGATTGGAAGTTGGGAGACAATGGGGTACTTAGTGAATCCCTCAATCTTTCTGCACTGCAATTTCCCCATCTGTGAAATGAGTGCCACTCTCCTATGCCTCACGCAGGTTGATGTGAGCTTTGAATAATGTATCCACAATACTCAACACTCTCATGATAACCATGAAAGAATGCTTCCAGATATGGAATCCAGAGTTTTGTCTATGTGATACATTGAACAATGTTGGGAAGGTGGTTACTAGAAAATATCTTGACTTCCTTATTGCAGTAGCCATTTTGTATATAATTTCCTACTTGGTCAACCTGACCATACCCCCCGAGCTGTAGCATGTAGATAAAACTCTAGCAGCAGAAATATCAGCAGAAGAGACTGTACAATTTTGTTTGAATTGTTTATAAAATGGTTGGTTCTAAGTTAACCTGTTCTAACTGTAACAATTACAAGGAAAATCCTAGAGGAGAGTATGAATGTGTCAGTGAAAGCATCTGCTCACTGGGCAGCTACTGATGCAGAGTGTCCACAATGTAAAGCTGTATAAAAAGGAGGATAGAAATAATACTGAGAATATTTTAATGCCATGGTACAAACCAATGACACACCACAACTTCAAATACTGTTCACTTCAGCTCACCCTAGCTCAAAAAAAGCTATCACTAAAATGGAAATACTTCAGGAGACAAAAATTATTAGGGAAATGGAATGTTATCATTTGAGGACAGACTGAAAAGATGTTTAGAATGGAGATAGAAAAGAGAAGGCATGTTATAGGTGCATTCAAAATAATGGTATAACAAGTAGATCAGGCATTTCTATTCAGCCTTTCTCCTCATATTAAAACAAGGAGATATCTTGTGAAAATGAAAGGTAATGCATTTAAAATAGAAAAGCCAACCCCTAACTTCCTGGTATTAGAACATGTCCCTCAGGGTAGTTTATTCCTTAAGTATCTATTACAGGAATTATTGACTCTTTTTTTTTTTTGAGGCATCTGCTGGTGCCACTGTCAGAGAGAAGATTCTAGTTGAGATGGATAACTGATTGATCAGGCATATCAACACCTATTTTCTCATGCATGTACAACACCTTCAGCTGTAAGGAAAACCAACATGAGGTAGTAAGTATAGTTTTTATGTCTAAAGCACCTAAATTACTGAATAGGTCACAAATATACCAGTACTTAGAGCTTGGCCTGTTTAAAACATAGGGCTAGAGCTTCAGTTCCACCAAAATTAGTGCAGTTGTGCCTGTTACACCAGTAAAGGATCTAACTCATAGATCAAATTCCTTTTACTGTATTTGCCATTGGCTTGTATCAATAATACCTCCCTATCTCCTTCACTGGATTTTAAAACTACATCCCAAAAGCATAGAAACACTGCTATAAGAAGTAATACTTTGTCCCATTACCCCAAAATGCTGTTATACTTTTAATGAGGACAGTTAGGGCTTTTCCCTATTCTTCTTCCTCATTCATAGTAAAGGAATGTTTGTATAAACCTTTAAGTCTGTTTCTGCTTTAAATAACTACAAAACTGTATGTACTGTAATGAGCAATAATCAGTAAATTGGAGTATTTTTGGATAATTAATGCAGTACCTATAAAAAATTTGAAAAGGGTTAGAACATCAAAACAGTTTCCAATATACTGTGCCATACTGTCAGAAAGGATTTAGCCTGTTTCTCCTTTTCCACTGTGAAAAAGAAGTTTGTGTCATTACTAGTTTAAGGACCAATAGTAATAAGCCAGATTCAGTTTCCCAAATTTGGCTGTTTCTGTCTGGTGTCTTAACTTGCACCCATTACTAATTAAGAGAAAGGACAATAGTTCAAGTAGTCAGCTGCCATTGGCTTGCTCATGCTGGAAGAGCAGGAGCAGACATGGAAAAAGGTCTCTGAGGGCATGCCTACACGAAATATTTACTGTGTAGCTGCCTAATTAGCTTCATAGTAAACATCTCAGCATCTACACATACAGTCCTATTAGGCCACAGTAAACTAAAAACTCCACTGCAGGTTAGTACTTATAAATACAAATACTATCCTGTGGCACAGTTTTTTACTTCACAGCAGCATATATGTAGACACTAACACAGCTGGCTAGGGCATGAGGGTGGTGCTTCAGATCCAGGACTGCCTGCTGGCTAGCCCCACACTGAAGCACACTTGTGCCCCAACCAGCCCCTCCACAGCATGTTGAGCTGGGTTAGAGCAGCCCCAGGCTGGCAAGCTGACTCCCCAGGTCCCCTGCTAGCCAAGGCTGCTCCAATCCAGCTCAATGTGCTGCACTTCTGGGCGCATTTTCAAACGTGACGCCTGGGAGCAATAAACTCTGAGCAATCTGTGCTGGAGTTTATTGCTATGCATTAACAAACCGTATAGATGTTCCCTGAGCATGTCTACTTCTTTCCCAGGACTTCATGCTCAAACGCTTGTCTGTATCCCTCCCAGCTCAGCGGTTGATCCAATCAAAGATATCACCCACAAAAATCCTTGTCTCTTGCATTTTTCCTGGACCAGCACGCCTACAAAATCTTCCCAACTCTGTCACAAGTAACAGAGAAAACATTTATTTTAGAGGACATCTCCTTACAACTGATCACCCAGTTTTGTCTGGTAAGCCTTCTGTTGACATCAGTTAATGAAACAGCACAAGAATGAGCCAGCATGTTAACATGACACATTAAACATGGCTGAGCCTCCCCTTCCAGCAGCAAATCACTAAACTGCTACTTACTGTTCCCAGAAACATGTGCAATGCTGCTGACCCTATCTGTGATGCTGCTGGAAACAAAGATGTAAACAAAGGGGAGCCATGCTTGGTTTTTCCTGCAGGAGAAAGACAGTCAAGTGCAATACCATCTGGAGAGAAAGGCTGAGCTGCAATGTTGTCCCCCTGCTCATTTTTAAAGAGTATTTTAAAAGTATAAATAAAGTGTATATGAACACTCAACACTGATAAACTCAATATCTGAATTTCAGCCAGTCCAAAGTAAAGGATGCCCATTGGTTCGTTCATCAGGGACATAGTAAAATGTATCTTTTGAACACATGTATTTTTAGGAGTATTTATTGAGAGCTGATGTTTTGGTATGGTTTGGGACTACCTTTATTAGTGGGTTGCCCATAACCCTTTAAACCAGGCACTGGAACACAGTTTTTAAGAATTTCAGTAAGGTTTTAGTTTAAGGGAAGGAAAAGAGCTATGACGAGAGGGCATAGGACAGCGCTCCTCAACAAAATCTGAATGGAGCTGGGCTTTGGAAATTCCTGACTGACTGATGTCTTTCTATAAGAACATAGGAGCAAGAAAAATGAAAGAGTGAGGAAAGAACTTACCCATTTGTTGCGTTTCTAGGGAAAGCTATAAAAGATAGGGTATGTCTGGGGATAGTTTGTCTTCTATTTGATACTCATCCAGTTTGAAGAAAACCAAAATCCTGATTTTCATTACTACGGACACACAGCCATTCCCTCCTGTAAGCTAGCAAGTTAGAATTATTAAGTAACAGAGACAGAATTAAAATCCCTCCCATATAGACAAAAAAATCCCCCAGTATGATATTTGCAGGGAATGTACAGGTGAGATAGAAGCTAACACTGTTATATTACTACCAGACAAAGAAAAATTCTCACAGGACATGGAAAAATGAATAACCTGAAATGGACTTTGTCAGTTTTCTCAGTCGCTTAGACTGTGGAGAAGCATCTGAACTACAGTCCTCTGGAAAAGATGGAGTTCAGCTCTCAATTCACTGGAGATGTAAAGCCTAAAATGCGTTTCAGTGAACCAAGACAAGAGTGGGTCTGGACTGAGTGAAAGACTGTAAGGATGTCAAGATGTGAAAAAGGCTACAATCAGAAAAGTATGAAATACTGCTTAATGCTTAGCTTATAAGACCTGGGGGAGGCTGCACAGAGATGAGAAAAGTAGTTTTTGTGTTCCAAAACAACAATAAGGGTGAATATTTTAAATGCACCAGTGAATAATATAACAATACTTCTAAGCAAGGACCTGAAAACACATTAAAACATTAATGAGTTTGTGACCTGATTTTCTAAGGTTCACTTCTGTAAAATTAAGGCATAAGCCCTCCAGAAAACCCCTTCTGCTGCCACAATACTAAGTATTATTGTCCATTTTACAGCTAGTTCAAGTGAGGCACAGCAAACTCCTATGACTTGCGAAGACCAAATAGCAATTCACCAAGAGAGATGGGGATATAGCACAATTCCCTTACCACTCAATCCTGTGCATAGCCTCCCTCTCCCAACACCCGCCTCTCCATATTCTCTCACCATATGGTTCACCTAATATAAGTGAGCATACATTCCTCTTAGGATACCAGCTGATTGTTTTCAATCATTCCCTTTCAGTTTTTCTATCGATTAACAACCAGGGAGAGATCCTGCTCAGCCTTGCTTATGGTAAGTAGTACCCTACTATCCAAGCAGACCTATTGACATCAATGGGCCTGTGCTTGTGGTGACTGGTTAGCAGTGAAAATGAGGTTTTCACCATCTGTCCCTAAATGAAAGTCCTTGTGCTAATCAAAAGGTTGGTGAGGGACAACATGCTGTTATGATAATCCTGACAGGGACCTATCTGGGGGCTGATGTTACTGCTGGGACAGTTCCCTTGGGACCAGGAAGATCTGCTTCTCTAAAGGACATAAACTCCCTTCCACTCCAACAAAATTGACTTTATCTTATATAAACCAGACTAGGGTTGGTGCGTGCCCTCAAAAGCCACTTAACTAGCTGCCTGGGCTGGAGGTCATTATTAGTAATTATATCATCACTGAAGATGGATTTGGCTGCCTGCCAGTCCCAGCTCCTGTCCTTCTCTGACCAGAATGAGGAAACATAGCCTCACATCAACAAAAGCTATTTATTTCCTTTGCAGGAAAGGGCATTGACTGATCAGCATGAGACTCCTGGAATGCCACCTGAATCTCATCACTATGTCCAGTGTCACTGACTTGGGTTGCTTGAGTTTCACGTGGTAAGAGGGGAAAGTATCCTAGATAGCTAGAGGGTAGTTTTTCTCCATTTTCAAATGTGTCTTGGTTTTCACAATAGTAAACATTAATACTTCACATCCATTTAGTATTTGTCATAGGTCTTAAAGCACTTTGCACAAATGGGTAAAAATTACTTTCTCTACCTTACACATTGAGGAAACTGAGACACAAAGAGGCTGAGTGATTTGTTAAGACCAGACAAGTCAAACCTGAAATTGACCCTGTATTTCCTGACTACAGCAGGAAACAACCTACCCCTTCTGGTTGTGAATAAACATCTGAAGTAATCTTTCAGTACAGCTGACTTTCTTAGTCTGCAATTAGAAAGAATCAATAGCACTATGAGGTGGAACATCCCCCATTCAGTTCAGTTATTCATTAACTGAAGCCTAATGATGACAATTAAAATGTAAACATTACCATCTATAACACTGCAAGCCTTCTATGACCAGGTGACCAAATCCATGGATGCGGGCGTCCCTGTTGATGTAGTCTTTTTTAGACTTCAGAAAGGCGTTTGACATGGTCTCTCACCCCATCCTCATTAAAAAGATGGGGAGCTGTGGCATTGACCCCTACACAGTTGAGTGGGTCAGAAACTGGCTGACA
>JAGPOW010000304.1:65228845-65253899 GCA_030014935.1 Caiman crocodilus | reverse complement strand
ACTGGAGAGCAGGTTTAGGTTGGACATTAGGAGGCACTACTTCACAGTTAGGGTGGCTAGGATGTGGAACCGGCTTCCTAGGGAAGTTGTTCTTACTCCAACCTTGGGCATCTTTAAGAGTAGATTAGATAGGTACTTGGCTGAGGTCCTGTGACCCCAGCACTCGTTCCTGTCATTGGCAGGGGGTCAGACTAGATGGCCTGCTCTAGGCCCCTTCTGACCCTAGATACTATGATACTATGATTTTAGCATAGGCATTGCAGTTTGGGATTGTGGGCAGAGATTGCATAGAGTACATTACATTTCCTGTCATTATTAGGGACCCTGATTCTAGTAGAGGAGACAAAATCTCTACGTAGCATAACTTATTGACTCAAGGTTAATACAAATCTGTGGATGTAGAGTATGTACATTTGGGTATATGGAGGCATGAGTATGAGAACACCCCCATAATGAAGTGAAATAAAATTGGCTCCCCTTGTCTTTTAGTTGGTTGTGGGAACTTCTCTGATGTTAACTATGAAAACAATGGACATGGAAAAGATTTTCATGAAATTATGCTGTCTTCTCCATTCCTATTGCTTCGTCCTTCCTTGCCACTCAAATCCAAGTTTGACTCCTTGAGGGCTAGAGGATGCATACCTCATCTCACCAACAATTTGAATAAATAATCATAGGAGCCGAGGATGGGAAAGGTTTGTTTTTATATTTGTAATCTGGTAGCATTGGGGCAGCTCTGACTTACTGTGCTGAACACTGTACTGCTATATATCTCAACAGAGGTCCTTGAACCAAAGAGCTTACATCCCAAGCAGATGATCAGGCACAATAGGTGGATACAGCAAACAGACAGGGAGAGCACAAGATACCACTGAGTGCCTCTCCAAGCAGCCTTCTACCCTCTATAGGCCACTGAAACTGCTTTCTCCAGAATTTCAGGACAAATATACTACCCCTCTTCAAATTATTAGTTTAGTTTGGTTCAATTGATCATAATCTTCTTGTCATCTTATTTTTATTTAGTTTACATCCAAGCCACATGCAAGACTCTTCCCATTAGTATGTACTCCGTTTTTAATGTGTGAAGAAAAACAGCTCCTTCCACTTTTCCCTTAAAAGACTATTTTCTAGACCTATAGATCTCAGTGCCTGCTGATTAGGCAAACAGACATGTCGCTCTAAGGGCATTTTTCTGTTATCCAATTCAACCTAAATTCATAAAACACTTTCGTCTTCCCACAATTGCAGATAAAACAATTCCCAGGGCCACATGGGATATTTTTGTGCTCAAAGGATATGGACCCTGGAGCAGTGACAGGCTTAATTAATGTTTCTTTCTACAGTTACCCTCTTCTTTCCTCCAATTTGACCCCTTTCAAAAAAACAAGCAAGAGGTGTAGAGAACGCACAACAGCCTCACAATGATGTGCTGTACAGGAAATTCTTTTGTTGAATCAGAGTTTAATAAACCCCTTTCAAACTGCAGAAAAGAAGACAAGGGACAGCCGTTTAAAAGCTACAAGGAGTAATGTTTGGTTCATATGAATGCTGCTAAACAGTGGCTTTTTCTCCTAACTTAAGACCCATTCTTGAGTCATTCTCCAACACAGTTATGGAAGAGTGATACCCCAACCAGCTCATCAGTAAACCAGATGCTGGTAAGTGGGTATCCCTGGTCAGTTCAGATTAGTGAGTAAGTACATGGCTATGCTTCAACATCTCTAGAGAGCAGTACACAATCTCAAGTCGGGGACCCAACATTTGAGATACCCCAGATTAATAGATACTTGAAAAAGTTGGCATTGACCTCTGTGCCTCCATTTTCCATGAGAAACCACGGGAGCCATTTGTTATTTTGAGATAAAATTCACTCTTTAAAAATCACTTGCAGATTTTCAAATGTAAGGTGCTATGAAAGCAAGAAGGCATTTTTCTGTAAAGAAGGTAAAATCATTGGCAAAAGGAAGAGCAACTAACCTTCAACGACCACATAAAGTTGTTGGAAGGAATGCAAAGTACTCCTGTTCTTTGTGAAAGGGAGGGAAAAATCAGCAGCTCATTTTTCTTCCTTAGAAACTATTAATTATTTTCAGGCCCTGCACCAAAGAGGAAGAGCTGGAAGTTAATGTCCCATGATCATAGGGGGAAAAAAAGCTTAATGCACAGCATCAAGGCTATTGCTGAGCAGCCACTGTGAAATCCAAACCCTGCTACCACCACATTATTTTACACCTCTTCCTGACTGCAAATAGCAATAGAAATTTCCCTCCCCACCCAATGAAGTGTGGTTCTAGTCAGACACAGGAATGTATACAAATGACATTATGGGATGCCATCTTTATTTTCTCTGCTTCCAAATTAAAAGGGATTCATTAAAAGTCAAGTTGTGGGTTTTGTTTTTTGTTTCTTTTTTCTTGTCAATGCTGTGAACTCAGGCTTCGATATCAAAAGTAAGCTACTGGCAATGGTGCTGATTCTTTGAGGCAGAATGGGATACAGCTCATGTTTCTGTAGCTGTATTAGAACTGAAAGGCTAACATGGGGAGAGAGGTATTGATGTTCATTCCTAATAGTAAATTAAGCACATTGATGTGGCAGTACACAATGTCGAAGAGAAAGGAACTGTCTAGATGCAGTCTGTTTTTCTGATCCTGTAGTTGGCTCATTGATGCTCTCATTCCAGGTAGGGTGCTACAAACCTGCAGCAACTGCCTACCCTCTGCATCTCTTCCTGGAATCAGATGATACATTGTGGAAAACAGCCAGACAGGATGAGGCCATGACCAAGCTGCCTGGAAGATGTGTTGAACTGATAGTTAGTCCTTCCTAGAATGATACTTGTATTGGGAAGCTGAAGTACCAGGATGATTTTTGCAATTTGCAACTCCCTGCACCCTTATTTCCTACAATTGCAGTCTGTGGACTAAAAAAGAAGCGGGGGGAGGCTTACATTTGTGAGCATTTAAGTAGTATGTTCTAAGTCTATTGTGTGTTGTGTAGACAAGGCTTGTATTTTCACAGAACCCATCAACCAGCTAATGTGTTTTCGTAATAAGACCAGGAGGAACAACTGCCTCATTTGGTCTGACATCCTGCATAACACCAGTCATAGAATTTCACCCAGTTATTCTTATGTTTGACTCACTCGATTTGATTAAAGCTTGTCTTCCAGAGATGTATCTAGTCACGAGCTGAAGGCTTGAGAGAGGCAGAAACCACCATTTCCATTAGCAGTTTGTTCTTTCCAAAGGGACTCGATTAACAAAAAAATGTATTATACTCTACTCATATCAAATACTGTCAACAAACTTACATAACTGAATGTCCACAATGTCACATAAGAGAGTAACTGGAGAAACGTCTTTACTGGAGAAGTCACCAGTGCAAAATGTGCTTGACAACCTCAAAAATTCGGATTAGCAAAACTAGGTTATTTAATTCAGACTGGAATAGCAGTGAGGACAAGGCAACTTGAGATTGTTCTCCTTAGTAAGTCAGTTCAAGTCTATATCCTTGTGCTGCTATGCCAAATTAAAATCCAAGTTGCCTAGTCTTCATTGAAGAACACACCTGTGTTTTTCCTGCAGTACAGATGTACCCCTATACTATAAGCTTTCACTTCTAATACTTTCATTTAGGTTTTTTACAGCCTTCAAGAGCTACAGTCCTGTGAAACAGGCAAACAAATAGAGTGAGAATTTAATGGTGCCACCTTGAATGACAGACATTTATTAAGGATGCAAAAAGTTTCTCCTCACCATGACAAGGACCGGCACGAAGTCAGAATCCCTGAAATGTTCTCCTCAAAGATCTTGATTATATGTTGCTTCATACACTGCCTAATCAGGGGCTGTTTCTATAAAGAAGCTTGCACCAATGACAGTGCAGTAGGGAAGTGAATCCAAATGTTAGAACTTGAATCAGGGCTCAAGTGTTCTAATCCCATTTCTTCTTTTTGTGACATGGGCTCTCTGCTGCCTCTGTAAAACAGATACAGTATTACTTCCAGAGTGGTTATTGTGCCAATTGATTCATCTCTGTAAGGAACTTCAGGATGCGCACAGCTCTACAACTATGCTAAAAGTTATTACAGAGTAAAATGTATCAACTTCTTGCCTTAGCATAAGGCAGAGGGGAATTGTTTGGTGCAGGAACTTCTTAATGGTGAAGTGGGAGCTTTGGAGCTAACCTGCTGCTAGAAGTTAGCTGGAACTGTCTGTGCACATAGAGATGTGAGAGTAAAACTGCAGAGAGTGAAACGTAACCAGACCATGACAAGCAAGGTCCTATTAAGCTTAACTTACATGGTAAAGAATATTTTGCAATTTAAGATCTAGTGATTTATCCTTTGGTCACACCTCATTAGTGATGAAACTTCAGCACCACTATTAATAAACATTTCCAAAAGGAAAGGATCATCCTCACTGCAGAATAGTTGTGGGAGGAGAAGATATGCTATAAAATGCCTTAAAGCCACAGAAAGTGAAATGGGGTGTGAATGTGGATTCTGGAATATAGCTAATTAACACTGTCTTGGTCACATCAACATACATAGGGTGCAGAAGCAGTAAAAACAAATCAGTTCCATTAAAGCTTTGTTCAGAGGGACCTAAAGTGCAGCTGACAGGCCAAACAGACAGCAAGGAGTCTCAGGAGGTGGTCTGCTGCAGCAGTCTTCCCCAAAGCACAGGCTGGTGATAGCATAGCTAAACAGCTCCACATTTTTATTGCTGTTTAGCAAGAACACCAGGCAATTTCTAATTCTCTCTCAAGGCAGGTGCAAGTCCAAGAAAATGTGAAGATTACAGAACTCTTGTGACAAAAGTATGTAAGGTGTGGCCTTCCTGCTTCTGACAAGGTGCCGGTACAGTTCTCCCTAGTAGAAAGTTTGGGCACCCTATGCTTATTCCAGCATGCTCCATCTCTGCTGCAGATCTAGGATAACTGCTGAAGGAAAACTAAGGTGATATGCATGGGAGGAAAATGACAGCTTCTCTCAGTTCCTCCTCAGGAGATTCTAACAGATGGCACAAGGGAGCAGAACAGGCAGGCTTGGGCAGCTCAGAGGACTGGATGAAACCATGGGGATGAGCAGTTGGAAATGCTTCAGCACGCTGCCCAGCAGGGTTGGAAAAAGGATGGTTCATTTACCATTTTTAAAAAGGTACTGTTTAGAGAATGTATATGCAGTGGCTGAGAAAGCCAGGCCACGTAATATATGGCTGCAGTGGCTTCTATCTTACCCTTCTAATGCATGACACACACCAAAGGGTGTCTGCACTCTCTCAAAACACTGTTGACTGGTTTCGAGCTTAGGTTATGTTCTCCCACAAAAACTAATGGATTAAATCAATCCTGTGTAAAAACAACACAGCTCTACCAGCATTACCTTAGGTCCAATGTGACTAGAAATAAAGTATCCCCATGCTATCCTGGAATTTACAGACAGTTTTAGGGGGGATTAAAACACTTATTTTAGGTTTGTGTATACAAGATGATAGCTTTGAGTGTAAAACTATGAAAGCAAAAATATAAAACTGACTAGCCTATGTGCAGTGCCCAACCTGATAGAAGTGCAAAAAGTTTAAAAGAAGAGTGTGAGAGAGAGAGAGAGAGAGAGAGAGAGAGAGAGAGAGAGAGAGAGTGTGAGTGTGAGTGTGTGTGTGTGTGTGTGTGTGTGTGTGTGTGTGTGTGTGTGTGTGTGTGTGTGTGTAAAATAGAGAAATACAAGTTAGAGAGAGCAAAATGGAGAAATACAAAAAAGCTGTACAATTTATTTCAGTTCAATAATTTAAGGTGTTATTAGTAAGATAGAGAAAAACTCATCTTTTAGATCATATTCTTTTAAATGTTTGTGGAGAAGGTATTGCAGAAAGGCTTCAGTTTATATGAATTTTGCAAATACAATCTTGTGTGTCCTTACCTATTTGTATAAGCAACCTGAGTCACTCATGATGCTTGGGATGCTCACCAACATATACAACATTCCTATTCTTATGCCAGCTTTTTAATCTATTTATAAATGTATTTTACATATCACATACAGATAAAGACCATTCTTGAACACTCGACAGATTCATAAGTGATATGTTTACAGCCTTATGGGGACACTTGGCATACACCTTAAATTACTGAAATGAGAAATTGCTAACAAAAGCAAGCAAGGTTTTTCTGGGTTTTTTTAATCTCCATTTCATTTAGCTTGGAAAATAAAACTAAATTGGTCAGATTCCTTTCCTGAGAAATTAATTCAACGCCATTCTATTTAAGTATGATAAACCATAAAGGATTGTTCAATTAAAATAAAGCTGTTTTTATTTACCCCTTACTAAAAAGGGTGAGTTTTGGAGGAGGAATAAATAGTGTAATTGCCAAAAAATATAGTTGTGGAGGTGGGAAGGCAAAACTGTTTGCAAATTTAACTTGGATTTGACAAGTAGTTTGCAAGTGTTTAGAACACAGCTTTCAACTTTTGGTTGACAGAAAACATGTTCATTTAGAAAAATGCCAACATTTAATTTAAAAACGTTAAAAACCCACAATAAAATGTTTTGTTTGATTCCAAATTATTTTTTTTCAGTTCAGCAAGGAACTAGAAAGATTTTCATTTTGAGTTGATTCAAAAAAGAGGTTTTTTCCTCCCAAAAATGTTTATCTTAGACAGCAAAACAAAACAAAAAAAATCAGGTTTGTGCAGAGATGTACTTCTTCACCTTTATAGACAAAACAAAATTATTGGCCTGCAATATTTAACAACTTCACTCCAGGATTTCTCCCTGTACATTATAAGAAATAAGATGGGGTGGAATATGTATGTGTGTATACATGTATTGCATTCTTTTTTGAGTTACACTAAAATCAAAATTCTGATGTCAGCACAATCAAAAGGTTATATCCAGCAAAGAAACTGTCACACAGGGAATTTGAGGTCAGTGACAACATGCTTATATTATTCATGACTCAGGTAGAACTGAAATGATGCAACCTTCAAAGCCGGCCAAGGTCTACAATGAAGTTGCAGTAAAGAGGTTTCCAGTCAAGCCCATGAAGTGTCACAATTTCTAATACCCCAACCATAGCACCTCATCAGTAATTGTTTGGGAGATAGGTTGCTATTTCTTTCTTTTAAAAGAAGACCAAACAAAGAGCACAAGGCCACACAAAATCGACTCCTCAATGTCAATATAACAACTTCCCCCCTTAATATAATGCATGTGAGCCTATTACAGTACAGCAGCAACCATGCATGGCAGTGAAAAGATTTCATTAGGAGGATTGAAAAAAGCAGACATGTTCCTTCTAGTAGAACCCAGGAGGTACTGTATTAGTGAAACCTACTCTGACAGTAAATTCTGTAGATACCTCTTCTTATGTTTGAGTGTCCATTCTCTTTGATGTGTGTTGTGTCTTTGTGTTCTGGATGGAAAATGTGTGCTGGTACCACAAGTCAAAGAGCAAACTGCAGCTTGATTGATGGAACCCTCAGGCCTGGAAGCCAAAAGCTGATGCTCTCTCTCTGAGTAGCTCCCGGCACAAATGACAACTCCAGCTCCCTGTGAATAAAGAATTCAGTCTCACATGCACTGTATTAACTCTATATACTTCAACTGTATACTAGGGATGGCTTCAATGCGAGAGTAGTTATCCTCAGCTCCTGAAGTTGGGAGTGTATTTCTAAAGCAAGTACAACATTCCTTTCCCAACAATTCTCTTTATCCAGACTACTCAAAAAAATTTTAGTCAATTTTGATGTGCATCTCCACAATAGCTTTTGAATTCTGATACCCTAAACCATCATCTCCTGATTAAACAATTGGTTATTTCTTCAATTTCCAAAGTTTTTCTCTAGTGGTTTGATTTCCTCTCTGCTGAAGTTTAAATAAATGAAAAGTCCATGTACTTAAGTTATAAATCATATTTATATAACTTATTTCTAATTATTCTTGCCTTACCCCTTTTGAAAATTCCAGTGCCCTCCAATCAAATCTTTCCTTCTTCTATATCATGCATAATTCTAGCAAGGAAGTAACTTTTAATCTAAATTAGTTTTCTTTTATGGAGTATTTCAAATGCTCCAAGACTAACAGGTAATGTTACACAGGATCTAGATTCACCAAAACTATTAGCCTTCCCTCACACCAGATAGAAGACTTCTCCTAACCTGGCCTTTCCCCACAACAGACTCTCTGGGCATGTCTACACATGCATTTACTCTGCAGTAAGTTACTGTGCCATAAGCAGTTTTTATACTGACATCTACATGTGCAGGCATTACAACACGGTAACACTGTGTGTGGACTAACTTGGGACTGAAATTAGTCCCAGGTCAGTCCAGACACACACAGGGTTACTGCACAGTAAGACATCTACATGTGCCTTACTGTGGAATAACTACTCGGGTGTAAATTTACCAAGTCAGCATAAGTTGCCATAGTTACTGTGCAGTACGAGCACACACATGTAGATGCGTGGCTGTACTGCTCAGTAATTTTCTGTGCACATGTTACTGCACAGTAACAGTGTATGTGGAGATACATCCTCTGTCTCAGACCTTTCAAAAGGAATTTTCTCTTCCTTTAGGCTGGGATCTTTGCTGCAATGATGAATGACTAGTTCCCATGTCTTTGACCCACCGCAACTGAGGCCAGATTTTGGAATTCCCCCCTCTTTCCCGTGGACCTTTCTATGACTCTCAATGTAGACTGCTAATTCATGGTACCTTCTGGGGGCTCAAAGACGGGTGGGTTTAAGCAGTACATATGATAGCCACGGTCACAGTCATCACAGAAGAGCAGCTGGTCCTGATGCAGGATTGTTGAAGAGAAGGATGAGGCGGGGGGGGAAAAAGAAAATATTATAGATTAGTCTATTGTTGAGGTGGAAACATAAGTATTTTGTAATCAGCAGTGCATAGTTTTGAACACATAGTTGGAACAAAAATATAGGGAACATAAATCTATTCACAGAACATCACATTTCTGCTTCCATAATTGATCACCATGGGCACTTATACACGTGCAGGGAGGCTGCTCCAACATGCTGTAAATCCAGTCGGTCAAAGCAGACTCAATTAATCTGGAACCCAGAAATTAACACATTCCAGCAACCTCCAGCATCACGTGTATCAGCTTCCCCATGCTGAAAAATGGTGATGGGCCATTTTGAACTAATGCTAATCAAACGAGTTTTAGTTCAAAGCGCCCCACCACTATTTTTTCAGTGCAGGGACACTGATACACATGATGCTCAGGTGCTTTTAATTAGTGCAGTTCACTAATTAAAGCATCCCCCTCCCAACCTCCCAGAGCACATCTATAAATGTCCATTGTTCTTAATTGGCCTTAGAGTCCCTTCCTAGTCTTATCTGTGTTGTACAAAGCAACGTGGAGTTGCCAACTGGAAAATCTCTCTCTGAACTAGACAAATCCACTACTACAAGACTCTGGACTCCACAGTAAGAATAAATAAATGGAAATACTCTGAATCTTACTCTACACAATCTGAGACACATAGTGGTGCTATTCCCTAGTGTTACCTACTCTGGATCTTACCATCTTCTCACAACACTTCTTTCCTTAAGATTGAAAAGAACAAATTTGGAAAGACCATCTGTTTAGTGAATGAGGTCTGTTCAGTGGACCATGTGGACCACTTCTGGGTCATTACCAATTCCAGCCAAGAACACAGTATTGAAATAGATTGCCCTATTATGGCAATTTATTTATTATTTATGATTTTTATAACATGATCTTCTGGCCACAGTCCAGTTTCTGCTGAAATGGTTTCCAAATTGCAGTTACCAACACCTTAAGCAGTCCTTTAAAGCACCCAGGATGATCTTACACAGAAGTACCTAGAAGCTGTTCTTTCCAGATCAGGGCTGAGGGAAATTGGAGAAGCAGTAGCAGTAGCAGAGTGACCCACTGCTGCTACCAATACTTAATATTCTGTAGCAAAACAGAAAACACCCTTTTGGTCAGTACGTGCAGTAGTTTCACCAGTAGTAATTTTCATAAAAAGAAAAATAAACTCACATCATTCTCAGAGGTCCCACAAAGGCTGCAGGATTTACACTCAATGCATTGCCACTGATAGGTTTTGACAGCCTCAGTCATGTTTGTGGTGAACTGCAGGCAGGTTGGGTGTCCTGGGGGAAATTAAAAATGACTGCAATGATTCAGGTTTACTTTTATTAGCATTAACTGTTATTAAATTTGGGGACAAAACACACATGGACATGGACATGGACTGATCACAACATGGGCTGCAACTAACAGATACCAAAGAGAAAAGCAGGCATTAACCCTTTCGCTGCCGGGCACAAGAAAAATAAGATTCAACCCCACCCGTTTTCCCATCGGCAAAGCAGTTTTTTTTCAGAGCTCTTAAAAATGTTCTTTGAAAGAAAATGAGAGAAAGGAAGAAATCAGAAACATTCCCAATTCCAGAAAAAACCCATCCATCTCAATAGAAATTGGACTAGGTTTCAATTGGCAGTTTAATTCAACCTGATTAAAGGACCTGGTTTGAAAGGAGATTTTATTCCCATTTCAAAGCTTCCCTTCCTAGTGACCAAAGAGCTACAAATAGAGGAGCAATTCAAAAACTTAGCTGGAGAAAGAGGAGCAGAACATAGAGAAGGGGAAAGAAGCAGTATTGTGTTTTTAAGAGCTCTGTGCTACTAAAATTGGTTGGCACAGAAGAAACCAAATTGTACCACTAACCTTCCAGGATCAAAAGAAAAGAACCCCAACAACTCCCAAAACAAACTAAACAAAAGGAATAAAGAAGGGAAAGCTAGCAGAACAGTCACATCTAATTGGGAAGGACAAATCGCCAGAGTTTACAACCCCGCCCCTACATGCGTGTCAACTCCAGCTTTGCAAAACAGCAGTACCACAGTAGCGGGGTCAGCAAAGGGCTTTCTGGAGGGGAAAAATACAAACAAACAAACAAACCAAAGGTAGGATCAGTGTTCCTTCTGCAAAACAAAATGAGAAAAAACACCACTGAAATCAAGTACTGTACCCCCGAATCACCCTTCAAGACAGTTTAAGCCACCTGGAATTACACAATGTCCTTCTTCTCAGGTAACAAACATTTTCCATCTCTGGCATGCACTAGTATTAATAATCTGCATAGTGCATGGGGAAAGGTAGAATATATACATACATGTATATGTGTATGGATACACATTCACATCTATTGAATTCTAGTTCTAGACACTTGCAACAATACAAAACGTGTTCCTTTTTGTATGTCTATTATTATTGGACAGCTATAACTAGAGAGGAAAAAATTCTTTTAATTTCACTGGTGTGGAAATATTTTTAAGAGGATCAAAGTAGAAAAGTGAAAGATACTTGGCTAGTAAGAAAATAAAGGCTGGAAATGGCTATAATTGGCATGTGTATGGGAGTGTTCCATTCATTACCAAATCCCTCAGTGGTGTGTGTCTCTGTTATACTTTCCTATCACTGCCATGTAATATTTGGAAATTTTTGTATTTCCTAGTCTGCTAAGTAAATGGTTTCTGAGAATTGATGAGTACTTAAGTAATACTGTTACAGAATATAAACAAACAAATGTCATCAATTGCTGTGAGAAAGATTTGGGTTTTCTGGTTATTCCAATGTGGTATTGGCATGAGAACTATGGACGTCTAGTAGCAAAACAGATATTCATAAGTTAACAAAGAAATAGAAAGTAAAGAAGAGAAAATACAAAAGGAAGGAGGGATCAGCATTAGAATTTGTTAATGCTATACTTTTGATCATTCAGAAAAGTGATGGACCCAAACAAAAACCCTGCTAAGACAACCTCCAGTTTTTGGAGCATTTGAATTGTCAACACAGAGCTACATTCAAAGGACACCGATCTGTGTAATGGAGCAAACCCAAGAATCCTGAAGTCTGAGAATCCACAAACAGACTTTCTGATGTGCGCCCATCTTTAGTTTAGAGTGACTCAGATGATTCTTGCTGTTACAGGACCCTTATAACTTGACATGACACTAGATTGTTTCCTCCAGGGTTGACTCCCAGCCATAACAGAGCTTCATTTTAATGTCAGGACGCTGAAGAAACACTCCACACTATGCAGAAGAGAAAATTACTTTGGAACAGAAAATAATGGACTTCCAACAAAAAAAAAGCTGCAGTGCTGAAATCAAAGAAGGCCGTTCAAACAAAGGAATACTGTTCCCTAATGATGCAAGTTCTAAATTCTGCCACACATGAAATCAACACCTGGAGTTAAGTAAACTAAACCTAAATTAGTATGTCTGTATGCATACATACACTATCTATTATTCTTGACAATACCTTCCCCTCACTCAGCTCCATAATGCAGGGACCACCTTCAATTGTCCTACTTATCCAGGCTGTTTCCAAATCTTATCACTGCATTTTCCATCACATTATTAGAATCTAATCTCTTCTCACGTCCAGACACAACAAATATTCATCCAGGACACTGCATAATTAGGGGTGGTTGAGTAGGGTGCCAACTTTGGAGGGGTGCCAGAATTGCCCCCCACTCTAGCAACACAAGTCCCAGAGCCTTGGTCTTGCAGCAGCCATTGAGGGCCATGGACACCATGCTGCTGTTGTAAGAGCAACAGCTGGTACAGGCAGACCATGCTGCAGTGGTGTTTTTGAGACCCCTGGCATAGGTAAGACTCCTGCACTGCTCCCCGGCTCTCAGACAACATGCCCGTCCAGCGCTCTCCCAACCCCACACCCTCAGTTTGTCCATAACACCAACCCTGCTAGTTATTCCTTTGATACAGGACCTCGTCATTTCATGTCTTGACCACTATAGTATGTTCCCTCTCAGTTTCTCTGGCACCGCATCACTTTCTATTCAAAATAAAGCACAGCCGCTAACACTATTGTTTCACTTGCATCCCCCTATCTTTAGAATCGCTCCAATAAATTCCTCTCTGACACCACGTGAAGTTCAGGTTTTCAATCCTACACCTGAAGGTCCTTCACTGCCTACCCCTGCTATCTTTATCTAGCATGTCCACTCTGTCCTTTGCTTTAACAGGGAGACATCAGCCCCACCCTGTGAAGGTTAAAATGAGGGATATAGGAAATAATAATAATAGTGCTTACAGAACATTTATTTTTAATAAAATCTTCTAGCACTAATCATGACACACTTTTTTACAGGAAGAATAAGAATTATTTTACAAGAGTCTTGTTCCCCACCCCCCGCAAAGCTTCCATATCCTGCTCCAGAATATTATTATCATCGAACAGGTTTACAGATAGCCAGATTGCTTGCAAGTCCTGAGGACTGGCTCTCTGTGTTTGATTAGAGTTTTCTCCTAAATTGTGAGATTATCCCACAGGCACCTCTCCTTCCAGCCTCCAAAGTCAGGATCGCCAGCATATTTAGAAACCTCCTTTATAGTTAGCACGACCCCTTCCAGACTGGCACTGACTGTTCTGAGAGCCAGATCAGGCCCTCTAACACTGGGAGGATGTGTCAGAATGCAGTTCACAGTATGAAAATCAAATGCGTTTTCTTGCCTATGGTCTCCTGGTTCGCTTCTGACCTAATGTCCCCACTGTCCCTCTGCCCTGCCCAAAGCTCTGTGTTCTTTGTGACATGCTGAAAGCTTCACAGCATAAAAGAGAGATCTTGCAGCTGGGCTCCTGCACAACAAGCAGCCCCTGGCACTCCCCCTTCTCAGGGGCTTCCAAGCCCGGTGAAGACAGGCTGATAGGACATGTCTGGGTCTAGTAAGGACATAATTTTGATTGGCTCAGATTTGTAACAGAAAAGGTCTGTTGACAGTTAAAGGTATTTCTGCAAAGGCCTGTATAAAGCGCAGCGGCTAAAATGACATGTGGGATGGTGCTGTGTGTGACAGGGAGCTGTAAAATGTTTTACTGCATCTTTTCTGCGTGTATGCGATTGTGAACTAGGCATACATTTATTTCTATAGTCCTGTGATAAACTGTATTTAGGGTAATCAACACATGCAGTTAAAGGGTCCATTAATAATTCTGATGATGCTGGAGTTATAGCAGACTCCAGATCACCCTCCCATTTTTTGTATCCTCCTCTGCAGGCCTAACAGAAGGAAAGAGCAGTAGAAATTTATTGCGTTGCTGAAGTCAATAGATAGAACTCTAAAATACACCCGGCTCCAGTGAAGCAGAAAGTGACATGTTTACGTTGCCACTTTTCTAACTGACCGTAACTGGGTTCTAACTACAACTTTCACTAGGGAACAACTGCTGTAAACAACATATATAGTCAAACCTGCACTAAGCAACCACTCCAAAGAATAGATGGCTTCAAAGGAAAATCTTGAATGCTCCCCATCTTTATGGAAATTCAGATCTAGATCTGAAATCAGACCCATATCTCTGGTACCCACATTTCAGGTGCCATTGTATTCAGTTTCGCATCATATCCATGAGGCAGTTGGGGAGGAATAGGGGAGGGGGTATTATCACTTAAGAGGGATATCATTAAGTATGCACCCAATGGTGGCACAGGGTATTTGAAAGGAAGATTTTAGCACGGATGCCTTTAAACCCATTTTAAATCTCTCCAGGCTTCACTGATTGTATGACTCTAAAGACAAAGAATGACATCAATGCCAATAGTGATCAGCTGCATCCAGGCATCCTGTGACCAGTAAAGACCTTACAATGGCTCATTACTGCTTCTGCAATAATGAATTCTGCAGTGCAAGATTAATTGTGACCACGTGCTCTATCACAACCACTACAGACTATTTAAATTAACAACCCAATCAATAATCTTTTCCAAATGAAAGCAAATATGAGTTTGAAACACAAATAAGCACCAGAGCTTTCTTTACCAAAAAAAAAAAAAATTAAAAAAACGTACAAGAAGCAAAAGGGATTTTTCACCCAGTAAGAGTGCATCTGTCAGACAGAATTACTGTATTTTTTCAGTTCTCTCCTCTCTATTGTCTATATGGTGGTGGGTTGTTTGTTTGTTTTTTTTTAATCAATAGCATAATGAAAACCCCTGAGGCTCCTGGTTACTTTACATAAGAATCTATCCCGTAAATCTATCCTGCTAAACAACCAGAGATATATTTTTCAGCTACAATGTCCAATGCAAATGTCACAGCCACCCCATCCATGTAATGGAAGTTTTACATGCAAATGATTGCAAAACCAAGACCTATCACCTTTCTAAGACTGAATAAGCATTGGTATAAGAGCTATTCTCATGACTCAGAATTAGAAGAATTTCTCAAAAAATAAAGTAGTAATGTGATTCCATCAGTCAATGCAATTTATTACATTTAATGTATAAATTCAGTCTTCACTTATCTTCCTAAAAATGGAGCCCTCAACTCTTCCAGATGCATAGTACTGCAAGACCTAAGCATTTTAAATATGAGCCAGATCACCCCAAATGTTTTAAAATACACAAGATTTTATTTTTTTAAATGTAGGTCCTATTCTATTTGTCTTCTATTGTTTGAGCCTTTGGGGGCACACTTTTCACAAGCTTTTCACAGCCAACAATAGGGTTAGCAAGTTGGATTTTTAAATTAAAACAATGATCCTCTTGTAATCAGGGGACTCCGGGAACTGGGACTTTAAAAAAAAAATCACCATATATCTAAAGACTCAGAAATGCTAGTTATATATCTCTGGGGTTTCCACAGCATTTTGCACTTTCAAAGTTCTTCAAATACTTAAGCCCTTTTCATGCAAATAAATGGGCCTGATGACTTAAATGGGACTATTTATCAACATATGTATTTGTAGGATGAAGATCTAAATCACTGATCACTATAATTTCTCTGAGTTCCAGGGGAGTCTTATAATCCCCCATTTTACACATAGGGAAGCTAGTGCACAGAGACATTAAGGGATGTGGCCATGCCCAGAGGAAGAATCAGTGTCAGAGAAGTGATTAGCATACAAGAGGTTAATCCCCAGTCCTCAGGACAGACAACATCTGAATTTAGACTTTTAAACAAGCTAAGCGTGTTACATGTGTCACTACTAAGTATTGTTTAATCCAGTCAATATTTTAAGGGGGGGAAAAAAAAGAGAAAAGCAGCAGCATTAAAAATCTAATGACTACTTGCCAATGACGTTACAGTGAGAAAACATGACCTTTTGCTGCAACACACAACAGCAGATTCACTATGCAAATACATACATCAATGACCCCTACAGAAAGATGGCAGGCATTCTTCAGGGAGAAAATGTCAGTGATGCAGATGTTGCTAACCAAATACAGCTTTGCTACAGAAATGAGTCCTAAATAGTTATTGTTCTTTGCTAGCAGATAGGACAACCTGAATCAGTCAGAGACTAGATTTCCTCTAGTCTAAGGTCAGGTATAGACATTCAAAAAGCCCAAGGCAGAATCAATCTAAGTTATGTGGTTTCTGTAAGCAGCATAGTTTGGATCAGTAACAAACAAAGCAAACATTTACTCTTTGGTGTATGGGGGGGGAGCAAATCTTAGACCAGGTTCCACCATGTTTAAACTGGCCTATGCGTGCTGAACTTCTGTTCTGTTATGGGTATAGATCAGTTTCCAATCATTTATACCACTAAAAGCACAATGTTTGTACCTAGCCTGATATGCTTCAATTTGCCAGTAATTGTGGTAGAATTAACTCATTTAATAATCAATGGAACTCTGAAAGCGTTATGCAATAGCAGAGCATATTGTTTCTATTATTTAATTTCCTGACCTCCTATTATCTCCTCAATCGGTATGGACAGAGTTTTAAACAAGCAAGTGAGGGAATGAGAGCAAGAGTGAAAGAGCAAGAGCACGAGAGAGAGAGATTTTGATGCACTGGCACTTAGGAGGTCCAGATAGCTTCATTCAAGAGACAATAGCTTGCTCCCAAGCACTGCCAGTTCCAGTGTAGAAATGCATATAGATCAGAGACCAAGTACTGGTCACAAGTCGAATGAGACCTGTTTTAAGTTTTTGTTCAAAGGATTAACAAAACTCTTATTCCATATGTAAAGTCAATGAGAATTGCATATGTGCAACTGAAGGCAGAACTGGCCTGTGGCCGACAATCAAAATTATACTAGAAATTTTGGGGAAGCTTTAAAGTGGTTGGTTATTGGAAGAGCTCCCTAGTGTGGGCTTTACTATGGTAGCTCATACAGTTTCAAAGCGCTGTGTAGAGTTTCAGTCATGCAAATCCCAGTGCTCATGACAGGAGTGAGTCCTACCAAAATACCTCCTTTTCTTGGAAAATACTGAGCCTTCAGAAAACAGTCAGCCAAATCTTCTCTCTCAGACTCTGACTATTCTACAGAACATGTTTCCTTCTAAAATGTTTCTAAGCATGGGAGAGACATTTATAGAGAAAATTAGGAATTCATTGACTAAGTTGAATTCTGCCCTTACAATCAGGTACTCTGATAACAAAGAATTAACTGAGAGTGAAATGGGACTCAAAAAATGTGTGCAAGTAAAATATTGATGCATGTAACTATGGATGCATGCAAGTGTAAACACACACAGGACATAAAACAATTCATGGTGGCACAGTGTGTAATAGAAGATTTATTTGTGAGAGTTTGAGATGACCTACATAACATAACAGTGGCAAAGTCATAACCAAGTTATTTTCTCCCTTCCAAAGGTGTGCCAGTAAAACTCCTTTATATCACCTCTTACTACTTTGTTTTCTGCATATGCCATTTATTCTACAGGAATTCTACTTTAGAAATATTTCAGGGTGTTTTAAAATGTTTTTAGTGGTATGTTCTTTCTCTCTCTCCAACTGTAAAGCTAGATTTCTTTTGTATACAAAGAATACCTGTACATGCCTTGGCAGGAAGAGAGGGAAAATGTAATCAATGGATTTTAAAGGTCTTTAAAATTATCCAAATTTACATTAATGCACATATAACACATCATAGTGTCAGAATTCTTTATCTTGAGCTAGCTGTAGGGGTATAACCTGGTGCTGTATGTCTCGCTGGGCACATGAAGGACCATTATTTGTTTGGGTCGATTAAAGCTTCAAGGTATATATCTTGGGGGTGATAGACAGCCTCTGCCCTAAATTATTCCAGGTTGCTCTAATGGGAAATCACCGAGACAGCTGGTATGGCAAGAGATTTCCAGAGCACATTGCATTCTGGCTACCTCCCCCCACATTTTGGCATATCAATGTCCTGGGAGTTGTGAAGACAACGCCTCACCACCCACAGATTTCCCTAGTCTACGTGAATCCTCATCCAGCCACTAAGATCTGTTTAAGACCATGCAAGGTCTTCCTAGTATGGCTGGGGATCTGGCCCATAGCTTCAATGTGCTCATAGATTTGAAATACTACAAATCATCAAGGGGAGATGGTTTGTTAGGCAGCATGCAAGTGAGGGGCAAGGTACAACTGAGAGGCAAGGTGCCACCTGGTTCTGCATTTCAAATTATTATTACCACCCCTTACATACTGTGAAAGAGAGATAGTGACCCCGACTCTCCCTCAGTTTACACCAGTTTTACATCAGTGCAACTCTGCTGGCAGATTGGCACAGCAAACAAAGTGTAGCTCTACACATGTTCCTGATTTGCCACTGTTTTACACCATAGGTAGGCATAAAAAGGCACAAAACAGTGAAGAATCAGGCCCAACTCATACCTGGCAGTTCCCCACTGCACAAGAGCATGCTCTGCTCATTGATTAATGCCTCCAGCTGTGCTTGAGAAAAGAGAGCTTGATTCACTACTGCGCTGACTTCAATATAGTTAAACTGTTATAAAGCTGAAGTAACATGTT
This sequence comes from Caiman crocodilus, assembly GCA_030014935.1. Lineage (NCBI taxonomy): Eukaryota > Metazoa > Chordata > Crocodylia > Alligatoridae > Caiman > Caiman crocodilus. The sequence goes on along the minus strand of JAGPOW010000304.1, from coordinate 65,235,124 downwards.
GGCAAAATAGGCCCCGAGGCTTTGCAGCTGGGAGGTTTATGGATAGAACCTGCCCTTATATACATGGAATCTATTGTCTGCCCCCAAGTCCTTATCCTGAGAAGTGTTCCGCTTCCGTCTTTCCCAAACTGACTCTTATTAGACATTGCTGACTGCTCCACAAAATGGCTATTTCTTCTCTAAGGAAAAGTACTGTGGAGGCACTCAAATAAGCTTCAATTGAAGCATCAGCTCATTAATGTACTGGATAAGCCATGCCAGCACTGTACAATTCCTGGGGGTGAATTAGGTCAGAGTGACCTCTAAAAAAATATCCACCAGCCTGCATCACTGGGTGCATAGCATTATGGGTAATGATCTGTTAATTGCCAAAAGGCTGTTCTGCTGCTTACCAATACCAACAGGAAGGAAACCTGCCTTAAGGCATTGCACAGCTTCTGTACACCAGGGGTTTCAGTAGCAAAAACATATATGCTAATAACTAAAATAAAAAAACTTCTAAAGCATGAACTGCCCAGGGAAACTGGCAGAGCACACCACTCCAGCGAGGATCCTAGATTGCTACATCCAGCCTATACATATCCTGGGCATCTACCGTGTCCATCATTCTTAGTACTACATTCCTTTCATTACAAGGTGCTTTTGTCAAGCAAAACAAGGAAGAGGTACACACAGGAAGGTTGGGGAACAGAAGTAGGATGCTGATCCAGACAGGCACAATCACCATGAACTAGAAAGCCAGCACTCATCTTGCCTGGAGGACCTTTTAATTTTCCTCCAACAAACTGCAGTGATAAAAACAAAATCCTCAGCTCAGCCCTTGTCACTATGTGCTGCAGTCTCCCCAGCCAGGCCAGCTCACATACCACAGAGCTTTCAATCAACTGGCAAGTTCACCAGCCCTTTCAAAATGAGCAGCCAAGCAAAAATACTTGGTCATAAACACTTGAAATAAGAATGGGAGGGGGGGGGGAATACATTTTTTTAAAAGCTTGGTTAAACCAGCCTTGCGTGGTGCATTAAATGGACCTCCCCCACAGCCTATTTGCAGCATTGCTATCAGAAGGGAGCCAATAATTTCCAGGAGTAATTGTAACAAAAGGAATGATAGCAAGGGGAAGGCTTTTGGGAGGCTATGGTCTTGGTAGCCATTTATCAGGACCTTGAACAACAACCCCATTTTAAAAATATTATTTCCATCCCTTTTTTAAGTAGCAAAAATCCAGCCATCTGCTAGAACCAACAACCCTAACTACTGCCCTAATACCTGTTCCTGCTTTAACATTCCTGGTGTTAAACTACTGTGCTAATACAAACAGACAGCAGCATGTCTGCAGGGACTTCTAGTGCTGTCCAGCATACAGATATGCTCAAGGTTATACTTGAAAAGAACAGCTCTCTATTCATGCACAAGACCCTGTCAATACCATCTGTTAGAGGGGGGTAGAAAGAGGTCCCAAGCACACTGCTGTCTCACTAGCATTTCTCTGCAATTTGTAACTAAAACTGATGATCTCCAGGAACCACAAGTGTCACCCAAATTTTCAAACCCTGAAATGACTTCTTCTCCAAGTTGATAATTCCACAGATGTTTTTGGTTAGAATGTTATAAGAAAGTTGTTACTATAAAGAGGCCATTTAAAATTCTTTTCAGTTGCAAAGGTTGTTTATGGGCTTTTATTCTTCCTTCTCTCAAAGTTTTTTTGGACTTCAGAGAATATTCCCCCGACTCTTACAAAGAAGCTTTGCAGTACTGCAAATAGAGCATTACTCCAGAATACAATCTTCACATGAACTCAGTGTTGTAAAAGGTGCAAAATATCAACCCTGAAGTCCTCTAACCACAAACTCAGCCTTAACACTAGCAGTGTAAACTTCCCCACATCAGCCTGCCAATATGCATGTATGTGCTTTAGGAACCATTAGTTGTGGGTCAGTAGATTTCCCTGGGCCAGGCAGGCTCTGGTTTCTCTTCTCAGATTTCCAATAGGGTCACTATTTTATGATGTATACAACTCTCCCTCTAGTAAAAGTTGGACTAAGTCCACCAAACAGGAACTTGAACACAAGGTCCTTCCATCATGAGGGTACAAGATTTCAGCAGTGCAGAGACAGAGGCTTGATTTCATTTATGGGCCATGCAACAATCATCAGACAAGAAGGACTTTCAGACAGAAATGAGAAGGTTGTTTTAAATGGTGAATGGAGATGAAGTACTAGCAGTCTTCTCAACCAAACAAATGATCTTGTTAGAATGAATTAAGAACAGCTTATCATTAATTTGCAGATAGAATGATGGCAAACTCCAGAAAAATAATTTAAAGTTTGTCATTTAATATTAAATAAACTTAAGAAATAACTAGGCAGAAGGCATTGTGTCATTGTATATACAGTAACCTCACTGCTGTTACATGAGGTAACTATGCATTGTACAGATAGATAAATTCACAAGATGGGTAAATGGTTCATAATCTACACAAACATACACTGTAAATGCAACAGCTCTGGCTTTCCCATGCAAGCCTGTTGAACTGCTTATAATTTACACTATTGCTAATATAGCAGTGTATACTCCCACGTAACTAATACTGCATCACTCAGCTAAATACTAACAAAAACAATTCTGAATAAATTATTTCATTCACTCATTTAAAGGGATTCCTTCAGCTGCTAAGTAGGTATTATGTTTAAACATGTTCTCCATTGTTTGTAATGCAATCTTAGAAGTTGAAAAATAAATTTGCACGCTCTTCTAATTTTTCCTTTTACCATTTGGTAAACATACTGCTTGGGTTTTTTTACTGCCAAAAAATTAGTTAATGTGGGCACCTTACTTTTTTTTTACTTCAAAATATCATCAGTATCTCATGAGAGGTGCTTAGTTAATAAACTTCAAGCTGTAAACAATCAGTTGGTGTTCATTAGAGTTGGGCAAGCTTTTTCAAACACTTTATTTGCCAAGACATCCAGTTTCAAAATAACCAGAACCACTCATGAATTCCAGTCAAATGCATCACATAGTTGTAGTCGAACGATGTAGAATTTTTTTTCCAACAGGAAGGCAAAATACTTTTTAAATGCAATTGAAACAAAACATTTTGCCTTTTTTCCATGTCAAAAGTGATTTTTGTTTGGTAAGTTACTGTGATTTAATCTTTTAAAAAATTCATACTAATCCAGGAAGAAAATGTGTTTCACTGGTCCACACATGCTTTTATGTGCACCTAAACTTAATGCACATTAGCCTAGTGCACATTAAGGTGATTTAGGCATGTGTCTACATATGCACATGTTAAGGTGCATTAACACTGGTGTGTGGACGACCCGGGACTAAAGTTATTCCCAAGTCAATGGACACACCGCATTAATGCACATTAGCACGCCTACACATCCGCTAATGCGACTTAGCTATTCATGCCTAAATTTGATACTTGCTTTATGCAGGTATCAAATTTAGGCTCAAATAGTCCAACGCTGCCATTTTTAAGGTACATTAAGGGTGTGCAAAATGTAGAAGCATATCCTTTAATGTGCCTTAAATTGGGCTAATGTGCATTAAATGCACACATGTATACATGCCCACTAAGAAGCAGCAAACCCCAAAAGATTCACTGCAAAATACTTTTATTTCTCTTTTTTCAGTTCAGTTTTTTGTGCAGTTAATGCTGACAGTGCTTTTCAGTAAGATGCACCAAAAAGTGGAGTTTGAGGATTTGGAGAGAAAAATGGCAGATTAAAATCCACGATTTGTTTCTTTAAAACCTAAAAAACATTTCTATCAAAGTAACATTATTGTCAAAATTTAGGTCATATTAACAAGGTAATTGTATTTGTTTAATTTATATAAATGATATTCTTGTCAGCTAAATAGATAGTAGATTTAAAAAAAGAAAGAAAGAATTTAGCCAGTTCCAGGGCAATGGACACAAAAGCTCCTCATTAAACATACTACTAGCCATGTTCATTCTCACTACCAAAATGAATTATTGGGAGAGGCTATCATGAAAATTAAACATCACTTTATTTATTTATTGCTATAAGGTGCTATCAGATAATCGTTTCTGGATCTGTAACTCATAGGTCCCTGCCGCCATTTTTGAGTTGGTAATAGGTCGTTTTAGTGGTGACTAAGAGCTTAAGAGATTCTCTCATTTAGTCATCTTCCAAGGTGTTCCATATGTTTTTGATTCCTCTTGGTTTAGAGAGACTTAAGAGTGCATATAACTCTCACATCCTTTTCCTTAGTTATCAAAAATGCCTTGATAATTATCTTCAAGAGAACTAGCACTATGCCTCTTAAATATCAGTGGCTATAATTCTTAAGGTCCCTGTAAGGTCCCTTTACACTACCAAAGCAGAATGGAACCTAGTAGGTACCTACGTGCTTTTGAAATTTCTATCTGCTTTTTTGATATTTAAATACCCTTACAAGTCTGGCCCATACTGAACTGGAAAACAGGGCCCTAAGAGCTTGTGCATAAGAGTCATAAGGTTTGGCCTGCAAGTTCATTTGTCAGGTAAAGCCTACTTCTCCAGGTGAAGAGAGTGTACAACTGAGAACCCAACCTACACTTGAATGTAATAGCAACCTGAGAATTTCTGAGGGACAGAGTACATGGAAAGGGGTAGATAACTTCCCCAGTCTTTCAAGTAGAAGGCAGGCCTGAGAGAGAGAGATGGGCTTCAACGAAGAGAAACTGCTGACCAAGCACCTGCTAGGTGAAAAAGCTCTTATGACAGAGTGGAAAGACTTTTAAGCCAAGAGAGTTATATGGTGGCTGAAATGACTACCTGAGCCTGGGGAAGGGGCTGGAAGGGTTTGAGTGTCATTGCATTAGAATAAACCATCTCCAAAAGCAATATTGTGAAAGTGATGGAAGGGGAAAGGAATTTGTCAGTGCCAGACTCCAAACCAGGCTGGATACACCCTGTTGCAGGGGGTGTTCTATGACGGAGGTGGTCAGCCTACAGCTTGATGCCACAAGTGGTACCAGTAGCCTTCTAGTGTAGTACATAGCAGATCAGGAAGGTGGCAGGCAGGACACTGGCAGATACAGCAGGGAACAGAAAGCAGAGAAGCAGACTGGGCAGGTAGCATAGAGTAGGAAACAAAAAGCAGAGCAGCAAATAGGTGGTCTAAGTGGCATTCAGGGAAGGTTTGGGGACATGCCTCCCAAAAAGTCTGGCCCCCACTGTTCTCTGAAGTTCACTATCAGCATATTGTTGTATTACCTGTGTTTAACTGGGGGTCTGATGCTTACAAAAATAGTCACTGCATAGGTCTTGACTTCCTCACATCCAATCAGCTTCTCTTGCCACAAAGAGTTGGCTTCAGTCATAGTACTTGTTCCTGAAATCAGTGTAACTAATGCCTGTAACTTGATAAAAGAAATATAAATTGCCAAACTAAGTCTCCAGAAATAGTTAAACAAAATTCTTGCCATGCATTTTGAAAACCTCTAATCCATTTCAGAGAAGTTATATGTTGGTTATATGTGAAAGATATATTCCTTCTCCTTCCAAAGTACAACATGGTTGTTGATGCTATGACAGTAAACACAAGATGGTGCAGCAGAGTGGACACAGCATACAATCCAAACAAAAATCTTCCTGAAAAGATCACAGATATTCACAAGAACATTGATATGAAGACATGTATTTGCCATGGCAAGGGCATGAAAGGACAAAAATAGTTCTCTGGTAAAACCAGTGAAATACAGAATAGGGAGGTGTTTAAACTCCATAGCAAGGCACAGCTTTTCATCAGCCAGGAAGTCAAAGAACTGCTCCCTTAAGGAAATGTCTCAAACATCTGCCCCTCATGGGCAGACAGCAGCAATTACTAGAACTTCAACGCATCATAGTTCAAAATATGTCATGACCAGGTTTGATGGAACAAAAGAAACAGCACTTGCAACGGGACAATGGAAAACTTAAACAAACACAAGTACCAGTATAGGAAAGCATAAGCCTAGTCTCACTGAAGTCAATGAGATTAATTAATACTTAAATCTTTTCCTAAGCTGGGATACTTCAGCAAGTGGGATCCCAGGCAGGTTCCAACAAGATAGGAGCAGAATGAAGAATAGCACTGAAATGGAGAGAAGGCTGTCACTTCAAAAGACTATTGAAATATTCAGTTGAGAGAATAGGAAATATGCTCCAACATACTCTGCTAATTTGATGGCTCTGACTAATGGGCTAAGCTTGATAGGCTCAGTTGTAGCATATAAACCCAAACTTTGACCAGGTGTGCAGCACAGAATGGGGAAAAAAAAA
>JAGPOW010000304.1:65191907-65228745 GCA_030014935.1 Caiman crocodilus | reverse complement strand
AAAAAAAAATCAGAAATGTTATACAAAGTAAAATATGCTTTCTTTGGCCAAATCAAACATGCAATACCATTTTCCACACAGCTCCTAGATCATACAATCACAACCCTCAGCCTCACAGCCCCCAACATAAATTTCAAAGCTGGGAACAATGCAAGTCCAGCCATGATTAGGCAGGATGAAAGCAGCTTCTGGGGGAAAAAAAATCATTTCCCCATCTGCTACCTGACTTTCATCAGTTGGAGCCCTTCTAGACTGAGAGAAAGGCCTGGCTAGCTAGTATATTTCTAACCTTACCTAGCCCTAAAAGTACACTCAGAATTAGCAATGCTTTGAGCCAAGGAGGTAGACAGTGCTCTCTTAAGTTTTGGGTAGTGTCTACAGAATTAAAACTTGCATAGAATAACAATGCTGCTTGTAGACCTTATGGGCTTTTTATGTTTGGGGGGTTGTTTGTTTTTAAGCTGCTTTCTAAATGGGACCTTTATACAGAGTTATTAGGGTCTTAGGGTCTTTTTCACAGCATCTGATGACATGAACTGTGGCTCACAAAAGCTTATGCATTTCTGATGAAGTTAGGCTATAAAGGTGCATCTCTACCTTGCCTTCTTCTGCCTGAAACAATAGCTCTCATATGAATGGGTAACGATAGAAGCCTGAAAAGGTTCATTTAAATGTCAGCTCTTGCTCTAGGTCACTCTAACAGAAATATCCAGTAAACCGCTTGTCCAGAACCTCTGGTGAAGAAGCAGGAAAGGAGTCAATGGCCCACATTAATTGAGCATGGAAAGGTATGCAACTATAAGCAGCGGAGCCCTTTCAGGTGGTCCCTTCTGTCCTTGATTGGTCAGTGCCCACAGCAGCCCTTCAGCTGAGTTGGAGCTCAAGGAAGAAACAGGAGCAACTGGAGAAAATCATTAGGCTTCCTATCCATTGTTCAGGGAATGTAAGGGCCTGCTTTTTTACTGCAGTTTTTCTTTGTCCTTGTCAGTGAACTGCTGCCCATCATATTGAAAAAGTCAAGAAACAAACTGCTAACTGAAAAAAAATTCTGCATGTGGAAAATGCTATGAAACCAGACAGGGAATGATAAATTCCCTATTATAGGGCTAGAACTCATATGACATAGGAACATTTAAAATTCTAGAGATGAGGTTTCATTCTCGCCACAGTTTTAAAGATTTTAGTTTAATATATCTGGAGCCCTACTGGATTCATCTCAACTGAAGTCTATAAGACTTCCGCTATAGAATTTCCTCTCATTTGCATTGTTTTATTTATCATTAAATCCAGTTTTGGTTCCACTACTCCAGGGGTTCTCTTCTCAAACATCAAAGACCACTAAAGCACTGCATCTAGCTGCTATGATTGCATGTGGCCACAGACACTAAAAAGGTCATATAAAGCCACTGCTGGAATCTGAGAGTGTGAACGGTAGAAAGGAGAAACCCAACAGAGTTTCATATAAATGGCAGCATGCTTGCTATAGGAAAATGAAGCAAAGGAAAAAAACTACCCCAAAAGGCTGGTCTTCCAGCTGATCTTTAAGAGTGTCTCTTTTCTCTGCCCTTCCCTATCACTCCTACTACAACAAAAAGCTATGCCTGGAGTGGGAGGTTCAGTGACACAGAACAAACTGAACCAAAGACTTGAAATCGCCACCTAAAGTAAGAGGCACATTGGAAATGTGATGGATAGGATCTGAATTCAATAGTGATATAACTTGTTAAAAATACCTGCTTAAAAAAGACACTGGGAGCATTTCCATATGCTATTATCATGCAACAGTAAATTCTGGCATATATCACACCAGAGTTTACTGCTCCTGGGCACCATGTTTACATGCATGCCTGGAGCCACAGCATGTTAAGCTGGGTTGGAGCACCCCTGGCTGGCAAGAGGCCCAGGGCTGCTCCAACTGACCTCAATGTACTGTGGAGGGGCGGGCTGTATCACAAGAATGCTTCAGTGTGGAGCTAGCTGGTAGGTAGTGCCTGCACTTAAGCACCCTCATGCCCCAGCCAGCCATGTCAGAGTCTATACATGTGCTACAGTGGAGTAAAAAACTCCACAGCAGAAGAGTACTTGTATTTACAAGTACTAACCCTGCTACCAAGTTAATTAGTTTCCTTCAGCCCAATAGGGCTGCATCTGTGAATGTGAGACATACTGTGGAGCTAATTTGCCTACTCTGCAGTAAACATCTCAGAGTAAATGCACCCACTGTCAAATAAATTAGACTCAACACATGATTTACCTTTACAAAATGGTATTAATCTCATTGTGAAGTTCCTTTATATATAAGCCCATTTAAAAAGATCCATTGTCACCACCAACTGCTGGCAAATAATTATTTACAGGAGTCCTACACAAAAATTATTCTCTGCCTACTTCCACAATTCCAAGCAACTGACACTGTTCCCAAAATCCCACCAACAAAGAAAAACAAGGAAGCTCGCTTAATTTCAAGCTTCATTACAAATCCAAAATAAAACCCAGGGATAAAAATAATCATTTACAAAACGGAAAAGGAAAACAAAATCAATAGAGAAGGAAGTTTTATTTTAAGCTTCAAAGAAAGTATTGTAAACAATGGAAAGCTTAGAAAAGTATGTACAGCAAGTATGGTAGCTGACAGTGTCTTTTTAAAAGATGGTTATGTGCACTAGAAAGTTCTTGTGGCGTTTGTTTGATAAAGGGTTATTTACAAAGAAATATACAATAGGAGCATCAGAAGAGGACTTTATTTAATAAGAATATTACACAAATTAAAAACAGATCCTAAAGTTTGCAGAACTTCATTATAGTTGTGCATCTTGTTATATTTTAATGGAACAAAACTTGATTTCTTTTTTCTAAAGGCAGTATAACAACTGTAGGTATCCAAAAACAGCCTAACAAAAGGCTTAACCCTGCTCTCACTGATGTCAAGAAGGTAAATTAAGCCACTGAAATTAATGGGAGCACTTCTACAGGAGATGTTGTATTGCCCAAATCTGCAGTCTTGGGCATAAAGTCAGAAGTTACTAACATTTCTGGGTCCATGTTCCTAGCTCCAGATCTTTGACTCTACTAGTCAAGCTGTGATCACTCTTCTGGTATATGCCTGACTTCCATTAGATTTTCATGGGGGAGTCATAACCTCAAGCTTATGTGCTGTAACCCCTGTTTTGGGAACTGCTGCACTGTTGACAGGAAAGAGAAGATTCTTCATTTTTCACACATATTAGTCTGCTGGCGAGGTTAACTGAAGTCTTGGATGTGCAAGAAATAGGATGCAGGATCAAGCTCTTTATATACACTCCCAGCTTCTTGTCTGTGACAAGAAGATGGGTTCTTCATACAAGCCTTTGATGAATAAATGATTTAATAACTACATCAGGTAACTAACTGGGCTGGAATATACCTTAGGTCAGGTCAACACTTTAGAAACTTTTGCAGGCAAAATACAGATGATGATTATGGGTATGATTGTTATGCAACATTTCTATACCAGCATAAATCCTACTTTACACAGTTATACCAGTTTCAAAAGGTTTTTGCCACTACAGTTTACTTTACTCAGAGAACTAATATCAACCATACTAACAACATCATGTTTTTGCTGCATGGAAGCTTGAAAGGCAGGCTAGGTATACCTTACACTGGCTCACTTTTTTCTTTTGTAAACAAGGTCTCAAGTTCAAATCAAAGGACTTTTTTCTAGGAAACCAGGCTATTCTGCATCGTTACTCTTTAAATAAGACTGGGCAAAGCACTGCAGGGAACAATCCTGTACTAGTCCATGAGAATGGATGGGTAACTAGATAGGTCCTGTGAGTCATCTATGGGAAGATGGCTAAGACCATGGAAAACATGTTTTGAACTCTTCTCTCCTCACTCAAGTTCCATACAACATATTTCCTCCCTTTGAGTCGCACCAGTTTTGTTTTGTTTGGGGTTTTTTGAGCATACTTAAATGCATTTCTGCATGCTTTTCAATCTCCAGTAGTCACTATATTACAGCTCAGTTATTCTGGGTTTACGCCCCTCGCCCTTCTTATTAGTTCAAATGGGAAGTTCCATTGTCAGAGCGCTTACAAATTAGAAGCAGCTCAGAATCAACTATGGATTTACCAAAAGAAAAAGCAGTACTATGATTTACTGATCTGTTTTCCTAGCTTTTACATGTTTTTCAGCAACAGCAATCCCCAAGGCTTGAAAAGCCAAAGCTTGTTTTACTTGATAGAAGAGACACAACTATCTGAATGGGAGAAAAATCAAATTTTCCTTTGAGCCTGGATACAAAAATGGATAAGAATCCAGACTTTGGGCCTATTCTTTGCTTCCCCAACAGTGTTGTTTTAAATTTGTGCCTAATACAGTACAAGGTAAATTTTAAACATCTAGCAGGGAAACATTACCAAGAATTTAAAGAGAAAGTAAACCAGAACAGTCTCCACTTACCACATCCAATTTGCAAAAAATAAAAATACCCAGCACATGTATGAATGGCTTCTTTAAAGTAAGAGAGAGCAGAGTTGATCTTTATTTTCATAATTTAAAAAATGTTTTTTCCTTAAAGTAAATACTCAGTCTTTATTTTACATTAAGTGCTTTTTTTTAAAAAATGTCACGTCTTCACAAAATTGCTTTTAAATTTTGAAGTAAAATGTATTTTAAACAAAAATACTGTGCAACTGCAGCACTTATTTTCTCTCTTAAATAGCGAAATAAATAAAATAGTTAAGTCTTTTTTTCAGTTTGTTTGTTTTTCAGTCATTTCTAGCGTAGATCAGTTCCAGTTTGACCTGGGGTTACACAATCTTAAAGGAAAGTGAAATCAAGAATTTAAAGAAAAAAAAGAAAAAAAAGATTTTCTTTGTATTGCACAGGCCTAGGGAGTTCCCAAGACTTCTCTGAGCAGGTGCCAGCAGGCTTTCTACAGTCCGGGCTCCTGTGCCAGATGAAACGCAGGTATGGAGGGGTCCAGCAAGGAGAGGAGATGCTTCAAAGCATCCTGGCTTCTCTTAGCCTTCTTTGGAAATGGCTTGATTGAAGGATGCTGGAGTCCATGAAGGCAGGATCAGCTGTAGAAGGAAAGGCAATACAAGATAAAACTAAAAAAACCTAAACACAAAAAAAACAATTTTTCAAAAAAAGCAAAACATTGTTTCAATACAGTTTCCACTACATTTCAAATTTTGAAAAAATAGCTAGACAAAACAGTTACCACTACATGTGGGTGCTCTCAGTGGATACACCAAAAAGATAAATGGCACGTGAAAGAGTCATACCCTTAAAAAATCTTAAGCTAAGTGAAGCTTTTTTTCTATTACATTGTTTCTTGTTATTCATCTCCTATACTTGCTTTTTCCATATAAGCGACAACTTTTGGCTTGTGAAACCCTGAGCTGTTTCAGTTGCTATGACTAATCATTTACATAGATCCACATATGTATGTGGCACTTCACAAAAGGTAGGAATACCTGTTTCCTACTCTGGGAAGTTATATGAGGCCATCCACATTTTAGAAGTCTCACACACACATGGAAATTCTGAAAGCAAGTGAAAAACAACATTTACTGCATTCCAAAAAGCAGGGTCAAAACGCAACTTTACAGTTCAACTAAATAAGATCTCTCTAAAGGAAGCATTCTAGCCATTAATCTATCTCCCCTGGGACTAATTTTCACAGTCTTTAGAGCAGAAACAATCTGTTATTCCAACAATCCATCACTAATATTTTTCTTCTCCTGAAATATGAAACCCATCCATTTTCCAACCCCACATTCAGTCCTGAACTAGTGAATGGGCCCAAGGTCTAAAATCTCAGGAAACAATTTTTTTTGAAGTCTGTAGAATTGTACTTGTATCACAGGTAGAGGGATATGATAAAAACAGTGCCAAAGGTTTTTCCCTCCTGAACATATAACAAACAAAACATATGATGGGAGAGTGCATTATAAAGATTTAATGGGCAAAAATTTGGCCTGGCTTCATTATTCATCTGAAATAATTACCAAGAAAACCTCTGCACCAACACTATTATAAATGCATGTGTTGTTTTTTATAATTACAAAACACATATCAATAGAGAATTTCAGGCAGAACAAAAAAAATAGGTGCTTCAGGTGGAAACATCACCTTATATTACAGTAAAGCATATTTCATAGACATTAGGGACTAGAAGGGACCTCAGGAGATCATCAGGTCCAGCCCCTGTCCCCCCACAGCTAGGAAGTCAGCTAGGATCTAGTGACCCCAGCAAAGAAATAAATCCAGCTGTTTTTTAAAGGATTACAGAGTAGGTGCTCGCACCACCTCTGGGGAGAGTTTGTTCCAGACTCTGGACACTTGCACTGTAAAGAACTTTTTTCTAATATCCAGTCTAAATCAGCCTTCCTGGAGTTTATGGCCATTAGACCTTGGGGAGCTGTGGTAAACCAATGTCCTCCCAGGTCCTGATGTACCCCTCTTATGAAGTTGTAGGCTGCCACCAAGTCCCCCCTGAGCCTTCTCTTCTCAAGACTATAGAGTCCCAAGTCCCTCAGCTTCTCCTCATACAGCCCTCCCTCCAAGCCTTGGATTGTATGACTGGCTCTCCTCTAGACTCTCTCAAGCTTCTCCACATCCTTCCGGAAGTGGGGGGCCCAATACTGGACTCAATACTCCAGCTGCAGTCTCACCAGGGCCAAGTAAAGTGGGAGGATGACTTCCCTGGTTTTGCTTGAGATGCATCGGTGGATGCACGCCAGAGTTTGGTTAGCTTTGCCCGCCACCACATCACATTGGTGACTCATATTCATCTTGTGGTCAGTCAAGACCCCAAGTCACTTTCAGTTGTGGTGCTAGCAAGTGGGCAGATCCTGAAGTTCATATTTAAACAAATCTCAGGGGAGTCAACAAGGCACTTGCTTGAGGTGTTAACTCAGTAAAACCAAATGCCAGTAAAGTACATCTAGACTACAAAATTTGGATCAGGATCAAAATTTTAAACACTCCAAAGTAGGGGGTAGTTGGATAAGAAATTTTCTTTATGGGCCATCTGTAATTGTCATTGACATAGTTCCATGAGTTGGAGAATGCATTTAGAATTAATGGTGCCACAAAACAGGTTGTAGCCAGCTACTATGTGGCTGCAGCTTTAATTTGCTCTAAACATCAGCAGACAGTGATCTCAGTCTCTTATCTTTGACCAAGAACCCAAATTGAAGGCTGTGGAATGGCAAATTTGAATTCAAAATGAGTAACTACTGTAAAAACTGAAGAGAACATTGTGATGTAGTGCTAACAAGTTAAGTTTCTTCAGGTGAAAACCACTGGCTGTTTAAACTAGCTAGCCTACTTGAATAAGATTTCATTTCAATAGCAGAATTAACCAAGAAAGCCCCATCCTGTTGAAGCCAATGGCAAAACTCTCAAATGGCAAAACTCTCAAAACTGTCAAATGGCAAAACCCTCTGTGGCAGACGAACAGGACTCCCCAGCCATGACTTCACTGCATAGGCACAAATAAAAAACTTCATTCCAAACTCCATTCGATATACAAGAGATTAAAACACTTTAATTCATAAAATCAGGAAAGAAAGAGGGGGGAAGAAAATATAACTGCATTTAAGAATTTCCATTTACTAAGTCAGACCATAGGTCCATGTTGCTCAGTATCCAGTGTGTCTCAGTGGCAGAGAATAAGTGCTGAAAGGGAGAGTGAGCTGGGTATGACCCAAGTTTCTTTCACTGTTCCTCTCACTTGCAGCCTCCAGCATTCAAGGTGTACGAAGTTCCAATTCAGAGGCTGTATTCCTAACTCCCATGCTCAATAGCTACCAATGCCCCTTTCCTCCAAGAATCTGTCCAATCCCTTTTTGAAACTGGCAAAACCGTCAGCTACCATAACATGTGGTGGCAACGAGTTCCACATCTCTCTTCTGACACATTCCTTTATACACTTCATACTACATGGGCCCGTCTACACGTGACACTACCATGCCATAGCAACACGCTACAGTGACATAGCATAGGTGGGCACAAACCTTAATGCCAACACTATGTCACCGTAGTGAGCTACCTCACTATAGTGCATCGCTACAGCAATGCAGCTACTAAAAATAACTGTGCATTGCTAAAAATAACTGTACTAAATGACAGTGCAGTAACAACTGTGCCATGGAGGGCATGTGTAGATATGTCCCATGTTTATTTTCTGGCCATTGTATCACATAGTCCTGCATTACTTTCACCCTTCTTATAATTTACTTTGTAAAAATGAGTATGATTTAGGTGTTAACCTGTCACATTCCAGTAAGAGTTCAGGCTCACGGCTGATAAACAGCCCTTTTAGGTAAAGCCCATGAGTGGGAGCATGTCAAGAAAGGGGCACACTCCCCCTGGACTTTCTTCTCGCTAAGCAGGTGTCCAAGTGGTAATTCACTCTCTCAAAGTCCCTCAGCCTCTCCTCATACGGTAAAGAATGGATGGGATATACTGAGCATGTCTACATGTGCATTAAATCAGCACCTCCATTGTGAGGTACTAGGATAATGTGCATTAGCCTGTCTTAATGCACATTAACTAAAGAGCACAGTTAAGTGACACTTAATGTGCCTTAACTAAATAGCACAGGGTATTTTTACATGTGTTGTGGGACGTGAGGCAGGGCACTCTAATTAGCAAACCGCACCAATTAAAAACACCTAATTGTCACATGGATCAGCAACCCCACGCTGAAAAAATGGCAGCAGGGTGCTTTGAACTAAAGTTCATTGAGAATGTTTTATTTCAAAGCACCCTGCTGCCATTTTTTCAGCACAGAGATGCTGATATACATCAATTGATGCTGGAGCACATCAATTTCCGTGCTCCAGGAGACTTGATTAATTGAGTCTGATCCAATGCGTTGGATTTCTAGCACACTGGAGCAGGCACCATGCACATCTGTACAGAACTACTAAGATCATTAAAAATACATGCAGAAGACTAAATGTAGGACCTTAGAAATAACCCACATTGTATTTTAGGACAGTCTTATTTTGATGCATGTTTTGTGCAAGAGCATAAACCTGCTAGAGGCCACATGGGAGGACTTTTTATAACATTTTTCTGGTGAGAAGGAAACCTTTGGAGGTAGGTTAGGTAAGCTAGGACTGACTAGTAGAGAGAGTGGTGTGTCCTGTAAAACCACCTCTACTTCTGAAACTCAGGACAACATGTTTAGCTGAATTGCAAGACGACATTTTGATGATGGCACTTAAGGCATAGTAACAAATTTCCCTCTGGTTTAAAAGATGACATTGTATTTTTCAGTTATGGCCTGTGTTTCAAGTCAGGGCCTCTCTGTGTGCCTTCTTGGATTGGCTGGGGATTACTTCTCTTTGGACAAACAGTCTCTTTGGATACTATACAGCTCTCCCCTTCCACCTAGAAATATGGGCAGGAGTTGTACCAGGTCCTTCTCTTTCCCCTTACCATGTCTCCCCCTACCAGATATTCTCTGGTTCCAGACTCCATATATGCTACAATTTTCCTTTTGCCTTTCCTAGGAGCATGCTGTTTGGCTCCCCTGTGGACCTGCTTACACCTTCATTTCTGACTTAGCTGGCTGAACTTCCTTCCCTATTGATAGTCTCCACCCCTAGCACTCCCTCAACTTCCACGTATGTATTTAACTTCTGGATCAATGATCAATTTATGGCTAGTCTCTGAAAATAGGTTTTACAATGCACTGTTCTCTCTGAGTTTCCTCTCTGTGTTCACAATTTCTTTCATTCCACCTTAGTCCTTCTGTTACATTCAATCTCTATCAATATGATTCCACTGCTGATCTCAGTCACCCTCTTCCCACCCACCCCTCCAACACACACACCTCCATCTTGCAATAACTGCTCTGTTCTCTGTCCACTGACTTCCTTGTCAGAGGCTTCAACTCCACTTTCTGCCTGTCCTATTAGACCAAGAGCTATAGATTTCTCCCTTCCTTCATTATCTCACTCATGAGCATAGCTGAAAATGTCTTCTGACTATATTGCCTTCTTCCCCAGTAAATTCAGCTTTTCTTCCTTCATCTTTCAGGGCCAGATCATCCCAGTGAGAATCTACATACATTAATGGCATAAAAATAGCAACCAGGGATTTTGTACACCACTGAAAATTAATTTTGCTTAGTATTTTTGTGTAACATTTGAGCTTCACATGCCCACTTTTTGTTAAGGTGGGCACCTAGGTTACTAAAAGGGCAAACTGACCTGTATTGTCACAATAACTTTATTTGCAAATGTAAATCAAGCTTTTATACATGACAGCTTTGATTATTATTTGTTTTCCAGGCATATGTACAATGTTCTGGGCCCTGCTCACATAGAATAAGGACATGTCCATGTAAAATTTTGCTGAAATGGCTAGATTAGCAAATGGTGCTACACAATTTTTTCACACCTGCTTATTGACTTATTGTACACCAGCACAACTTCTGCTGAGGATGAAGCAATGCCAACAGAACAAAGCTCTGACAAGCAAAGCTGTTGTCATACAGTGGAACTATGCTAACAGAAAAAAACTTTGTTAGCATATGCCACATCTCCACTATGGGGCTCTGCTGATGTAACTGTATAGGCCAAGTTTCCATGGCAAAGGATCCTGAGTGTAGACAAGTCCAAAGACAAGGTCTCCATGCCAAAAAGTTTTCATTTAGGCTATGTATACACTACACTAACTGCAGCTCATGCAGACATACCCCAAGCTATCTTTAAACTAGGCAGCTTAGATGCTGCTGACAGTATAGCCATAGAAATAAAACAATTCAAAATCTAGATAAATAGTTGGGCAGTTCACTCAAGCTGACCTCTGTGCTATCATGGATTTGCCTCTAGCAGTACTCAAGTTGGCTACTTTCAAGCTAGTTCAGGTATCTTTATGTGAGCCTCAGTGTAGCATACCATATTCTGGCAGACTGGAAGCTAGACAAATGAACAAAAATGGGTTTTAGCACACCTCAGCCTATTAAAATTTAGTTTTAACTTGTTTTCCTCTTCTTCAGGTGTTAAACTCATCTGGCTCTGTGGAAGGGATGAGGGGCATGGAGCCGAACTGCAGACTGGATTGAGTCCACAGACTGACCCCATACACTGGAACTAGTACACAGGACTGGTCTGGTATGAATACTTCATGCAGTGCACACCCTGGACTACGAGCTCCACTCCAGGGATTGTGCACAAAGCCAGCATGTGGTGCCCATGCTAAACTGCATGTGCTAGCTCTTGTGTATGTGGCTAATCGGGGGGCTGGATCCAAACCAGACTCAAAACCAACACACAGAGCGAGTAAGTCCAGTATGGGCACCACATGCAGTGCATGCTCTGAACAAGCCCCCTGTGTCACGTGAAGCACCTATGGCACTTGGTTTAGCCCCACATGCTACTCATAGCCTACACCAGACCAGCTCCATGTGCTGCATGCAGCATGAGGGCCAGGGCCTGAGCTGGCACCTACTGCATGCAGCAGATGGGGTTGGTCTGAGACCCACAGGATGGATCTTAGGGCTCGTTAGGCCAGATCTGACCCATGAGCCATATCTTTCACACCCTGACCTAAGTCCTCCACATTATTCTCATGAACCATTTCTCCTTCAGAATACATTCAACTGTTTTAATGGTCTGCATTTATTTTAAAGGAGTGGCATTTATTTTAAAGGAGTGTTGGAAGCACAGAAATCCGAGTTGTCCCTCTACAGCTCCTGAGTTATGTATTTAAGTGTCCCTCTGGAACTGAGCCACAAACTGGCCCTTGTCAACCAGATACAAACAAATAACTGGTTGTTTGGGTTGAAAGATCAAAGACCTCCTTCCAATCATGTCACTCTTTAGCATAATCACTGGTTATGGAAACAGGTGTACATCTAATGGATCATTCTAGTTTCAGGTAGGCCTTGAACTTTAATTTATTTCAAATTTAAAAGACAAAATCAAACTTCTGTTTGAAATGATTTTACCTGCTAGAATTCCTATTAGCCCTCAATGTACAACTGCTACATCAGAGAGAAGTTAGAAATATTTCCCTTATTTTAGTTTACTTGATTTGTACTGAAATTATGGAAGTACTGTCAGTTACATTAACATGAAATCCAGAGGCACTCCACTGACTATCCTGTTTTAAATTTGGGTCAATAAGAAAATAATTCAGTCAACTCTGCCAATTATAACCGTGGACTTGATTCATTCCTAGTTCTGTAATATCTTCCACCGTAATTTCCATTCTTTCAATCTTCAGATTTTAAAATCGGAATTCTAGTATACACAAATAAAATAACAGATAAGCAAAAGAAGGATACTACAAGTGTACTAAGGATTTGGAAAACCCAGATCTCTCTATTCTTGTGGCTCATGGTCTGAAGCAAGCTAGGATTTGAGCTTCTTAAGTACAGAAGAGTTTCATAAATTGTCAACTGTGCAAACAAAATACTAGAAAACTATTTCATATATTCTTTCAGGCAAATTGAATGATTATGGTAAAAGTTAAATGTTTTATCAGCTAAAGCATGTTTCATTGACATTGTTAAAATACCATTGATCTGATATTAGATTGATTATAAAATCAGCAGGAAAATAGTCCAACAGTATTAAAAGAAAATAAATATCAACATGGAGAAGCCTGAAAAGAGACTGTCCTCCATGAATATATGAGTCAGACATGAACTAGCTAGCATATGCTAATAACAGCTTTATTTTATAACTTTATGCAGTACAATTTTCTTTAGTCCTAATGGCAGATTCTTAAAGGAATCCAGAAGTCAGTGGTGTCACTCTGGATTTGCACATGTATATGTAACAGGAGAATATGGCCTCTATTTATTCAATGCACAAAAAAAGTATTAAAATACAAAGAAACAACACATCCAGAATCCCAATAAAAAGTAAAAATCAAAGTTTACTTTACTGTAGAACTATAGCAAAAAAGGTTGAAGAAGCCAAAAAAATACACATTGCAAATGTTGTATTACTCCAGCAAAACACAGAGGGAAATGCACTAACTTTAAATAAAAGTTTTAAATAAATGAAATAAATAAAAGATTTAAATGAATAAATCTTATCCAAAAGGATAAGATTTATTCATGTGCCCCTCAGGTCAACAGGGCACTGCTGTAGTTCATATTGTGAGTTCTGTAACAAAGACACCTCTTTCATTACATTTACCATGAAATCAACAGTCTACTGAGGTCAACATAAATGTTGTCACTGATTTCACTGGGGTCAGGAATTCGCCTTGTATAACTTCTGTTGGCGCTTTACTTTGAGAAAAATATTTAGACCCTAATCCTTGACTCTATACAATGAATGTTTTGCCTGCCTAAGGACTGAAAAACAGAATCTACGCACTGGATGTTTCGGCGTGCTTTATACCTCACTGTACATACTGGGGCCTATCCATTGACTTCACATGGGACTGGAGGCATCCCAAGGCACAAAACTATCAGACAATTCACTTTAAAGGACTTATTCCTAAAATAAAACTCAATCAATGGTTTGTTGAAATTGCAAGGCACAGAGATTTAATAGTGGGAGAAATACATAACAGTTGGAACATACCTTTTGAATCCTGCCACACATCTCCTCATTCCTTGGAAGGAGCTGCTGGAAGGGAGTCACTCTTCTCCACTGAACTTGGGACTTTAATGAATATTGCTTTGGTTTGTTTCAAGGGAAGCTATTGACAAGCAAAACAAAGTGCCTCACAAGACACTAGAGAGAGAGATAAAATTGGGCTGACAAAAACAAAATATATGAATTTTTAAAAAAAGGAAAGAAAAATAGGTGAGGTATTTTTCCTTTTCATTTCTTCCATGATTCACTTCCTCTGGCCATTTTCTTTGCAGAGTCTGTGACTTGCCATTTATATTCCATCCCTGTGCTTAGAAATTGTTCTCCAGGAGGTGAAAGGTGAAGGGGAAAAAAAATCAGAATGAAGTGAAGACAAGATGAAGAGGTCCAGGGAGGAGTACATCTAGTGAGTATAATGGTGTCCAAAGGAAGGATGGAAACATGTTCCCTAATGGCATGGTCTTCCTTGGAACTCCTTGTGTTCTCAAGCTGTTAAAAATGGAAGTAGCAGGAGTACAAGAGGGGAGTCACAAACTCCACATGCTACATAAGTGCAAATTCTCACATTGCAGAAGCCGTCACACCAAGGATTTCCTTGCCATCTGATCCAATCTGCCCACAGTGGTTTCTCTAAAAAACAGTACTGTAATCAAGTAGATGTCCTTTGCTTTTTGTTTTTTTGATTTTTTACTTAAAAAGTCTTTTTCCTAATAATATATAGAATATATAAATAAAAATAATTAAAAAAAAACTATTTGGGTTCTGCTCTCCAACCCATCTGCATGTTTGTGGTTCACCAATATATATTATAAGATGAGAAAATCAACTCTGCTCATTATTTAAAAAAAAAACCAAAAAAAAAACCAAAAGCATAGCAAATCCACATTTCAGGTTTCCAGAAAGAAAAAGACAAGGGGCAGGGAGGGAGTGGAGAACAAATTAAAATGAAAAAATAAAAAGATAATCAAAACCTTCTGTTTCTTCAAAAGTAGTTGTCTATGGTTTGATACGTTTGTGCTTTCAGTGTACACACCCGGTGGGGGAAAAGTAGCAATAATAATCAGAGTAGTAGAAAGGACAGCAAATTGCTCAGAGTTTGTATGTTGGTTTGGTTAATTTAGCAGCTGCCCTTTTTATCTGCTGAAGGAGAGCTGCTGCCACAGCCACCTCCGCGGCTTGAGAGAGGCTCTTCTGCATCGTCCTCGTCAAAGCCGTGAAAGGTCGAGGTGTCGCTTTCTGACGTGGAACCGAACAAGTCCTCCGTAGTGCGTACTGGCGCTGCTTCCTCCTTCCTGCTTTCTCTTCCCAAATGAGCTGACATGTATGATGAATATATCAGCACATGCGTTAAGCAACAGGCATCATAATTATTTTTTATCACTATTATTAAACAACTCAAACTGTTAAGCTTGTAGGTACGTGCATGTGTGCACCTTAACAACATAGTACAGTAGAATAGCAGTAAGAGAGAAGTAAAAAGGATTGGTTTTTCTTTTAAAGAAAAAAGAGGATCTACAATAACAACACAGATGCCCGCGGCTATGGCAGCGAAAGGGTTAATGATAGTTTCCTCTCTTCAAAATACCTTAAAAATATTTTTTTCTTGATTATTCTGATCAATTTATAGATGATTCTTAGACCATATAAATAATTAGAAGCTGTTAGCTCTAAGCACAATGATTGTCCTTCAGATTGGCATCAACTGTCATGAATTTACTGCAGCAGAATAACAACCCATTAGGTATGTCATCAGTCTGGCTGTGATTATTTTTTAAATTCTCATCCCTATCGCTTTCTGCCCCTGACCCTAACATGCAACAAAGAACAAAGTGAAAAACACTGTAAAGACTAAGTAATAATAAAATAAACATTTTGTATTTTTCAACCCATATAGATTCTTAAAAAAAAGAAAACAAATCTACACAATTCAGCAGCTAAAATGGCAAAGATAAAACACCATCTCTCTTGGAGAAAACTACAAAGTTTGAAAAAGTTTTTTCAGTCCAGCTTTTCACTGTGAAGCAGGAAATCCTCAGCACAGAAATCAGTCACAACAAAAAAAAACCCTCTTAAAAGAGAAGTCAAATATTGACATTCTTAAAACTGCAGTTTGTTTTTCCGTCTCTGAATCAAATCTTTTGGGTAATTTTGATGAATCTCTCAGAATCCCTCATCCAGAAAGGCAGGGAAAGGCATGCCCCTAGAAAAATGAAAGCACTGTTTTGGAAGGGGAAGGCTGGCCTATTACTCAGAAACATCAATATGATGATGTTAAGTAACCAATGATTTGGTCCCCTTCTGCTGAAAGAAGTAACTAGATAACAAATACATTATAATGCCTAAGAAATAGGGAATCAGATCTCATTCCTCCAAAAGAAAATATAATAAAATAACTGCCAATGTAAAGAACTGTTCCATAGGGATGTGATTTTACTGACTGTATAGAGAGAAGGAGCAAATAAATGTTCATGGCCCCACCTTCAATCTAAAGGAAACGGCCTCTATTACCAAGGGAAGTAAAGATGGCAGCCACAAAAGAATCATTAATTTTATAAAGATATATGTGGTTGCATCTTGGCCTCTGTCACCACCTGTCTATCACACAGTTGGAGATCACTTGTAAATGACATGAGTGGATGGGATGTTGTATACGAATAGTGTTCAATTGAATTGGTTTGAGGGCCTTGTTCATGCACAGATTACAGCATATTACAGCTACATGTAGACTTACTTACTCTATTACAATAAGGAAGCCAATGGACTAGAGTATCTGTGTCATGCTCTAAAGGTAAATATAAAATCATCATAACAAACACCTACACAACATAAAAATTATCATTGTGCAAGACTGAGACAATTCTGAAATGAGCAGGCTAGGAAATAATAACCAAGGCAATGGAGAAAAAAAAAGATTCACTTTCCAATACGCCACCACAGCTAATGTGAGCTTCTGTGCTTTAATTACTATGAAGCAAACACAAAAGCATAAAAAGACTAGTGTTAGCAAATGCAGAGTACTTGTAGCAAAGCCTTTAGAAAACCAAGGTTTGCCATTTGTCCTCTGATGACCAATCATCATCAACTCAAGATAGCTTCAAAAGTCAGAAAACTATAGAGGACATTTGTCACTGAAGCCTAGTCCTGCTCCCATGGAATTTGATAGGAGTTTTGCTATTAATGTCAACGTGAGCATAAGCAGGCATTATTCAGTACCAGAAAACTCTACATTATACTTCGCCAAGTACCGAGCAAACACTTCCAAGAATAAAAAGCAGAAGCAGCAGAAATTTTGAAGGTTTCAAATTGCACGGTTTATTTTGTTTTCTGATTTATAATCAATGTGCCCCTACCCTCCACCCTAAGGAAATCACAATTAGAAATGTGGATTGAAGCTGGAATATGCTGTCATGAGAGACCCCCATTCGCTCCCTTAGCTAAAAATAACAGCTCAGCTGGGACAAAAAACCCAATAACCCAGAAATAAAGATAACTCAGGCTGGAAAAAGACACAATTGCCTACATTTTAAAAGAGAGAGGGGAAGAAAACAGAGAAATAAAAACCTCTTTAAACAAAATTAATGATAGTCATCTTGTAAGAGGATAATTCTTGACAGCTACCCCCCATCCATACCCTGTAATTTCCTCTCTCTTTCTTTTTTGGATGAAGAAATGCATGAAATGTGTAATCAATGGAAATGCTCATCATGCAACTTTCATAAATCTTGAAAGTAATTTACATTTGTAATTATGGCATTGGAACACAGAGCCCATCCTTTAATATTATCATAGGATTTTCTCCCTCCAGTTCAATGAGAACTAGTATGTGTATTTATCTTCACCGCAGCCAGTAGATATAACATGCAATTATGTATACATCTATATATAAAAAATTCCCATTAGATTAAAAATGTGAATCCAGGACATTTGGTGTTCCAGAAAAGAAGCAAACAATAAGTAACCCCCAAACCAATTCACCTCACTTCCAAACATGATAAAAAAATCCAAAAGGAAAGCATATACATTAATTTGTATTAGATATTTGCAAGAATGAGTCACCTACCAGAGCGCCCACAGTCTGAGCATGAAACGAGCTCCTCTGGCCGGCCACTTTTTTTGTTCATGTTGGAGCCACCAAGGCAGAAGTCACAGTAGTTATTGGGAATGATGGCCCCGTCTGGTCCTTTCTGGGCTGCAGGCAGGTTAGAAATCAAATTTACTTACAGGGTGTGCAGTATTGTACAGTTTTTTCTTTCCTCTGCTATGAAATTAATATAATGACTTTGAAGACAATACAAAACCTTCCCCAAATATTTACCATTAGGCGACAAGTGAATTCTGTAAACCCCCTTAATTTTCAGTGCACTGTGTAGCAGGGCACAGAATCTCTTTTTGAGGTCCTGTACAAAGGACAGGTCATCTCTGCTGTGATTTGATTCTCTTTATAACAATAAGTAGTTGAGTGTCACAGTCTTACAAAAATAGTCAGCTTTAACATGTTGATTTCTTTAAAATATTTTACCTGCTCTTGTTCTGTTATTGTAAGTAATTCTTACAAATGTTTTAACAGAAGGGACTTGAAGAGGGAAAATACTCTCTCTTTTTTCACAACATTTATTTTGTGCTTTTAGTTGCACTTTGCCTACAGTAAGTTTCACTATTTCCTCTATCCTCTGCTTCTTCTGTCTCATCCTCCATGAGGATCTGCTGACATGGATTCCTGAGCCCAGATGGAATCCCAAATCAATGAGATCTGTGCTAATGGACACAGAAGCAGCACCTGAGCCATACCTAGCCAGTATCCCCTGTCATTTATCTTACATAGAGCAACATAGAAGAGAAATAAAACAGGTAAAAATGTAAACTTACAAAAACAGCAAAGAAAGCAAAGAGATTGAGGGGTAGGGGTAGTACCTGAAACTGTATTCACACCTTTTTAAAAAAAACCCCACAACTAATGTTTCACATCGATAGTAAATATTTAATTAGATTCAATAACAGTAAATAAACAGCATCATAATCATGTGTCTCTAACTTATATAAGGGTTAAACTATGCTTCTATTAGTGCAGACTACATAAGGCTGATAGCCTATAAATGTCTGCTGTGTTTTTGCCCCCTCCAGTTCTGAAGGACATACACCCAACGTACAAAAAAGCCTTTGCATTTTCAATAAAATCCCACCCCTTCAATACAGGTTACATAGGATATGTACAGATGTTTAAACTGCCTGCTGGGAAGACCCTGTACAGTGCTTAGCACAAATGTACCATAATTAGAGCACCATTGAACCCAATACGCCTATTGGGTATGGAGGCTTGAAGCCTGCCCGCACAGCCAGGAGGTGATGGTACTCCCAGCTGCCGTGCCTGCAGCTGGCGGGGCGTGGCGAATGGAGCCCCAACCACCTTGCAGACCTAGCCAGGCTCACCCACATGCCCCTGTAACACGTGCCAGTTCTGTGGGTAGTGGTGTGCAAGGAATGAATTGTGACTGTCTCGGGCCCAGGACCTGTGCTGTTACCACCCAACGATCCCAGTGTCTCCATAGGAGGTTGGCTAGGACCTGTGCGAGCTTGGCATGTGGCCAAGCAGACAGGATGGGGCCGCTTAGGGAGTTTTGGTGAGCTGCTGTGTGGGATGTAGGGATGCTAATCTGGCCTACAACAGTTCACCAAAACTCCATATGTGGCCCACAGGCTCAAATAATTGCCCACCCCTGTTCTTCATAATAGCAGCATGCATCTGCCGGCTCATCTTTACCACAGCCGCAGGTGGAGCAGAGTGGAATGGAGTCCCCCCAGATACCCCTGGGGGGAGTTGAACCAAGCCCAGAGGGGTGGGGAAAGGCTCTGTTCTTGCCCCTCCTGGCCCCATGGCTCCAGCCATAGCTGCATGTTGCCACTGTTAAGATAATGGGGCAGAAGAGTGTGGAGAGCAGAGCCTGTCCTACTCAACAGGCCCTTTCTGGCTCCCCCTCCCCCTCCAACACCCCAGCCAGGGTAAAAGGGAAGACTGCGACATGAAGCCTCCCCCATCCTACCCCACCCACCAGAGCCACTTGACAGCAGCAGCCTGTAGCTGCCAGCTTGGCTTTACCATGGTTGGAACTGAGACAAGAGGGTAGGCGGCTCCGTTCCCACCTCTGCCGCATGGACCCAGCCCAGCTCCCTGCAGTTGTGGTAGCTGGGGAGGGGGCAGGGCACATGGCAGAGGGACTCCCTTCTCCCCGGGCCTATCTGCACAGGGAAGAGACAGAGCTTTTTCTGCTTTTTCTCTGTGACAGCTGAGGGAATGGGGGGGCTGGGCTGGTCCAGTCCTCACCTGCAAGTACCAGCCCAGTCCCACAAAGGCCCCTGGGATGTTGGCAGAATCAACTGAAATTAAGTCTCAATGAGAACCTGTACACAAGTTTGCTAATGTCCTCTGCCCTAGAGCGCCTTCATCTGATACTACACTAAGTGAGGTTTAACTTTTCATGAGATCCACCATTTTTAAAGTACTCTACAGCCCTGAACATTTGTTATGTTTGGCTACAGAGCACTTTTGACAGCCTCAATGCATGAAAAGTGCATCTTCTGTACACACCCATAGACATCTCTGAGGAATACTACAACAGAGGCCCAGATACAGTGGAATTACAGCTGAAATTAATTTGACCCATTACGTAGGTTACTGCTTTGTTCAATAATGCAGAACGGATAGTAATATTTACAGTTGCCTTGTCCAGAAACAGTTGTTCTATATGGGTAAAAGTCCTTGCTGTTCTCACATTCATACAAGGAGCAGAGATAACATTTTTCTTTTATCCTTTTTATTGAAAGGTAAAAGATCACCAGCTCTAGTGGGTATCCCACAGTCTGAGTGTTCCCCATGTTATATGAAATACTTTTTCATTTGAAAAAGTGAGAACTTTTAAATAACACCCACTGAACTTAGTCATTACTTTAGATAATTTTTGTAACTTTAAACTTTGTTAAAAGTTGTTCCGAGGCTTTTTACAAATGACTCCAAGAAGAAATTTTGGTCCATATTTAAACATTCACAAAGAACAGGGACATTAAGGTGGTTGTTTTGGTACAAGGCCAAGAAATATCATTCAGTCAGAACATCCACAAAGACTGAAGAACTTGAATCCTGTTTTCTAATTTGTGCCTACCTCTAGTTTTTTATGTTTAAGAGGGTTGGAGATGCAGTGGAAACAGGAAGAAATGAAAATTTATATTGCTGCAAACACATCCTTCTCCTTTACCATGAGCAGCCTTGCACATTTATTACATGCTTAGTGTCTAATCTGGTATCCCAGAACTATTGGCATTCTCAATACATTCTCTCTCTCTCTCAGTCAATTTAGCAATGTGCCTGACAGTGGAGAGTGTTTAATATTTGCTTACCAAGTAGTTGGAGAGGTATGGGAATTACGTAAAAGTATGGTGAGATGTAGTGCAACAAAATGACTGAAAAAGTAACTTTACGCTTTTTCTTCCCCTCTCTAAAATGTAGACTGGTCTAGAATTTCCTTATCTACTCGCTACTGAAAACATCAGGTGGTTGCTTCTTTATATTATACTGCATGTATATCCCAGTCTCACACAGTGCAAACTCAGCAATTACAGAGCTGAAGGTTTCACATTATCACTAACACACTTGGAAGTTAAAATTTTCAGGATTGATGTAAAAGCCTAAGTCCCACTGACATTCACTTCTGAAAATGGGGCTCAAGCCTTTTTGTAAATGTTACCTATGTACACTGATCCATGATAGATGGAAGCTTATGGTTGGTTATGGGAAAACTGTTAACCTGGATCTTGTTTCCCAATCTTTATTTTTGATGCAAGTCTGTGTGCTAGTATTTTGCTTGTTCAGGGCATGTATAAACATGGCTAAGTTGACTGTCATAGACAAGTCAAATTTGATAGGCGGTGGGTGTGTCTGCACATCACCCTACAGCAACGTTGCTACAGCACTATGCTTTAGTACTTCCTTTTGGCAGGATGGGTGGTTACTGTGCCATACCCAGGAAGCACACTGATATGGCTACATAGCTGGCAATCATGTGTAGACGCACATTATCACTAGTCACTGTAGCATGGCATATGTTGCTGTAACACATCACTACATCACCGTAGGGCAACATGTAGTATGCAGAGGTGAATCTTAAAGTTTTGTCAGTGTGCCATAAATGATACATCTTTATAGCCTCTTTATAGCTTTCTGCTCTAACAGGTAGAAAAGTCCAATCAAGCACAATTGCCAAATATTATATAATAAGTTGCCTTAATCCAACTTGTATGCTGTATGTGCAATAAGGTTGTGTAAAAAAAGTCTTGGGAATAAGGTCTATGATAGCTTTACTGTCCTGGTGATAGTGAAAAAGATTGCTTGGTTTTAAAGGCTTTGGGATACTGACTGATGCAGTTTGTATACTTTTCATACCAACAAATAAACACAGGATTTTTATATTTTAAAAAAATATAATGATGTGTAGGAGGAATGTGGGTGAATTCAACGAACAAAACAACATCACACTTGTAGTGACAGGGACAAAATAAACATAGGACCAAAGGTTCAATTCTGTACCACAGTATAATCACACTGAAATCAAAGAATGAGTCCCTATCATTGCTCCTCTAGCCCCAGTTATCATTTCAAAGCAAAGCATTGAAAAATAGTCATGATCAAGACCTAACTCATACATTATTCTCCCAGTTTTTGTTTCATTACAAACAGCAAACTTGGACGAAGCTTGCCAGTGTTCATGAACATGAACTTGGTGACCAGAGTGGCTCATATTTCCAGGTGCGCATTATGGACAATTCACTACAGTGCTTCTCTGACAGAACATTAATTTTAGCAATATAAGTTCATGTACATATTTCCTCTAAGGTAGCAGAGTCCTCAATTTCTGCTGCCAGTGTTACAGCAAATCTCCATGCAAAAAATATGACAGCAGGCAGAAGGTATGCATAGACACTCCGCACATTGCTGCCGTCTTCCAACAGCAATCCCGCACTTCCTCACACAGACCACTGGACACCAGCCCAAATGCCTTTGGCCAAAATTCAAGCTGATCTGAAGCCCAGTGTCCCCCTTTTAAAGCAGTCTTCCACTTTTAAAAACCTTTTGGATTTCCTCAGGCTTTGGAGCTATATCCAACCCCAGCTCCACAGCAAGAGGGAAAAAATGGTAAGTGTACTATGGAGACTGCAGCAGGGATATAGTCCAGGCAATCTGCAAGGAGCAGAAGTCAGTCCCTGACCACATCAGAAAACTTTCAGCAAGCATACCACTAGGTGATCCTTCACAGTAAACATCTGAGGGTGTCCCCTATAATGCTCTTCACTAATGAGCTCTATGCAATTCTAGGTGGGAACTTCATTTTGACCCCTAGCTTAATGGTGGACACCTCCAAGGAGAGAGTATGGGACCATATGGAGAGAACATCAGCAATACTTCAAGGATGACAACCTCTCTGATAAAAAGGAAAGGTGTCAGAACCTAGCCCAGATTACCCCCACCCTGAGAGGCACCAGGGTTTGAGAATTAGGACACACAATACTTGTTGCGGTTCTAGCAGAAAGAAACAAGGATCAAGAAATGGTACAGCATCTTGTTTCTCCCAGTGAACAAATGGATAGCACCAGGTACTTTTTCCCTGTTACGTTTCCTTCAACCTACTTGAATTTCATCCTTCCACTTAAAGCAGGATTTTCACAGCTGCTTTATTGATCACCAGTTGTCCTGGCATATAAAAGTAAAAAGAGAAAAGTGATGAGCATTGCTCTTTCCTACACAGGTACATGTTGCAATTGTTTTTGTTTGGTGGGGTGCTGGCTTGTAAACCATTTACTGCTATAAAGAGAACTAAGTGAATCTGCATGTGTGCAAGCACCTTGCAGGTCCGGGTAGGTCTTGCTGGGGAGGCACACTTGTGAACAGTGTGGCCAGAGACTCCTATAATGCTAGGGCATCACCAGCAGAAAGAGGTAGGCAGGGACAGTCATCCTGCTGGGGAACTGGTAGCAAAGTCACTGCCTTTTTTGCTTCAGGCTCCTGTCTTCCATGTGATTATGCTGCCTGCCTGGGTATCTTGTTTACCTGGACAGAAATATCCTTCTCATCCTTCATGACAATCTCCAAAAGCTGTTCCAACACATACTTCCCATCCAGTCCTACAGATTCCTGGGGTTGATGGTCTTATTTTTTCCTTCTGTGCTGTGGCTCAATAACTCAGCAAAGACTATCACAGGGAGTAAGCTGGCAGTGAAGTGACCCAGACACTAGCTCAGCAGATACGTATATAGGTAGCGCCTGGGTCACTTCACTGCCTGCTTACTTTATACAGTATATATAAACTATTTACATGCACTATGGGCTTGGGCTTCCCTCCCTACATTCTCCCCGCTTCCCCAGATCCTAACCAATCCTCAACAGCACAGGAAATTCACTAGGACATCAATAGAATCAGCATATGACAGCAAGCATGACTTGTAATTCCGATGGCATCTGTACCACAGCCCATAGCAAAGTTACAAAGGTTACTAGTTACTGCTAGCTTTTTACCATGGGCTGCTGCCCCAAGTCTGACATATTCCCTGTCTTCAAAGGCATTATGGTGTCCCTGAGTGGGACTTCTGCTGATAGCCACCTGCTATAAGGGATGAAAAAGTGTAAGAGAAGCACAAGGCTTTTAGGGCTGATGCACCAAGCAGATGCCGTGAAAAATGAGAACAGCGGTAGAAGAACATGTTGGCATTTAACCACAGCTCTTGAAGGGAAGGCCTTGGCATCACACAGTGCTGCTTACTTCCATCCCATAATACACTGGCTTAAAAAGTGCTTGGAGGGCCATTGGGACACCTTCCCACATTGTACTGTGCATTCAGCCAATGCAGATGCTTGTAGGAATGATGTGTGATGCCAGAACAGGAGCAGTGTTACATACATGTTTTGACAGTGAAGTAGTAATGACTGCTGGTCACCAGAAAAATTCCATATTTGCTAGTCCATATAAGGCCCAAATCAGAAAGTTGCACCTCCTTAAGATAAATTAATACAGGCCATTTTTACAAATGATCTAAGGATATCCACAGAGGAGTTTGCACCAGTTTATTTCAGGGTTTTTCTACACTCCAAAGATAATTTGGATTAGGGAAGGGCATGAATTTAAAGTACAATAGACATCTGAGTATAATTTAATGTGTGGAGATTCTTATTTTTTTGTAAAAAGAGAATCTTAGATTTAGGTTAATCCAGTGGATTTAGATAAAGTGCAAAAAGCAAACAAACCTAAAAATACTCTTACTGTGGAATAAGGATGAGTTATTGCTGAATAGCTACTATGCTTTAAATACCCCTTCCCCCATTATTCAATAATAACTTTCCCATGTAGAACAGCCCATAATCAGTTTTAAAACATTAGTAGACTACTGCAAGTTTGTGTAGAAAAAGCCATTGCTCCTCTATGCACCCCTTCAAGATGAAATCTGTGGATCTGAAAACAGGTTTAAAACCAAAATAAAAGGAGTTTGAAATATATATCAACCTACAGGCTCCAAATGGTTCCAGTTCAAAATACATATTGAAACATAATGGTTTTGTAGTCATGATAATTGGCATTTTTCTAAAAGCCTCAGCTCATGGAGTCATCTAAAGACATGAACATTTGCCTTTCATTTAAAAATGAAGTTGCTTTCCCTCAGACTTGCAGAGAAAAGCTTGGAAATAGTGATCAGCTTAAAGGGCAAAATCTTTTCCAATATAACCAATCTAATGATTTATGGTGGTCCACCTCATGATTTTGAAACATCTGTGACTGGCATTGCTGCTAAGAGAAAGCAAGCTAATTCTTCGCTGCTTTGCCCCACACAACAGACATTTATATCTCTGCAACCTGACTGCAAATTGGGAATAAAACTCTGCTGTGATACAAGTGAAGAATTTGGACTGAGCAGGCATTTTAAACCCACAATGCAGCAATGCAGGGCAACTGGAGAGTCAGGACTTAAGTGTCTGCTTTTAGGTTGGGGAGTTTGAGTTTCCTTCTTTAAATTAGTAAGGCAAATGGATGACAGTCAGATGGATACTGTTCAGAAGGGATTTTTCCCAGCGCCATGGTTCTAACTACTACTTATTCTCTTTGGGTTTCATCCAAGCCCTGAAAATCCATAGGAGTCTCTCTATTGAATTTAGTGGGTTTGGAATCCGGTCCTTTGCTTTCACTTCTGGCCAAAATTTTCAAAGCAAGACAGATACCTAGGGGAGCAGAGCATATCCTGAATCAAGCCCATACATTTTGCAGCGAAGAAGAATGGATTTTCTTAACAAGCATTGCAAGCCTCTTTGTTTGAGACTGATGCCCAGATCCCCCATTCTGTAACTGTTCCCCCACTGTTCAAATGTCTGCCCAACATTTGGCTGCTGGTTCAGTTTAAAGCTAGCCAAAGCCCGTTCTCTATATTTAACGTCCTCCTCCCTTGAAGGACCTGATGACATATAATCTGAACCTATAGGGTAAGTGCCACAGTGCTGCTCTGGCTCTTTCTCCCCTACTGCTGACATATCTCATCCCTCTGCAGGTCTGACATGTTTCCATAGCAACCAGAATCCTAGGCTCTGGCTGCCTCTGGTCTTGCCACCTGTTATTACTTCATCTCTCAAGTGTAAGGAATTGTAGCATGTCCCCTTAATTTGCTGTTCAAAATGCATCTGCAGACGCTGGGAAGACTCAAGAAACAAGAAATTAAAAATAATTAAAGAAAAAAGAGGATGAAGAGAGAGAAGGAAAAGCAGCTGTTAGAAGGTAGGTCTCAGGAAGAGTCTTACTCTAATAGAACAGGAGATGGATTCCCAGCTGGAGATGCACTGACTTCCACCTGGATTATTCCCAGTTTTTAATAAGAAATGGAGAAAGTCATGCAGTTAGATTGCACATTGCACAGACCTGCTAGCTTTTCAGCATCAAACAGAGCTCTGTCCTGGACTAACATCAAATAGATGGCATGATCTGTGGTGCGATGAAGGTCAAGCTAAGGGGAGCTCAAATAAATTAAGTTTGCTCTCCACTCACTCCCGTCTCAGACACACAAGTGTATGTTGCTCTCTCCAGTAAATTCTCCTTGCAACTTCTTCATCACAACTCATGGGGAAAATACAAATAAAAAATGAGGAGGTGGCCAGACCCTTTGCTAACCAGACAAGCTAGAAAAGCAGTAGCACAATCTAAACAAATGGTTCCAAGCATTTCCCGTTCTCAAAAGTAACTGAATTTTGACTGTGCTGAAGACAGTTTCAGGATAACACCAGAAGCTCCCGCTTGGTTTCCAGCAACTCTGTCTCTCTTTCTCTTTACCCCGCCTCCTGAAGAGGAGCAACCAATCGGAACTTCTGCAAGAGGTCGGGACGGCCCTGCTAGAACCTAGGAGCCAAAAGGAGTTTTTACATAGGTCAGGAGAAGTAGGGGTATCTGATACCATCTTCATAGGAACTAATATGATCCAGTAGATATATAATTAATTGATGGGCTGGGGAGAGTAAAAAGTAGAGCTTACATTAATTTTTTTGAATTTTTGGGCATGGAAACAAACTGTTAGCTCTTTGCACTATACGGCAGCGTTTTCTACAAATTGTAATCTGCTACTGCTTGAGTCTTCCAGGAGGAGCTAAGGAAACAAAGACTAAATCCTGTTATCCACTAAAGATACATAAGATTTGTTGAGCTTGTAATTCTACAGAACACACTGGAATGGTCAGGGAGACTTCATAAATGGGAAGACAGACAAAAAAAATGTAGAATATATTTTTTAATCTCATATCCAAGCCAATTGCATGATTTTGAGGGGTCTGACTCATAGTATTTTTTAACTTTTGGGGTTAGCAATGCAGGACTCCCATCACACCGAGAATGCTACCTGAGGTACAATCTATCCTAGAGCTCCCCTGGGCAGTGCAGCCTCGCACTCATCCAAAATGGGCCAGTTACTTACGGGCACACGATAATCCTTCCAACATGAACAACACTTTGAAGACAGAAATTTCTCCCTGAGGGGTATATGAATGCATGTTGCCTAATTTCAAACCCAGTCAAATATTTTGGGCTTTAAGTGGGTTCATTTTCTATTTAAGGGAAAAAGAGCAGAAAGGTGAAAGAGGAAAAGTGGTTACAATAAATGTAAGAATGTTCCATAGAGCAGAGAGCTCTGACAGGAGGGAGAAAAGGATATGGCTTCTATAGACGAAGTGCTCAATCAAATTAGAGCCAGTTTCCTGCAGAACAGTTCATAAGCATTTCTCCTTAAGGAGGGCTATTTTCCCTACAAAATTTCAGCCTCCAGCCACGCCAGCTGTAGAGCTGCTCTGAAGCAAAAGGTCACAAGAATTTTTTGTATAATGGACACAGGTTATTTTTTCACCTTTCTGATCATCCAAATAGCTGCACTGTTTTTCCTTAGATTTTCACAAAACAGGCGTGAAACATTTCAGCCCCAAAGATTAATGCCTGAGAAAGTTATGTGCAACTACAGACAGAGGGTTTGGATGAAAATTGTTCTAAAGGAGACCTTACTACTTCTGTAATACTGATGGCTGCTTTATATTTTATTTTAAAATCATATTTATATTCATTCCTTTATGAAAACCAACAAAGG
The DNA here is from genome assembly GCA_030014935.1 of Caiman crocodilus. NCBI lineage: Eukaryota > Metazoa > Chordata > Crocodylia > Alligatoridae > Caiman > Caiman crocodilus. The sequence continues at coordinate 65,200,537 of JAGPOW010000304.1, read as the reverse complement.
AAAAGAAAGAAAAATGGAACAAACTAATGAGACAGCAAATCAGGGTAATATACAGCTGCTTTCTGAAAAGGCACCTGCTGTAGGATTTCCTGTAGCAAGGTAGGTGTTGGAGCATCCTTGCATTCAAATGTAGCTCCTATCACGTCCCCAGTGAGGAACAGTGCTGAGGCAGAGAAAAGGAGGTCTGATGTAGCTTTTCAAATTGATGCTGCTTGTGGAGAGGAACAAACAGCTCATCTCCAACTGAGGGGCTGACTCTCGTCATTTATTCATCCCCAACCCCCTGCATGGATGGAAATAAAAATGTTTCAAAGAAGACTGTGTGGGGGAGCTGGAGGACAGCTTGGAGGCACAGTGAGGTTAGTGCATTCATTTTTTATCTCTGGAGACTGGGTATCCAATTATGCTTGGAATATACAAATGGCATCAGCTGATCTCTGCAGTAGAGATGGGTCTATAACACAAAAACTCCCCAACAAGAAGGTATGGTTGATGGATGCTCTGAACTTGTACAGCAAATGGTTATACAGGTCAAATTTAATCTTAAAAGAATTGGGAGACTTCACTATCATTATTTGAGCGTGTAGCAAGTTTGGAGTGAAGTGCACCATCGCAAGAGTACAGAATCCCTGCAACAGTATGGAGTGCCATAGGCAAAGCTGTGCATGTGTGTGCATGCGGTCTGCATAGCCTGCTGTTGACGTTAGCCAGTGCTATTAGGTACTTTTTTTTTTAATCTTGTAAATTTACCCCAAAGCTTTTTCTTTTTCTTTTCTTTTTTTTTCTCAATTTAAAGAAACCATTTTGCCACAAACTTTTCCATTTACACAGGTGACTCACACCCCTTCAAAGAAAAGGAAGATTCGGTCCTTACATACAGGAACAGACTGCCCTGTTCCTCTGGGAAAGATATGAGTTCTATACTATCACATTCATTCATATATAGATTGCAATAGACAGATATCTAGTTAACAAAAATCCCACTCTAGAAGCCTCTCAAAATCTGCAGGTGTCAGCTGCCCCCAAGTGTCGGTTTATAACTACAGAATTGATGCTAGGCATCAATGGAACACGCGCTGAGTGGAAGAATCATGGGATAAAGACAGCTGAAGAAGAGGCTTGAAATGATGAGGGACAATTTCATTCTAGTGTCAGGCTATGGGTTGATTTGGTTTTTAAAAGTTCTCAGAATGCCTTTTTCAAGTGTTCATACTTGGTCAACACCACTTTGCAAGCAGAAAGAGTAGGAAATCTACTTCGGCCTGGACAAGTTTGGATTCCAAAGAAGGGACATGCCATGGTATCAAGGAACTGAGCTAACCTGAGACTTAGGCCCTCTCCACACATTACAGGTATTGTGCAATTAACTGGTTAATTGTACAGTTACCTTAAAACATACCCAAAGTACTTATTAGACAATAAAAAGCTCCAACCAGCTATAAAGTTAGAAAATGTGTACCAACATTACAGCTGGTTGCTACTGAGCTTTAATTTGCACGGGCAGCAGGGTTCCCCTGTGGCTGAGAGCCCTGTCAGCTGACAGAGCTTCCAGCCACAGGGATGCACCGTGCCCAGCATGATACCCCTGAAGCTAGGGGACTGAAGGAAATACTGAAGGAAGTAAAATGTCCAGAGGAAAAGGAACATCCCACATGGGCTGTTTGTTGTTCTGCGACAAACCCATCAGAGCCCAGCAGTTCAGATTAAGCTGCTCCTATGCAAATCTCCTTTTTTTAAGTCCCTCAGCAACAAGATGGCTTGGGGGTGATAAAGGGAGTAAAGACAGGAAGGCAGGGAGAATAGGGCAGAGGGAAGAGAGGGAGAGAGACAGAGACAAAGAGGCCATCAAGCCGTTTTGCTGGCACCAGTCAGGAGATCAATAGCTGACTCTAGCAGAGACTGTGCTCCAAAGAGGCTCCTTCTGTGCTGGCAAGGCTGTTGTAACTGCAGGTATGGCTATGGGCAGCAATGACACGGGAGACATGAGAGGAGCAGAGGGAGCTAAAATGGAAGGAAGTTCATGCTGCAGCAGACTGCCAAAACCTTGCTGCCCAATCCTTACCTTCTGCAGCACGGCAAATTCCAAACGGCTGTTTGGGATCAGCTTTGCCTTTTCTAAATTGGGCTGCTTGCGTTTCTCGGCCATGTGGCTAAGGAAATAATCAGAGTCTGCTATTTACTGTACTTCTGGCCCTTCTGTTCAGTAGGTTGCGGATTAGCTGTTTGGATTAACATCCCCCTCCCCCTCTCACGAGCAGAGAGGATTCTTGAAGCCCAGACCCTGCGACACTGCAGACCTGTCAAATCTAATTCATAACACATGCCCAGAAGTACTTAGGGAAAAGGAAGGATATGATGCTCTGGCTCCCCACCATTTCCATGTACAAAAGGACCATTTAATGACTGTGCATTAGCAATGTGGACAATTAGCATTCATATGGATGATGAATGGTGGCATAAATTAAATATTGTCAAGTAAGGGAGGGAAACTAAGGTCTAGGTGCAGGGCTGTACACAAACAAGCAGAAACAGGGAACAAACAGCCGATCCTGAGGCAGAACCATCAGGAGAGCAATTCCCCCAGCTCACCACAATTTCCCCCAGCAGGAATAGGCACTTGACATAGTCCCTGCCCCCCTACCCCACCAGGTGATGGTAAGTTATTGAACACAGAAATCCTTCCTTTTATGGGTCCAGATCATTTAAGTAAATGACTGTGACTATTTGTGTTGGAGGCTGCATGCCAGCAGCTTCTCCCTGCCTCGTGCATAAAGCCTCCAGCAGCTCTGGGGAAACAGAGGCAAGAGCAGCCCCTGCTGCACACTTTTCAGAGAGCCAGGCACACTCCCTTCTTCACTGGCCCAGGTTTGCTGTCTCTCTGAAATGAGGGAGAGTCTTACTTTCATCCCTCCATCCCAGCTCCCTTTTTTTAAACCTGGTAAAGCTGATGATATCAATCTCTGAGCATTAGAAGCATTAGAACTGGGACTGTGCCTCACCCCCATGTCAAGCTGAACGGTGGGGATCAGCAACCTTTCTTGTCTGCCTACTTCTATAGTGCTAAGATCAACACTTAGTAATTAAATTTCCTAATACCCCTCCCAAAAAGTATTGCAGGCTTAATTTCAAGCATAGAACACAAATTTAGAAACAACATACAAAAAAAAAGTCATAACAAGTCAAATGATGCCATTTACTAGCCTGCCAGAGCCAGCATTCCTCAGAACCATGGCAGCTCAGATTTAGCAAAAGCTGGACAAGTCAATTCTGCTTCTATTTTATAGAAGTTTAAAAGATAGTGCAGAAAAGTGACAGACACATATGGATTGCCAAGTGGGATCAGACCAAAGGTCCATCTCAATCAGTAACATCTCTCAAACAGAGGACAGAAGCAGATGCTTCCAAGAAAGGTGAAACCCTTCCCCATTCCCTACTCCCTCATAAAACAATTATGGATTATCCTGCTTAAGAGAGAAATGTCTTCCTAGACCTGGTTTCCTTCTCTTTTTCCAAAGGATGAAATATTCACCCATAAAATATTTCTCATATCCATTTTATTCTGCTATCCATATTTTTTTTTCCATAATTACTTTGAAATAAAATGGTATTTCCCATCTGAGAGGCCAAAAGCTCTTTACAAAATTAATTAATTGAATTAATTAAACAAATAAATTAATTTTATCTGCACATTGTGCCTGAATGGGGATGCTGATGGTTATTATTTTACATACAGTTGAGCATAGAGACAATTGGGCACAGGAAGGCTGAATTACTACGCAAGACTTTGGGCAAAAGGCAGTAGTAAAATTTGGCTCCCCTGGCTCCCTGATTTGTGTTATAAAAAAAAAACCAGAAGGACAGCACTGGACACCCCTGTGCTGGCTAACACTGTATCTGCCCCCTCTCTTGGCATCCCCAGAGTAGAGACCCTGTTCTCTTTTCCTGTGTCACTCTCCTTTTAGGTTTGTGCAGACAATATTCTAGGCAAGAGACTTCCTGAATTGATAATATGAATGTGGAGTTTGAAGTGCAGGAGGTCCTGGGTAGGAGAGAATTTCATACCAAAAAACTGAGACACAAATAAAGAACTTTCCTCAAAGAAAACAACAAAGAGAATCCACTAAAACAAACTATGTGTTTTCTTGATCTCCACACTAATCATAGAGAGGCTGTTTGATGACAGGCAGGTTGGGCACCCCTTCCATTCTTCTTTCTCCTTGTCATCTCCTCCCCACAGGAGCAGTGATAGAAAAGTGACTTGCTGCAGAGATAATGCTGGGTTTTAAATGAATTCTTGACTGACTGAGCTCAGCACTAAGGTGAGCTGCAGCTGATTAGCTTCACTAAACATCCTGGTTCCAATTATTCACAAAGGAGCAATACAATCACAGGGGCTTGGGAAATGCATCGATAGTGATGGAGGTAACATCCCCCTAAAAAAAACAAAAAAACCCATACTGGAGGAGAAAACAAGGGGACAGAAAAATACTACTCACGTTTGTGATTTTCATTTCTGTGCACAGGTGAGGAGCGTGTCTCCTGCTCCCGAGCTTCATCTCCCTCTTCACTGGCTAGGTGAGTGTGAGCATAATGGTAGCTCAGTCCAGGCCTATTCTTGTAACGCTTCCCGCAGACTGGGACGAGAGAAAACATGAGGAAAGGGAGAAGAGAAGGGAGTCTTCAGTATCTTTTCCAACAGCGAGTTTGAAACTGCAAATGTAGTGATGGTGAAAGGTGAGAGACAGACAGCCCTGCACATTAATGTCCTCTGCTTACCCCAGATAAGCTTCCCTCATACTGTCCTACCTGTTTTTTCTACTCCTGGCCAGGAGGGAGGACCTATGAAGTTGAGGGAACTGTTTGAGTCTCCATGGTCTATCCAGCCCTAGGATTCCCAGCTGAGACTGGTAAGAAGGTTATCCAGCAGATTAAATTACATGCCAATTGTGGTGCTGGTGTCTTGTGCTATGTACTTCTTACCAACAGGAACTGAACTGAGACCAAAGAAAATTGTTTCCTTGATTACTGATCACAGGAAAAAGGAACTGTTACTAACAGCAAGAGAAGACAGCTTTTCTTTGAAAGAATTAAGTCAATTGTTTTCTTTCCAGACATTATAGGAATTTATTTATATGTAGGTTATTGCCTCTAAAAAGACAGTACTTTGCACTTCTCATCTTCAAAGCACTTTAGGTATGTCACAAGTTCTTCTTCACAACAGTTTTTATACTAAGTATTGTTACTGTCATTTAACAGATAGAAGAACTGAGACACAGAAGTGAAGGAATAGTTCCTATACACACTACCAGAAACAATACTTACTACTATGAGTGATCTCATTCACTTCAGAGATCACCCACAATAGCTTATACTGTTCTTTGCAGAACTGAGGTTGCGTCTACACATGCAATTAGTGTACATCAATAAAGTCTGGAGCTTATTATTCCTGAGTTTTTTTGCTCCTGGGCATACCATTTGAACATGCACCTGGGAGCAATTAACTCTGGAGCAACTGACTCCAGAATTTATTCATGCGCAGCAAGTGGAGCTCAGCCAGAGCAGCCCCAGGTGGCAGGGGGCCCTGGGAGTCAGTCTGACAGCCCAGGGCTGCTCTAACCAGGCTCAATGTGCTGTGGAGGGGCTGGATGGGGCATGAGGATACTTCAGTGTGGGGCTAGCTGCCAGGGAGCCCCAGCACTGAAGCACACTAATGACCCAGCCAGCCAGGTCAGTGTCTACATGTGCACTGTTGCACATGAAAAAAGTAAGCAGCAGGATAGTATTTATATTTACAAGTACTACCCTGCTGTAGACTTAGTTAGTTTCCTGCAATGTAATAGAGGCACACTTGTAGATGCCAAGACATTTACTGCAGAGCTAATTAATCAGCTCCACAGTAAACATCTTGTATAGACGTGCCCTGAGTCCTCTGTAATATGCCTAAAAAGAGGAAGCTAATGTCAGGAGTAGGAGTCGAACCCAACATTATCTTAGTCTTTCCATCCATTTTCATTAGGTCAAACTCCATCTAAGGCCTTCTTATAGCCCAGGGGTCAACAACCCCCAGCATGTATGCCAAGTATGGCACGCAAGGCCATTTTGCTCAGCACACCACCACCAGCCCAGGCTCTAAGCATCTGCTGCCAGCCACAGAGCTCAGGCTGCTACCAGCAGGCGGTTGGGAGGCTACCAGCCCTGCTGCAAGCAGACCAGGTTCCAGGGGCCAGCTGCAGCCAGGAGGCTGCAAACAGCTGCTCGAGGCTCCAGCATGTCAGCACTCCGACACCTTCCAAGGTAGACATTGTGGGTTTTTTGGCACTCTGGCCAAAAACTGCTGCCTACCCCTGTTATAGTTTGATGAAGTAAATGCCTCTTAGCTGTTTCACTTGTGCGACTGTATATACATAATACAAGTTCTATATGACCTTACTTCACCTTTTTCACAAGCTTGAGTCTGACAAAATTGTCATACTCAGTAAAAAAAGCTCAAGAAAAGACTTTGTTCATTTATACAGAGATACTCAGTATTCATTGTCAATTTTTTTCTGCTACTCTTTACAAAAAGCCAAAAGATGATCCACATTCAGAGGGAAATGATATGAAACTGTAGACTACAAACTGGCACAATAACATATTTTATTTTCAACCTATTCTAACTAGCTTGTAAAGTCCCTCAGGGAAAGTACCTTGTCTTATTATAGCTTTGTAAAGCCTGCTCATCTATGACACAACATGAGTAAGATAAATGATTTGTAATGTTAACTCTTCTTGTCCTGCTTCTCCACTAAGCATAGATAAATAACCGTATGTAAGATGTACTTTGCTCCCATGTAAATAAAAGAAATATTAAAAAGAAAAAAAAAGTTAAAAGTAAAGCATTGGTATGAGCAGGAAACGCACAAAAATATACAATGAGAAAACAGACTCCAATTCTGTCAGGTCTGACAAGGGAATTCAGCCTTCACAACACATTCAGTCCTGGCCTGCCCTGCTCCTAGTACAGACTAGGGGATCAAATGTGATGGCTACCTATTACTCATGAGTCTACAATCTTCTGATCCTTAAGAGAAGTCAATAATATAGAGAATAATTTTATACCTATGAGAGGCTGTGTACCAGTAATTTGGAGGGAAACCAATTTCCCTTTTAGTCTGGTGGCAACTACACCTATGAAACAAAGGATCTTTAGGCTCAAAATGTGTAAAACCTATTAGATTCCAAGAACAATGGTGTGTAAAAAGGTTAATGCATGAACACTAAAGTTTCTAGAAAACTATCTGCGACAAGAGCATTGGTAAAGTGATATGAAGCGTCTCATCTCCAGGTCACTACATCCAATCCAGCTCTTTTTGATCAAAAACAAGTCACTACTCATATCACTCACTGTTGCTCTACTTAAATGAAAAAACACCATATATAGTATTTTCTGATATATTAAATATTATATAGATGCAGTAGTCTAACCAGAGTTAAGACAAAGATATACTTTCATTTGTGAACTCAAATTTAACTATAAGAAAAAAAAAGTCAAAAAAAACCTGTCTGTTTTTTACATGCAAAAGATCCTGGCAAGCTAGTGTATAAAATCAAATCTAAAAAGGGGAAAAGGCATGCTTGGGAATGTATTCACTATCAGATTGCAATAATATCCATCATCCTTGTGAACTTTTCCCAGGGTGCCATGTGACAAATACTGCCATTTTAAAAAGTAAGCTTCTAAGCCATTTTATGGCAATAGGTGCAATAAACTACAGAATGTTTCAGCTACTCAGAATAAGGTAAGGTAAGATAAGAAACCAGATGGGTTACAGAGGTTCTCGCAATTACCCAAAAAAAATCACAGGGAAGACATATGAATACTTGCTAAGGCTGTGCTAAATTCTGTGGCTAGGCTTGTTAGGCTGTAGAAATCTTTATGATAGGTCAGGAGGGCTTCAGCAGGCAATGCAGTCATGGCTAGAAAGGTAATCAGTGGAGCTTTAAACCTGAGTATAGGCCCTGAGGCTCTGTATATATGGTCCCAGTAGATTGCTTGAAGGCCTTGTGATTTGAAGAGGAGATTCTGGAGGTTTTAGAACTGAACCCACAGCTTCTTCCTTGGTGATCAGGCCTTTCCCTGTTATCATGAAAGAGCTCCTAGGAAATTCCAATGGTTGGAACTTCTGAGGTTTCCTATTTCCCAAGGAAGAAAGGGGCCTTACATCTGTATTCAAGCAAAACAACTGTTGGCTTCAGCTAGAGTTTGGAATCAAAACTAAATCAGAACTAGAGGATTTTACTGACAAATTGGAAACTTCTCAAATTCTGCCCGCTCTCTTCTTTCACTAGATGGAACAGGTTTTATTAACCTCACATATCACCATCTTGGGAGGTAGCTTTTGTAAAACAGCAATAATTATTGTATAATTATACAATATATAACTATATATAGCTTTATGTGTAATTATTGTATATGTATATAATTGTAATTAATTAAAATGTACTAGCATAATTAATTATCCATCCCTTTCATTGAGTTGACTTGAACTTTAATTGATTAAAAATCAATTTAGCTTTGATTAATGATTATCCATTGCATCATTAATTGAATACAATTATAGTTTTATATTTATTTTATATATATATATATA